>OX422211.1:98517715-99717715 GCA_949130495.1 Sambucus nigra | reverse complement strand
CTCTCAGACTGACGGACAGATAGAGAGGGTGAATCAAATGTTAGAGGACATGCTGAGGATGTGTATCCTGGATTTTGGGGGAGGTTGTTCTTACGAGTTACATTGGTCCCATGCGAGGTGTTAGTGCCTCTTACGGGGCCGTTCGGGGGCCAGATTGGGTTGTCACTCTTTAACGGCTTGTTTTTAAGTTTATTCTAGATATACAACTTTAGCATCCTCTGGAATGACCACTACGATGCTTGTGTACTCTGCTATCAAGTCCACGTACGTCTCGTACCAAATCTAGGAATATGGTTCAGAATGTCTCCTTAAACCATGAATCAAACAACACACAAGACTTAAAAATAAGCCGTTAAAGGGTGAAAACCCAAACCATCCCCCAAACGACCCCGTAAGAGGCACGAACACCTCGCACGGGACTAATGTAACTTGTAGGAATAGACCGCATAGTCCCGTTTCTCCCGGTTTGAGAGTATGACGATAATTTGCAAAATTACACTTAGACTTAAAAACAAGCCGTTAAAGGGTGAAAACCCAAACCAACCCCCAAATGACCCCGTAAGAGGCACGAACACCTCGCACGGAACCGATGCAACTTGTAGGAACTGATTGCGCAGTCTCGGGTCTCCCCGATTTGAGAATATGTTGATAAATTGTAAAAATCATAGTTAAACTTTAAATTAAGCCATCATAGGGTGAAAACCCAAACCAGCCCCCAAACGACCCCGTAAGAGGCACAAACACCTCGTACGGGATCAATTCAACTTGTAGGAACTGACCGCATAGTCTCGGGTCTCTCGGTTTGAGAGTATGGCGATAATTTGCAAAAAATATACTTAGCCTTAAAAATAAGCCGTTAAAGGTTGAAAACCCAAACCAGTCCCCAAACGACCCCGTAAGAGGCACGAACACCTCTCACGTGACCAATACAACTCGTAGGAGCTGACCGCGTAGTCTCGGGTCTTCCAATTTGAGAATATGATGATAAGTTGCAAAAATAACACTTAGACCTAAAAATAAGCCGTTAAAGGGTGAAAACCCAAACCATCCCCCAAACGACCCCGTAAGAGGCACAAACACCTCGCACGGGACTAATGTAACTTATAGGAACAGACCGCGTAGTCCCGTTTCTCCCGGTTTGAGAGTATGACGATAATTTGCAAAAATCACACTTACAATTAAAAATAAGCCGTTAAAGGGTGAAAACCCATATCAGGCCCCAAACGACCCCGTTGGAGGCACAAACACCTCGCACAGGACCAATGCAACTTGTAGGAACTGTCCGCGTAGTCCCGGTTCTCCCGGTTTGAGAGTATGACGATAATTTGAAAAATCACACTTAGACTTAAAAATAAGCCGTTAAAGGGTGAAAACCCAAATCGGGCCCCAAACGACCCCGTAAGAGGCACGGACACCTCGCACGGGACCAATGCAACTTGTAGGAACTGACCGCGTAGTCCCGGGTCTTCCGGTTTGAGCGTATGATGATAATTTGCAAAAATAACACTTAGACTTAAAAATAATCCGTTAAAGGGTGAAAACCCAAACCATCCCCCAAATGACCCCGTAAGAGGCACGAATACCTCGCAGGGGAGCAAGGCAACTTGTAGGAACTGACCGCATAGTCTCGGGTCTCTCGATTTGAGAGTATACCGATAATTTTCAAAAATAACACTTAGACTTAAAAATAAGCCGTTAAAGGGTGAAAGCCCAAACCAGCCCTCAAACGGCCCCGTAAGAGGCACGAACACCTCGCACGGGACCAATGCAACTTGTAGGACCTGACCGCGTAATCCTGGGACTCCCGGCTTGAGAGTATGGCGATAATTTGCAAAAATCACAATTAAACTTAAAAATAAGCCGTTAAAGGGTGAAAATCCAAATTAGGCCCCAAACGACCCTGTAAGACGCACAAGCACCTAAAACGGGACAAATACAACTTATAGGAACTTACCGCATAGTCCCGTTTCTCCCGGTTTATGAGTATGATGATAATTTGCATAAAATACACTTATACTTAAAAATAAGTCGTTAAAGGGTGAAAACCCAAACCAACCCCCAAACGACCCCGTAAGAGGCACGAACACCTCGCACGGGACCAATGCAACTTGTAGGAACTGACCGCATAGTCCCGGGTCTCCCGATGTGAGAATATGACGATAATTTGCAAAAATCACACTTAGACTTAAAAATAAGTCGTTAAAGGGTGAAAACCCAAACCAACCCCCAAACGACCCCGTGAGTGGCCCGAACACCTCGCACGGGACCAATGCAACTTGTAGGAACTGACCGCATAGTCCCGGGTCTCCCGATGTGAGAATATGACGATAATTTGCAAAAATCACACTTAGACTTAAAAATAAGTCGTTAAAGGGTGAAAACCCAAACCAACCCCCAAACGACCCCGTGAGTGGCACGAACACCTCGCACGGGACCAATGCAACTTGTAGGAACTGACCGCATAGTCCTGGGTCTCCCGGTTTGAGAGTATGATGATATTTTGCAAAAATCACACTTAGACTTAAAAATAAGCCGTTAAAGCGTAGAAACCCAAATCGGGCCCCAAACGACCCCGTAAGAGGCACGAACACCTCGAACGGGACCAATGCGACTTGTAGGAACTAACCGCGTAGTCCCGGGTCTTTCGGTTTGAGAGTATGATAATAATTTGCAAAAATCAGACTAAAACTTAAAAACAAGCCGTTAAAGGGTGAAAACCCAAATTAGGCCCAAACGACCCCGTTAGAGGCACAAACACCTCGCACGGGACCAATGCATCTTGTAGGAACTGACCGCGTAGTCTCGGGTCTCCCGGTTTGAGAGTATGACGAATAATTTGCAAAAATAAGACTTAGACATAAAAATAAGTAGTTAAAGGGTGTAAACCCAAACCATCCACCAAATGACGCCATAAGAGGCACGAACACCTCGCACGGGACCATTGTAGCTTGTAGGAACTGACTGTGTGGTCTCGGGTCTCCCGGTTTGAGAATATGACGATAATTTATAAAAATAACACTTAGAATTAAAAATAAGCCGTTAAAGTCTGAAAACTCAAACTAGCCCCCAAACGACCCTATAATGGGCACGAACACCTCGCACGGGACCAATGCAACTTGTAGGAACTGACCGCGTAGTCTCGGGTCTCCCGGTTTGAGAGTATGATGATAATTTACAAAAATCACACTTAAACTTAAAAACAAGCCGTTAAAGGGTGAAAACCCAAACCAGCCCCCAAACCACCCCGTAAGAGGCACGAACACCTCGCACGGGACCAATGAGACTTGTCGGAACTGACCGCGTAGTCCCGGGTCACCTGGTTTGAGAGTATGACGATAATTTGCAAAAATTACACTTAGACTTAAAAATAAGCCGTTAAAGGGTGAAAAACAAAACCAACCCCCAAATGACCCCGTAAGAGGCAGGAACACCTCAAACGGGACCAATGCAACTTGTAGGAACTTATCGCGTTGTCCTATTTCTCCTGGTTTGAGAGTATGACGATAATTTGCAAAAATCACACTTACACTTAAAAACAAGCCGTTAAAGTGTGAAAACCATGATCAGGCCCCAAATGACCCCGTTGGAGGCACAAACACCTCGCACGGGACCAATGAAACTTGTCGGAACTCACCGCGTAGTCCCGGGTCTCCTGGTTTGAGAGTATGACGATAATTTGCAAAAATAACACTTAGACTTAAAAATAAGCCGTTAAAGGGTGAAAGCCCAAACCAGCCCTCAAACGGCCCCGTAAGAGGCACGAACATCTCGTACGGGACCAATGCAACTTGTAGGAACTGACCGCATAGCCCGGGTCTCTCGGTTTATGAGTATGGCGATAATTTGCAAACATAACACTTAGACTTAAAAATAAGTCGTTAAAGGGTGAAAACCCAAACCAACCCCCAAATGACCCCGTAAGAGGCAGGAACACCTCAAACGGGACCAATGCAACTTGTAGGAACTTATCGCGTTGTCCTATTTCTCCCGGTTTGATAGTATGACGATAATTTGCAAAAATCACACTTACACTTAAAAACAAGCCGTTAAAGTGTGAAAACCATAATCATGCCCCAAACGACCCCATAAGAGGCACGAACACCTCGCAGGGGACCAAGGCAACTTGTAGGAACTGACTGCATAGTCCCGGGTCTCCCGATTTGAGAGTATGACGATAATTTGCAAAATTTACACTTAGACTTAAAAATAAGCCGTTAAAGGGTGAAAACCAAAACCATCCCCCAAACGACCCCGTAAGAGGCACGAACACCTCGCACGGGACAAGTGCAACCTGTAGGAACTGACCGCGTAGTCTCGGGTCTCCTAATTTGAGAATATGATGATAATTTGCAAAAATTACACTTAGACTTAAAAATAAGCCGTTAAAGGGTGAAAACCAAAACCAACCGCCAAACGACCCCGTAAGAGGCACGAACACCTCGCACGGGACCAATGCAACTCGTAGGAACTGACCACGTAGTCTCGGGTCTCTCGATTTAAGAGAAAGACGATAATTTGCAAAATTAAGACTTAGACTTAAAAATAAGCCGTTAAAGGGTGAAAACCCCAACCAGCCCCCAAATGACCCCGTAAGAGGCACGAACACCTCGCACGGGACCGATGCAACTTATAGGAACTGATTGCGCAGTCTCGGGTCTCCCGATTTGAGAATATGTTGATAAATTGTAAAAATCACACTTAAACTTAAAAACAAGCCATCAAAGGGTGAAAACCCAAACCAGCCCCAAACGACCCCGTAAGAGGCACAAACACCTCGTACGGGACCAATTCAACTTGTAGGAACTGACGGCATACTCCCGGGTCTCCCGGTTTGAGAATATGATGATAATTTGCAGAAATAACACATAAACTTAAAAATAAGCCGTTAAAGGGTGAAAACCCAAACCATCCCCCAAACGACCCCGTAAGAGGCACGAACACCTCGCACGGGACTAATGGAACTTGTAGGAACAGACCGCATAGTCCTGTTTCTCCCAGTTTAAGAGTATGACGATAATTTGCTAAATCACACTTAGACTTAAAAACAAGCCGTTAAAGGGTGAAAACCCAAACCAGCCCCCAAATGACCCCGTAAGAGGCACGAACACCTCGCACGGGACCGATGCAACTTGTAGGAACTCATTGCGCAGTCTCGGGTCTCCCCGATTTCAGAATATGTTGATAAATTGTAAAAATCACAGTTAAACTTTAAATTAAGCCATCAAAGGGTGAAAACCCAAACCAGCCTCCAAACGACCCCGTAAGAGGCACAAACACCTCGTACGGGATCAATTCAACTTGTAGGAACTCACCGCATAGTCCCGGGTCTCTCGGTTTGAGAGTATGACGATAATTTGTAAAAAATATACTTAGACTTAAATATAAGCCGTTAAAGGGTGAAAACCCAAACCAGCCCCCAAACGACCCCGTAAGAGCCACGAACACCTCTCACGTGACCAATACAACTCGTAGGAACTCATCTCGCAGTCTTGGGTCTCCCGATTCGAGAGTATGCCGATAATTTTCAAAAATCACACTTAAATATAAAAACAAGCCATTAAAGGGTGAAAACCCAAACCAGCCCCCAAACGACCCCGTAACAGGCACAAGCACCTCAAACGGGACCAATGCAACTCGTAGTAACTTACCGCGTAGTACCGTTTCTCCCGGTTTGAGAGAATGACGATAATTTTCAAAAATTACATTTAGACTTAAAAATAAGCGGTTAAAGGGTTAAAACCCAAACCAGCCCCCAAACGACCCCGTAAGAGGCACGATCACCTCGCACAGGACCAATGCAACTTGTAGGAACTGATCGCGTAGTCCCGGGTCTTACGGTTTGAGAGTATGACGATAATTTGCAAAAATAACACTTAGACTTAAAAATAAGTCGTTAAAGGGTGAAAACCCAAACCATCCCCCAAATGACCCCCTAAGAGGCACGAATACCTCGCAGGGGACCAAGGTAACTTATAGGAACTGGTCGCATAGTGTCGGGTCTCTCGATTTGAGAGTATGACGATAATTTGCAAAAATAACACTTAGACTTAAAAATAAGCCGTTAAAGGGTGAAGGCCCAAACCAGCCCTCAAACGGCCCCGTAAGAGGCACGAACACCTCGCACGGGACCAATGCTAGTTATAGGAATTGACCGCGTAGTCCCGGGTCTCCCGTTTTGAGAGTATGACGAAAATTTGCAAAATTTACACTTAGACTTAAAAATAAGCCGTTAAAGGGTGAAAACACAAACCAGCCCCCAAACGACCCCGTAAGAGGCACGAACACCTCGCACGGGACCAATGCAACTTCTAGGAACTGACCGCGTAGTACTGGGTCTCCCGGTTTGAGATTATGACGATAATTTTCAAAAATTACACTTAAACTTAAAAACAAGCCGTTAAAGGGTGAAAACACAAACCAACCCCCAAACGACCTCGTAAGAGGCACGAACACCTCAAACGGGACCATTGCAACTTTTAGGAACTTACCGCGTAGTCACGTTTCTCCCGGTTTGAGAGTATGATGATAATTTGCAAAAATTACACTTAGACATAAAGATAAGCCGTTAAAGGGTGAAAACAAAAACCAGCCCCTAAACGACCCATAAGAGGCACGAACACCTCGCACGGGACCATTACAACTTGTAGGAACTAACCGCGCAGTCTCGGGTCTCCCGATTTGAGAATATGATGATAATTTGCAAAAATCACACATAGATTTAAAATTAAGCCGTTAAAGGGTGAAAACCCAAACCAGCCACCAAACTGTCCCGTAGTAGGCAGGAACACTTCGCACGGGACCAATGCGACTCATAGGAACTGACCGCGTAGTCCCGGGTTTCCCGATTTGAGAGTATGACAATAATATACAAAAATAACACTTGAACTTTAAAATAAGCCGTTAAAGGGTGAAAACCCAAACCAACCCCCAAATGACCCCGTAAGAGGGAAGAACACCTCACACGGGTCCAATGCAACTTGTAGGAACTGATCGCGTAGTCCCGGGTCTCCCGGTTTGAGAGTATGACGATAATTTGCAAAAATCACAATTAAACATAAAAATAAGCCATTAAAGGGTGAAAACCCAAACCAGCCCCCAAACGGCCCTGTAGGAGGCACGAACACCTCGCACGGGACCAATGCAACTTGTAGGAACTGACCGCATAGTCCTGGGTCTCACGGGTTGAAAGTATAATGATAATTTGCAAAAATCATACTTACTTAAAAATAAGCCATTAAACGGTGAAAACCCAAATCAGGCCCCAAACGACCCCAAAGGAGGCACGAACACCTCGCATGGGACCAATGCAACTTATAGAAACTGATCGCGTAGTCTCGGGTATCCCGATTTGAGAGCATGATGATAATTTGCAAAAATTGCACTTAGACTTAAAAATAATCCTTTAAAGAGTGAAAACCCAAACCAACCCCCAAACGACCCCGTAAGAGGCACGAAAGCCTTGCACGGGACCAATACAACTCGTAGGAACTGACCGCATACTCCTGGGTCTCCCGATTACAGAGCATGACGATAATTTGCAAAAATAACACTTAGACATAAAAATAAGACGTTAAAGGGAGAAAACCCAAACCAACCCCCAAACGACTCCGTAAGAGGCACGAACACCTCGCACGGGACCAATACAACTTGTAGGAACTGACCTCGCAGTCTCGGGTCTCCCGATTTGAGAATATGACGATAATTTGCAAAAATAACACTTAGACTTAAAAATAAGCCGTTAAAGGATGAAAACCCAAACCATCCCCCAAACAACCTCGTAAGAGGCACGAACACCTCGCACGGGACCAATGTAACTTGTAGGAACTGACCGCGTAGTTCCGAGTCTCCCGGTTTTAGAGTGTGACAATAATTTGCAAAAATAACACTTAGACTTAAAAATAAGCCGTTAAAGGGTGAAAACCCAAACCAGCCCACAAAGACCCCGTAAGAGGCACGAACACCTCGCACGGGACCAATGCAACTTGTAGGAACTGACCGCGTAGTCCCGGGTCTCCCAGTTTGAGCGTACAATGATAAATTGCAAAAATTACCCTTAGACTTAAAAATAAGCCGTTAAAGGGTGAAAACCCAAACCAGCCCCCAAACGACCCCGTAAGAGGCACGAACACTTCGCACGGGACCAATGCAACTCGTAGGAACTGACCACGTAGTCCCGGGTCTCTCGATTTAAGAGCATGATGATAATTTGCAAAAATAACATTTAGACTTAAAAATAAGCCGTTAAAGGGTGAAAACCCAAACTAGCCCCCAAACGACCCCGTAAGCGGCACGAAAACCTCGCACGGGACCGATGCAACTTGTAGGAACTGACTGTGCAGTCTCGGGTCTCCCGATTTGAGAATATGTTGACAATTTGTAAAAATCACACTTGAAAACATGCCGTCAAAGGGTGAAAACCCAAACCAGCCCCAAAACGATTCCGTAAGAGGCACGAACACCTCGCACGGGACCAATGAAACTTGTAGGAACTAACCGCGTAGTCCCGAGTCTCCCGGTATGAGAGTACGATGATAATTTGCAAAAATTACACTTGGACTTAAAAATAAGCCGTTAAAGGGTGAAAAACGAAATCAGGCCCCAAACGACCCCGTAGGAGGCAAGAACACCTCAAACGGGACCAATGCAACTTGTAGGAACTTACCGCGTTGTCCCATTTCTCCCGGTTTGAGAGTATGGCTATAATTTGCAAAAATTACACTTAGACTTCAAAATAAGCCGTTAAAGGTTGAAAACCCAAACCAGCCCCCAAACGACCCCGGAACAGGCACGAACACCTCGCACGGGACTAATGCAACCTGTAGGAACTGACAGCGTAGTGTTGGGTCTCCCGATTTGAGAATATGATGATGATAATTTGCAAAAATAACACTTAGACATAAATACAAGCTGTTAAAGGGTGAAACCCCAAACCAACCCCCAAACAGCTCTATAGGAGGCACAAACACATCGCACGGGACCAATAAAACTTGTAGGAACTGACCGCGTAGTTCCGAGTCTCCTGGTTTGAGAGTATGACAGTAATTTCCCAAAATCACACTTAAACTTAAAAACAAGCCGTTAAAGGGTGAAAAACCCAAATCAGGCCCCAAACGACCCCGTAGGAGGCAGGAACACCTCGCACGGGACCAATGCAAGTTGTAGGAACTGACCGCGTAGTCATGGGTCTCCCGTTTTGAGAGTATGATGATAATTTGTAGAAAATAACACTTAGACTTAAAAATAAGCCGTTAAAGGGTGAAAACCCAAAACCATCCCCCAAATGACCCCGTAAGATGCACGAACACATCGCACGAAACCAATGCAACTTATAGGAACTGACCGCATAGTCCCGGGTCTCCCGGTTTGAGAGTATGACGATAATTTGTAAAAATAACACTCGGACTTAAAAATAATCTGTTAAAATGTGAAAACCCAAACCAGTCCCAAAACGACCCCGTAAGAGGCATCAATACCTCGCGCAGGATCAATGCAACTTGTAGGAACTGATCGCGTAGTTCCAGGTCTCTCGATTTGAGAGTATGCCGATAATTTTCAAAAATCACACTTAAACTTAAAAACAAGCCATTAAAGGGTGAAAACCCAAACCAGCCCCCAAACGACCCCATAAGAGGCAGAAACACCTCAAATGGGACCAATGCAACTCGTAGGAACTTATCGCGTAGTCCCATTTCTCTCGGTTTCAGAGTATGACGTTAATTTGTAAAAATCACACTTAGACTTAAAAATAAGCCGTTAAAGGGTGAAAACCCAAACCAGCCCCCAAACGACCCCGTAAGAGGCATGGACACCTCGCACGGGACCAATGCAACCTGTAGGAACTGACCGCGTAGTCTCGGGTCTCCCGATTTAAGAATATGATGATAATTAGCAAAAATAACACTTAAACTTTAAAATAAGTCGTTAAAGGGTGAAAACCCAAACCAACCCCCAAACGACCCCGTAAGAGGGAAGAACACCTCGTACGGGTCCAATGCAACTTGTAGGAACTGATCGCGTAGTCCCGGGTCTCCCGGTTTGAGAGTACGACGATAATTTGCAAAAATCACAATTAAACATAAAAACAAGCCATTAAAGGTTGAAAACCCAAACCAGCCCCCAAACGGCCTCGTAGGAGGCACGAACACCTCGCACAGGACCAATGCAACTTGTAGGAACTGACCGCATAGTCCTGGGTCTCACGGTTTGAAAGTATGATGATAATTTGCAAAAATCATACTTACTTAAAAATAAGCCATTAAACGGTGAAAACCCAAATCAGGCCCCAAACGACCCCAAAGGAGGCACGAACACCTCGCATGGGACCAATGCAACTTGTAGAAACTGACCACGTAGTCCCGGGTCTCCCGTTTTGAGAGCATGATAATAATTTGCAAAAATTACACTTAGACTTAAAAATAATTCGTTAAAGAGTGAAAATCCAAACCAACCCCCAAACGACCCCGTAAGAGGCACGAACGCCTCGCACGAGACAAATACAACTCGTAGGAACTGACCGCGTACTCCTGGGTCTCCCGATTACAAAGCATGACGGTAATTTGGAAAAATAACACTTAGACATAAAAATAAGCCGTTAAAGGGAGAAAACCCAAACCAACCCCCAAACGACTCCGTAAGAGGCACGAACACCTCGCACGGGACCAATACAACTTGTAGGAACTGACCTCGCAGTCTCGGGTCTCCCGATTTGAGAATATGACGATAATTTGCAAAAATAATACTTAGACTTAAAAATAAGCCGTTAAAGGGTGAAAACCCAAACCATCCCCCAAACGACCCCGTAAGAGGCACGAACACCTCGCACGGGACCAATGTAACTTGTAGGAACTGACCGCGTAGTCCCGAGTCTCTCGGTATGAGAGTATGACGATAATTTACAAAAATTACACTTGGACTTAAAAACAAGCCGTTAAAGGGTGAAAACCCAAATCAGGTCCCAAACGACCCCGTAGGAGGCAAGAACACCTCAAACGGGACCAATGCAACTTGTAGGAACTTACCGCGTTGTCCCGTTTCTCCCGGTTTGAGAGTATGGCTATAATTTGCAAAAATTACACTTAGACTTCAAAATAAGCCGTTAAAGGGTGAAAACCCAAACCAGCCCCCAAACGACCCCGGAAGAGGCACGAACACCTCGCACGGGACTAATGCAACCTGTAGGAACTGACAGCGTAGTGTCGGGTCTCCCGATTTGAGAATATGATGATGATAATTTGCAAAAATAACACTTAGACATAAAAATAAGCCGTTAAAGGGTGAAACCCCAAACCAACCCCCAAACAGCCCTGTAGGAGGCACAAACACATCGCACGGGACCAATACAACTTTTAGCAACTGACCGCGTAGTTCCGAGTCTCCTGGTTTGAGAGTATGACAATAATTTCCCAAAATCACACTTAAACTTAAAAACAAGCCGTTAAAGGGTGAAAATCCAAATCAGGCCCCAAACGACCCCGTAGGAGGCACGAACACCTCGCACGGGACAAATGCAAGTTGTAGGAACTGACCGCGTAGTCATGGGTCTCCCGTTTTGAGAGTATGATGATAATTTGTAAAAAATAACACTTAGACTTAAAAATAAGCCGTTAAAGGGTGAAAACCCAAAACCATCCCCCAAATGACCCCGTAAGATGCACGAACACATCGCACGAAACCAATGCAACTTATAGGAACTGACCGCATAGTCCCGGGTCTCCCGGTTTGAGAGTATGACGATAATTTGTAAAAATAACACTCGGACTTAAAAATAATCTGTTAAAATGTGAAAACCCAAACCAGTCGCCAAACGACCCCGTAAGAGGCATCAATACCTCGCGCAGGATCAATGCAACTTGTAGGAACTGATCGCGTAGTTCCAGATCTCTCGGTTTGAGAGTATGTCGATAATTTTTAAAAATCACACTTAAACTTAAAAACAAGCCATTAAAGGGTGAAAACCCAAACCAGCCCCCATACGACCTCATAAGAGGCAGAAACACCTCAAACGGAACCAATGCAACTCGTAGGAACTTATCGCGTAGTCCCATTTCTCTCGGTTTCAGAGTATGACGTTAATTTGCAAAAATCACACTTAGACTTAAAAATAAGCCGTTAAAGGGTGAAAACCCAAACCAGCCCCCAAACGACCCCGTAAGAGTCACGGACACCTCGCACGGGACCAATGCAACCTGTAGGAACTGACCGCGTAGTCTCGGGTCTCCCGATTTGAGAATATGATGATAATTTGCAAAAATAACACTTAGACTTAAAAACAAGGCGTTAAAGGGTGAAAACCCAAACCAACGCCCAAACGGCCCCGTAGGAGGCACAAACACATCGCACGGGACCAATACAACTTGTCGGAACTGACTGCATAGTTTTGGGTCTCCCGATTTGAGAGTATGACAATAATTTGCAAAAATCACACTTAGGCTTAAAGCAAGCCGTTAAAGGGTGAAAACCCAAATCAGGCCCCAAACGACCCCGTAGGAGGCAGGAACACCTCGCACGGGACCAATGCAAGTTATAGGAACTGACCGCGTAGTCCCGGGTCTCTCGTTTTGAGAGTATGACGATAATTTTCAAAAATAACACTTAGACTTAAAAATAAGCCGTTAAAGGGTGAAAACCAAAAAACCATCCCCCAAATGACCCCGTAAGATGCACGACCACCTCTCACGGGACCAATGCAACTTGTAGGAACTGACCGCATAATCCCGGGTCCCCCGGTTTGAGACTATGACAATAATTTGCAAAAATAACACTTAGACTTAAAAATAAGCCGTTAAAGGGTGAAAACCCAAACCAGTCGCCAAACGACCCCGTAAGAGGCACGAACACCTCGCACAGGACCAATGCATCTTGAAGGAACTGATCGCGCAGTCTCGGGTCTCCCGATTTGAGAATATAACGATAATTTGCAAAAATGACACTTAAACTTAAAAACAAGGCGTTAAAGGGTGAAAACCCAAACCAGCCCCCAAACGACCCCGTAAGAGGCACGAACACCTCACACGGGACCAATGCAACTAGTAGGAATTGATCGCGTAGTACGGGGTCTCCCGGTTTGAGAGTATGACGATAATTGGCAAAAATTACCCTTAAACTTAAAAACAAGCCGTTAAAGGGTGAAAACACAAACCAACCCCCAAACGACCTCGTCAGAGGCACAAACACCTCAATCGGGACTAATGCAACTTGTAGGAACTTACCGCGTAGTCCTGTTTCTCCCGGTTTGAGAGTATGATGATAATTTGCAAAAATTACACTTCGACTTAAAAATAAGCCGTTAAAGGGTGAAAACCAAAACGAGCCCACAAACGACCCCGTAAGAGGCACGAGCACCTCGCATGGGACCATTGCAACTTGTAGGAACTGATCGCGCAGTCTTGGGTCTCCCGATTTGAGAATATGGCGATAATTTGCAAAAATCACACATAGATTCAAAATCAAGCCGTTAAAGGGTGAAAACCCAAACCATCAACCAAACAGCCCCGTAGGAGGCAGGAACACTTCAAACGGGACCAATGCGACTCGTAGGAACTGACCGCGTAGTCCCGGGTCTCCCGATTTGAGAGTATGACGATAATTTACAAAAATAACACTTAAACTTTAAAATAAGCCGTTAAAGGGTGAAAACCCAAACCAACCCCCAAACGACCCCGTAAGAGGGAAGAACTCCTCGCACGGGACCAATGCAACTTGTAGGAACTGACCGCATAGTCCTGGGTCTCGCGGTTTGAAAGTATGATGATAATTTTCAAAAATCATACTTACTTAAAAATAAGCCGTTAAAGGGTGAAAACCCAAATCATGCCCCAAACGACCCCATAGGAGGCACGAACACCTCGCACGGGACCAATGCGACTTGTAGGAACGGACCGCGTCGTCCCGGGTCTTTCAATTTGAGAGTATGACGAGAATTTACAAAAATAACACTTAGACTTAAAAATAAGCTGTTAAAGGGTGAAAACCTAAACCAGCCCCCAAACGACCCCATAAGAGGCACGAATAACTAGCACGGGACCAATCCAACTTGTAGGAACTGACCGCATAGTCCTGGGTCTCCCGGTTCGAAAGTATGATGATAATTTTCAAAAATCAGACTTACTTAAAAATAAGTCGTTAAAGGGTGAAAACCCAAATCAGTCCCCAAACGACCCCATAGGAGGCACAAACACCTCGCACGGGACCAATGCAACTTGTAGGAACTGACCGCGTCGTCCCGTGTCTTTCGATTTGAGAGTATGACGATAATTTGGAGAAGTAACACTTAGACTTAAAAATAAGCTGTTAAAGGGTGAAAACCTAAACCAGCCCCCAAATGACCCCATAAGAGGCACGAACAACTAGCACGGGACCAATGAAACTAGTAGGAACTAATCGCGTAGTCCCGGGTCTCCCGGTTTAAGAGCATGATGATAATTTGCAAAAATTACACTTAGACTTAAAAATAATCCGTTAAAGGGTGAAAACCCAAACCAACCCCCAAACGACCCCGTAAGAGGCACGAAAACCTCGCACAGGACCAATGCAACTTGTAGGAACTGACCTCGTAGTCTCGGGTCTCCTGATTTGAGAATATGATGATAATTTGCAAAAATAACACTTAGACTTAGAAAGAAGCCGTTAAATGGTGAAAACCCAAACCATCCCCCAAACGACCCCGTAAGAGGCACGAACACCTCAAACGGGACCAATGAAACTTGTAGGAACTTACCGCGTAGTCCCATTTCTCCCGCCTTTAAAGGGTGAAAACCCAAACCAGCCCCCAAATGACCCCGTAAGAGGCAAAAACACCTCGCACGGGACCAATTCAACTTGTAGGAACTGATCGCATAGTCTCGGGTCTCCTGATTTGAGAATATGATGATAGTTTGCAAAAATCACACTTAGACTTAAAAACAAGCCATTAAAGGGTAAAACCCAAACCAGACCCCAAACGAACCCGTAGGAGGAACAAACATCTCTCACGGGACCAATGCAACTTGTAGGAACTCACCGCGTAGTCCCGGGTCTCCCGGTTTGAGAGTGTGACGACAATTTACAAAAATAACAATTAGACTTAAAAACAAACTGTTAAAGTGTGAAAACCCAAATCAGGCCCTAAACGACCCCGTAAGAGGCATAAACACCTCGCACGGGACTAATGCAACTTGTAGGAACTGATCGCGTAGTCCCGGGTCTCCCAGTTTAAGAGTATGACGATAATTTGCAAAAATAACACTTAGACTTACAAATAACCCGTTAAAGGGTGAAAACCCAAACCATCCCCAAAATGACCCCGTAAGAGGCACGAACACCTCGCACGAGACCAATGCAACTTGTAGGAACTAACCGCATAGTCCCGGGTATCCTGATTTGAGAGAATGACCATAATTTGTAAAAATAACACTTAGACTTAAAAATATGCCATTAAAGGGTGAAAACCCAAACCAACCCCCAAAAGACCCCGTAAGAGGCACGAACACATCGCACGGGACCAATACAACTTGTAGGAACTGACCGCATAGTTCCGGGTCTCCCGGTTTGAGAGTATGACAATAATTTGCAAAAATCACACTTAGACTTAAAAATAAGCCGTTAAAGGATGAAACCCCAAATCAGGCCCTAAACGACCCCGTAGCAGGCACGAACACCTCGCACGGGACCAATGCAAGTTATAGGAACTGACCGCGTAGTCCCGGGTCTCCCGTTTTGAGAGTATGATGATAATTTGTAAAAATAACACTTAGACTTAAAAATAAGCCGTTAAAGGGTGAAAACCCAAAACCATCCCCCTAATGACCCTGTAAGATGCACGAACACCTCTCACGGGACCAATGCAACTTGTAGGAACTGACCGCATAGTCCCGGGTCTTCCAGTTTGAGAGTATGACGATAATTTTCAAAAATAACACTTAGACTTAAAAATAAGCCGTTAAAGGGTGAAAACCCAAACCATCTCCCAAATGATCCCGTAAGAGGCACGAACACCTTGTAGGGGACCAAGGCAACTTGTAGGAACTGACCGCATAGTCCCGGGTCTCCCGATTTGAGAGTATGACGATAATTTGCAAAATTTACACTAGGACTTAAAAATAAGGCGTTAAAGGGTGAAAACCAAAACCAGACCCCAAACGACCCCGTAAGAGGCACGAACACCTCGCACGGGACAAATGAAACCTGTAGGAACTGACCGCGTAGTCTCGGGTCTCCTAATTGGAGAATATGATGATAATTTACAAAAATAACACTTAGACTTAAAAACAAGCCGTCAAAGGGTGAAAACCGAAACCAGCCCCCAAACGACCCCTTAAGAGGCACAAACACCTCAAACGGGACCAATGCAACTCGTAGGAACTTGCCGCGTAGTCCCATTTCTCCCGGTTTGAGAGTATGACGATAATTTCCACAAATCATACTTACACTTAAAAATAAGCCTTTAAAGGGTGAAAACCCAAACCAACCCCCAAACGACCCCGTAAGAGGTACGAACACCTCGCATGGTACCAATGCAACTTTTAGGAACTGATCGCATCATCCCGAGTCTTTCGATTTGAGAGTATGACGATAATTTGCATAAATAACACTTAGACTTAAAAATAAGCTGTTAAAGGGTGAAAACCTAAACCAGCCCACAAACGGCCCTATAAGAGGCACGAACAACTAGCACGGGACCAACGAAACTTGTAGGAACTGACCGCGTAGTCCCGGGGTCTCTCGATTTGAGAGCATGATGATAATTTGCAAAAATTACACTTAGACTTAAAAATAATCCGTTAAAGGGTGAAAACCTAAACCAGCCCCCAAAAGACACCGTAAGAGTCACGAACACCTCGCACGGGACCAATACAACTCGTAGGATCTGACCACATAGTCGTGGGTCTCCCGGTTTGAGAGCATGACTATAATTTGCAAAAATAATACTTAGACTTAAAAATAAGCCGTTAAAGGGTGAAAACCCAAACCATACCCCAAATGACCCCGTGAGAGGCACGAACACCTCGCACGGGACCAATGTAACTTGTAGGAACTAACCGCGTAGTCCCGGGTCTCTCGGTTTGAGAGTATGACAATAATTTGCAAAAATAACACTTAGACTCAAAAATAAGCCGTTAAAGGGTGAAAACCCAAACCATCTCCCAAATGATCCCGTAAGAGGCACGAACACCTTGCAGGGGACCAAGGCAACTTGTAGGAACTGACCGCATAGTCCCGGGTCTCCCGATTTGAGAGTATGACGATAATTTGCAAAATTTACACTAGGACTTAAAAATAAGCCGTTAAAGGGTGAAAACCAAAACCAGACCCCAAACGACCCCGTAAGAGGCACGAACACCTCGCACGGGACAAATGAAACCTGTAGGAACTGACCGCGTAGTCTCGGGTCTCCTAATTGGAGAATATGATGATAATTTACAAAAATAACACTTAGACTTAAAAACAAGCCGTCAAAGGGTGAAAACCGAAACCAGCCCCCAAACGACCCCTTAAGAGGCACAAACACCTCAAACGGGACCAATGCAACTCGTAGGAACTTGCCGCGTAGTCCCATTTCTCCCGATTTGAGAGTATGACGATAATTTCCACAAATCATACTTAGACTTAAAAATAAGCCTTTAAAGGGTGAAAACCCAAACCAACCCCCAAACGACCCCGTAAGAGTTACGAACACCTCGCATGGTACCAATGCAACTTTTAGGAACTGATCGCATCATCCCGAGTCTTTCGATTTGAGAGTATGACGATAATTTGCATAAATAACACTTAGACTTAAAAATAAGCTGTTAAAGGGTGAAAACCTAAACCAGCCCACAAACGGCCCTATAAGAGGCACGAACAACTAGCACGGGACCAATGAAACTTGTAGGAACTGACCGCGTAGTCCCGGGGTCTCTCGATTTGAGAGCATGATGATAATTTGCAAAAATTACACTTAGACTTAAAAATAATCCGTTAAAGGGTGAAAACCTAAACCAGCCCCCAAAAGACACCGTAAGAGTCACGAACACCTCGCACGGGACCAATACAACTCGTAGGAACTGACCACATAGTCGTGGGTCTCCCGGTTTGAGAGCATGACGATAATTTGCAAAAATAATACTTAGACATAAAAATAAGCCGTTAAAGGGTGAAAACCCAAACCAGACCCCAAACGACCCCGTAAGAGGCACGAACACCTCGCACGGGACAAATGCAACCTGTAGGAACTGACCGCGTAGTCTCGGGTCTCCTAATTGGAGAATATGATGATAATTTACAAAAATAACACATTGACTTAAAAACAAGCCGTCAAATGGTGAAAACCGAAACCAACCCCCAAACGACCACTTAAGAGGCACAAACACCTCAAACGGGACCAATGCAACTCGTAGGAACTTACCGCATAGTCCCGTTTCTGCCGGTTTGAGAGTATGACGATAATTTGAAAAAATTACACTTAGACTTAAAAATAAGCCGTTAAAGGGTGAAAACCCAAACCAACCCCCAAACGACCCCGTAAGAGGCACGAACACCTCGCACGCGACCAATACATCTTGCAGGAACTGATCGCGCACTCTCGAGTCTCCCGATTTGAGAATATAACGATAATTTTCAAAAATCACACTTAGATTTAAAAATAAGCCGTTAAAGGGTGAAAACCCAAACCAGCCCCAAACGACCCCGTAAGAGGCACAAACACCTCAAACGGGACCAATGCAACTTGTAGGAACTTATCGCGTAGTCCCGTGTCTCTCGGTTTGAGAGTACGATGATAATTTGCAAAAATTACCCTTAAACTTAAAAATAAGCCGTTAGAGGGTGAAAACCCAAACCAGCCCCCAAACGACCCCGTAAGAGGCACGAACACCTCGCACGGGACCAATGCAACTTGTAGGAACTAACCGCGTTGTAATGGGTCTCCCGGTTTGAGAGTATGATGATAATTTGCAAAAATAACAATTAAACTTAAAAATAAGCCATTAAAGGGTGAAAACCCAAACCAACCCCCAAATGGCCCCGTAGGAGGCACGAACACCTCGCATGGTACCAATGCAACTTTTAGGAATTGATCGCATAGTCCTGGGTCTCCCGGTTTGAAAGTATGATGATAATTTGCAAAAATCATACTTACTTAAAAATAAGCCGTTAAAGGGTGAAAACCCAAATATGGCCCCAAACGACCCCATAGGAGGCCCGGACACCTCGCACGGGACGAATGCAACTCGTAGGAACTGACCGCGTCATCCCGGGTCTTTCGATTTGAAAGTATGACGATAATTTGCAGAAATAACACTTAGACTTAAAAATAAGCTGTTAAAGGGTGAAAACCTAAACCAGCCCCCAAACGGACCTATAAGAGGCACGAACAACTATCACGGGACCAATGAAACTTGTAGGAACTGATCGCGTAGTCCCGGGGTCTCTCGATTTGAGAGCATGATGATAATTTGCAAAAATTACACTTAGACTTAAAAATAATCCGTTAAAGGGTGAAAACCTAAACCAGCCCCCAAAAGACCCCGTAAGAGGCACGAACACCTCGCACAGGACCAATACAACTCGTAGGAACTAACCGCATAGTCGTGGGTCTCCCGGTTTGAGAGCATGACGATAATTTGCAAAAATAACACTTAGACTTAAAAATAAGCCATTAAAGGGAGAAAACCTAAACCAACACCCAAACGACTCCGTAAGAGGCACGATCACCTCGCACGGGACCAATGCGCCTGGTAGGAACTGACCTCGCAGTCTCGGGTCTCCCGATTTGAAAAAATATCGATAATTGGCAAAAATAACACTTAGACTTAAAAATAAGCCGTTAAAGGGTGAAAACCCAAACCATCCCCCAAATGACCCCGTAAGAGGCACGAACACCTCGCACGGGACCAATGTAACTTGTAAGAACTGACCGCGTAGTCCCGGGTCTCCCGGTTTGAGAGTATGACGATAATTTGTAAAAATAACACTTAGACTTAAAAATAAGCCGTTAAAGGGTTAAAACCCAAACTAGCCCCCAAACGACCCCGTAAGAGGCACGAACATCTCGCACGGGAATAATGCAACTTGTAGGAACTGACCGCGTAATCCTGGGTCTCCCAGTTTGAGAGTATGATGATAATTTGTAAAAATCACACTTAAACTTAACAATAAGCCGTTAAAGGGTGAAAACCCAAACCAGCCCCCAAACGACCCCGTAAGAGGTACGAACACATCAAACGGGACCAATGCAACTTGTAGGAACTTACCGCGTAGTCCCGTTTCTCCCGATTTGAGACTATGTCGATAATTTGAAAAATTTACACTTAGACTTAAAAATAAGCCGTTAAAGGGTTAAAACCCAAACCAGCCCCCAAACGACCCCGTTAGAGGCACGAACATCTCGCACGGGACTAATGCAACTTGTAGGAACTGACCGCGTAATCCTGGGTCTCCCGGTTTGAGAGTATGATGATAATTTGTAAAAATCACACTTAAACTTAACAATAAGCCGTTAAAGGGTGAAAACCCAAACCAGCCCCCAAACGACCCCGTAAGAGGTACGAACACCTCAAACGGGACCAATGCAACTCGTAGGAACTTACCTCAGAGTCCCGTTTCTCCCGGTTTGAGAGTATGACGATAATTTGCAAAAATTACACTTAGACTTAAAAATAAGCCGTTAAAGAGTGAAAACCCAAACCAACCCCCAAACGACCCCGTAAGAGGCACGAACACCTCGCACGGGACCAATGCATCTTGCAGGAACTGACCGCGTAGTACTGGGTCTGCCGGTTTGAGAGTATGACGATAATTTGCAAAAATAACACTTAGACTTAAAAATAAGCGGTTAAATGGTAAAAACCCGAAACCATCCCCCAAATGACCCCGTAAGATGCACGAACACCTCTCACGGGACATATGCAACTTGTAGGAACTGACTGCATAGTCCCGGGTCTCCCGGTTTGAGAGTATGACTATTATTTGCAAAAATAACACTTAAACTTTAAAATAAGCCGTTAAAGGGTGAAAACCCAAACCAACCCCCAAACGACCCCGTAAGAGGCACAAACACCTCAAACGGGACCAATGCAACTTGTAGGAACTTACCGCCTACTCCCGTTTCTCCAGGTTTGAGAGTATGATGATAAATTTGCAAAAATTACACTTAGACTTAAAAATAAGTCGTTAAAGGGTGAAAACCAAAACCAGCCCCCAAATGACCCCGTAAGAGGCACGAACACCTCGCACGGGACCATTGCAACTTATAGGAGCTGACCGCGCAGTCTCGGGTCTCCCGATTTTAGAATATGACGATAATTTGCAAAAATCACACATAGATTTAAAATCAAGCCGTTAAAGGCTGAAAACCCAAACCAGCCACCAAACGGCCCCGTACGAGGCACAAACACCTCGCACGGGACCAATGCATCTTGTAGGAACTGACCGCGTAGTCCCGGGTCTCCCAATTTAAGAGTATGAGGATAACTTACAAAAAGAACACTTAAACTTTAAAATAAGCCGTTAAAGGGTGACAACCCAAACCAACCCCCAAACGACCCCGTAAGAGGGAAGAACACCTCGCACGTGACCAATGCAACTTGTAGGAACTGACCGCGTAGTCCCGGGTCTCCCGGTTTGAGAGTATGATGATAATTTGCGAAAATCATAATTAAACTTAAAAATAAGCCATTAAAGGGTGAAAACCCAAACCAGCCCCCAAACGGCCCCGTAGGAGGCACGAACACCTCGCACGGGACCAATATAACTTATAGGAACTGACCGCATAGTCCTGGGTCTCCCAGTTTGAAAGTATGATGATAATTTGTAAAAATCATACTTACTTAAAAAGAAGCCGTTAAAGGGTGAAAACCCAAATCAGGCCCCAAACGACCCCATAGGAGGCTCGAACACCTCGCACGGGACCAATACAACTTTTAGGAACTGACCGTGTCGTCCTGGGTCTTTCGATTTGAGAGTATGACGATATTTTGAAGAAATAACACTTAGACTTAAAAATAAGTTGTTAAAGGGTGAAAACCTAAACCAGCCCCCAAACGATCCCATAAGAGGCACGAACAACTAGCACGGGACCAATGAAACTTGTAGGAACTATCCGAATAGTCTCGGGTCTCCCGATTTGAGAGCATGATGATAATTTGCAAAAATTACACTTAGACTTAAAAATAAGCCGTTAAAGGGTTAAAACCCAAACCAACCCCCAAACGACCCCGTAAGAGGCACAAACACCTCAAACGGGACCAATGCAACTTGTAGGAACTTACCACGTAGTCCCGTTTCTCCCGGTTTGAGAGTATGATGATAATTTACAAAAATTACACTTAGACTTAAAAATAAGCCGTCAAAGGGTGAAAACCAAAACCAGCCCCCAAATCACCCCGTAAGAGACACAAACACCTCGCACGGGACCATTGCAACTTGTAGGAACTGACCGCGCAGTCTCGGGTCTCCCGATTTGAGAATATGATGATAATTTGCAAAAATCACACATAGATTTAAAATCAAGCCGTTAAAGGGTGAAAACCCAAACCAGCCACCAAACGGCCCCGTAGGAGGGAAGAACACTTCGTACGGGACCAATGCGACTCTTAGGAACTGACCGCGTAGTCCCGAGTCTCCCGATTTGAGAGTATGACGATAATTTACAAAAATAACACATAAACTTTAAAATAAGCTGTTAAAGTCTGAAAACCCAAACCAACCCCCAAACGACCCCGTAAGTGGGAAGAACACCTCGCACGGGACCAATGCAACTTGTAGGAACTGAACGCGTAGTCCCGGGTCTCCCGATTTGAGAGTATGGAGATAATTTGTAAAAATCATATTTAAACTTAAAAATAGCCATTAAAGGGTGAAAACCCAAACCAGCCCCCAAACGTCCCCGTAGGAGGCACGAACACCTCGCACGGGAACAACGAAACTTGTAGGAACTGACCGCATAGTCCTGGGTCTCCCAGTTTGAAAGTATGATGATAATTTGAAAAAATCATACTTACCTAAAAATAATCCGTTAAATGGTGAAAACCCAAATCAGGCCCCAAACGACCCCATAGGAGGCACGAAC
Source organism: Sambucus nigra (assembly GCA_949130495.1). Taxonomy (NCBI): domain Eukaryota; kingdom Viridiplantae; phylum Streptophyta; class Magnoliopsida; order Dipsacales; family Adoxaceae; genus Sambucus; species Sambucus nigra. Next base: position 99,694,692 of record OX422211.1, on the reverse strand, counting down.
ACCTCGCACGGGACCAATGCAACTTTTAGGAACTGACCGCGTCGTCCCGGGTGTTTCGATTTGAGAGTATGACGATAATTTGCAGAAATAACACTTAGAATTAAAAATAAGCTGTTAAATGGTGAAAACCTAAACCAGCCCCAAAATGACCCCATAAGAAGCACGAACACCTCGCACGGGACCAATGCAACTCGTTGGAACTGACCGCGTAGTCACGAGTCTCCCGGTTTGAGAGCATGACGATAATTTTCAAAAATAACACTTAGACTTAAAAATAAGTCGTTAAAGGGTGAAAACCGAAATCAGCCTCCAAACCACCCCGTAAGAGGCACGAACCCCACGCACGGGACCAATGCAACTTGTAGGAACTGACCGCGTCATCCCGGGTCTTTCGATTTGAGAGTATGACGATAATTTGCAGAAATAACACTTAGACTTAAAAATAAGCTGTTAAAGGGTGAAAACCTAAACCAGCCCCCAAACGACCCCATAAGAGGCACGAACAACTAGCACGGGACCAATGAAACTAGTAGGAACTAACCGCGTAGTCCCGGGTCTCCCGGTTTGAGAGCATGATGATAATTTTTAAAAACTACACTTAGACTAAAAAATAATCCGTTAAAGGTTGAAAACCCAAACCAGCCCCCAAACGACCCCGTAAGAGGCACGAAAACCTCACACGGGACCAATACAACTCGTAGGAACTGACCGCGTAGTCCTGCGTCTCCCGATTTGAGAGCATGACGATAATTTGCAAAAATAACACTTAGACTTAAAAATAAGCCGTTAAAGGGAGAAAATCCAAACAAACCCCCAAACGACTCCGTAAGAGGCACGAACACCTCGCACGGGACCAATGCAACTTGTAGGAACTGACCTCGTAGTCTCGGGTCTCCCGATTTGAGAATATGACGATAATTTGCAAAAATAACACTTAGACTTAAAAATAAGGTGTTAAAGGGTGAAAACCCAAACCATCCCCCAAACGACCCCGTAAGAGGCACGAACACGTCGGACGGGACCAATGCAACTTATAGGAACTGACCGCATAATCCTGGGTCTCCCGGTTTGAGAGTATGACGATAATATGCAAAAAATCACATTTCAACTTAAAAATAAGCCGTTAAAGGGTTAAAACCCAAACCAACCCCCAAACGACCCCGTAAGAGGCACGAAAACCTCGCATGGGACCGATGCAACTTGTAGGTACTGACTGCGTAGTTTCGGGTCTCCCGATTTGAGAATATGACGATAATTTGCAAAAATAATACGTAGACTTAAAAATAAGCCGTTAAAGGATGAAAACCCAAACCATCCCCCAAACGACCCCGTGAGAGGCACGGACACCTCAAACGGGACCAATGCAACTTGTAGGAACTTCACGCGTAGTCCCGTTTCTCCCGATTTGCGAGTATGTCGATAATTTGAAAAAATTACACTTAGACTTAAAAATTAGACGTTAAGGGGTGAAAACCCAAACCAACCCCCAAACGACCTCATAAGAGGCACAAATACTTCGTACGGGACCAATGCATCTTGTAGGAACTGATCGCATAGTCTCGGGTCTCCCGATTTGAGAATATGATGATAGTTTGCAAAAATCACACTTAGACTTAAAAACAAGCCGTTAAAGGGTAAAACCCAAACCAGCCCCCAAACGGCCCCGTAGGAGGCATAAACACCTCTCACGGGACCAATACAACTTGTAGGAACTGACTGTGTAGTCCCGGGTCTCCCGGTTTGAGAGTATGACAATAATTTACAAAAATAACACTTAGACTTAAAAACAAATCGTTAAAGGGTGAAAACCAAAATCAGGCCCTAAACGACCCCGTAGGAGGCACGAACACCTCGCACGGGACCAATGAAACTTGTAGGAACTGACCGCATAGTCCCGGGTCTCCCGGTTTGAGAGTATGACGATAATTTGCAAAAATAACACTTAGACTTAAAAATAAGCCGTTAAAGGGTGAAAACCCAAACCATCCCCAAAAATGACTCCATAAGAGGCACGGACACCTCGCCCGAGACCAATGTAACCTGTAGGAACTAACCGCATAGTCCCGGGTATCCCGATTTGAGAGAATTATGATAATTTGCAAATATAACACTTAGACTTCAAAATAAGCCATTAAAGGGTGAAAACCCAAACCAGCCCCCAAAAGACCTCGTAAGAGGAACGAACACCTCGCACGGGACCAATACAACTTGTAGGAACTAACCGCGTAATCCCGGGTCTACCGATCTGAGAGTATGACGATAATTTGCAAAAATCACACTTAAACTTAAAAACAAGCCGTTAAAGGGTCAAAACCCAAACCAGCCCCCAAACGACTCCGTAAGAGGCACGGACACCTCGCACGGGACCAATGCAACTTATAGGAACTGGCCGCGTAGTCCCGGGTCTCCCAGTTTGAGCGTACTACGATAAATTGCTAAAATTACCCTTAGACTTAAAAATAAGCCGTTAAAGGGTGAAAAGCCAAACCAGCCCCCAGACGACCCCGTAAGAGGGACGAACACCTCGCACGGGACCAATGTAACTCGTAGGAACTGACACCGTAGTCCCGTGTCTCTCGATTTAAGAGCATGATGATAATTTGCAAAAATAGCACTTAGACTTATAAATAAACCGTTAAAGGGTGAAAACCCAAACCAGCCCCCAAACGACCCCGTAAGCGGCATGAAAACCTCGAACGGGACCGATGCAACTTGCTGGAACTGACTGCGCAGTTTCGAGTCTCTCGATTTGAGAATATGTTGATAATTTGTAAAAATCACACTTAAAATTAAAAACTAGTTGTTAAAGGGTGAAAACCCAAACCAACCCCCAAACGGTCCCATAGGAGGCACAAACACATCACACGGACCAATACAACTTGTAGGAACTGACCGCGTAGTTCCGGGTCTCCCGGTTTGAGAGTATGACAATAATTTGCAAAAATCACACTTAGACTTAAAAATAAGCCGTTAAAGGGTGAAAACCCAAATCAGACCCCAAACAACCTCGTAGAAGGCATGAACACCTCGCACGGGACCAATGCAAGTTATAGGAACTGACTGCGTAGTCCCGGGTCTCCCGTTTTGTGAGTATGACGATAATTTATAAAAATAACACTTAGACTTAAAAATAAGCCGTTAAAGGGTGAAAACCCAAAACCATCCCCCAAATGACCCCGTAAGATGCATGAACACCTCTCACGGGACCAATGCAACTTGTAGGAACTGACCGCATACTCCCGGGTCTCCCGGTTTGAGAGTATGACGATAATTTGCAAAAATAACACTTAGACTTAAAAATATGTCGTTAAAGGGTGAAAACCCAAACCAGCCCCCAAGGTTCTAAAAAACGCGGGGCGTGACCGAGGCGTGGAGGCCAAGCCTTAAGCCTTAGAAGCTAGGCGGGCCTTGGCGTAAAAAGGCGTCAAAAGGCGTTTAGGCATTTTTTAATATATTATAATATTTTTTGACTATGACAAGGCTATTTAAAATACTAAATTGGCACATACCTTAAAAATGTGTTTAAATATTTGTAAATTAAAATACAAAAAAAAACAAAAAAATTGCGTCTTTTCATGCCTTACTTCTAAAAAACTCGCATTTTTTCACGCCTTATCCCCCAAAAATGCGCGTTTTTCATGCCTTGCCCCAAAAAATGTTGACCATCGTTGACCACGCCTTGATCCACGCCTAGGGCCAAAACTTGGCGTATCTAAAAAGCCTCGCGCCTTGGCGCCGCCTAGCCGCATTTTTTAGAACACTGCCAGCCCCCAAGCGACCCCGTAAGAGGCACGAATACCTCACGCAGGATCAATGCATCTTGTAGGAACTGACCGCGTAGTTCCGGGTCTCCCGATTTGAGAGTATGACAGTAATTTGAAAAAATCACAATTAGACTTAAAAACAAGCCGTTAAAGGGTGAAAACCCAAATCAGGCCCCAAACGACCCCGTAGGAGGCACGAAAACCTCGCACGGGACCGATGCAACTTGTAGGAACTGACTGCGCAGTCTCGGGTCTCCCGATTTGAGAATATGTTGATAATTAGTAAAAATCACACTTAAACTTAAAAACAAGCCGCTAAAGGGTGAAAACCCAAACGAACCCCAAAACGGCCCCGTAGGAGGCACAAACACATCGCACGGGACCAATACAACTTGTAGGAACTGACCGCGTAGTTCCGGGTCTCCCGGTTTGAGAGGATGACAATAATTTGCAAAAATCACACTGATACTTAAAAATAAGCCGTTAAAGGGTGAAAACCCAAATCAAGCCCCAAACGACCCCATAGGAGGCACGAACACCTCGCACGGGACCAATGCAAGTTATAGGAACTGGCCACGTAGTCCCGGGTCTCCCATTTTGAGAGTATGATGATAATTTGCAAAAATAACACTTACACTTAAACATAAGCCGTTAAAGGGTGAAAACCCAAAACCATCCCCGAAATGACCCCGTAAGATGCACGAACACCTCTCACGGGACCAATGCAACTTGTAGGAACTGACCGCATAGTCCCGGGTCTTCCGGTTTGAGAGTATGACGATAATTTGCAAAAATAACACTTAGACTTAAAAATAAGCCGTTAAAGGGTGAAAACCCAAACCATCTCCCAAATGACCCCGTAAGAGGCACGAACACCTCGCAGGGGACCAAGGCAACTTGTAGGAACTGATCGCATAGTCTCGGGTCTCCCGATTTGAGAGTATGACGATAATTTGCAAAAATTACACTTAGACTTAAAAATAAGCCGTTAAAGGGGGAAAACCAAAACTAGACCCCAAACGACCCCGTAATAGGCACGAACACCTCGCACGGGACCAATGCAACCCGTAGGAACTGACCGTATAGTCTCGGGTCTCCCGATTTGAGAATATGATGATAATTTGCAAAAATAACACTCAGACTTAAAAACAAGCCGTTAAAGGGTGAAAACCCAAACCAACCCCCAAACGGCCCGGTAGGAGGCACAAACAAATCGCACGGGACCAATACAACTTGTAGGAACTGACCGCGTAGTTCCGGGTCTCCCGGTTTGAGAGTATGACAATAATTTGCAAAAATCACACTTAGACTTAAAAATAAGCCGTTAAAGGGTGAAAATCCAAACCAGGCCCCAAACGACCCCGTAGGAGGCACGAACTCCTCGCACGGGACCAATGCAAGTTATAGGAAATGACTGTGTAGTCCCCGGTCTACCGTTTTGAGAGTATGAAGATAATTTGCAAAAATAACACTGAGACATAAAAATAAGCAGTTAAAGGGTGAAAACCCAAAACCATCAGCGAAACGACCCCGTAAGAGGCACAAACACCTCAAACGGGACCAATGCAACTCATAGGAACTTACCGCGTAGTCCCGTTTCTCTCGGTTTGAGAGTATGACGATAATTTACTAAAATTACACTTAGACTTAAAAATAATCCGTTAAAGGGTGAAAACCCAAACCAGCCTCCATACGACCCCGTAAGAGGCACGAACCCCTCGCACGGGACCATTACAACTTGTAGGAACTGACCGCACAGTCTCGGGTCTCCTAATTTGAGAATATGACGGTAATTTGCAAAAATCACACATAGATTTAAAATCAAGCCGTTAAAGGGTGAAAACCCAAACCAGCCACCAAACGGCCCCGTAGGAGGTAGGAACACTTCGTACGGGACCAATGCGACTCGTAGGAATTGACCGCGTAGTCCCGGGTCTCCCGATTTGAAAGTATGAAGATAATTTACAAAAATAACACTTAAAATTTAAAATAAGCCGTTAAAGGGTGAAAACCCAAACCAACCGCCAAACGACCCCGTAAGAGGGAAGAACACCTCGCACGGGACCAATGCAACTTGTAGGAACTGACCGCGTAGTCCCGGGTCTCCCGGTTTGAGAGTATGACGATAATTTGCAAAAATCAGACTTAAACTTAAAAACAAGCTAGTAAAGGGTGAAAACCCAAACCAGCCCCCAAACGACCCCGTAAGAGGCACGGACACCTCGCACGGGACCAATGCAACTTGTAGGAACTGACCGCGAAGTCCTAGGTCTCCCGGTTTGAGAGTATGACGATAATTGGTAAAAATCACACTTAAACTTAAAAACATGTCGTTAAAGGGTGAAAACCCAAAACAACCCCCAAACGACTTTGTAAGAGGCATGGACACCTCGGACGGGACCAATGCAACTTTTTGGAAATGACCGCGTAGTCTCGGGTCTCCCAGTTTGAGCGTACGATGATAAATTGCAAAAATTACACTTAAACTTAAAAATAAGCCTTTAATTGGTGAAACCCAAACCAACCCCCAAATGACCCCGTAAGAGGCACAAACACCTCGCACAGGACCAATGCAACTCGTAGGAACTGACCACGTAGTCACGGGTCTCTCGGTTTAAGATCATGACGATAATTTGTCGAAATAACACTTATCTTAAAAATAAGCCGATAAAGGGTGAAAACCCAAACCAGCCCCCAAACGACCCCGTAAGAGGCACGAACACCTCGCACGGGACCAATTCAACTTGTAGGAACTGACTGCGCAGTCTCAGGTCTCCCAATTTGAGAATATGTTGATAATTTGTAAAAATCACACTTAAACTTAAAAATAAGCCGTCAAAGGGTGAAAACCCAAACCAACCCCCAAACGACCCCGTAAGAGGCACGAACACCTCGCACGGGACCATTATAACTTGTAGGAAATAACCGCGTAGTCCCGAGTCTCTCGGTTTGAGAGTATGATGATAATTTACAAAAATCACACCTAAACTTAAAAACAAGACGTTAAATTGTGAAAACCCAAACCGGCCACCAAACGAACCCTTGAGAGGGTTGAACACCTCGCACGGGGCCAATGCAACTTGTAGGAACTGATTGCGCAATCTCGGGTCTATCGATTTGAGAATATGATGATAATTTTTTAAAATCACACTTAAACTTAAAAACAAGTCGTTAAAGGGTGAAAACCCAAACCATCCCACAAACGACCCCGTAAGACGCAACTTGAAGTAACTCACCGCGTAGTCCTGGGTCTCCCAATTTCAGAGTATGACGATAATTTGCAAAAATTATACTTAGACTTAAAAATAAGCTGTTAAAGGGTGAAAACACAAATTAGCCCCCAAACGACCCCGTAAGAGGCACGAACACCTCGCACGGGACTAATACAACTCGTAGGAACTGACCGCGTAGTCTCGGGTCTCCCGATTTGAGAGCATGATGATAATTTGCAAAAATAACACTTAGACTTAAAAATAAGCCAATAAAGGGTGAAAACCCAAACCAACCCCCAAACGACTCCGTAAGAGGCACGAACACCTCGCACAGAACCAATGGAACTTGTAGGAACTGATCGCGCAGTCTCGGGTCTCTCGATTTGAGAACACGACGATAATTTGTAGAAAATACACTTAGACTTAAAAACAAGTCGTTAAAAGGTGAAAACCCAAACCATCCCCCAAACGACCCCATAAGAGGCACGAACACTCGCACGGGACCAATGCAACTTGTAGGAACTGAACGCGCAGTCTCGGGTCTCCCGATTGGAGAATATGACGATAATTTGTAAAAATCACACTTAAACTTAAAAACAAGCCGTCAAAGGGTGAAAACCCAAACCAACCCCCAAACTACCCTGTAAGAGGCACGAACACCTCGCACGGGACAATGCAACTTGTAGGACTAACCACGTAGTCCCGGGTCTCCCGGTTTGAGAGTACGACGATAATTTGCAAAACTTATACTTAGACTTAAAAATAAGCCGTTAAAGGGTGAAAACCCAAACCAGCCCCGAAACGACCTCGTAAGAGGCACGAACACCTCGCACGGGACCAATACAACTCGTAGGAACTGACAACGTAGTCCTGGGTCTCCCGATTTGAGAGCATGATGATAATTTGTAAAAATAACACTTAGACTTAAAAATAAGCCGTTAAAGGGTGAAAACCCAAATCATCCCCCAAACGAACCCGTGAGAGGGACGAACACCTCGCACGGTACCAATGCAACTTGTAGGAACTAATCGCACAGTCTCGGGTCTCCCGATTTGAGAATATGATGATAATTTGTAGAAATCACACTTAAACGTAAAAACAAGTCGTTAAAGGGTGAAAACCCAAACCGTCCCCCAAACGACCCCGTAAGGGGCACGAACACCTCGCACGAGACTAATGTAACTTGTAGGAACTGACCGCGTAGTCCCGAGTCTCCCAGTTTGAGAGTATGACGATAATTTACAAAATTAACAAGTAGACTTAAAAATAAGCCGTTAAAGGGTGAAAACCCAAACCAGCCCCCAAACGACCCCGTGAGAGGCACGAACACCTCGCACGGGACCAATGCAACTTGTAGGAACTCACCCGCGTAGTCCTGGGTCTCCCGATTCGAGAGTATGATGATAATTTGCAAAAATCACAATTAAACTTAAAAATAAGTCGTTAAAGGGTGAAAACCCAAACTAGCCCCCAAACGACCCCGTAAGAGGCAGGAACACCTAAAATGGGACCAATACAACTCGTAGGAACAGACCGCGTAGTCCTGGGTCTCCCGATTTGAGAGCCTGATGATAATTTGTAAAAATAACACTTAGACTTAAAAATAAGCCGTTAAAGGGTGAAAACCCAAATCATCCCCCAAACGACCCCGTAAGAGGCACGAACACCTCGCACGGGACCAATGTAATTTGTACAAACTGACCACGTAGTCCCCGGTCTCCCGGTTTGAGAGTATGATGATAATTTGCAAAAATCACACTTAGACTTAAAAACAAGCCGTTAAAGGGTGAAAACCCAAACTAGCCCCCAAACGTCCCCGGAAGATTCACGGACACCTCGCACGGGACCAATGCAACTTGTAAGAACTGACCGCGTAGTCCCGAGTCTCCCGGTTTGAGAGTATGACGATAATTTACAAAAATCACCACTTAGACATAAAAACAAGGCATTAATGGGTGAAAACCCAAACCAGCCCCCAAACAACCCCGTAGGAGGCACGAACACCTCGCACGGGACCAATTCAACTTGTAGGAACTAACTGCGTAGTCTCGGGTCTCCTGATTTTTTAGTATGAATATAATTTGCAAACATAACAGTTAGACATAAAAGCAAGCCGTTAAAGGGTGAGAACCCAAATCAGGACCCAAATTGCCCCGTAAGAGGCGCGAACACCTCGTACGGGACCAATGCCACTTATAGGAACTGGTCGTACAGACCGGGGTCTCCCGGTTTGAGAGTATGGCGATAATTTGAAATAATCACACTTAGACTTAAAAACAAGCCGTTAAAGAGTGAAAACCCAAACTAGCCCCAAACGACCTCGTAAGAGGCACGAACACCTCGCACGGGACCAATGCAACCTATAGGAACTGATCGCGTTGTCCCGGGTCTTTCGGTTTGAGAATATGATGATAATTTGTAAAAATAACACTTTGACTTAAAAATAAGATGTTAAAGGGTGAAAACCAGAACCAGCCCCCAAATGACCCAAATAAGAGGCACGAACACCTAGGACGGGACCAGTGCAACTTTTAGGAATTGACCGCGTAGTCTCGGGTCTCCTGGTTTGAGAGTATGATGATAATTTGCAAAAATCACCAGTAAGACTTAAAAATAAGTCGTTAAAGGGTGAAAACCCGAACCAGCCCCCAAACGACCCCATAGGAGGCACGAACACCTCGTACAGGACCAATGCAACTTGTACGAAATGACTGCACAGTCCCGAGTCTCCCGATTTGAGAGTATGATGATAATTTGCAAAAATAACACTTAAACTTAAAAACAAGCCGTTAAAGGGAGAAAACCAAAACTAGCCCCCAAATGACCCTGTAAGAGGCACGAACACCTCGCACGGGACTAATGCAACTTGTAGGAACTGACCGCGTAGTCCCGGGTCTCCCAGTTTGAGACTATGACGATAATTTGCAAAAATTACACTTAGACTTAAAAATAAGCCGTTAAAGTGTGAAAACCCAAACCAGCCTCCATACGACCCCGTAAGAGGCACGAACACCTCGCACGGGACCAATGCAACTTTTAGGAACTGACTGCGTAGTCTCGGGCCTCCCGATTTGAGAGTATGACGATAATTTGACAAAAATCACATTTAACTTAAAAATAATTCGTTAAAGGGTGAAAACCCAAACTCGCCCCCAAACGACCCCTTAAGAGGCACAACACCTCGCACGAGACCAATGCAACTGTAGGAACTGATCGCGTAGTCTCGGGTCTCCCGATTTGAGAGTACGACGATAATTTGCAAAAATCACAAATTAGACTTAAAAACCAGCCGTTAAAGGGTGAAAACCCGAACCAACCCCCAAACGACCCCGTAGGAGGCACGAACACCTCGCACGGGACCAATTCAACTTGTAGGAACTGACTGCATAGTCCCGGGTCTCCTGGTTTGAGAGTATGATGATAATTTGCAAAAATCACACTCAGACTTAAAAACAAGCCGTTAAAGCGTGAAAACTCAAATCATGCCCCAAACGACCCCGTAAGAGGCACAAACACCTCGCACGGGACCAATGCAACTCGTAGGAACTGACCGTGTGGTCCCAGGTCTCCCGATTTGAGAGTATGACGATAATTTGCAAAAATCATACTTAGACATAAAAATAAATGATTAAAGGGTGAAAACCCAAACCAGCCCCCAAACGACCCCGTAGGAGGTATGAACACCTCGCACGGGACCAATGCAACTTATAGGAACTGATCGCGTAGTCCCGAGTTTCCCGATTTGAGAGTATGACGATAATTTGCAAAAATCACATTTAAAATAAAAAAACATGTCGTTAAAGGGTGAAAACCTAAACTAGGCCCTAAACAACCCCGTAGGCGGCCTGAACACCTCACACGGGACCAATTCAAGTCGTAGGAACTGACCGCGTAGTCCCAGGTCTCCCGGTTTGAGAGTATGATGATAATTTGAAAAAATCACACTTAGACTTAAAAATAAGCCGTTAAAGGGAGAAAACTCAAACCAGCCCCCAAACGGCCCCGAAGGAGGCACGAACACCTCGTACGGGACCAATGCAACTTGTACGAAATGATCGCATAGTCCCGAGTCTCCCGATTTGTGAGTATGATGATAATTTGCAAAAATCACACTTAGACTTAAAAACTAGCCGTTAAAGGGTGAAAACCCAAACTAGCCCCCAAATGACCCCGGAAGAGGCACGAACACCTCACACGGGATCAATGCAACTTGTAGGAACTGATCGCATAGTCCCGAGTCTCCCGGTTTGAGAGTATGACGATAATTTGCAAAAATCACACTTAGACTTAAAAACAAGTCGTGAAAGGGTGAAAACCCAAACCAGCCCCCAAACGACCCCGGAAGAGGCACGGACACCTCGCACGGGACCAATGCAACTTGTAAGAACTGACCGCGTAGTCCCGAGTCTCTCGATGTGAGAGTATGACGATAATTTACAAAAATCACATTTAAACTTAAAAATATGCCGTTAAAGGGAGAAAACCTAAACTAGGCCCCAAACGACCCTATAGGCGGCACAAACACCTCACACGGGACCAATGCAAGTCGTAGGAACTGACCGCGTAGTCCCAGGTTTTCCAGTTTGAGAGTATGATGATAATTTGAAAAAATCACACTTAGACTTAAAAACAAGTCGTTAAAGGGTGAAAACCCAAACTAGCCCCAAACGACCCCGTGCGAGGCAAGAACACCGCACACGGGACCAATGCAAGTCGTAGGAACTCACCGCGTAGTCCCGGGTCTTTCGGTTTGAGAATATGATGATAATTTGTAAAAATAACACTTTGACTTAAAAACAAGCAGTTAAAAAGGTGAAAACCATAACCAGCCGACAAACGATCCCGTAAGATGCACGAACACCTCACACGGGACCAATGCAACTTGTAGGAACTGATCGCGCAGTCCCGGGTCTCCCGATTTGAGAGTATGACGATAATTTGAAAAAATCACACTTAAACTTAAAAACAAGCCGTTAAAGGGTGAAAACCTAAACTAGGCCCCAAACGACCCCGTAGGTGGCACGAACACCTCACACGGGACCAATGCAAGTCGTAGGAACTCACCGCGTAGTCCCGGGTCTACCGATTTGAGAGTATGATGATAACTTACAAAAATCACACTTAGACTTAAAAACAAGCCGTTAAAAGGTGAAAACCATAACCAGCCGACAAACGATCCCGTAAGAGGCACGAACACCTCACACGGGACCAATGCAACTCGTAGGAACTGATCACGTAGTCCCGGGTCTCCCGGTTTGAGAGCATGACGATAATTTGCAAAAATAACACTTAGACTTAAAAATAAGCCGTTAAAGAGTAAAAACCCAAACCAGCCCTCAAATGACCCCTTAAGACGTACGAACACCTCGCACGGGACCAATGTAACTGTAGGAACTGACCGCGCAGTCTCGGGTCTCTCGATTTGAGAATATGACGATAATTTGTAAAAATCACACTTAGACATAAAAATATGCCGTTAAAGGGTGAAAACCCAAACCAGCCCCCAAACGACCCCGGAAGAGGCACGAACACCTCGCACGGGATCAATGCAACTTGTAGGAACTGACCGCCTAGTCCCGGGTCTCCCAGTTTGAGAGCATGACGATAATTTGCAAAAATCACACTTAGAAATAAAAACAAGTCGTTAAAGGGTGAAAACCGAAACCAGCCCCCAAACGACCCCGGAAGAGGCACGAACACCTCGCACGGGACCAATGCAACTTGTAGGAACGGACCGCGTAGTCCCGAGTCTCCCGATTTTAGAGTATGAAGATAATTTACAAAAATCACCACTTAGACATAAAAATTAGGCGTTAAAGGGTGAAAACCCAAACCAGCCCCCAAACGACCCCGTAGGAGGTACGAGCACCTCACACCGGACCAATTCAACTTGTAGGAACTGACTGCGTAGTCTCGGGTCTCCTGAATTGAGAGTATGATGATAATTTACAAAAATAACAGTTAGACATAAAATCAAGCCGTTAAAGGGTGAAAACCCAAATCATGACCCAAATGGCCCCATAGGAGGCGCGAACACCTCGCAGGGGACCAATGCCTCTTATAGGAACTGATCGCACAGACCCGGCTTCCCGGTTTGAGAGTATGACGATAATTTGCAAAAATCACACTTACACTTAAAAACAAGCCGTTAAAGGGTGAAAACCCAAACCAGCCCCCAAATGACCCCGGAAGAGGCACGAACCCCTCGCACGGGACCAATGCAACCTGTAGGAACTGACCGCGTAGTCCCGGGTCTTCCGATTTGTGAATATGATGATAAATTGTAAAAATAACACTTTGACTTAAAAATAAGACGTTAAAGGGTGAAAACCCGAACCAGCCCCCAAACGACACAGTAAGAGGCACGAACACCTTGCACGGGACCAGTGCAACTTGTAGGAACTGACCGCATAGTCTTGGGTCTCCTCGTTTGAGAGTATGATGATAATTTGAAAAAATCACCAATTAGACTTAAAAATAAGGTGTTAAAGGGTGAAAACCTGAACCACCACCAAACGACCCCGTAGGAGGCACGAACACCTCGTAAGGGACCAATGCAACTTGTACGAAATGATCGCATAGTCCCGGGTCTCCCGGTTTGTGAGTATGACGATAATTTGCAAAAATCACACTTAGACTTAAAAACAAGTCGTTAAAGGGTGAAAACCCAAACCAACCCCCAAATGACCCCGTAAGAGGCACGAACACCTCGCACGGGACCAATGCAACTTGTAGGAACTGATCGCGTAGTCCCGGGTCTCCCGATTTGAGAGTATGACGATAATTTGAAAAAATCACACTTAAACTTAAAAACAAGCCGTTAAAGGGTGAAAACCTAAACTAGGCCCCAAACGACCCCGTAGGTGGCACGAACACCTCACACGGGACCAATGCAAGTCGTAGGAACTCACCGTGTAGTCCCGGGTCTACCGATTTGAGAGTATGATGATAACTTACAAAAATCACACTTAGACTTAAAAACAAGCCGTTAAAAGGTGAAAACCATAACCAGCCCACAAACGACCCCGTAAGAGGCACGAACACCTCACACGGGACCAATGCAACTCGTAGGAACCGATCACGTAGTCCCGAGTCTCCCGGTTTGAGAGCATGACGATAATTTGCAAAAATAACACTTAGACTTAAAAATAAGCCGGTAAAGAGTGAAAACCCAAACCGGCCCTCAAATGACCCCTTAAGACGTACGAACACCTCGCACGGGACCAATGCAACTGTAGGAACTGACCGCGCAGTCTCGGGTCTCTCGATTTGAGAATATGACGATAATTTGTAAAAATCGCACTTAGACTTAAAAATAAGCCGTTAAAGGGTGAAGACCCAAACCAGCCCCCAAACGGCCCCGTAGGTGGCACGAACAACTCGCACGGGACCAATGCAACTTGTAAGAACTGACGGCGTAGTCCTGTGTCTCTCGTTTTGAGACTTTGATGATAATTTGCAAAAATTACACTTAGACTTAAAAATAAGCCGTTAAAGGGTGAAAACCCAAACCAACTCCCAAACGACCGCGTAAGAGGCACGAACAACTCGCACGGGACCAATGCAACTCGTAGGAACTGACTACGTAGTCCCGGGTCTCCCGATTTGAGAGCATGGTGATAATTTTCAAAAATAACATTTAGACTTAAAAATAACTCGTTAAAGGGTAAAAACCGAAACTAGACCCCAAACGACCCCGTAAGAGGCACGAACACCTCGCACGGGACCAATGCAACTTGTAGGAACTGACCGCGCAGTTTTGGGTCTCCCGATTTTAGAATATGACGATAATTTGCAAAATCACACTTAGACTTAAAAGCAAGCCTTAAAGGGTGAAAATCCAAACCAGCCCACAAACGAATCCGTAGGAGGCACGGGCACCTCGGACGGGACCAATAAAACTTATAGGAACTGCCCGCGTGGTCCCGGGCCTACCGATTTAAGAATATTGTGATAATTTGCAAAAATCACTCTTAGACTTAAAAAAAAGCCGTTAAAGGGTGAAAACCTTAACCAGCCCCCAAATGGCCCCGTAGGAGGCACGAACACCATGCATGGGACCAATGCAACTTATTGGAAATGATCGCGCAGTCCCGGGTCTCCCGATTTGAGAGTTTGACGATAATTAGCAATAATCACACCCAGACTTAAAAACAAGCCGTTAAAGGGTGAAAACCCAAACCAACCCCAAATGACTCCGTAAGAGGCAGGAACACCTCGCTTGGGACCAATGCAACCTGTAGGAACTGAGAATATGATGATAATTTGCAAAAATAACACTTTGACTTAAAAATAAGAGGTTAAAGGGTGAAAAGACGAACACGCCCCCAAACGACCCCGTAAGAGGCACGAACACCTTGCACGGAACCAATGCAACTTGTGGGAACTGATCGCGTAGTCTCGGGTCTCCCGGTTTGAGAGTATGACAATAATTAACAAAAATCACCAATTAGACTTAAAAATAAGGCGTTAAAGGGTGAAAACCCGAACCATCCCCCAAATGACCCCGTAGGAGGTACGAACACCTCGCACGGGACCAATTCAACTTGTTGGAACTGACTCCATAGTCCCGGGTCTCCTCGTTTGAGAGTATTACGATAATTTGCAAAAATCACACTCAGACTTAAAAAGAAACTTTTAAAGGGTGAAAACCCAAACCATGACCTAAACGACCCCGTAAGTGGCACAAACACCTCGAACGGGACCAATGCAACTTGTAGAAACTGACCGTGTGGTCCCAGGTCTCCCGATTTGAGAGTATGATGATAATTTGCAAAAATAACACTTAGACTTAAAAATAAGCCGTTAAAGGGTGAAAACCCAAACCAGCCCCCAAACGACCCCGTAGGAGGTATGAACACCTCGCACGGGACCAATGCAACTTGTAGGAACTAATCACGTAGTCCCGGGTTTCTCGATTTGAGAGTATGATGATAATTTGCAAAAATCACATATAAACTTAAAAACATGCCGTTAAAGGGTGAAAACCTAAACTAGGCCCCAAACGACCCCGTAGGCGGCCCGAACACCTCACACGGGACCAATGCAAGTCGTAGGAACTGACCGCGTAGTCCCAGGTCTCCCGGTTTGAGAGTATGATGATAATTTGAAAAAGTCACACTTAGACTTAAAAACAAGCCATTGAAGGGTGAAAACTCAAACCAGCCACCAAACGGCCCCGTAGGAGGCACGAACACCTCGCATGGGGCCAATGCAACTTGTAGGAACTAATCGCATAGTCCCGGGTCTCCCGATATGAGAGTATGACGAAAATTTGCAAAAATCACACTTAGACTTAAAAATAAGCCGTTAAAGGGTGAAAACCCAAACCAGCCCCCAAACGACCCCGGAAGAGGCACGAACACCTCGCACGGGACCAATGCAACTTGTAGGAACTGATCGCATAGTCCCGGGTCTCTCTATTTGAGAGTATGATGATAATTTACAAAAATCACCACTTAGACTTAAAAATATGCCGTTAAAGGGTGAAAACCCAAACCAGCCCCCAAACGACCCCGAAAGAGGCACGAACACCTCGCACGGGTTCAATGCAACTTGTAGGAACTGATCGCATAGTCCCGAGTCTCCCAGTTTGAGAGTATGACGATAATTTGCAAAAATCACACTTAGACTTAAAAACAAGTCGTGAAAGGGTGAAAACCCAAACCAGCCCCCAAACGACCCCGAAAGAGGCACGGACACCTCGCACGGGACCAATGCAACTTGTAAGAACTGACCGCGTAGTCCCGAGTCTCTCGATTTGAGAGTATGACGATAATTTACAAAAATCACATTTAAACTTAAAAATATGCCGTTAAAGGGAGAAAACCTAAACTAGGCCCCAAACGACCCTATAGGCGACACAAACACCGCACACGGGACCAATGCAAGTCGTAGGAACTCACCGCGTAGTCCCGCGTCTTCCGGTTTGAGAATATGATGATAATTTGTAAAAATAACAATTTGACTTAAAAACAAGCCGTTAAAAGGTGAAAACCATAACCAGCCAACAAACGACCCCGTAAGAGGCACGAACACCTCACACGGGACCAATGCAACTCGTAGGAACTGATCACGTAGTCCCGGGTCTCCCGGTTTGAGAGCATGACGATAATTTGCAAAATAACACTTAGACTTAAAAATAAGCCGTTAAAGAGTGAAAACCCAAACCAGCCCTCAAATGACCCCTTAAGACGTACGAACACCTCGCACGGGACCAATGTAACTGTAGGAACTGACCGCGCAGTCTCGGGTCTCTCGATTTGAGAATATGACGATAATTTGTAAAAATCACACTTAGACATAAAAATAAGCCGTTAAAGGGTGAAGACCCAAACTAGCACCCAAACGGCCCCGTAGGTGGCACGAATAACTCGCACGGAACCAATGCAACTTGTAGGAACTGACCGCATAGTCCCGGGTCTCCCGGTTTGAGAGTATGTTGATAATTTGCAAAAATCATACTTTGACTTAAAAATAAGCCGTTAAAGGGTGAAAACCCAAACCAACCCCCAAACGACTCCGTAAGAGGCAGGAACACCTCGCACGGGACCAATACAACTTGTAGGAACTGACCGCGTAGTCCCGAGTCTCTCGGTTTGAGAGTATAACGATAATTTGCAAAAATCACACTTAAAATTAAAAACAAGACGTTAAATTGTGAAAACCCAAACGAACCAGTGAGAGGGACGAACACCTCGCACGGGGCCAATGCAACTTGTAGGAACTGAACGCGCAGTCTCGGGTCTCCCGATTTGAGAATATGATGATAATTTGTAAAAATCACACTTAAACTTAAAAACAAGCCGTTAAAGGGTGAAAACCCAAACCAGCCCCCAAACAACCCCGTAAGAGGCAGGAACAGCTCGCACGGGACCAATGCAACTTGTAAGAACTGACGGCATAGTCCTGCGTCTCTCGTTTTGAGACTTTGATGATAATTTACAAAAATTACACTTAGACTTAAAAATAAGCCGTTAAAGGGTAAAAACCCAAACCAACTCCCAAACGACCGCGTAAGAGGCACGAACAACTCGCACGGGAGCAATGCAACTCGTAGGAACTGACTACGTAGTCCCGGGTCTCCCGATTTGAGAGCATGGTGATAATTTTCAAAAATAACATTTAGACTTAAAAATAACTCGTTAAAGGGTGAAAACCCAAACTAGACCCCAAACGACCCCGTAAGAGGCACGAACACCTCGTACGGGACCAATGCAACTTGTAGGAACTGATCGCGCAGTTTCGGGTCTCCCGATTTTAGAATATGACGATAATTTGCAAAATCACACTTAGACTTAAAAGCAAGCCATTAAAGGGTGAAAATCCAAACCAGCCCACAAACGAATCCGTAGGAGGCACGGGCACCTCGGACGGGACCAATGCAACTTATAGGAACTGCCCGCGTTGTCCCGGGTCTACCGATTTAAGAATATTGTGATAATTTGCAAAAATCACTCTTAGACTAAAAAAAAAGCCGTTAAAGGGTGAAAACCTTAACCAGCCCCCAAATGGCCCCGTAGGAGGCACGAACACCATGCATGGGACCAATGCAACTTATTGGAAATGATCGCGCAGTCCCGGGTCTCCCGATTTGAGAGTTTGATGATAATTAGCAATAATCACACCCAGACTTAAAAACAAGCCGTTAAAGGGTGAAAACCCAAACCAGCCCCAAATGACTCCGTAAGAGGCAGGAACACCTCGCATGGGACCAATGCAACCTGTACGAACTGAGATTATGATGATAATTTGCAAAAATAACACTTTGACTTAAAAATAAGAGGTTAAAGGGTGAAAAGACGAACAAGCCCCCAAACGACCCCGTAAGAGGCACGAACACCTTGCACGGGACCAATGCAACTTGTGGGAACTGATCGCGTAGTCTCGGGTCTCCGGGTTTGAGAGTATGACAATAATTAACAAAAATCACCAATTAGACTTAAAAATAAGGCGTTAAAGGGTGAAAACCTGAACCATCCCCCAAATGACCCCGTAGGAGGCACGAACACCTCGCACGGGACCAATTCAACTTGTTGGAACTGACTGCATAGTCCCGGGTCTCCTGGTTTGAGAGTATTACGATAATTTGCAAAAATCACACTCAGACTTAAAAAGAAGCTTTTAAAGGGTGAAAACCCAAACCATGACCTAAACGACCCCGTAAGTGGCACAAACACCTCGTACGGGACCAATGCAACTTGTAGAAACTGACCGTGTGGTCCCAGGTCTCCCGATTTGAGAGTATGATGATAATTTGCAAAAATAACACTTAGACTTAAAAATAAGCCGTTAAAGGGTGAAAACCCAAACCAGCCCCCAAACGACCCCGTAGGAGGTATGAACACCTCGCACGGGACCAATGCAACTTGTAGGAACTAATCGCGTAGTCCCGGGTTTCTCGATTTGAGAGTATGATGATAATTTGCAAAAATCACATATAAACTTAAAAACATGTCGTTAAAGGGTGAAAACCTAAACTAGGCCCCAAACGACCCCGTAGGCGACCCGAACACCTCACACGGGACCAATGCAAGTCGTAGGAACTGACCGCGTAGTCCCAGGTCTCCCGGTTTGAGAGTATGATGATAATTTGAAAAAATCACACTTAGACTTAAAAACAAGCCATTGAAGGGTGAAAACTCAAACCAGCCACCAAATGGCCCCGTAGGAGGCACGAACACCTCGCATGGGGCCAATGCAACTTGTAGGAACTAATCGCATAGTCCCGGGTCTCCCGATATGAGAGTATGACGAAAATTTGCAAAAATCACACTTAGACTTAAAAATAAGTCGTTAAAGGGTGAAAACCCAAACCAGCCCCCAAACGACCCCGGAAGAGGCACGAACACCTCGCACGGGACCAATGCAACTTGTAGGAACTGATCGCATAGTCCCGGGTCTCTCTATTTGAGAGTATGATGATAATTTACAAAAATCACCACTTAGACTTAAAAATATGCCGTTAAAGGGTGAAAACCCAAACCAGCCCCCAAACGACCCCGGAAGAGGCACGAACACCTCGCACGGGATCAATGCAACTTGTAGGAACTGATCGCATAGTCCCGAGTCTCCCGGTTTGAGAGTATGACGATAATTTGCAAAAATCACACTTAGACTTAAAAACAAGTCGTGAAAGGGTGAAAACCCAAACCAGCCCCCAAACGACCCCGGAAGAGGCACGGACACCTCGCACGGGACCAATGCAACTTGTAAGAACTGATCGCGTAGTCCCGAGTCTCTCGATTTGAGAGTATGACGATAATTTACAAAAATCACATTTAAACTTAAAAATATGCCGTTAAAGGGAGAAAACCTAAACTAGGCCCCAAACGACCCTATAGGCGGCACAAACACCTCACACGGGACCAATGCAAGTCGTAGGAACTGACGCGTAGTCCCAGGTTTTCCAGTTTGAGAGTATGATGATAATTTGAAAAAATCACACTTAGACTTAAAAACAAGTCGTTAAAGGGTGAAAACCCAAACTAGCCCCAAACGACCCCGTACGACGCAAGAACACCGCACACGGGACCAATGCAAGTCGTAGGAACTCACCGCGTAGTCCCGGGTCTTCCGGTTTGAGAATATGATGATAATTTGTAAAAATAACAATTTGACTTAAAAACAAGCCGTTAAAAGGTGAAAACCATAACCAGCCGACAAACGACCCCGTAAGAGGCGCGAACACCTCACACGGGACCAATACAACTCGTAGGAACTGATCACGTAGTCCCGGGTCTCCCGGTTTGAGAGCAAGACGATAATTTGCAAAAATAACACTTAGACTTAAAAATAAGCCGTTAGAGAGTGAAAACCCAAACCAGCCCTCAAATGACCCCTTAAGACGTACGAACACCTCACACGGGACCAATGTAACTGTAGGAACTGACCGCGCAGTCTCGGGTCTCTCGATTTGGGAATATGACGATAATTTGTAAAAATCACACTTAGACATAAAAATAAGCCGTTAAAGGGTGAAGACCCAAACTAGCACCCAAACGGCCCCGTAGGTGGCACGAATAACTCGCACGGGACCAATGCAACTTGTAGGAACTGACCGCATAGTCCCGGGTCTCCCGGTTTGAGAGTATGTTGATAATTTGCAAAAATCATACTTAGACTTAAAAATAAGCCGTTAAAGGGTGAAAACCCAAACCAACCCCCAAACGACTCCGTAAGAGGCAGGAACACCTCGCACGGGACCAATACAACTTGTAGGAACTGACCGCGTAGTCCCGAGTCTCTCGGTTTGAGAGTATAACGATAATTTGCAAAAATCACACTTAAAATTAAAAACAAGACGTTAAATTGTGAAAACCCAAACGAGCCAGTGAGAGGGACGAACACCTCGCACGGGGCCAATGCAACTTGTAGGAACTGAACGCGCAGTCTCGGGTCTCCCGATTTGAGAATATGATGATAATTTGTAAAAATCACACTTAAACTTAAAAACAAGCCGTTAAAGGGTGAAAACCCAAACCAGCCCCCAAACAACCCCGTAAGAGGCAGGAACAGCTCGCACGGGACCAATGCAACTTGTAAGAACTGACGGCGTAGTCCTGCGTCTCTCGTTTTGAGACTTTGATGATAATTTACAAAAATTACACTTAGACTTAAAAATAAGCCGTTAAAGGGTAAAAACCCAAACCAACTCCCAAACGACCGCGTAAGAGGCACGAACAACTCGCACGGGACCAATGCAACTCGTAGGAACTGACTACGTTGTCCCGGGTCTCCCGATTTGAGAGCATGGTGATAATTTTCAAAAATAACATTTAGACTTAAAAATAACTCGTTAAAGGGTGAAAACCCAAACTAGACCCCAAACGACCCCGTAAGAGGCACGAACACCTCGTACGGGACCAATGCAACTTGTAGGAACTGATCGCGCAGTTTCGGGTCTCCCGATTTTAGAATATGACGATAATTTGCAAAATCACACTTAGACTTAAAAGCAAGCCATTAAAGGGTGAAAATCCAAACCAGCCCACAAACGAATCCGTAGGAGGCACGGGCACCTCGGACGGGACCAATGCAACTTATAGGAACTGCCCGCGTTGTCCCGGGTCTACCGATTTAAGAATATTGTGATAATTTGCAAAAATCACTCTTAGACTTAAAAAAAAGCCGTTAAAGGGTGAAAACCTTAACCAGCCCCCAAATGGCCCCGTAGGAGGCACGAACACCATGCATGGGACCAATGCAACTTATTGGAAATGATCGCGCAGTGCCGGGTCTCCCGATTTGAGAGTTTGATGATAATTAGCAATAATCACACCCAGACTTAAAAACAAGCCGTTAAAGGGTGAAAACCCAAACCAGCCCCAAATGACTCCGTAAGAGGCAGGAACACCTCGCATGGGACCAATGCAACCTGTACGAACTGAGAATATGATGATAATTTGCAAAAATAACACTTTGACTTAAAAATAAGAGGTTAAAGGGTGAAAAGACGAACAAGCCCCCAAACGACCCCGTAAGAGGCACGAACACCTTGCACGGGACCAATGCAACTTGTGGGAACTGATCGCGTAGTCTCGGGTCTCCGGGTTTGAGAGTATGACAATAATTAACAAAAATCACCAATTAGACTTAAAAATAAGGCGTTAAAGGGTGAAAACCCGAACCATCCCCCAAATGACCCCGTAGGAGGCACGAACACCTCGCACGGGACCAATTCAACTTGTTGGAACTGACTGCATAGTCCCGGGTCTCCTGGTTTGAGAGTATTACGATAATTTGCAAAAATCACACTCAGACTTAAAAAGAAGATTTTAAAGGGTGAAAACCCAAACCATGACCTAAACGACCCCGTAAGTGGCACAAACACCTCGCACGGGACCAATGCAACTTATAAAAACTGACCGTGTGGTCCCAGGTCTCCCGATTTGAGAGTATGATGATAATTTGCAAAAATAACACTTAGACTTAAAAATAAGCCGTTAAAGGGTGAAAACCCAAACCAGCCCCCAAACGACCCCGTAGGAGGTATGAACACCTCGCACGGGACCAATGCAACTTGTAGGAACTAATCGCGTAGTCCCGGGTTTCTCGATTTGAGAGTATGATGATAATTTGCAAAAATCACATATAAACTTAAAAACATGTCGTAAAAGGGTGAAAACCTAAACTAGGCCCCAAACGACCCCGTAGGCGACCCGAACACCTCACACGGGACCAATGCAAGTCGTAGGAACTGACCGCGTAGTCCCAGGTCTCCGGGTTTGAGAGTATGATGATAATTTAAAAAAATCACACTTAGACTTAAAAACAAGCCATTGAAGGGTGAAAACTCAAACCAGCCACCAAACGGCCCCGTAGGAGGCACGAACACCTCACATGGGGCCAATGCAACTTGTAGGAACTAATCGCATAGTCCCGGGTCTCCCGATATGAGAGTATGACGAAAATTTGCAAAAATCACACTTAGACTTAAAAATAAGTCGTTAAAGGGTGAAAACCCAAACCAGCCCCCAAACGACCCCGGAAGAGGCACGAACACCTCGCACGGGACCAATGCAACTTGTAGGAACTGATCGCATAGTCCCGGGTCTCTCTATTTGAGAGTATGATGATAATTTACAAAAATCACCACTTAGACTTAAAAATATGCCGTTAAAGGATGAAAACCCAAACCAGCCCCCAAACGACCCCGGAAGAGGCACGAACACCTCGCACGGGATCAATGCAACTTGTAGGAACTGATCGCATAGTCCCGAGTCTCCCGGTTTGAGAGTAGGACGATAATTTGCAAAAATCACACTTAGACTTAAAAACAAGTCGTGAAAGGGTGAAAACCCCAACCAGCCCCCAAACGACCCCGGAAGAGGCACGGACACCTCGCACGGGACCAATGCAACTTGTAAGAACTGATCGCGTAGTCCCGAGTCTCTCGATTTGAGAGTATGACGATAATTTACAAAAATCACATTTAAACTTAAAAATATGCCGTTAAAGGGAGAAAACCTAAACTAGGCCCCAAACGACCCTATAGGCGGCACAGACACCTCACACGGGACCAATGCAAGTCGTAGGAACTGACGCGTAGTCCCAGGTTTTCCAGTTTGAGAGTATGATGATAATTTGAAAAAATCACACTTAGACTTAAAAACAAGCCGTTAAAGGGTGAAAACCCAAACTAGCCCCAAACGACCCCGTACGAGGCAAGAACACCGCACACAGGACAAATGCAAGTCGTAGGAACTCACCGCGTAGTCCCGAGTCTTCCGGTTTGAGAATATGATGATAATTTGTAAAAATAACACTTTGACTTAAAAATAAGCCGTTAAAAGGTGAAAACCATAACCAGCCGACAAACGACCCCGTAAGAGGCGCGAACACCTCACACGGGACCAATGCAACTCGTAGGAACTGATCACGTAGTCCTGGGTCTCCCGGTTTGAGAGCATGACGATAATTTGCAAAAATAACACTTAGACTTAAAAATAAGCCGTTAGAGAGTGAAAACCCAAACCAGCCCTCAAATGACCCCATAAGACGTACGAACACCTCGCACGGGACCAATGTAACTGTAGGAACTGACCGCGCAGTCTCGGGTCTCTCGATTTGGGAATATGACGATAATTTGTAAAAATCACACTTAGACTTAAAAATAAGCCGTTAAAGGGTGAAGACCCAAACCAGCCCCCAAACGGCCCCGTAGGTGGCACGAACAACTCGCACGGGACCAATGCAACTTGTAGGAACTGACCGCATAGTCCCGGGTCTCCCGGTTTGAGAGTATGATGATAATTTGCAAAAATCATACTTAGACTTAAAAATAAGCCGTTAAAGGGTGAAAACCCAAACCAACCCCCAAACGACTTCGTAAGAGGCAGGAACACCTCGCACAGGACCAATACAACTTGTAGGAACTGACCGCGTTGTCCCGAGTCTCTCGGTTTGAGAGTATAACGATAATTTGTAAAAATCACACTTAAACTTAAAAACAAGACGTTAAATTGTGAAAACCCAAACGAACCAGTGAGAGGGACGAACACCTCGCACGGGGCCAATGCAACTTGTAGGAACTGAACTCGCAGTCTCGGGTCTCCCGATTTGAGGATATGACGATAATTTGTAAAAATCACACTTAAACTTAAAAACAAGCCGTTAAAGGGTGAAAACCCAAACCAGCCCCCAAACAACCCCGTAAGAGGCAGGAACACCTCGCACGGGACCAATGCAACTTGTAAGAACTGACGGCGTAGTCCTGCGTCTCTCGTTTTGAGACTTTGATGATAATTTACAAAAATTACACTTAGACTTAAAAATAAGTCGTTAAAGGGTGAAAACCCAAACCAACTCCCAAACGACCGCGTAAGAGGCACGAACAACTCGCACGGGACCAATGCAACTCGTAGGAACTGACTACGTAGTCCCGTGTCTCCCGATTTGAGAGCATGGTGATAATTTTCAAAAATAACATTTAGACTTAAAAATAACTCGTTAAAGGGTGAAAACCCAAACTAGACCCCAAACGACCCCGTAAGAGGCACGAACACCTCGCACGGGACCAATGCAACTTGTAGGAACTGATCGTGCAGTTTCGGGTCTCCCAATTTTAGAATATGACGATAATTTGCAAAATCACACTTAGACTTAAAAGCAAGCCATTAAAGGGTGAAAATCCAAACCAGCCCACAAACGAATCCGTAGGAGGCACGGGCACCTCGGACGGGACCAATTCAACTTGTTGGAACTGACTGCATAGTCCCGGGTCTCCTGGTTTGAGAGTATTACGATAATTTGCAAAAATCACACTCAGACTTAAAAAGAAGCTTTTAAAGGGTGAAAACCCAAACCATGACCTAAACGACCCCGTAAGTGGCACAAACACCTCGCACGGGACCAATGCAACTTGTAGAAACTGACCGTGTGGTCCCAGGTCTCCCGATTTGAGAGTATGATGATAATTTGTAAAAATAACACTTAGACTTAAAAATAAGCCGTTAAAGGGTGAAAACCCAAACCAGCCCCCAAACAACCCCGTAGGAGGTATGGACACCTCGCACGGGACCAATGCAACTTGTAGGAACTAATCGCGTAGTCCCGGGTTTCACGATTTGAGAGTATGATGATAATTTGCAAAAATCACATATAAACTTAAAAACATGTCGTTAAAGGGTGAAAACCTAAACTAGGCCCCAAACGACCCCGTAGGCGGCCCGAACACCTCACACGGGACCAATGCAAGTCGTAGGAACTGACCGCGTAGTCCCAGGTCTCCCGTTTTGAGAGTATGATGATAATTTGAAAAAATCACACTTAGACTTAAAAACAAGCCGTTGAAGGGTGAAAACTCAAACCAGCCACCAAACGGCCCCGTAGGAGGCACGAACACCTCGCATGGGGCCAATGCAACTTGTAGGAACTAATCGCATAGTCCCGGGTCTCCCGATATGAGAGTATGACGAAAATTTGCAAAAATCACACTTAGACTTAAAAATAAGCCGTTAAAGGGTGAAAACCCAAACCAGCCCCCAAACGACCCCGGAAGAGGCACGAACACCTCGCACGGGACCAATGCAACTTGTAGGAACTGATCGCATAGTCCCGGGTCTCTCTATTTGAGAGTATGATGATAATTTACAAAAATCACCACTTAGACATAAAAATATGCCGTTAAAGGGTGAAAACCCAAACCAGCCCCCAAACGACCCCGGAAGAGGCACGAACACCTCGCACGGGATCAATGCAACTTGTAGGAACTGATCGCATAGTCCCGAGTCTCCCGGTTTGATAGTATGACGATAATTTGCAAAAATCACACTTAGACTTAAAAACAAGTCGTGAAAGGGTGAAAACCCAAACCAATCCCCAAACGACTCCGGAAGAGGCACGGACACCTCGCACGGGACCAATGCAACTTGTAAGAACTGACCGCGTAGTCCCGAGTCTCTCGATTTGAGAGTATGACGATAATTTACAAAAATCACATTTAAACTTAAAAATATGCAGTTAAAGGGAGAAAACCTAAACTAGGCCCCAAACGACCCTATAGGCGGCACAAACACCTCACACGGGACCAATGCAAGTCGTAGGAACTGACCGCGTAGTCCCAGGTTTTCCAGTTTGAGAGTATGATGATAATTTGAAAAAATCACACATAAACTTAAAAACAAGTCGTTAAAGGGTGAAAACCCAAACTAGCCCCAAACGACCCCGTACGAGGCAAGAACACCGCACACGGGACCAATGCAAGTCGTAGGAACTCACCGCGTAGTCCCGGGTCTTCCGGTTTGAGAATATGATGATAATTTGTAAAAATAACACTTTGACTTAAAAACAAGCCGTTAAAAGGTGAAAACCATAACCAGCCGACAAACGACCCCGTAAGAGGCACGAACACCTCACACGGGACCAATGCAACTCGTAGGAACTGATCACGTAGTCCAGGGTCTCCCGGTTTGAGAGCATGACGATAATTTGCAAAAATAACACTTAGACTTAAAAATAAGCCGTTAAAGAGTGAAAACCCAAACCAGCCCTCAAATGACCCCTTAAGACGTAAGAACACCTCGCACGGGACCAATGCAACTGTAGGAACTGACCGCGCAGTCTCGGGTCTCTCGATTTGAGAATATGACGATAATTTGTAAAAATCACACTTAGACTTAAAAATAAGCCGTTAAAGGGTGAAGACCCAAACCGGCCCCCAAACGGCCCCGTAGGCGGCACGAACAACTCGCACGGGACCAATGCAACTTGTAGGAACTGACCGCATCGTCCCGGGTCTCCCGGTTTGAGAGTAGGATGATAATTTGCAAAAATCATACTTAGACTTAAAAATAAGCCGTTAAAGGGTGAAAACCCAAACCAACCCCCAAACGACTCCGTAAGAGGCAGGAACACCTCGCACGGGACCAATACAACTTGTAGGAACTGACCGCGTAGTCCCGAGTCTCTCGGTTTGAGAGTATAACGATAATTTGCAAAAATCACACTTTAACTTAAAAACAAGACGTTAAATTGTGAAAACCCAAACGAACCAGTGAGAGCGAAGAACACCTCGCACGGGCCAATGCAACTTGTAGGAACTGAACGCGCAGTCTCGGGTCTCCCGATTTGACAATATGACGATAATTTGTAAAAATCACACTTAAACTTAAAAACAAGCCGTTAAGGGTGAAAACCCAAACCAGCCCCCAAACAACCCCGTAAGAGGCAGGAACAGCTCGCACGGGACCAATGCAACTTGTAAGAACTGACGGCGTAGTCCTGCGTCTCTCGTTTTGAGACTTTGATGATAATTTACAAAAATTACACTTAGACTTAAAAATAAGCCGTTAAAGGATGAAAACCCAAACCAACTCCCAAACGACCGCATAAGAGGCACGAACAACTCGCACGGGACCAATGCAACTCGTAGGAACTGACTACGTAGTCCCGGGTCTCCCGATTTGAGAGCATGGTGATAATTTTCAAAAATAACATTCAGACTTAAAAATAACTCGTTAAAGGCTGAAAACCCAAACTAGACCCCAAACGACCCCGTAAGAGGCACGAACACCTCGCACGGGACCAATGCAACTTGTAGGAACTGACCGAGCAGTTTCAGGTCTCCCGATTTTAGAATATGACGATAATTTGCAAAATCACACTTAGACTTAAAAATAAGCCGTTAAAGAGTGAAAACCCAAACCAGCCCTCAAATGACCCCTTAAGACGTACGAACACCTCGCACGGGACCAATGTAACTGTAGGAACTGACCGCGCAGTCTCGGGTCTCTCGATTTGAGAATATGACGATAATTTGTAAAAATCACACTTAGACTTAAAAATAAGCCGTTAAAGGGTGAAGACCCAAACCGGCCCCCAAACGGCCCCGTAGGTGGCACGAACAACTCGCACGGGACCAATGCAACTTGTAGGAACTGACCGCATCGTCCCGGGTCTCCCGGTTTGAGAGTAGGATGATAATTTGCAAAAATCATACTTAGACTTAAAAATAAGCCGTTAAAGGGTGAAAACCCAAACCAACCCCCAAACGACTCCGTAAGAGGCAGGAACACCTCGCACGGGACCAATACAACTTGTAGGAACTGACCGCGTAGTCCCGAGTCTCTCGGTTTGAGAGTATAACGATAATTTGCAAAAATCACACTTTAACTTAAAAACAAGACGTTAAATTGTGAAAACCCAAACGAACCAGTGAGAGCGAAGAACACCTCGCACGGGCCAATGCAACTTGTAGGAACTGAACGCGCAGTCTCGGGTCTCCCGATTTGACAATATGACGATAATTTGTAAAAATCACACTTAAACTTAAAAACAAGCCGTTAAGGGTGAAAACCCAAACCAGCCCCCAAACAACCCCGTAAGAGGCAGGAACAGCTCGCACGGGACCAATGCAACTTGTAAGAACTGACGGCGTAGTCCTGCGTCTCTCGTTTTGAGACTTTGATGATAATTTACAAAAATTACACTTAGACTTAAAAATAAGCCGTTAAAGGATGAAAACCCAAACCAACTCCCAAACGACCGCGTAAGAGGCACGAACAACTCGCACGGGACCAATGCAACTCGTAGGAACTGACTACGTAGTCCCGGGTCTCCCGATTTGAGAGCATGGTGATAATTTTCAAAAATAACATTCAGACTTAAAAATAACTCGTTAAAGGGTGAAAACCCAAACTAGACCCCAAACGACCCCGTAAGAGGCACGAACACCTCGCACGGGACCAATGCAACTTGTAGGAACTGACCGAGCAGTTTCAGGTCTCCCGATTTTAGAATATGACGATAATTTGCAAAATCACACTTAGACTTAAAAATAAGCCGTTAAAGAGTGAAAACCCAAACCAGCCCTCAAATGACCCCTTAAGACGTACGAACACCTCGCACGGGACCAATGTAACTGTAGGAACTGACCGCGCAGTCTCGGGTCTCTCGATTTGAGAATATGACGATAATTTGTAAAAATCACACTTAGACTTAAAAATAAGCCGTTAAAGGGTGAAGACCCAAACCGGCCCCCAAACGGCCCCGTAGGTGGCACGAACAACTCGCACGGGACCAATGCAACTTGTAGGAACTGACCGCATCGTCCCGGGTCTCCCGGTTTGAGAGTAGGATGATAATTTGCAAAAATCATACTTAGACTTAAAAATAAGCCGTTAAAGGGTGAAAACCCAAACCAACCCCCAAACGACTCCGTAAGAGGCAGGAACACCTCGCACGGGACCAATACAACTTGTAGGAACTGACCGCGTAGTCCCGAGTCTCTCGGTTTGAGAGTATAACGATAATTTGCAAAAATCACACTTTAACTTAAAAACAAGACGTTAAATTGTGAAAACCCAAACGAACCAGTGAGAGCGAAGAACACCTCGCACGGGCCAATGCAACTTGTAGGAACTGAACGCGCAGTCTCGGGTCTCCCGATTTGACAATATGACGATAATTTGTAAAAATCACACTTAAACTTAAAAACAAGCCGTTAAGGGTGAAAACCCAAACCAGCCCCCAAACAACCCCGTAAGAGGCAGGAACAGCTCGCACGGGACCAATGCAACTTGTAAGAACTGACGGCGTAGTCCTGCGTCTCTCGTTTTGAGACTTTGATGATAATTTACAAAAATTACACTTAGACTTAAAAATAAGCCGTTAAAGGATGAAAACCCAAACCAACTCCCAAACGACCGCGTAAGAGGCACGAACAACTCGCACGGGACCAATGCAACTCGTAGGAACTGACTACGTAGTCCCGGGTCTCCCGATTTGAGAGCATGGTGATAATTTTCAAAAATAACATTCAGACTTAAAAATAACTCGTTAAAGGGTGAAAACCCAAACTAGACCCCAAACGACCCCGTAAGAGGCACGAACACCTCGCACGGGACCAATGCAACTTGTAGGAACTGACCAAGCAGTTTCAGGTCTCCCGATTTTAGAATATGACGATAATTTGCAAAATCACACTTAGACTTAAAAGTAAGCCATTAAAGGGTGAAAATCCAAACCAGCCCACAAACGAATCCGTAGGAGGCACGGGCACCTCGGACGGGACCAATGCAACTTATAGGAACTGCCCGCGTGGTCCCGGGTCTACCGATTTAAGAATATTGTGATAATTTGCAAAAATCACTCTTAGACTTAAAAAAAAGCCGTTAAAGGGTGAAAACCTTAACCAGCCCCCAAATGGCCCCGTAGGAGGCACGAACACCATGCATGGGACCAATGCAACTTATTGGAAATGATCGCGCAGTCCCGGGTCTCCTGATTTGAGAGTTTGATGATAATTAGCAATAATCACACCCAGACTTAAAAACAAGTCGTTAAAGGGTGAAAACCCAAACCAGCCCCAAATGACTCCGTAAGAGGCAGGAACACCTCGCATGGGATCAATGCAACCTGTACGAACTGAGAATATGATGATAATTTGCAAAAATAACACTTTGACTTAAAAATAAGAGGTTAAAGGGTGAAAAGATGAACAAGCCCCCAAACGACCCCGTAAGAGGAACGAACACCTTGCACGGGACCAATGCAACTTGTGGGAACTGATCGCGTAGTCTCGGGTCTCCCGGTTTGAGAGTATGACAATAATTAACAAAAATCACCAATTAGACTTAAAAACAAGCCGTTAAAGGATGAAAACCCAAACCAACCCCCAAACAACCCCGTAAGAGGCAGGAACACCTCGCACGGGACCAATGCAACTTGTAAGAACTGACGGCGTAGTCCTGCGTCTCTCGTTTTGAGACTTTGATGATAATTTACAAAAATTACACTTAGACTTAAAAATAAGCCGTTAAAGGGTGAAAACCTAAACCAACTCCCAAACGACCGCGTAAGAGCCACGAACAACTCGCACGGGACCAATGCAACTCGTAGGAACTGACTACGTAGTCCCGGGTCTCCCGATTTGAGAGCATGGTGATAATTTTCAAAAATAAAATTTAGACTTAAAAATAACTCGTTAAAGGGTGAAAACCCAAACTAGACCCCAAACGACCCCGTAAGAGGCACGAACACCTCGCAAGGGACCAATGCAACTTGTAGGAACTGATCGCGCAGTTTCGGGTCTCCCGATTTTAGAATATGACGATAATTTGCAAAATCACACTTAGACTTAAAAGCAAGCCATTAAAGGGTGAAAATCCAAACCAGCCCACAAACGAATCCGTAGGAGGCACGGGCACCTCGGACGGGACCAATTCAACTTGTTGGAACTGACTGCAAAGTCCCGGGTCTCCTGGTTTGAGAGTATTACGATAATTTGCAAAAATCACACTCAGACTTAAAAAGAAGCTTTTAAAGGGTGAAAACCCAAACCATGACCTAAACGACCCCGTAAGTGGCACAAACACCTCGCACGGGACCAATGCAACTTGTAGAAACTGACCGTGTGGTCCCAGGTCTCCCGATTTGAGAGTATGATGATAATTTGCAAAAATAACACTTAGACTTAAAAATAAGCCGTTAAAGGGTGAAAACCCAAACCAGCCCCCAAACGACCCCGTAGGAGGTATGAACACCTCGTACGGGACCAATGCAACTTGTAGGAACTAATCGCGTAGTCCCGGGTTTCTCGATTTGAGAGTATGATGATAATTTGCAAAAATCACATATAAACTTAAAAACATGTCGTTAAAGGGTGAAAACCTAAACTAGGCCCCAAACGACCCCGTAGGCGGCCCGAACACCTCACACGGGACCAATGCAAGACGTAGGAACTGACCGCGTAGTCCCAGGTCTCCCGGTTTGAGAGTATGATGATAATTTGAAAAAATCACACTTAGACTTAAAAACAAGTCGTTGAAGGGTGAAAACTCAAACCAGCCACCAAACGGCCCCGTAGGAGGTACGAACACCTCGCATGGGGCCAATGCAACTTGTAGGAACTAATCGCATAGTCCCGGGTCTCCCGATATGAGAGTATGACGAAAATTTGCAAAAATCACACTTAGACTTAAAAATAAGCCGTTAAAGGGTGAAAACCCAAACCAGCCCCCAAACGACCCCGGAAGAGGCACGAACACCTCGCACGGGACCAATGCAACTTGTAGGAACTGATCGCATAGTCCCGGGTCTCTCTATTTGAGAGTATGATGATAATTTACAAAAATCACCACTTAGACTTAAAAATATGCCGTTAAAGGGTGAAAACCCAAACCAGCCCCCAAACGACCCCGGAAGAGGCACGAACACCTCGCACGGGATCAATGCAACTTGTAGGAACTGATCGCATAGTCCCGAGTCTCCCGGTTTGAGAGTATGACGATAATTTGCAAAAATCACACTTAGACTTAAAAACAAGTCGTGAAAGGGTGAAAACCCAAACCAGCCCCCAAACGACCCCGGAAGAGGCACGGACACCTCGCACTGGACCAATGCAACTTGTAAGAACTGACCGCGTAGTCCCGAGTCTCTCGATTTGAGAGTATGATGATAATTTACAAAAATCACATTTAAACATAAAAATATGCCGTTAAAGGGAGAAAACCTAAACTAGGCCCCAAACGACCCTATAGGCGGCACAAACACCTCACACGGGACCAATGCAAGTCGTAGGAACTGACCGCGTAGTCCCAGGTTTTCCAGTTTGAGAGTATGATGATAATTTGAAAAAATCACACTTAAACTTAAAAACAAGTCGTTAAAGGGTGAAAACCCAAACTAGCCCCAAACGACCCCGTACGAGGCAAGAACACCGCACACGGGACCAATGCAAGTCGTAGGAACTCACCGCGTAGTCCCGGGTCTTCCGGTTTGAGAATATGATGATAATTTGTAAAAATAACACTTTGACTTAAAAACAAGCCGTTAAAAGGTGAAAACCATAACCAGCCGACAAACGACCCCGTAAGAGGCACGAACACCTCACATGGGACCAATGCAACTCGTAGGAACTGATCACATAGTCCGGGGTCTCCCGGTTTGAGAGCGTGACGATAATTTGCAAAAATAACACTTAGACTTAAAAATAAGCCGTTAAAGAGTGAAAACCCAAACCAGCCCTCAAATGACCCCTTAAGACGTACGAACACCTCGCACGGGACCAATGCAACTGTAGGAACTGACCGCGCAGTCTCGGGTCTCTCGATTTGAGAATATGACGATAATTTGTAAAAATCACACTTAGACTTAAAAATAAGTCATTAAAGGGTGAAGACCCAAACCAGCCCCCAAACGGCCCCGTAGGTGGCACGAACAACTCGCACGGGACCAATGCAACTTGTAGGAACTGACCGCATAGTCCCGGGTCTCCCGGTTTGAGAGTATGATGATAATTTGCAAAAATCATACTTAGACTTAAAAATAAGCCGTTAAAGGGTGAAAACCCAAACCAACCCCCAAACGACTCCGTAAGAGGCAGGAACACCTCGCACGGGACCAATACAACTTGTAGGAACTGACCGCGTAGTCCCGAGTCTCTCGGTTTGAGAGTATAACGATAATTTGCAAAAATCACACTTAAACTTAAAAACAAGACGTTAAATTGTGAAAACCCAAACGAACCAGTGAGAGGGACGAACACCTCGCACGGGCCAATGCAACTTGTAGGAACTGAACGCGCAGTCTCGGGTCTCCCGATTTGAGAATATGACGATAATTTGTAAAAATCACACTTAAACTTAAAAACAAGCCGTTAAAAGGGTGAAAACCCAAACCAGCCCCCAAACAACCCCGTAAGAGGCAGGAACACCTCGCACGGGACCAATACAACTTGTAAGAACTGACGGCGTAGTCCTGCGTCTCTCGTTTTGAGACTTTGATGATAATTTACAAAAATTACACTTAGACTTAAAAATAAGCCGTTAAAGGGTGAACACCCAGACCAACACCCAAACGACCGTGTAAGAGGCACGAACAACTCGCACGGGACCAATGCAACTCGTAGGAACTGACTACGTAGTCCCGGGTCTCCCGATTTGAGAGCATGGTGATAATTTTCAAAAATAACATTTAGACTTAAAAATAACTCGTTAAAGGGTGAAAACCCAAACAAGACCCCAAACGACCCCGTAAGAGGCACGAACACCTCGCACGGGACCAATGCAACTTGTAGGAACTGACCGCGCAGTTTCAGGTCTCCCGATTTTAGAATATGACGATAATTTGCAAAATCACACTTAGACTTAAAAGCAAGCCATTAAAGGGTGAAAATCCAAACCAGCCCACAAACGAATCCGTAGGAGGCACGGGCACCTCGGACGGGACCAATGCAACTTATAGGAACTGCCCGCGTGGTCCTGGGTCTACCGATTTAAGAATATTGTGATAATTTGCAAAAATCACTCTTAGACTTAAAAAAAAGCCGTTAAAGGGTGAAAACCTTAACCAGCCCTCAAATGGCCCCGTAGGAGGCACGAACACCATGCATGGGACCAATGCAACTTATTGGAAAGGATCGCGCAGTCCCGGGTCTCCCGATTTGAGAGTTTGATGATAATTAGCAATAATCACACCCAGACTTAAAAACAAGCCGTTAAAGGGTGAAAACCCAAACCAGCCCCAAATGACTCCGTAAGAGGCAGGAACACCTCGCATGGGACCAATGCAACCTGTACGAACTGAGAATATGATGATAATTTGCAAAAATAACACTTTGACTTAAAAATAAGAGGTTAAAGGGTGAAAAGACAAACAAGCCCCCAAACGACCCCGTAAGAGGCGCGAACACCTTGCACGGGACCAATGCAACTTGTGGGAACTGATCGCGTAGTCTCGGGTCTCCCGGTTTGAGAGTATGACAATAATTAACAAAAATCACCAATTAGACTTAAAAATAAGGCGTTAAAGGGTGAAAACCCGAACCATCTCCCAAATGACCCCGTAGGAGGCACGAACACCTCTCACGGGACCAATTCAACTTGTTGGAACTGACTGCATAGTCCCGGGTCTCCTGGTTTGAGAGTATTACGATAATTTGCAAAAATCACACTCAGACTTAAAAAGAAGCTGTTAAAGGGTGAAAACCCAAACCATGACCTAAACGACCCCGTAAGTGGCACAAACACCTCGCACGGGACCAATGCAACTTGTAGAAACTGACTGTGTGGTCCCAGGTCTCCCGATTTGCGAGTATGATGATAATTTACAAAAATAACACTTAGACTTAAAAATAAGCCGTTAAAGGGTGAAAACCCAAACCAGCCCCCAAACGACCCCGTAGGAGGTATGAACACCTCGCACGGGACCAATGCAACTTGTAGGAACTAATCACGTAGTCCCGGGTTTCTCGATTTGAGAGTATGATGATAATTTGCAAAAATCACATATAAACTTAAAAACATGTCGTTAAAGGGTGAAAACCTAAACTAGGCCCCAAACGACCCCGTAGGCGGCCCGAACACCTCACACGGAACAAATGCAAGTCGTAGGAACTGACCGCGTAGTCCCAGGTCTCCCGGTTTGAGAGTATGATGATAATTTGAAAAAGTCACACTTAGACTTAAAAACAAGCCATTGAAGGGTGAAAACTCAAACCAGACACCAAACGGCCCCGTAGGAGGCACGAACACCTCGCATGGGGCCAATGCAACTTGTAGGAACTAATCGCATAGTCCCGGGTCTCCCGATATGAGAGTATGACGAAAATTTGCAAAAATCACACTTAGACTTAAAAATAAGCCGTTAAAGGGTGAAAACCCAAACCAACCCCCAAACG
The DNA here is from genome assembly GCA_949130495.1 of Sambucus nigra. Lineage (NCBI taxonomy): Eukaryota > Viridiplantae > Streptophyta > Magnoliopsida > Dipsacales > Adoxaceae > Sambucus > Sambucus nigra. Next base: position 99,658,096 of record OX422211.1, on the reverse strand, counting down.
ACCCCGAAAGAGGCACGAACACCTCGCACGGGACCAATGCAACTTGTAGGAACTGATCGCATAGTCCCGGGTCTCTCTATTTGAGAGTATGATGATAATTTACAAAAATCACCACTTAGACTTAAAAATATGCCGTTAAAGGGTGAAAACCCAAACCAGCCCCCAAACGACCCCGGAAGAGGCACGAACACCTCGCACGGGATCAATGCAACTTGTAGGAACTGATCGCATAGTCCCGAGTCTCCCGGTTTGAGAGTATGACGATAATTTGCAAAAATCACACTTAGACTTAAAAACAAGTCGTGAAAGGGTGAAAACCCAAACCAGCCCCCAAACGACCCCGGAAGAGGCACGGACACCTAGCACGGGACCAATGCAACTTGTAAGAACTGACCGCGTAGTCCCGAGTCTCTCGATTTGAGAGTATGACGATAATTTACAAAAATCACATTTAAACTTAAAAATATGCCGTTAAAGGGAGAAAACCTAAACTAGGCCCCAAACGACCCTATAGGCGGCACAAACACCGCACACGGGACCAATGCAAGTCGTAGGAACTCACCGCGTAGTCCCGGGTCTTCCGGTTTGAGAATATGATGATAATTTGTGAAAATAACACTTTGACTTAAAAACAAGCCGTTAAAAGGTGAAAACCATAACCAGCCGACAAACGACCCCGTAAGAGGCACGAACACCTCACACGGGACCAATGCAACTCGTAGGAACTGATCACGTAGTCCCGGGTCTCCCGGTTTGAGAGCATGACGATAATTTGCAAAAATAACACTTAGACTTAAAAATAAGCCGTTAAAGAGTGAAAACCCAAACCAGCCCTCAAATGACCCCTTAAGACGTACGAACACCTCGCACGGGACCAATGTAACTGTAGGAACTGACCGCGCAGTCTCGGGTCTCTCGATTTGAGAATATGACGATAATTTGTAAAAATCACACTTAGACATAAAAATAAGCCGTTAAAGGGTGAAGACCCAAACTAGCACCCAAACGGCCCCGTAGGTGGCACGAATAACTCTTACGGGACCAATGCAACTTGTAGGAACTGACCGCATAGTCCCGGGTCTCCCGGTTTGAGAGTATGTTGATAATTTGCAAAAATCATACTTAGACTTAAAAATAAGCCGTTAAAGGGTGAAAACCCAAACCAACCCCCAAACGACTCCGTAAGAGGCAGGAACACCTCGCACGGGACCAATACAACTTGTAGGAACTGACCGCGTAGTCCCGAGTCTCTCGGTTTGAGAGTATAACGATAATTTGCAAAAATCACACTTAAACTTAAAAACAAGACGTTAAATTGTGAAAACCCAAACGAACCAGTGAGAGGGACGAACACCTCGCACGAGGCCAATGCAACTTGTAGGAACTAAACGCGCAGTCTCGAGTCTCCCGATTTGAGAATATGATGATAATTTGTAAAAATCACACTTAAACTTAAAAACAAGCCGTTACAGGGTGAAAACCTAAACCAGCCCCCAAACAACCCCGTAAGAGGCAGGAACAGCTCGCACGGGACCAATGCAACTTGTAAGAACTGACGGCGTAGTCCTGCGTCTCCCGTTTTGAGACTTTGATGATAATTTACAAAAATTACACTTAGACTTAAAAATAAGCCATTAAAGGGTAAAAACCCAAACCAACTCCCAAACGACCGCGTAAGAGGCACGAACAACTCGCACGGGACCAATGCAACTCGTAGGAACTGACTACGTAGTCCCGGGTCTCCCGATTTGAGAGCATGGTGATAATTTTCAAAAATAACATTTAGACTTAAAAATAACTCGTTAAAGGGTGAAAACCAAAACTAGACCCCAAACGACCCCGTAAGAGGCACGAACACCTCGTACGGGACCAATGCAACTTGTAGGAACTGATCGCGCAGTTTCGGGTCTCCCGATTTTAGAATAGGATGATAATTTGCAAAATCACACTTAGACTTAAAAGCAAGCCATTAAAGGGTGAAAATCCAAACCAGCCCACAAACGAATCCGTAGGAGGCACGGGCACCTCGGATGGGACCAATGCAACTTATAGGAACTGCCCGCGTTGTCCCGGGTCTACCGATTTAAGAATATTGTGATAATTTGCAAAAATCACTCTTAGACTTAAAAAAAAGCCGTTAAAGGGTGAAAACCTTAACTAGCCCCCAAATGGCACCGTAGGAGGCACGAACACCATGCATGGGACCAATGCAACTTATTGGAAATGATCGCGCAGTCCCGGGTCTCCCGATTTGAGAGTTTGATGATAATTAGCAATAATCACACCCAGACTTAAAAACAAGCCGTTAAAGGGTGAAAACCCAAACCAGCCCCAAATGACTCCGTAAGAGGCAGGAACACCTCGCATGGGACCAATGCAACCTGTACGAACTGAGAATATGATGATAATTTGCAAAAATAACACTTTGACTTAAAAATAAGAGGTTAAAGGGTGAAAAGGCGAACAAGCCCCCAAACGACCCCGTAAGAGGCACGAACACCTTGCACGGGACCAATGCAACTTGTGGGAACTGATCGCGTAGTCTCGGGTCTCCCGGTTTGAGAGTATGACAATAATTAACAAAAATCACCAATTAGACTTAAAAATAAGGCGTTAAAGGGTGAAAACCCGAACCATCCCCCAAATGACCCCGTAGGAGGCACGAACACCTCGCACGGGACCAATTCAACTTGTTGGAACTGACTGCATAGTCCCGGGTCTCCTGGTTTGAGAGTATTACGATAATTTGCAAAAATCACACTCAGACTTAAAAAGAAGCTTTTAAAGGGTGAAAACCCAAACCATGACCTAAACGACCCCGTAAGTGGCACAAACACCTCGCACGGGACCAATGCAACTTGTAGAAACTGACCGTGTGGTCCCAGGTCTCCCGATTTGAGAGTATGATGATAATTTGCAAAAATAACACTTAGACTTAAAAATAAGCCGTTAAAGGGTGAAAACCTAAACCAGCCCCCAAACGACCCCGTAGGAGGTATGAACACCTCGCACGGGACCAATGCAACTTGTAGGAACTAATCGCGTAGTCCCGTGTTTCTCGATTTGAGAGTATGATGATAATTTGCAAAAATCACATATAAACTTAAAAACATGTCGTTAAAGGGTGAAAACCTAAACTAGGCCCCAAACGACCTCGTAGGCGACCCGAACACCTCAAACGGGACCAATGCAAGTCGTAGGAACTGACCGCGTAGTCCCAGGTCTCCCGGTTTGAGAGTATGATGATAATTTGAAAAAATCACACTTAGACTTAAAAACAAGCCATTGAAGGGTGAAAACTCAAACCAGCCACCAAACGGCCCCGTAGGAGGCACGAACACCTCGCATGGGGCCAATACAACTTGTAGGAACTAATCGCATAGTCCCGGGTCTCCCGATATGAGAGTATGACGAAAATTTGCAAAAATCACACTTAGACTTAAAAATAAGCCGTTAAAGGGTGAAAACCCAAACCAGCCCCCAAACGACCCCGGAAGAGGCACGAACACCTCGCACGGGACCAATGCAACTTGTAGGAACTGATCGCATAGTCCCGGGTCTCTCTATTTGAGAGTATGATGATAATTTACAAAAATCACCACTTAGACTTAAAAATATGCCGTTAAAGGGTGAAAACCCAAACCAGCCCCCAAACGACCCCGGAAGAGGCACGAACACCTCGCACGGGATCAATGCAACTTGTAGGAACTGATCGCATAGTCCCGAGTCTCCCGGTTTGAGAGTATGACGATAATTTGCAAAAATCACACTTAGACTTAAAAACAAGTCGTGAAAGGGTGAAAACCCAAACCAGCCACCAAACGACCCCGGAAGAGGCACGGACACCTCGCACGGGACCAATGCAACTTGTAAGAACTGATCGCGTAGTCATGAGTCTCTCGATTTGAGAGTATGACGATAATTTACAAAAATCACATTTAAACTTAAAAATATGCCGTTAAAGGGAGAAAACCTAAACTAGGCCCCAAACGACCCTATAGGCGGCACAAACACCTCACACGGGACCAATGCAAGTCGTAGGAACTGACGCGTAGTCCCAGGTTTTCCAGTTTGAGAGTATGATGATAATTTGAAAAAATCACACTTAGACTTAAAAATAAGCCGTTAAAGGGTGAAAACCCAAACTAGCCCCAAACGACCCCGTACGAGGCAAGAACACCGCACACGGGACAAATGCAAGTCGTAGGAACTCACCGCGTAGTCCCGGGTCTTCCGGTTTGAGAATATGATGATAATTTGTAAAAATAACACTTTGACTTAAAAATAAGCAGTTAAAAGGTGAAAACCATAACCAGCCGACAAACGACCCCGTAAGAGTCGTGAACACCTCACAGGGGACCAATGCAACTCGTAGGAACTGATCACGTAGTCCTGGGTCTCCCAGTTTGAGAGCATGACGATAATTTGCAAAAATAACACTTAGACTTAAAAATAAGCCGTTAGAGAGTGAAAACCCAAACCAGCCCTCAAATGACCCCATAAGACGTACGAACACCTCGCACGGGACCAATGTAACTGTAGGAACTGACCGCGCAGTCTCGGGTCTCTCGATTTGGGAATATGACGATAATTTGTAAAAATCACACTTAGACTTAAAAATAAGCCGTTAAAGGGTGAAGACCCAAACCAGCCCCCAAATGGCCCCGTAGGTGGCACGAACAACTCGCACGGGACCAATGCAACTTGTAGGAACTGACCGCATAGTCCCGGGTCTCCCGGTTTGAGAGTATGATGATAATTTGCAAAAATCATACTTAGACTTAAAAATAAGCCGTTAAAGGGTGAAAACCCAAACCAACCCCCAAACGACTCCGTAAGAGGCAGGAACACCTCGCACAGGACCAATACAACTTGTAGGAACTGACCGCGTAGTCCCGAGTCTCTCGGTTTGAGAGTATAACGATAATTTGTAAAAATCACAGTTAAACTTAAAAACAAGACGTTAAATTGTGAAAACCCAAACGAACCAGTGAGAGGGACGAACACTTCGCACGGGGCCAATGCAACTTGTAGGAACTGAACGCGCAGTCTCGGGTCTCCCGATTTGAGAATATGACGATAATTTGTAAAAATCACACTTAAACTTAAAAACAAGCCGTTAAAGGGTGAAAATCCAAACCAGCCCACAAACGAATCCGTAGGAGGCACGGGCACCTCGGACGGGACCAATTCAACTTGTTGGAACTGACTGCATAGTTCCGGGTCTCCTGGTTTGAGAGTATTACGATAATTTGCAAAAATCACACTCAGACTTAAAAAGAAGCTTTTAAAGGGTGAAAACCCAAACCATGACCTAAACGACCCCGTAAGTGGCACAAACACCTCGCACGGGACCTATGCAACTTGTAGAAACTGACCGTGTGGTCCCAGGTCTCCCGATTTGAGAGTATGATGATAATTTGCAAAAATAACACTTAGACTTAAAAATAAGCCGTTAAAGGGTGAAAACCCAAACCAGCCCCCAAACGACCCCGTAGGAGGTATGAACACCTCGCACGGGACCAATGCAACTTGTAGGAACTAATCGCGTAGTCCCGTGTTTCTCGATTTGAGAGTATGATGATAATTTGCAAAAATCACATATAAACTTAAAAACATGTCATTAAAGGGTGAAAACCTAAACTAGGCCCCAAACGACCCCGTAGGCGGCCCGAACACCTCACACGGGACCAATGCAAGTCGTAGGAACTGACCGCGCAGTCCCAGGTCTCCCGTTTTGAGAGTATGATGATAATATGAAAAAATCACACTTAGACTTAAAAACAAGCCGTTGAAGGGTGAAAACTCAAACCAGCCACCAAACGGCCCCGTAGGAGGCACGAACACCTCGCATGGGGCCAATGCAACTTGTAGGAACTAATCGCATAGTCCCGGGTCTCCCGATATGAGAGTATGACGAAAATTTGCAAAAATCACACTTAGACTTAAAAATAAGCCGTTAAAGGGTGAAAACCCAAACCAGCCCCCAAACGACCCCGGAAGAGGCACGAACACCTCGCACGGGACCAATGCAACTTGTAGGAACTGATCGTATAGTCCCGGGTCTCTCTATTTGAGAGTATGATGATAATTTACAAAAATCACCACTTAGACTTAAAAATATGCCGTTAAAGGGTGAAAACCCAAACCAGCCCCCAAACGACCCCGGAAGAGGCACGAACACCTCGCACGGGATCAATGCAACTTGTAGGAACTGATCGCATAGTCCCGAGTCTCCCGGTTTGATAGTATGACGATAATTTGCAAAAATCACACTTAGACTTAAAAACAAGTCGTGAAAGGGTGAAAACCCAAACCAGCCATCAAACGACCCCGGAAGAGGCACGGACACCTCGCACGGGACCAATGCAACTTGTAAGAACTGACCGCGTAGTCCCGAGTCTCTCGATTTGAGAGTATGATGATAATTTACAAAAATCACATTTAAACTTAAAAATATGCCGTTAAAGGGAGAAAACCTAAACTAGGCCCCAAACGACCCTATAGGCGGCACAAACACCTCACACGGGACCAATGCAAGTCGTAGGAACTGACCGCGTAGTCCCAGGTTTTCCAGTTTGAGAGTATGATGATAATTTGAAAAAATCACACTTAAACTTAAAAACAAGTCGTTAAAGGGTGAAAACCGAAACTAGCCCCAAACGACCCCGTACGAGGCAAGAACACCGCACACGGGACCAATGCAAGTCGTAGGAACTCACAGCGTAGTCCCGGGTCTTCCGGTTTGAGAATATGATGATAATTTGTAAAAATAACACTTTGACTTAAAAACAAGCCGTTAAAAGGTGAAAACCATAACCAGCCGACAAACGACCCCGTAAGAGGCACGAACACCTCACACGGGACCAATGCAACTCGTAGGAACTGATCACGTAGTCCAGGGTCTCCCGGTTTGAGAGCATGACGATAATTTGCAAAAATAACACTTAGACTTAAAAATAAGCCGTTAAAGAGTGAAAACCCAAACCAGCCCTCAAATGACCCCTTAAGACGTAAGAACACCTCGCACGGGACCAATGCAACTGTAGGAACTTACCGCGCAGTCTCGGGTCTCTCGATTTGAGAATATGACGATAATTTGTAAAAATCACACTTAGACTTAAAAATAAGTCATTAAAGGGTGAAGACCCAAACCAGCCCCCAAACGGCCCCGTAGGTGGCACGAACAACTCGCACGGGACCAATGCAACTTGTAGGAACTGACCGCATAGTCCCGAGTCTCCCGGTTTGAGAGTATGATGATAATTTGCAAAAATCATACTTAGACTTAAAAATAAGCCGTTAAAGGGTGAAAACCCAAACCAACCCCCAAACGACTCCGTAAGAGGCAGGAACACCTCGCACGGGACCAATACAACTTGTAGGAACTGACCGCGTAGTCCCGAGTCTCTCGGTTTGAGAGTATAACGATAATTTGCAAAAATCACACTTAAACTTAAAAACAAGACGTTAAATTGTGAAAACCCAAACGAACCAGTGAGACGGACGAACACCTCGCACGGGCCAATGCAACTTGTAGGAACTGAACGCGCAGTCTCGGGTCTCCCGATTTGGGAATATGACGATAATTTGTAAAAATCACACTTAGACTTAAAAATAAGCCGTTAAAGGGTGAAGACCCAAACCAGCCCCCAAACGGCCCCGTAGGTGGCACGAACAACTCGCACGGGACCAATGCAACTTGTAGGAACTGACCGCATAGTCCCGGGTCTCCCGGTTTGAGAGTATGATGATAATTTCCAAAAATCATACTTAGACTTAAAAATAAGCCGTTAAAGGGTGAAAACCCAAACCAACCCCCAAACGACTCCGTAAGAGGCAGGAACACCTCGCACAGGACCAATACAACTTGTAGGAACTGACCGCGTAGTCCCGAGTCTCTCGGTTTGAGAGTATAACGATAATTTGTAAAAATCACACTTAAACTTAAAAACAAGACGTTAAATTGTGAAAACCCAAACGAACCAGTGAGAGGGACGAACACTTCGCACGGGGCCAATGCAACTTGTAGGAACTGAACGCGCAGTCTCGGGTCTCCCGATTTGAGAATATGACGATAATTTGTAAAAATCACACTTAAACTTAAAAACAAGCCGTTAAAGGGTGAAAATCCAAACCAGCCCACAAACGAATCCGTAGGAGGCACGGGCACCTCGGACGGGACCAATTCAACTTGTTGGAACTGACTGCATAGTCCCGGGTCTCCTGGTTTGAGAGTATTACGATAATTTGCAAAAATCACACTCAGACTTAAAAAGAAGCTTTTAAAGGGTGAAAACCCAAACCATGACCTAAACGACCCCGTAAGTGGCACAAACACCTCGCACGGGACCTATGCAACTTGTAGAAACTGACCGTGTGGTCCCAGGTCTCCCGATTTGAGAGTATGATGATAATTTGCAAAAATAACACTTAGACTTAAAAATAAGCCGTTAAAGGGTGAAAACCCAAACCAGCCCCCAAACGACCCCGTAGGAGGTATGAACACCTCGCACGGGACCAATGCAACTTGTAGGAACTAATCGCGTAGTCCCGTGTTTCTCGATTTGAGAGTATGATGATAATTTGAAAAAATCACATATAAACTTAAAAACATGTCGTTAAAGGGTGAAAACCTAAACTAGGCCCCAAACGACCCCGTAGACGGCCCGAACACCTCACACGGGACCAATGCAAGTCGTAGGAACTGACCGCGCAGTCCCAGGTCTCCCGTTTTGAGAGTATGATGATAATTTGAAAAAATCACACTTAGACTTAAAAACAAGCCGTTGAAGGGTGAAAACTCAAACCAGCCACCAAACGGCCCCGTAGGAGGCACGAACACCTCGCATGGGGCCAATGCAACTTGTAGGAACTAATCGCATAGTCCCGGGTCTCCCGATATGAGAGTATGACGAAAATTTGCAAAAATCACACTTAGACTTAAAAATAAGCCGTTAAAGGGTGAAAACCCAAACCAGCCCCCAAACGACCCCGGAAGAGGCACGAACACCTCGCACGGGACCAATGCAACTTGTAGGAACTGATCGCATAGTCCCGGGTCTCTCTATTTGAGAGTATGATGATAATTTACAAAAATCACCACTTAGACTTAAAAATATGCCGTTAAAGGGTGAAAACCCAAACCAGCCCCCAAACGACCCCGGAAGAGGCACGAACACCTCGCACGGGATCAATGCAACTTGTAGGAACTGATCGCATAGTCCCGAGTCTCCCGGTTTGATAGTATGACGATAATTTGCAAAAATCACACTTAGACTTAAAAACAAGTCGTGAAAGGGTGAAAACCCAAACCAGCCATCAAACGACCCCGGAAGAGGCACGGACACCTCGCACGGGACCAATGCAACTTGTAAGAACTGACCGCGTAGTCCCGAGTCTCTCGATTTGAGAGTATGACGATAATTTACAAAAATCACATTTAAACTTAAAAATATGCCATTAAAGGGAGAAAACTTAAACTAGGCCCCAAACGACCCTATAGGCGGCACAAACACCTCACACGGGACCAATGCAAGTCGTAGGAACTGACCGCGTAGTCCCAGGTTTTCCAGTTTGAGAGTATGATGATAATTTGAAAAAATGACACTTAAACTTAAAAACAAGTCGTTAAAGGGTGAAAACCGAAACTAGCCCCAAACGACCCCGTACGAGGCAAGAACACCGCACACGGGACCAATGCAAGTCGTAGGAACTCACCGCGTAGTCCCGGGTCTTCCGGTTTGAGAATATGATGATAATTTGTAAAAATAACACTTTGACTTAAAAACAAGCCGTTAAAAGGTGAAAACCATAACCAGCCGACAAACGACCCCGTAAGAGGCACGAACACCTCACACGGGACCAATGCAACTCGTAGTAACTGATCACGTAGTCCAGGGTCTCCCGGTTTGAGAGCATGACGATAATTTGCAAAAATAACACTTAGACTTAAAAATAAGCCGTTAAAGAGTGAAAACCCAAACCAGCCCTCAAATGACCCCTTAAGACGTAAGAACACCTCGCACGGGACCAATGCAACTGTAGGAACTGACCGCGCAGTCTCGGGTCTCTCGATTTGAGAATATGACGATAATTTGTAAAAATCACACTTAGACTTAAAAATAAGCCGTTAAAGGGTGAAGACCCAAACCAGCCCCCAAACGGCCCCGTAGGTGGCACGAACAACTCGCACGGGACCAATGCAACTTGTAGGAACTGACCGCATAGTCCCGGGTCTCCCGGTTTGAGAGTAGGATGATAATTTGCAAAAATCATACTTAGACTTAAAAATAAGCCGTTAAAGGGTGAAAACCCAAACCAACCCCCAAACGACTCCGTAAGAGGCAGGAACACCTCGCACGGGACCAATACAACTTGTAGGAACTGACCGTATAGTCCCGAGTCTCTCGGTTTGAGAGTATAATGATAATTTGCAAAAATCACACTTAAACTTAAAAACAAGACGTTAAATTGTGAAAACCCAAACGAACCAGTGAGAGGGACGAACACCTCGCACGGGCCAATGCAACTTGTAGGAACTGAACGCGCAGTCTCGGGTCTCCCGATTTGACAATATGACGATAATTTGTAAAAATCACACTTAAACTTAAAAATAAGCCGTTAAAGGGTGAAAACCCAAACCAGCCCCCAAACAACCCCGTAAGAGGCAGGAACACCTCGCACGGGACCAATGCAACTTGTAAGAACTGACGGCGTAGTCCTGCGTCTCTCGTTTTGAGACTTTGATGATAATTTACAAAAATTACACTTAGACTTAAAAATAAGCCGTTAAAGGGTGAACACCCAGACCAACTCCCAAACGACCGCGTAAGAGGCACGAACAACTCGCACGGGACCAATGCAACTCGTAGGAACTGACTACGTAGTCCCGGGTCTCCCGATTTGAGAGCATGGTGATAATTTTCAAAAATAACATTTAGACTTAAAAATAACTCGTTAAAGGGTGAAAACCCAAACTAGACCCCAAACGACCCCGTAAGAGGCACGAACACCTCGCACGGGACCAATGCAACTTGTAGGAACTGACCGCGCAGTTTCAGGTCTCCCGATTTTAGAATATGACAGTAATTTGCAAAATCACACTTAGACTTAAAAGCAAGCCATTAAAGGGTGAAAATCCAAACCAGCCCACAAACGAATCCGTAGGAGGCACGGGCACCTCGGACGGGACCAATGCAACTTATAGGAACTGCCCGCGTGGTCCCGGGTCTACCGATTTAAGAATATTGTGATAATTTGCAAAAATCACTCTTAGACTTAAAAAAAAGCCGTTAAAGGGTGAAAACCTTAACCAGCCCCCAAATGGCCCCGTAGGAGGCACGAACACCATGCATGGGACCAATGCAACTTATTGGAAATGATCGCGCAGTCCCGGGTCTCCTGATTTGAGAGTTTGATGATAATTAGCAATAATCACACCCAGACTTAAAAACAAGCCGTTAAAGGGTGAAAACCCAAACCAGCCCCAAATGACTCCGTAAGAGGCAGGAACACCTCGCATGGAACCAATGCAACCTGTACGAACTGAGAATATGATGATAATTTGCAAAAATAACACTTTGACTTAAAAATAAGAGGTTAAAGGGTGAAAAGACGAACAAGCCCCCAAACGACCCCGTAAGAGGCACGAACACCTTGCACGGGACCAATGCAACTTGTGGGAACTGATCGCGTAGTCTCGGGTCTCCCGGTTTGAGAGTATGACAATAATTAACAAAAATCACCAATTAGACTTAAAAATAAGGCGTTAAAGGGTGAAAACCCGAACCATCCCCCAAATGACCCCGTAGGAGGCACGAACACCTCGCAAGGGACCAATTCAACTTGTTGGAACTGACTGCATAGTCCCGGGTCTCCTGGTTTGAGAGTATTACGATAATTTGCAAAAATCACACTCAGACTTAAAAAGAAGCTTTTAAAGGGTGAAAACCCAAACCATGACCTAAACGACCCCGTAAGTGGCACAAACACCTCGCACGGGACCTATGCAACTTGTAGAAACTGACCGTGTGGTCCCAGGTCTCCCGATTTGAGAGTATGATGATAATTTGCAAAAATAACACTTAGACTTAAAAATAAGTCGTTAAAGGGTGAAAACCCAAACCAGCCCCCAAACGACCCCGTAGGAGGTATGAACACCTCGCACGGGACCAATGCAACTTGTAGGAACTAATCGCGTAGTCCCGGGTTTCTCGATTTGAGAGTATGATGATAATTTGCAAAAATCACATATAAACTTAAAAACATGTCGTTAAAGGGTGAAAACCTAAACTAGGCCCCAAACGACCCCGTAGGCGGCCCGAACACCTCACACGGGACCAATGCAAGTCGTAGGAACTGACCGCGCAGTCCCAGGTCTCCCGTTTTGAGAGTATGATGATAATTTGAAAAAATCACACTTAGACTTAAAAACAAGCCGTTGAAGGGTGAAAACTCAAACCAGCCACCAAACGGCCCCGTAGGAGGCACGAACACCTCGCATGGGGCCAATGCAACTTGTAGGAACTAATCGCATAGTCCCGGGTCTCCCGATATGAGAGTATGACGAAAATTTGCAAAAATCACACTTAGACTTAAAAATAAGCCGTTAAAGGGTGAAAACCCAAACCAACCCCCAAACGACCCCGGAAGAGGCACGAACACCTCGCACGGGACCAATGCAACTTGTAGGAACTGATCGCATAGTCCCGGGTCTCTCTATTTGAGAGTATGATGATAATTTACAAAAATCACCACTTAGACTTAAAAATATGCCGTTAAAGGGTGAAAACCCAAACCAGCCCCCAAACGACCCCGGAAGAGGCACGAACACCTCGCACGGGATCAATGCAACTTGTAGGAACTGATCGCATATTCCCGAGTCTCCCGGTTTGAGAGTATGACGATAATTTGCAAAAATCACACTTAGACTTAAAAACAAGTCGTGAAAGGGTGAAAACCCAAACCAGCCCCCAAACGACCCCGGAAGAGGCACGGACACCTCGCACGGGACCAATGCAACTTGTAAGAACTGACCGCGTAGTCCCGAGTCTCTCGATTTGAGAGTATGACGATAATTTACAAAAATCACATTTAAACTTAAAAATATGCCGTTAAAGGGAGAAAACCTAAACTAGGCCCCAAACGACCCTATAGGCGGCACAAACACCTCACATGGGACCAATGCAAGTCGTAGGAACTGACCGTGTAGTCCCAGGTTTTCCAGTTTGAGAGTATGATGATAATTTGAAAAAATCACACTTAGACTTAAAAACAAGCCGTTAAAGGGTGAAAACCCAAACTAACCCCAAACGACCCCGTACGAGGCAAGAACACCGCGCACGGGACCAATGCAACCTGTAGGAACCGACCGCGTAGTCCTGGGTCTTCCGGTTTGAGAATATGACGATAATTTGTAAAAATATCACTTTGACTTAAAAAAAAGACGTTAAAGGGTGAAAACCCGAACCAACCCCCAAACGACCCAGTAAGAGGCACGAACACCTTGCACGGGACCAGTGCAACTTGTAGGAACTGACCGCGTAGTTTTGGATCTCCTGGTTTGAGAGTATGACGATAATTTGCAAAAATCACCAATTAGACTTAAAAATAAGGTGTAAAAGGGTGAAAACCCGAACCAGCCCCCAAACAACCCCGTAGGAGGCACGAACACCTCGTACGGGGCAATTGCAACTTGTACGAAATGATCGTTTAATCCCGAGTCTCCCGATTTGAGAGTATGACGATAATTTGCAAAAATAACACTTAGATTTAAAAACAAGCCGTTAAAGGGTGAAAACCCAAACCAGCCCCCAAATGACCCCGTAAGAGGCACGAACACCTCGCACGGGACCAATGCAACTTGTAGGAACTGATCGCGTAGTCCCGGGTCTCCCGATTTGAGAGTATGACGATAATTTGAAAAAATCAGTTAAACTTAAAAACAAGCCGTTAAAGGGTGAAAACCTAAACTAGCCCCAAACAACCCCGTAGGTGGCACGAACACCACACACGGGACCAATGCAAGTCGTAGGAAATCACCGCGTAGTCCCGGGTCTACCAGTTTGAGAGTATGATGATAACTTACAAAAATCACACTTAGACTTAAAAACAAGTCGTTAAAAGGTTAAAACCATAACCAGCCCACAAACGACCCCGTAAGAGGCACGAACACCTCACACGGGACCAATGCAACTCGTAGGAACTGATCGCGTAGTCCCGGGTCTCCCGATTTGAGAGCATGACGATAATTTTCAAAAATAACACTTATACATAAAAATAAGCCGTTAAAGAGTTAAAACCCAAACCAGCCCCCAAACGACCCCTTAAGAGGTACGAACACCTCGCACGGAACCAATGCAACTGTAGGAACTGACCGCGCAGTCTCGGGTCTCCCGATTTGAGAATATGATGATAATTTGTAAAAATCACACTTAAACTTAAAAATAAGCCGTTAAAGGGTGAAGACCCAAACCAGCCCCCAAACAGCCCTGTAGGTGGCACGAACAACTCGCACGGGACCATTGAACTTGTAGGAACTGACCGCATAGTCCCGGGTCTCCCGGTTTGAGAGTATGATGATAATTTGCAAAAATCATACTTAGACTTAAAAATAAGCCGTTAAAGGGTGAAAACCCAAACCAACCCCCAAACGACTCCGTAAGAGGCACAAACACCTCGCACGGGACCAATACAACTTGTAGGAACTGACCGCGTAGTCCCGAGTCTCTCGGTTTGAGAGTATAACGATAATTTGCAAAAATCACACTTAGACTTAAAAACAAGTCGTTAAACGGTGAAAACCCAAACCATCCCCCAAACGACCCCGGAAGAGGCACATACACCTCGCACAGGACCAATGCAACTTGTAAGAACTGACCGCGTAGTCCCGAGTCTCCCGATTTGAGAGTATGACGATAATTTACAAAAATCACATTTAAACTTAAAAATATGTCGTTAAAGGGTGAAAACCTAAACTAGGCCCCAAACAAACCTGTAGGCGGCACAAACACCTCACACGGGACCAATGCAAGTCGTAGGAACTGACCGTGTAGTCCCAGGTCTCCCGGTTTGAGAGTATGATGATAATTTGAAAAAATCACACTTAGACTTAAAAATAAGCCGTTAAAGGGTGAAAAACCAAACTAGCCCCAAACGACCCCGTAAGAGGCAAGAACACCTCGCCCGGGACCAATGCAACCTGTAGGAACCGACCGCATAGTCCCGGGTCTTCCGGTTTGAGAATATGTTGATAATTTGTAAAAATAACACTTTGACTTAAAAAAAAGACGCTAAAGGGTGAAGACCCGAACCAGCCCCCAAACGACCCAGTAAGAGGCACGAACACCTTGCACGGGTCCAGTGCAACTTGTAGGAACTTACCGCGTAGTTTTGGATCTCCTGGTTTGAGAGTATGACGATAATTTGCAAAAATCACCAATTAGACTTAAAAATAAGGTGTTAAAGGGTGAAAACCCGAACCAGCCCCCAAACGACCCCGTAGGAGGCACGAACACCTCGTACGGGACCAATGCAAAAATCACACTTAAACTTAAAAACAAGACATTAAATTTTGAAAACCTAAACGAACCAGTGAGAGGGACGAACACCTCGTACGGGGCCAATGCAAGTTGTAGGAACTGAACGCGCAGTCTCGGATCTCCCGATTTGAGAATATGACGATAATTTGGAAAAATAACACTTAAACTTAAAAATAAGCCGTTAAAGGGTGAAAACCCAAACCAGCCCCCAAACAACCCCATAAGAGGCAGGAACACCTCGCACCGGACCAATGCAACTTGTAAGAACTGACGGCGTAGTCCCGCGTCACTCGTTTTGAGACTTTCATGATAATTTACAAAAATTACACTTACACTTAAAAATAAGCCGTTAAAGGGTGAAAACCCAAACCAACCCCCAAACGACCGCGTAAGAGGCACGAACAACTTGCACGGGACCAATGCAACTCGTAGGAACTGACTACGTAGTCCCGGGTCTCCCGATTTGAGAGCATGGTGATAATTTTCAAAAATAACATTAAAACTTAAAAATAACTCGTTAAAGGTTGAAAACCCAAACTAGACCCCAAACGACCCCGTAAGAGGCACGAACACCTCGCACGGGACCGATGCAACTTGTAGGAACTGACCGCGCAATTTCGGGTCTCCCGATTTTAGAATATGATGATAATTTGCAAAATCACTCTTAGACTTAAAAGCAAGCCATTGAAGGGTGAAAACCCAAACCAGCCCACAAACGAATCCGTAGGAGGCACGGGCACCTCGGACGGGACCAATGAAACTTAGAGGAACTGACCGCGTGGTCTCGGGTCTACCGATTTAAGAATATTGTGATAATAGGCGAAAATCATTATTTGACTTAAAAATAAGCCGTTAAAGGGTGAAAACCTTAACCCGCCCCCAAATGGCCCCGTAGGAGGCACGAACACCATGCATGGGACCAATGCAACTTATTGGAAATGATCGCGCAGTCCCGGGTCTCCCGATTTGAGAGTTTGACGATAATTAGCAATAATCACACTCAGACTTAAAAAAAAAGCAGTTAAAGAGTGAAAACCCAAACCAGCCCCAAATGACTCCGTAAGAGGCAGGAACACCTCGCACGGGACCAATGCAACCTGTAGGAACTGAGAATATGATGATAATTTGCAAAAATAACACTTTGACTTGAAAATAAGACGTTAAAGGGTGAAAAGCTGAACAAGCCCCCAAACGACCCCGTAAGAGGCACGAACACCTTGCACGGGACCAATGCAACTTGTGGGAACTGACCGCGTAGTCTCGGGTCTCCCGGTTTGAGAGTATGACAATAATTTACAAAAATCACCAATTAGACTTACAAATAAGGCGTTAAAGGGTGAAAACCCGAACCATCCCCCAAACGACCCCGTAAGAGGCACGAACAGCTCGCACGGGACCAATTCAACTTGTTGGAACTGACTGCATAGTCCCGGGTCTCCTGGTTTGAGAGTATGACGATAATTTGCAAAAATCACACTCAGACTTAAAAACAAGCTGTTAAAGGGTGAAAACCCAAACCATGACCCAAACGACCCCGTAAGTGGCACAAACACCTCGCACGGGACCAATGCAACTTGTAGAAACTGACCGTGTGGTCCCAGGTCTCCCGATTTGAGAGTATGATGATAATTTGCAAAAATAACACTTAGACTTAAAATAAGCCGTTAAAGGGTGAAAACCCAAACCAGCCCCCAAACGACCCCGTAGGAGGTATGAACACCTCGCACGGGACCAATGCAACTTGTAGGAACTAATCGCGTAATCCCGGGTTTCCCGATTTGAGACTATGATGATAATTTGCAAAAATCACATATAAACTTAAAAACATGTTGTTAAAGGGTGAAAACCTAAACTAGGCCCCAAACGACCCCGTAGGCGGCCCGAACACCTCACACGGGACCAATGCAAGTCGTAGGAACTGACCACGTAGTCCCAGGTCTCCGGGTTTGAGAGTATGATGATAATTTGAAAAAATCACACTTAGACTTAAAAACAAGCCGTTAAAGGGTGAAAACTCAAACCAGCCACCAAACGGCCCCGTAGGAGGCACGAACACCTCGCATGGGGCCAATGCAACTTGTAGGAACTAATCGCATAGTCCCGGGTCTCCCGATATGAGAGTATGACGATAATTTTCAAAAATCACACTTAGACTTGAAAATAAGCCGTTAAAGGGTGAAAACCCAAAGCAGCCCCCAAACGACCCCGGAAGAGGCACGAACACCTCGCACGGGACCAATGAAACTTGTAGGAACTGATCGCATAGTCCCGGGTCTCTCTATTTGAGTGTATGATGATAATTTACAAAAATCACAACTTAGACTTAAAAATATGCCGTTAAAGGGTGAAAACCCAAACCAGCCCCCAAACGACCCCGGAAGAGGCACGAACACCTCGTACGGGATCAATGCAACTTGTAGGAACTGATCGCATAGTCCTGAGTCTCCCGGTTTGAGAGTATGACGATAATTTGCAAAAATCACACTTAGACTTAAAAACAAGTCGTTAAACTGTGAAAACCCAAACCAGCCCCCAAACGACCCCGGAAGAGGCACATACACCTCGCACAGGACCAATGCAACTTGTAAGAACTGACCGCGTAGTCCCGAGTCTCCCGATTTGAGAGTATGACGATAATTTACAAAAATCACATTTAAACTTAAAAATATGTCGTTAAAGGGTGAAAACCTAAACTAGGCCCCAAACAAACCTGTAGGCGGCACAAACACCTCACACGGGACCAATGCAAGTCGTAGGAACTGACCGTGTAGTCCCAGGTCTCCCGGTTTGAGAGTATGATGATAATTTGAAAAAATCACACTTAGACTTAAAAATAAGCCGTTAAAGGGTGAAAAACCAAACTAGCCCCAAACGACCCCGTAAGAGGCAAGAACACCTCGCCCGGGACCAATGCAACCTGTAGGAACCGACCTCGTAGTCCCGGGTCTTCCGGTTTGAGAATATGATGATAATTTGTAAAAATAACACTTTGACTTAAAAAAGAGACGTTAAAGGGTGAAGACCCGAACCAGCCCCCAAACGACCCAGTAAGAGGCACGAACACCTTGCACGGGACCAGTGCAACTTGTAGGAACTGACCGCGTAGTTTTGGATCTCCTGGTTTGAGAGTATGACGATAATTTGCAAAAATCACCAATTAGACTTAAAAATAAGGTGTTAAAGGGTGAAAACTCGAACCAGCCCCCAAACGACCCCGTAGGAGGCACGAACACCTCGTACGGGACCAATGCAACTTGTACGAATTGATCGCATAATGCCGAGTCTCCCGATTTGAGAGTATGCCGATAATTTGCAAAAATCACACTTAGATTTAAAAACAAGCCGTTAAAGGGTGAAAACCCAAACCAACCCCCAAATGACCCCGTAAGAGGCACGAACACCTCGCACGGGACCAATGCAACTTGTAGGAAATGATCGCGTAGTCCCGGGTTTCCCGATTTGAGAGTA
The DNA here is from genome assembly GCA_949130495.1 of Sambucus nigra. Taxonomy (NCBI): domain Eukaryota; kingdom Viridiplantae; phylum Streptophyta; class Magnoliopsida; order Dipsacales; family Adoxaceae; genus Sambucus; species Sambucus nigra. Next base: position 99,639,086 of record OX422211.1, on the reverse strand, counting down.
TGATGATAATTTAAAAAAATCACACTAAAACTTAAAAATAAGCCGTTAAAGGGTGAAAACCTAAACTAGGCCCCAAACGACCCCGTAGGTGGCACGAACACCTCACACGGGACCAATGCAAGTCGTAGGAACTCACCGCGTTGTCCCGGGTCTCCTTGATTGAGAGTATGATGATAATTTACAAAAATAAACTTAGACTTAAAAACAAGCCGTTAAAAGGTGAAAATCGTAACCAACCCCCAAACGACCCCGTACGAGGCACGAACACCTCACACGGGACCAGTGCAACTCGTAGGAACTGATCGCGTAGTCTCGGTTCTCCCGGTTTGAGAGCATGACGATAATTTGCAAAAATAACACTTAGACTTAAAAATAAGCCGTTAAAGGGTGAAAACCCAAACCAGACCCCAAACGACCCCTTAAGAGGCACGAACACCTCTCACGGGACCAATACAACTGTAGGAACTGAGCGCGCAGTCTCGGGCCTCCCGATTTGAGAATATGATGATAATTTTTAAAAATCACTTAGACTTAAAAATAAGCCATTAAAGGGTGAAAACCCAAACCAACCCCCAAATGGCCCCGTAGGAGGCACGAACAAATCGCACAGGACCAATTCAACTTGTAGGAACTGACCGCGTAGTCCCGGGTCTCCCGGTTTGAGAGTATGATGATAATTTGCAAAAATCATACTTAAACTTAAAAACAAGCAGTTAAAGGCTCAAAAACAAGCAGTTAAAGGCCCAAAACCAAAATCAGGCCCACAACGACCCATAGGAGGCACGGACACCTCGCACGGGACCAATGCAACTTGTAGAAACTGACCGCGTAGTCCCAGGTCTCCCGATTTGAGAGTATGATGATAATTTTTAAAAATAACACTTAGACTTAAAAATAACTTGTTTAAGGGTGAAAACCCAAACTAGACCCCAAACGACCCCGTAAGAGGCAAGAACACCTCGCACGGGACAATGCAACTTGTAGGAACTGACCGCGCAGTCTCGGGTCTCTCGATTTGAGAATATGACGATAATTTGCAAAATCACACTTAGACTTAAAAATAAGCCATTAAAGGGTGAAAACCCAAACCAGCCCACACACGAATCCGTATGAGGCACGGGCACCTCGGACGGGACCAATGCAACTTATAGGAGCTGACTATGTGGTCCCGGGTCTACCGATTTAAGAATATTGTGATAATTTGCAAAAATCACTCTTAGACTTAAAAACAAGCCGTTAAAGGGTGAAAACCTATACCAGCCCACAAATGGGATCGTAGGAGGCATGAACACCTCGCATGGGACCAATGCAACTTACTGGAAAAGATCGCGCAGTCCCGGGTCTCCCTATTTGAGAGTATGACGATAATTAGCAATAATCACACTCAGAGTTAAAAATAAGCCGTTAAAGGGTGAAAACACAAACCAGCCCCAAATGACCCCGTAAGAGGCACGAACACCTCGCACGGGACCAATGCGACCTGTAGGAACTGAGAATATGATGATAATTTGCAAAAATAACACTTTGACTTAAAAATAAGATGTTAAAGGGTGAAAAGACAAACAAGTCCCCAAACGACCCCGTAAGAGGCACGAACACCTTGCACGGGACCAATGCAACTTGTAGGAATTGACCGCGTAGTCTCGGGTCTCCCGGTTTGAGAGTATGATGATAATCTGCAAAAATCACCAATTAGACTTAAAAATAAGGTGTTAAAGGGTGAAAACCCGAACCAGCCCCCAAACGACCCCGTAGGAGGCACGAACACCTCGTACGGGACCAATGCAACTGTACGAAACGATCGCATAGTCCCGAGTCTCTCGATTTGTGAGTATGACGATAATTTGCAAAAATCACACTTAGACTTAAAAACAAGTCGTTAAAGGGTGAAAACCCAAACCAGCCCCCAAATGACCCCGTAAGAGGCACGAACACCTCGCACGGGACCAATGCAACTTCTAGGAACTGATCGCGTAGTCCCGGGTCTCCCGATTTGAGAGTATGATGATAATTTGAAAAAATCACACTTAAGCTTAAAAACAAGCCGTTAAAGGGTGAAAACCCGAAGTAGGCCCCAAACAACTCCGTAGGTGGCACGAACACCTCACACGGGACCAATGTAACTCGTAGGAACTGACCGCGTAGTATAATGATAATTTGCAAAAATAACACTTAGACTTAAAAATAAGCCGTTAAAGGGTGAAAACCCAAACCAGCCCCCAAACGACCCCGGAAGAGGCACGGACACCTCGCACGGGACCAATGCAACTTGTAAGAACTGACCGCGTAGTCCCGAGTCTCCCGATTTGAGAGTATGACGATAATTTAAAAAAATCACATTTAAACTTAAAAATATGCCGTTAAAGGGTGAAAACCTAAACTAGGCCCCAAACGACCCTGTAGGCGGCACAAACACCTCACACAGGACCAATGCAAGTCGTAGGAACTGACCGCGTAGTCCCAGGTCTCCCGGTTTGAGAGTATGATGATAATTTGAAAAAATCACACTTAAAATTAAAAACAAGCCGTTAAAGGGTGAAAACCCAAACTAGCCCCAAACGACCCCGTAAGAGGTAAGAACACCTCGCACGGGACCAATGAAACCTGTAGGAACCGACCGCGTAATCTCGGGTCTTCGGATTTGAGAATATGACGATAATTTGTAAAAATAACACTTTGACTTAAAAAAAAGACGTTAAAGGGTGAAAACCCGAAGCAGCCCCCAAACGACCCAATAAGAGTCACGAAAACCTTGCATGGGACCAGTGTAACTTTTAGGAACTGACCGTGTAGTTTTGGATCTCCTGGTTTGAGAGTATGACGATAATTTTCAAAAATCACCAATTAGACTTAAAAATAAGGTGTTAAAGGGTAAAAACCCGAACCAGCCCCCAAACGACCCCGTAGGAGGCACAAACACCTCGTACGGGACCAATGCAACTTGTACGAAATGATCGCATAATCCCGAGTCTCCCGATTTGAGAGTATGACGATAATTTGCAAAAATCACACTTAGATTTAAAAACAAGCCGTTAAAGGATGAAAACCCAAACCAACCCCCAAATGACCCCTTAAGAGGCACGAACACCTCGCACGGGACCAATGCAACTTGTAGGAACTGATCGCGTAGTCCCGAGTCTCCCGATTTGAGAGTATGACGATAATTTGAAAAAATCACACTAAAACTTAAAAATAAGCCGATAAAGGGTGAAAACCTAAACTAGGCCCCAAACGACCATGTAGGTGGCACGAACACCTCACACAGGACCAATGCAACTCGTAGGAACTCACCGCGCAGTCCCGGGTCTCCCGGTTTGAGAGCATGACGATAATTTGCAAAAATAACACTTAGACTTAAAAATAAGTCGTTAAAGGGTGAAAACCCAAACCAGCCCCCAATCGACCCCTTAAGAGGCACGAACACCTCGCACGGGACCAATACAACTGTAGGAACTGACCGCGCAGTCTCGGGCCTCCCGATTTGAGAATATGATGATAATTTGTAAAAATCACGCTTAGACTTAAAAATAAGCCGTTAAAGGGTGAAAACCCAAACCAGCCCCCAAATGGCCCCGTAGGAGGCACGAACAACTCGCAAAGGACCAATTCAACTTGTAGGAAATGACCGCATAGTCCCGGGTTTCTCGGTTTGAGAGTATGATGATAATTTGCAAAAATCATACTTAAACTTAAAAACAAGCACTTAAAGGGTGAAAACCAAAATCAGGCCCCAAACGACCCATAAGAGGTACGGACACCTCGTACGGGACCAATGCAACTTGTAGGAACTGACCGCGTAGTCCCGGGTCTCTCGATTTGAGAGTATGACGATAATTTTTAAAAATAACACTTAGACTTAAAAATAACTCGTTAAAGGGTGAAAACCCAAACTAGACCCCAAACGACCCCGTAAGAGGCACCAACACCTCGCACGGGACGAATGCAACTTATAGGAACTGATCGCGCAGTCTCGGGTCTCTCGATTTGAGAATATGACAATTATTTGCAAAATCACACTTAGACTTAAAAACAAGACATTAAATGGTGAAAACCCAAACCAGCCCATAAACGGATCCGTATGAGGCACAGGCACCTCGGACGGGACCAATGCAACTTATAGGAGCTGACCACGTGGTCTCGGGTCTACCGATTTAAGAATATTGTGATAATTTGAAAAAATCACTCTTAGACTTAAAAACAAGCCGTTAGAGGGTGAAAACCTTAACCAGCCCACAAATGGCCCCGTATGAGGCACGAACACCTCGCATGGGACCAATGCAACTTACTGGAAATGATCGCGCAGTCCTGGGTCTCCCGATTTGAGAGTATGACGATAATTAGCAATAATCACACTCATACTTAAAAATAAGCCGTTAAAGGGTGAAAACCCAAACCAGCCCCAAACGACCCCGTAAGAGGCACGAACACCTCGCACGGGACCAATGCAACCTGTAGGAACTGAGAATATGATGATAATTTGCAAAAATAACACTTTGACTTAAAAATAAGATGTTAAAGGGTGAAAAGATGAACAAGTCCCCAAACGACCCCGTAAGAGGCACGAACACCTTGCACGGGACCAATGCAACTTGTAGGAACTGACCGCGTAGTCTCGGGTCTCCCGGTTTGAGAGTATGATGATAATTTGCAAAAATCACCCATTAGACTTAAAAATATGGCGTTAAAGGGTGAAAACCCTAACCATCCCCCACACGACCCCGTAGGAGGCACGAACACCTCGCACGGGACCAATTCAACTTGTAGGAACTGACTGCATAGTCCCGGGTCTCCTGGTTTGAGAGTATGACGCTAATTTGCAAAAATCACAATTAGACTTAAAAACAAGCCGTTAAAGGGTGAAAACCCAAACCATGCCCCAAACGACCCCGTAAGAGGCACAAACCCCTCGCACGGGGCCAATGCAACTTGTAGGAACTGACCGTGTGGTCCCTGGTCTCCCAATTTGAGAGTATGACGATAATTTGCGAAAATTGCACTTAGACATAAAAACATGTCGTTAAAGGGTGAAAACCCAAACTAGCCCCCAAACGACCCCGTAGGAGGTATGAAGACCTCGCACGGGACCAATTCAACTTGTAGGAACTGACTGCGTAGTCTCGGGTCTCCCGATTTGATAGTATGACGATAATTTGCAAAAATAAGTGTTAGACATAAAAATAAGTCGTTAAAGGGTGAAAATCCAAATCAGGACCCAAATGGCCCCGTAGGAGGCGCAAACACCTCGGACGGGACCAATGACACTTATAGGAACTAATCGCATAGACCCGGGTCTCTCGGTTTGAGAGTATACTGATAATTTGCAAAAATCGCACTTAGACTTAAAAATAAGCCGTTAAAGGGTGAAAACCTAAACTAGCCCCAAACGATCCCGTAAGAGGCACGAACACCTCGCATGGCACCAATGCAACCTGTAGGAACTGACCGCATAGTCCCGGGTCTTCTGGTTTGAGAATATGATGATAATTTTTAAAAATAACACTTTGACTTAAAAATAAGACGTTAAAGGGTGAAAACCCGAACCAGCCCCCAAACGACCCAGTAAGAGGCATGAACACCTTTCACGGGACCAGTGCAACTTTTAGGAACTGACCGCATAGTTTTGGGTCTCCTGGTTTGAGAGTATGATGATAATTTGCAAAAAACACCAATTAGACTTAAAAATAAGGTGTTCAAGGGTGAAAACACGAACCAGTCCCTAAACGACCCCGTAGGAGGCACAAACACCTCGTACGGGACCAATGCAACTTGTACGAAATGACCGCATAGTTCCGAGTCTCCCGATTTGAGAGTATGACGATAATTTGCAAAAATCACACTTAGACTTAAAAACAAGTCGTTAAAGTGTGAAAACCCAAACCAGCCCCCAAATGACCCCGTAAGAGGCACGAACTCCTCGCACGAGACCAATGCAACTTGTAGGAACTGACCGCGTAGTCCTGAGTCTCTCGATTTGAGAGTATGACGATAATTTGAAAAAATCACCACTTAGACATAAAAACAAGGCGTTAAAGGGTGAAAACCCAAACTAGCCCCCAAACAACCCCATAGGAGGAACGAACACCTCGTAAGGGACCAATTCAACTTGTAGGAACTGACTGTGTAGTCTCGGGTCTCCTGATTTGAGAGTATGACGATAATTTGCAAAAATAATAGTTAGACATAAAAACAAGTCGTTAAAGGGTGAAAACCCAAATCAGGACCCAAATGGCCCCGTAGGAGGCGCGAACACCTCGCACGGGACCAATGCCACTTATAGGAACTAATCACACAGACCTGGGTCTCCCGATTTGAGAGTATGACGATAATTTGCAATAATCACACTTAGACCTAAAAATAAGCCATTAAAGGGTGAAAACCCAAACTAGCCCCAAACGACCCCGTAAGAGGCACGAACACCTCGCACGGGACCAATGCAACTTATAGGAACTGACCGCGTAGTCCCGGGTCTCCCGGTTTGAGAGTATGATGATAATTTGCAAAAATCATACTTAGACTTAAAAATAAGCAGTTAAAGGGTGAAAACCAAAATCAGGCCCCAAACGACCCAAAAGAGGCACGGACACCAAGCACGGGACCAATGAAACTTGTAGGAACTGACCGCGTAGTCCCGGGTCTACCGATTTGAGAGTATGACGATAATTTTTAAAAATAACATTTAGACTTAAAAATAGGCCGTTAAAGGGTGAAAACCTAAACCAGCCCCCAAATGACCCCGTAGGAGGCACGAACACCTCACACGGGACCAATTCAACTTGTAGGAACTGACTGCGTAGTCTCGGGTCTCCCGATTTGACAGTATGACGATAATTTGTAAAAATAACAGTTAGACATAAAAACAAGTCGTTAAATGGTGAAAACCCAAATCAGTACCCAAATGGCCCCGTAGGAGGCGCGAACACCTCGCACGGGACCAATGCCACTTATGGGAACTGATCGCACAGACACGGGTCTCCCAGTTTGAGAGTATGACGATAATTTGCAGTAATCACACTTAGACTTAGAAACAAGCCGTTAAAGGGTGAAAACCCAAACTAGCCCCAAATGACCCCGTAAGAGGGACGAACACCTCGCACGGGACCAATGCAACCTGTAGGAACTGACCGCGTAGTCCCGGGTCTTCCGGTTTGAGAATATGACGATAATTTGTAAAAATAACACTTTCACTTAAAAATAAGACGTTAAAGGGTGAAAACTCGAACCAGCCCCCAAAAGACCCAATAAGAGGCACGAACACCTTTCACGGAACCAGTGCAACTTGTAGGAACTGACCGCTTAGTTTTGGGTCTCCTGGTTTGAGAGTATGACGATAATTTGTAAAAATCACCAATTAGACTTAAAAATAAGGTGTTAAAGGATGAAAACCCGAACCACACCCAAACGACCCCGTAGGAGGCACGAACACCTCGTACGGGACCAATGCAACTTGTACGAAATGATCGCATAGTCCCGAGTCTCCCGATTTGAAAGTATGACGATAATTTGAAAAAATCACACTTAGACTTAAAAACAAGTCGTTAAAGGGTGAAAACCCAAATCAGCCCCCAAATGATCCCGTAAGAGGTACGAACACCTCGCACGGGACCAATGCAACTTGTAGGAACTGACCGTGTGGTCCCGGGTCTCCCGATTTGAGAGGATGACGATAATTTGCAAAAATCACACTTAGACTTAAAAACAAGCCGTTAAAGGGTGAAAATCATAACCAACCCCCAAACGACCCCGTAAGAGGCACGAACACCTCGCACGGGACCAATGGAACTTGTAGAACTGACCGTGTGTTCCCGGGTCTCCCGACTTGAGAGTATGACAATAATTTGCAAAAATCACACTTAGACTTAAAAATAAGTCGTTAAAGGGTAAAAACCCAAACCAGCCCCCAAACGACCCCGTAGGAGGTACGAACACCACGCACGGGACCAATGCAACTTGTAAGAACTGATCGCGTAGTCCCGAGTCTCCAGATTTGAGAGTATGACGATAATTTACAAAAATCACATTTAAACTTAAAAATATGCCCTTAAAGGGTGAAAACCTAAACTAGGCCCCAATCGACCCTGTAGGCGGCACAAACACCTCACACGGGACCAATGCAAGTCGTAGCAACTGACCGCGTAGTCCTAGTTCTCCCGGTTTGAGAGTATGATGATAATTTGAAAAAATCACACTTAGACTTAAAAATAAGCCGTTAAAGGGTGAAAACCCAAACCAGCCCCCAAACGACACTGTAAAAGGCATGAACACCTCGCACGGGATCAATGCAACTTGTAGGAACTTACCACGTAGTCCCGAGTCTCCCGGTTTGAGAGTATGACAATAATTTGCAAAAATCACACTTTGACTTAAAAATAAGCCGTTAAAGGGTGAAAACCAAAACCATTCCCCAAACGACCCCGAAAGAGGCACGAACACCTCGCACGAGACCAATGCAACTTGTAGGAACTGACCGCGTAGTCCCGAGTCTCCCAGTTTGAGAGTATGACGATAATTTACAAGCATCACCACTTTGACATAAAAACAAAGCGTTAAAGGGTGAATACCCAAACCATCCCCCAAACGACCCCGTAGGTGGCACGAACACCTCGCACGGGACCAATTCAACATGTAGGAACTGACTGCATACTCTCGGGTCTCCCGGTTTGAGAGTGTGATGATAATTTGCAAAAATAACAGTTAGACTTAAAAATAAGACGTTAAAGGGTGAAAACCCAAATCAGGACCCAAATGGCCCCGTGGGAGGCGCGAACACCTCGCACGGGACCAATGCAACTTATAGGAACTTATCGCGCAGACCCAGGTCTCCCGGTTTGAGAGTATGACGATATTTTGCAATAATCACACCGAGACTAAAAAACAAGCCGTTAAAGGGTGAAAACCCAAACTAGCGCCAAACGACCCCGTAAGAGGCACGAACACCTCGCACGGGACCAATGCAACCTTTAGGAACTGACTGCGTAGTCCCGGGTCTTCCGATTTAAGAATATGATGATAATTTGTAAAAACAACACTTTCACTTTAAAATAAGACGTTAAAGGGTGAAAACGCGAACCAGCCCCCAAACGACCCAGTAAGAGGCACGAACACCATGCACGGGACTAGTGAAACTTGTAGGAACTGACCACGTAATCTCGAGTCACCTGGTTTGAGAGTATGACGATAATTTGCAAAAAAGTCCAATTAGACTTAAAAATAAGGCGTTAAAGGGTGAAAACTCGAATCAGCCCCGAAACGACCCCGTAGGAGGCACGAACACCTCGTACGGGACTAATGCAACTTGTAGGAAATGATCGCATAGTCCCGGGTCTCCCGATTTGAGAGTATGACGATAATTTGCAAAAATCACACTTTGACATAAAAACAAGCCGTTAAAGGGTGAAAACCCAAACCAGCCCCCAAACGACCCCGTAAGAGGCACGAACACCTCGCACGGGACCAATGCAACTTATAGGAACTTAACGCATAGTACCGGGTCTCCCAATTTGAGAGTATGATGATAATTTGAAAAAATTACACTTAAACTTAAAAACAAGCCGTTAAAGGGTGAAAACCTAAACTAGGCCCCAAACGACCCCGTAGGTGGCACGAACACCTCACACGGGACCAATGCAAGTCGTAGGAACTCACCGCGTAGTCCCGGGTCTCCCGGTTTGAGAGTATGATAATAATTTGCAAAAATCACACTCAGACTTAAAAACAAGATGTTCAAGGGTGAAAACCCAAACCAGCCCCCAAACGGCCCCGTAGGAGGCTCGAACACCTCGCACGGGACCAATGCAACTTGTAGGAACTGACCGCGTTGTCTCGGGTCTCCCGATTTGTGAATGTGACGATAATTTACAAAAATCACACTTAGAGTTAAAAATAAGCCGTTAAAGTGTGAAAACCCAAACTAGCCCCCAAAACGACCCTATTAGAGGCACGAACACCTCGCACGGGACCAATGCAACTCGTAGGAACTGACCGCGTAGTTCTGGATCTCCCTATTTGAGCTTATGACTATACTTTGCAAAAATAACATTTAGACTTAAAAATAACCCTTAAAGGGTGAAAACCCAAACCATCCGCCAAATGACCTCGTAGGAGGTACGAACACCTCGCACAGGACCAATTCAACTTATAGGAACTGACCGCGTAGTCTCGGGTCTCCCGGTTTGAGAGTATGATGATAAATTGCAAAAATAACAGTTAGACTTAAAAACAAGCCGTTAAAAGCCGAAAACCCTAATCAGGACCCAAACGACCTCGTAGGAGGCACGAACACCTCACACGGGACCAATATAACTTGTTGGAAATGATCGTGTAGTCCCGGATCTCTCGGTTTGAGAGTATGACGATAATTTTCAAAAATAATACTTAGACTTCAAAATAAGCCATTAAAGGGAGAAAACCCAAACCATCCCCGAAACGATCCCGTAACAGGCACGAACACCTCGCACGGAACCAATGCAACTAGTAGGAACTGACCGCGTAGTCCCGGGTCTCCCGGTATGAAAGTATGATGGTAATTTGACAAAAATAACACTTCTACTTAAAAATAAGTCCTTAAAGGGTGAAAACCCAAACCAACCCCCAAACGTCCCCGTAAGCGGCACGAACACCTCGCACGGGACACATGCAACTTATAGGAAATGGCCGTATAGTCCCGGGTCTCCCGGTTTGAGAGTATGATGATAATTTGCAAAAAATAACACTTAGACTTAAAAATAAGATGTTAAAGGGTGAAAACCAAAAATAGCCGCCAAATAACCCTGTAAGAGGCACGAACACCTCGCACGGGACCAATGCAACTAGTAGGAACTGACCGCGCAGTCTCGGGTCTCTCGATTTCAGAATATGATGATAATTTGCCAAAATCACACTTAGACTTAAAAACAAGTCATTAAAGGGTGAAAACCCAAACCAGCCCCCAAACGACCCCGTATGAGGTACGAACACCTCGCACAGGACCAATTCAACTTGTAGGAACTGACCGTGTAGTCTCGGGTCCCCCGATCTGAGAGTATGATGATAATTTATAAAAATCACTCTTAAACTTAAAAACGAGCCGTTAAAGGGTGAAAACCCAAATCGGTCCCCAAACGACCCCGTAAGAGGAACGGATAACTCGCACGGGACCAATGCAATTTGTAGGAACTGACCGCGTAGTCCCGGGTCTCCTGATTTGAGATTATGATGATAATTTGCAAATATAACACTTAGACTTAAAAACAAGCCGTTAAAGGGTGAAAACCCAAACAAGCCCCCAAACGACCACGTAAGAGACACGAACACCTCGCACGGGATCAATGCAACTTGTAGGAACTGACCGCGTAGTCTCGGGTCTCCAGATTTAAGAGTATAACGATAATTTAAATAAATATCACTTAGATTTAAAAATATGCCATTAAAGTGTGAAAACCCAAACCAGCCCCCAAACGACCCCGCAAGAGGCACGAACACCTCGCACGGGACCAATGGAACTCGTAGGAACTCATCGCGTAGTCCCAGGTTTCTCAGTTTTAGAGTATGATGTTAATTTGCAAAAATCACACTTATACTTAAAAGCAAGCCGTTATCGGGTTAAAACCAAAACCAGCCCCCAAACGACCCTGGAAGAGGCATGGACACCTCGCAGGGGACCAATACCACCTATAGGAACTGACCGCGTAGTCCCGAGTCTCTCGATTTGAGAGTAAGATGATAATTTACAAAAATCATCACTTACACATAAAAAAAGGCGTTAAACGGTGAAACCCAAAACAGCCCCCAAACGACCCCGCAGGAGGTACGAACACCTCGCACGGGACCAATTCAACTTGTAGGAACTGACCACGTAGTCCCGGGTCTCCCGATTTGAGAGTATGATGTTAATTTTTAAAAATCACACTTAAACAAAAAAATAAGCCGTTAAAAGGTGAAAACCCAAACCAGGTCCCGAACGACCCCGTAGGTGGCACGACCACCTCGCACGGGACCAATTCAACTTGTAGGAACTAGTCGCGTAGTCCCGGATCTCTCGGTTTGAGAGTATGATGATAATTTGCAAAAATCACACTCAGACTTAAAAACAAGCCGTTAAAGTGTGAAAACCCAAACCAGCACCCAAACGGCCCCGTAGGAGACTCGAACACCTCGCACGGGACCAATGCAACTTGTAGGAACTGACCGCGTAGTCTCGGGTCTTCAGATTTGAGATTATGACGATAATTTGCAAAAATAACACTTAGACTTAAAAACAAGCCGTCAAAGGGTGAAAACCCAAACAAGCCCCCAAACGACCCCGTAAGAGACACAAACACCTCGCACGGGACCAATACCACCTGTAGGAACTGACCGTCCCGAGTCTCTCGATTTGAGAGTAAGACGATAATTTACAAAAATCATCACTTAGACATAAAAACAAGGCATTAAAGGGTGAAAACCCAAACCAGACCCCAAGCGACCCCGTAGGAGGCACGAACACCTCGCACGGGACCAATTATACTTGTAGGAACTGACCGCGTTGTCCCGGGTCTCCCGATTTGAGAGTATGATGATAATTTTTAAAAATCACACTTAAACATAAAAATTTGCCGTTAAAAGGTGAAAACCCAAACCAGGCCCCCAACGACCCCGTAGGAGGCACGACCACCTCGCACGGGACCAATTCAACTTGTAGGAACTGGCCACGTAGTCTCGGGTCTCCCGGTTTGAGAGTATGACGATAATTTGAAAAAATAATAGTTAGACTTAAAAACAAGCCGTTAAAGGGTGAAAACCCAAATCAGGACCCAAACGACATCGTAGGACGCATGAACACCTCACACGGGACCAATGCAACTTGTAGGAATTGATCGCGTAGTCCTGGATCTCTCGATTTGAGAGTATGATGATAATTTGCAAAAATAAGACTTAGACTTAAAAATAAGCCGTTAAAGGGTGAAAACCCAAACCAGCCCCCAAACGATCCCGTAAGAGGCACGAACACCTCGCACGGAACCGATGCAACTTGTAGAAACTGATCGTGTTGTCCCCGGTCTCCTGTTTTGAGAGTATGATGATAATTTGACAAAAATAACACTTAGACTTAAAAATAAGTCGTTAAAGGATGGTAAACCAAACCAACCCCCAAACGACCCCGTAAGAGGAACAAACACCTCGCACGGGACAAAAGCAACTTCTACGAACTGGTCGCATACTCCGGGGTCTCCCGATTTGAGAGTATGACGATAATTTGAAAAAATAACACTTGGACTTAAAAATAAGCCGTTAAAGGGTGAAAACCCAAACCAGCCCCGAAACGACCCCGTAAGCGGCACGAACACCTCTCACGGGACGAATGCAACTTGTACGAACTGGCCGTGTAGTCCCGGGTCTCCCGGTTTGAGAGTATGACTATAATTAGCAAAAATAACACTTGGACTTAAAAATAAGTTGTTAAAGGGTGGAAACCCAAGCCAACCCCCAAACGACCCCGTAAGAGGCACGTACACCTCGCACGGGACCAATGCAACTAGTAGGAACTAACCGCGCAGTCTCAGGTATCCCGGGTTGAGAATATGATGATAATTTTGACAATATCACACTTGGAATTAAAAACAAGTCGTTAAATGTTGAAAACCCAAACAAGCTCCCAAATGACCCCGTATGAGGTAAGAACACCTCGCACCGGAGTAATGCAACTTGTAGGAACTGATCGCGTAGTCCCGGGTCTCTCGGTTTGAGAGTACGACGATAATTTGCAAAAATCACACTTAAACTTAAAAATAAGCCGTTAAAGGGTGAAAACCCAAACCAACCCCCAAACAACCCTTTAGGAGGCACGGACACCTCGCACGAGACCAATGCAACTTGTAGGAACTGACCGCATAATCCTGGGTCTCCCGATTTGAGAGTATGACGATAATTTGAAAAAATCACACTTAAACTTAAAAACAAGCTGTTAAAGGGTGAAAACCTAAACTAGGCCCCAAACGACCCCGTAGGTGGCACGAACACCTCTCACGCGACCAATTCAAGTCGTAGGAACTCACCGCGTAGTCTCGGGTCTCTCGGGTTGAGAGTATGATGATAATTTGCAAAAATCACACTCAGACTTAAAAACAGGCCGTTAAAGGGTGAAAACCCAAACCAGCACCCAAACGGCCCCGTAGGAGACTCGAACACCTCGCACGGGATCAATGCAACTTGTAGGAACTGATCGCGTAGTCTCGGGTCTTCCGATTTTTGAATATGACAATAATTTGCAAAAATCACACTTAGAGTTAAAAACAAGCCGTTAAAGTGTGAAAACCCAAACCAGCCCCCAAACGACCCCGAAAGAGGAACGAACACCTCGCACGGGACCAATGCATTTTGTAGGAATTGACTGCATAGTCGTGAGTCTCCCGGTTTGAGGGTATGAACGATAATTTACAAATATCACCACTTAGACATAAAAACAAGGCGTTAAAGGGTGAAAACCCAAACCAGCCCCCAAACGACCCCGTAGGAGGCATGAACACCTCGCACGGGACCAATTCAACTTGTAGGAACTGATCGCGAAGGCTCGGGTCTCCCAATTTAACAGTATGATGATAATTTTCAAAAATAATAGTTAGACTTAAAAACAAGCCGTTAAAGGGTGAAAACCCAAATCAGGACCCAAACGACCTCGTAGGAGTCACGAACACCTCACACGGGACCAATGCAACTTATAGGAACTGACCACATAGTCCCAGATCTCTCGGTTTGAGAGTATGATGATAATTTTCAAAAATTAGACTTAGACTTAAAAATAAGTCATTAAAGGGTGAAAACCCAAACCATCCTCGAAACGATCCCGTAAGAGGCACGAACACCTCGCACGAGACCAATGCAACTAGTAGGAACTGACCGCGCAGACTCGGGTCTCTTGGTTTGAGAATATGATGATAATTTGCCAAAATCACACTTAGACTTAAAAAGAAGCCGTTAAAGGGTGAAAACCCAAACCCGCCCCCAAACGACCCCGTAGGAGGTACGAACACCTCGCACAGGACCAATGCAACTTGTAGGAACTGACCGTGTAGTCCCGGGTCTCCCGATCTGAGAGTATGACGATGATTTTTAAAAAGCACACTTAAACTTAAAAACGAGTCATTAAAGGGTGAAAACCCAAACCGGGCCCCAAACGACCCCGTAAGAGGCACGGAGAACTCGCACGAGGCCAATGCAACTTGTAGAAACTGACCGCGTAGTCCCGGATCTCCAGATTTGAGGTTATGATGATAATTTGCAAAAATAACACTTAGACTTACAAACAAACCGTCAAAGGGTGAAAACCCAAACAAGCCCCCAAACGACCCCGTAAGAGACACGAACACCTCGCACGGGACCAATACCACCAGTAGGAACTGACCGCGTAGTCCCGAGTCTCTCGATTCGAGAGTAAGATGATAATTTACAAAAAGCATCACTTAGACATAAAAATAAGGCGTTAAAGGGTGAAAACCCAAACCAGCCCCCAAACGACCCCGTAGGAGGCACGAACACCTCGCACGGGACCAATTATACTTATAGGAACTGACTGCGTAGTCCCGGGTCTCCTGATTTGAGAGTATGATGATAATTTTTAAAAATCACACTTAAACATAAAAATTAGTCGTTAAAAGGTGAACACCCAAACCAGGCCCCGAACGACCCCGTAGGAGGCACGACCACCTCGCACGGGACCAATTCAACTTGTAGGAACTGGTCGCATAGTCTCGGGTCTCCCGGTTTGAGAGTATGAGGATAATTTGACAAAATATTAGTTAGACTTAAAACCAAGCCGTTAAAGGGTGAAACCCAAATCAGGACCCAAACGACCTCGTAGGAGGCATGAACACCTCACCCGGGACCAATGCAACTTGTAGGAATTGACCGCGTAGTCCTGGATCTCTCGGTTTGAGAGTATGATGATAATTTGCAAAAATAAGACAGACTTAAAAATAAGCCGTTAAAGGGTGAAAACCAAAACCAGCCCCCAAACGATCCCGTAAGAGGCACGAACACCTCGCACGAGACCAATGCAACTTGTAGGAACTGACCATGTTGTCCCCGGTCTCCCGGTTTGAGAGTATGATGATAATTTGACAAAAATAACACTTAGACTTAAAAATAAGTCGTTAAAGGGTGGTAACCCAAACCAACCCCCGAACGACCCCGTAAGAGGCACGAACACCTCGCACGGGACAAAAGCAACTTGTACGAACTTGTCGCGTACTCTGGGTTCTCCCGATTTGAGAGTATGACGATAATTTGCAAAAATAACACTTAGACTTAAAAATAAACCGTTAAGGGGTGAAAACCCAAACTAGCCCCCAAACGATCCCGTAAGCGGCACGAACACCTCGCACGGGAAGAATGCAACTTGTACGAACTGGCCGTGTAGTCCCGGGTCTCCCAGTTTGAGAGTATGACTATAATTAGCAAAAATAACACTAGGACTTAATAATAAGCCGTTAAAGGGTGGAAACCTAAACCAACCCCCGAACGACCCCGTAAGAGGCACGTACACCTCGCACGGGACCAATGCAACTAGTAGGAACTAACCGCGCAGTCCCAGGTATCCCGGGTTGAGAATATGATGATAATATGTCAATATCACACTTGGACTTAAAAACAAGTCGTTAAAGGTTGAAAACCCAAATGACCCCGTATGAGGTACGAACACCTCGCACAGGAATAATGCAACTTGTAGGAACTGACCGCGTAGTCCCGGGTCTCTCGGTTTGAGAGTATGATGATAATTTGCAAAAATCACACTTAAACTTAAAAATAAGCCGTTAAAGGGTGAAAACCCAAACCAGCCCCCAAACGACCCCGTAGGAGGCACGGACACCTCGCACGGGACCAATGCAACTTTTAGGAACTGACCGCGTAATCCTGGATCTCCCGATTTGAGAGTATGACGATAATTTGAAAAAATCACACTTAAACTTAAAAATAAGCCGTTAAAGGGTGAAAACCTAAACTAGGCCCCAAACGACCCCGTAGGTGGCACGAACACCTCTCACGGGACCAATTCAAGTCGTAGGAACTCACCGCGTAGTCCCGGGTCTCTTGATTTGAGAGTATGATGATAATTTGTAAAAATCACTATCAGACTTAAAAATAAGCCGTTAAAGGGTGAAAAAACAAACCAGCACCCAAACGGCCCCGTAGGAGACTCGAACACCTCACACGCGGCCAATGCAACTTGTAGGAACTGACCGCGTAGTTTTGGGTCTCTCGATTTGTGAATATGACGATAATTTACAAAAATCACACTTAGAGTTAAAAACAAGTCGTTAATGTGTGAAAACCCAAACCAGCCCCCAAACGACCCCGGAAGAGGAACGAACACCTCGCACGGGACCAATGCATCTTGTAGGAACTGACCGCATTGTCCCGAGTCTCCCGATTTGAGAGTATGAATGATAATTTAAAAAAATCACCACTTAGACATAAAAACAAGCCGTTAAAGGGTGAAAACCCAAACCAACCCCCAAACGACCCCGTAGGAGGCATGAACACCTCACACGGTACCAATTCAACTTGTAGGAACTGACCGCATAGTCTCGGGTCTCCCGATTTGAGAGTATGACGATAATTTGCAAAAATAACAGTTAGACTTAAAAATAAACCGTTAAAGGATGAAAACACAAATCAGGACCCAAACGACCTCGTAGGAGGCACGAACACCTCGCACGGGACCAATGCAACTAGTAGGAACTGACCGCGCAGTCTCGGGTCTCCCGGTTTGAGAATAGGATGATAATTTGCCAAAATCACACTTAGACTTAAAAACAAGCCGTTAAAGGGTGAAAACCCAAACCAGCCCCCAAACGACCCCGTAGGAGGTACGAACACCTCGCACAGGACCACTGCAAGTTGTAGGAACTGATCGTGTAGTCTCGGGTCTCCCGATCTGAGAGTATGACGATCATTTTTAAAAATCACACTTAAACTTAAAAACGAGTCGTTAAAGGGTGAAAACCCAAACCAGCCCCCAAACGACCCCGTAAGAGGCACGGACAACTCGCACGGGACCAATGCAACTTGTAGAAACTGACCGCGTAGTCCCGGGTCTCTCGATTTGAGATTATGACGATAATTTGTAAAAATAACACTTGGACTTAAAAACAAGCCGTCAAAGGGTGAAAACCCAAACAAGCCCACAAACGAGCCTCGAAGAGGCACAGACACCTCGCATGGGACCAATACCACTTGTAGGAACTGACCGCGTAGTCCCGAGTCTCTCGATTTGAGAGTATGACGATAATTTACAAAAATCATCACTTAGACATAAAAACAAGGCATTAAAGGGTGAAAACCCAAACCAGCCCCAAAACGACCCCGAAAGAGGCACGAAAACCTCGCACGGGATCAATGCAACTTATAGGAACTGACCGTGTAGTCCCGAGTCTCCCAGTTTGAGAGTATGATGATAATTTACAAAAATCACACTTTGACTTAAAAACAAGCCGTTAAAGGGTGCAAACCCAAACCATCCCCCAAACGACCCCGAAAGAGGCACGAACACCTCGCACGGGACCAATGCAACTTGTAGGAACTGACCGCGTAGTTCCGAGTCTCCCAGTTTGAGAGTATGACGATAATTTAGAAAAATCACCACTTAGACATAAAAATAAGGCGTTAAAGGGTGAATTCCCAAACCAACCCCCAAACGATCCCGTAGGTGGCACGAACACCTCGCACGGGACCAATTCAACCTGTAGGAACTGACTGCGTAGTCTCGGGTCTCCCGATTTGAGAGTGTGATGATAATTTGCAAAAATAATAGTTAGACATAAAAACAATCCATTAAAGGGTTAAAACCCAAATCAGGACCCAAATGGCCCCGTAGGAGGCACGAACACCTCACACGGGACCAATGCAACTTATAGGAACTGATCGCGCAGACCCGGGTCTCTCGGTTTGAGAGTATGACGATAATTTGCAATAATCACACTTAGACTTAAAAACAAGTCATTAAAGGGTGAAAACCCAAACTAGCGCCAAACGATCCCGTAAGAGGCACGAACACCTCGCACGGGACCAATGCAACCTCTAGGAACTGACCGCGTAGTCCCGGGTCTTTCGGTTTGAGAATATGATGATAATTTGTAAAAACAACACTTTGACTTAAAAATAAGACGTTAAAGGGTGAAACCCCGAACCAGCCCCCAAACGACCTAGTAAGAGGCACGAAGACCTTGCACGGGACCAGTTCCACTTGTAGGAACTGACCACGTAGTCTCGAGTCACTTGGTTTGAGAGTATGATGATAATTTACAAAATTGTCCGATTAGCCTTAAAAATAAGGCGTTAAAGGGTGAAAACCCGAATCAGTCCCCAAACGACCCCGTAGGAGGCATGAACACCTCGTACGGGACTAATGCAACTTGTAGGAAATGACTGCATAGTCCCGGGTCTCCCGATTTGAGAGTATGACTATAATTTTCAAAAATCACACTTAGACATAAAAACAAGCCGTTAAAGGCTGAAACCCCAAACCAGCCACCAAACGACCCAGTAAGAGGCACGAACACCACGCACGAGACTAATGCAACTTGTTGGAACTGATCGCATAGTCCCGGGTCTCCCGATTTGAGAGTATGACGATAATTTGAAAAAATCACACTTAAACTTAAAAACAAGCCGTTAAAGGGAGAAAACCTAAATTAGGCCCCAAACGACCCCGTAGGTGGAACGAACACCTCACACGGGACCAATGCAAGTCGTAGGAACTCACCGCGTAGTCCCGCGTCTCCCAGTTTGAGAGTATGATAATAATTTGTAAAAATCACAATCAGACTTAAAAACAAGCCGTTAAAGGGTGAAAACCCAAACCAGCCCCCAAACGGCCCCGTAGGAGGCTCGAACACCTCGCACGGGACCAATGCAACTTGTAGGAACTGACCGCGTAGTCTCGGGTCTCCAGATTTGTGAATGTGACGATAATTTACAAAAATCACACTTGGAGTTAAAAAAAGTCGTTAAAGTGTGAAAACCCAAACCAGCCCCCAAGCGACCCTGTTAGAGGCACGGACACCTCGCACGGGACCAATGCAACTCGTAGGAACTGACCGTGTAGTCCTGGGTCTCCCGATTTGAGCGTATGACTATACTTTGCAAAAATAACAATTAGACTTAAAAATAAGCCCTTAAAGGGTGAAAACCCAAACCAGCCCCCAAACGACCCCGTAGGAGGCATGAACACCTCGCACGGGACCAATTCAACTTGTAGGAACTGACCGTGTAGTCTCGGGTCTCTCGGTTTGAGAGTATGACGATAATTTTCAAAAATAATAGTTAGACTTAAAACAAAGCCGTTAAAGGGTGAAAACCCAAATCAGGACCCAAACGACCTCGTAGGAGGCACGAACACCTCACACGGGACCAATGCAACTTGTAGGAACTAACCGCGTAGTCCCGGATCTCTCGGTTTGAGGGTATGACGATAATTTACTAAAATAATACTTAGACTTAAAAATAAGCCGTTAAAGGGTGAAAACCCAAACCATCCTCGAAACGATCCCGTAAGAGGCAAGAACACCTCGCACAGGACCAATGCAACTTGTAGGAACTCACCGCATAGTCCCGGGTCTCTCGGTTTGAGAGTATGACGTTAATTTATCAAAAAAACACTTATACTTAAAAATAAGTCGTTAAAGGGTTAAAACCCAAACCAATCCCCATACGACCCCGTAAGAGGCACGACCACCTCGCACGGGACCAATGCAACTTGTAGGAACTGACCGCGTAGTCCCAGGTCTCCTGGTTTTAGAATATGACGTTAATTTAGAAAAATCACACTTAGACTTAAAAACAAACCGTTAAAGGGTTAAAACAAAAACCAGCCCCCAAACGAGCCTGGAAGAGGCACGAACACCTCGCACGGGACCAATGCCACTTATAGGAACTAATCGCACTGACCTGGGTCTCCCGATTTGAGAGTATAACGATAATTTTCAATAATCACACTTAGACTTAAAAACAAGCCATTAAGGGGTGAAAACCCAAACTAGCCCCAAACGTCCCCGTAAGAGGCACGAACACCTCGCACGGGACCAATGCAACTTGTAGGAACTGACCGCGTAGTCCCGGGTCTCCCGGTTTGAGAGTATGATGATAATTTGCAAAAATCATACTTAGACTTAAAAATAAGCAGTTAAAGGGTGAAAACCAAAATCAAGCCCCAAACGACCCAAAAGAGGCACGGACACCAAGCACGGGACCAATGCAACTTGTAGGAACTAACCGCGTAGTCCTGGGTCTACCGATTTGAGAGTATGATGATAAGTTTTAAAAATAACATTTAGACTTAAAAATAGGCCGTTAAAGGGTGAAAACCCAAACCAGCCCCCAAACGACCTCGTAGGAGGCACGAACACCTCACACGGGACCAATTCAACTTGTAGGAACTGACTGCGTAGTCTCGGGTCTCCCGATTTGAGAGTATGACGATAATTTGTAAAAATAACAGTTAGACATAAAAACAAGTCGTTAAAGGGTGAAAACCCAAATCAGGACCCAAATTGCCCCATAGGAGGCGCGAACACCTCGCACGGGACCAATGCCTCTTACAGGAACTGATCGCACAGACACGGGTCTCCCGGTTTGAGAATAAGACGATAATTTGCAATAATCACAATTAGACTTAGAAACAAGCCGTTAAAGGGTGAAAACCCAAACTAGCCCCAAATGACCACGTAAGAGGGACGAACACCTCGCACGGGACCAATGCAACCTGTAGGAACTGACCGCGTAGTCCCGGGTCTTCCGGTTTGAGAATATGACGATAATTTGTAAAAATAACAGTTTAACTTAAAAATAAGACGTTAAAGGGTGAAAACCCGAACCAGCCCCCAAAAGACCCAATAAGAGGCACGAACACCTTTCACGGAACCAGTGCAACTTGTAGGAACTGACCGCTTAGTTTTGGGTCTCTTGGTTTGAGAGTATGATGATAATTTGTAAAAATCACCAATTAGACTTAAAAATAAGGTGTTAAAGGGTGAAAACCTGAACCACCCCCAAACGACCCCGTAGGAGGCACGAACACCTCGTACGGGACCAATGCAACTTGTACGAAATGATCGCATAGTCCCGAGTCTCCCGATTTGAGAGTATGACGATTATTTGAAAAAATCACACTTAGACTTAAAAACAAGTCGTTAAAGGGTGAAAACCCAAACCAGCCGCCAAACGACCCCGTAAGAGCCCTGAACACCTCGCACGAGACCAATGCAACTCGTAGGAACTGACCGCGTAGTCCTGGATCTCCCGATTTTAGAGTATGATGCTAATTTGCAAAAATCACCCTTAGACTTAAAAATAAGTCGTTAAAGGGTGAAAACCCACACCAGCCCCCAAGCGACCCTGTTAGAGGCACGGACACCACGCACGGGACCAATGCAACTCGTAGGAACTGACCGCGTACTCCTGGGTCTCCCGATTTGAGCGTATGACTATACTTGGCAAAAATAACAATTAGACTTAAAAATAAGCCCTTAAAGGGTGAAAACCCAAACGACCCCGTAGGAGGCATGAACACCTCGCACGGGACCAATTCAACTTGTAGGAACTGAGCGCATAGTCTCGGGTCTCCCGGTTTGAGAGTATGACGATAATTTTTAAAAATAATAGTTAGACTAAAAAACAAGCCGTTAAAGGGTGAAAACCCAAGTCAGGACCCAAACGACCTCGTAGGAGGCACGAACACCTCACACGGGACCAATGCAACTTGTAGGAACTAACCGCGTAGTCCCGGATCTCTCGGTTTGAGAGTATGACGATAATTTACTAAAATAATTCTTAGACTTAAAAATAATCCGTTATAGGGTGAAAACCCAAACCATCCCCGAAACGATCCCGTAAGAGGCACGAACACCTCGCACAGGACCAATGCAACTTGTAGGAACTCACCGAATAGTCCCGGGTCTCCCGGTTTGAGAGTATGACGTTAATTTGAAAAAAATAACACTTATACTTAAAAATAAGTCGTTAAATGGTTAAAACCCAAACCAACCCCCAAACGACCCCGTAAGAGGCACGACCACCTCGCACGGGACCAATGCAAGTTGTAGGAACTGACTGCGTAGTCCTGGGACTCCCGGTTTTAGAGTATGACGTTAATTTAGAAAAATCACACTTAGACTTAAAAACAAACCGTTAAAGGGTTAAAACGAAAACCAGCCCCCAAATGAGCCTGGAAGAGGCACGGACACCTCGCACGGGACTAATACCACTTGTAGGAACTGACCGCGTAGTCCCGGGTCTCCCGATTTGAGAGTATGATGATAATTTGCAAAAATAACACTTAGACCTAAAAATAGGCCGTTAAAGGGTGAAAACCCAAACCAGCCGCCAAACGACCCCGTAAGAGGCACGAACACCTCGCACGGGACCCATGCAACTCGTAGGAACTGACCGCGTAGTCCTAGATCTCCCGATTTTAGAGTATGATGATAATTTGCAAAAATCACCCTTAGACTTAAAAATAAGCCGTTAAAGGGTGAAAACCCAAACCATCCCCCAAACGACCCCGTAAGAGGCACGAACACCTCGCACGGGACCAATGCTACTAGTAGGAACTGATCGCGCAGTCTCAGGTCTCCCATTTTGAGAATATGATGATAATTTGCCAAAATCACACTTAAACTTAAAAACAAGGCGTTAAAGGGTGAAAACCCAAACCGGGCCCCAAATGACCCCGTAAGAGGCACGGACAACTCGTACGGGACCATTGCAACATGTAGGAACTGACTGCGTAGTCCCGGGTCTCCCAAATTGAGATTATGATGATAATTTGCAAAAATAACACTTAGACTTAAAAACATGCCGTTAAACTGTGAAAACCCAAACTAGCCCCCAAACGACCCCGTAAGAGGCACGAACACCTCGCACGGGACCAATGCAACTCGTAGGAACTGACCGCGTAGTCCCAGGTCTCCCGGTTTTAGAGTAGGACGTTAATTTAGAAAAATCACACTTAGACTTAAAAACAAACCGTTAAAGGGTTAAAACAAAAACCAGCCCCCAAATGAGCCTGAAAGAGGCACGGACACCTCGCACGGGAATAATACCACTTGTAGGAACTGACCGCGTAGTCCCGAGTCTCTCGATTTGGGAGTATCACGATAATTTATGAAATTCAACACTTAGTCATAAAAACAAATCGTTAAACAGTGAAAACCCAAACCAGCACCCAAACGACCCCGTAGGAGGCACGAACACCTCGCACGTGACCAATTCAATTTGTAGGAACTGATCGCGTAGTCCCGGGTCTCCCGATTTGAGAGTATGACGATAATTTTTAAAAATCACACTTAAGCTTAAAAATAAGCCGTTAAAGGTGAAAACCCAAACCAGGCCCCAAACGACCCCGTAGGAGGCATGGACACCTCGCACGGGACTAATTCAACTTGTAGGAACTGGCCGCGTAGTCTCGGGTCTCCCGATTTGAGAGTATGATGATAATTTGAAAAAATAAAATTTAGACTTAAAAACAAGCCGTTAAAGGGTGAAAACCCAAATCCGTACCCAAATGACCTCGTAGGAGGCATGAACACCTCACACGGTATTAATGCAACTTGTAGGAATTAACCACGTAGTCCTGGATCTCTCAGTTTGAGAGTATGACGATAATTTGTAAAAATAACACTTAGACTAAAAAATAAGCCGTTAAAGGATGAAAACCCAAACCAATCGCCGAACGACCCCGTAAGAGGCACGAACACCTCGCACTGGACCAATGCAACTCGTAGGAACTGACCGCGTAGTCCTGCATCCCCCGATTTGAGAGTATGACGATAATCTGTAGAAATCACAATTAGGCTTAAAAACAAGCAGTTAAAGGGTGAAAACCCAAACCAGCCTCCAAACGACCCCGTAAGAGGCACGAACCTCGCACGGGACAAATGCAACTTGTAGGAACTGATCACGTAATCCCGGGTCTCTCGATTTGAGAGTATGATGATAATTTGCAAAAATAACACTTGGACTTAAAAATAAGACGTTAAAGGGTGAAAAGCCAAACCAGCCGCTAAACGACCCTGTTAGAGGCACGAACACCTCTCACGGGACCAATGCAACTCGTAGGAACTTACCGCGTAGTCCTGGGTCTCCCGATTTGAGCGTATGACTATACTTTGCAAAAATAACACTTAGACTTAAAAATAAGCCCTTAAAGGGTGAAAACCCAAACCATTCCCCAAATGACCCCGTAAGACGCACGAACACCTCGCACGAGACCAATGCAACTTGTAGGAACCGATCGCATAGTCCTGGGTATCCCAATTTAAGCGAATGATGATAATTTGCAAAAATTACACTTAAACTAAAAAATAAGCCGTTAAAGGGTGAAAGCCCAAACCAGCCGCCCAAACGTCCCCGTAAGAGGCACGAACACCTCGCACGGGACCAATGCAACTAGTAGGAACTGACCGCACAGTCCTAGGTCTCCCGGTTTGAGAATATGATGATAATTTGACAATATCACACTTGGACTTAAAAACAAGTCGTTAAAGGGTGAAAACCCAAACAAGCCCCCAAACGACCCCGTAGGAGGTACGAACACCTCGCACAGGACCAATGCAACTTGTAGGAACTGACCGCGTCGTCCCGGGTCTCTCAGTTTGAGAGTATGATGATAATTTGCAAAAATCACACTTAAACTTAAAAATAAGCCGTTAAAGGGTGAAAACCCAAACCTGTCCCCAAACGACTCCGTAGGAGGCACGGACACCTCGAACGGAACTAATGCAACTTGTAGGAACAGACCACGTAGTCCCGAGTCTCGCAATTTGAGAGTATGATGATAATTTGCAAAAATAACACTTAGACTTAAAAACAAGTCGTTAAAGGGTGAAAACCCATACCAGCCCCCAAACGACCCCGTAAGAGGCACGAACACCTCGCACAGGATTAATGCAACCTATAGGAACTTACCGTGTAGTCCCGGGTCTCCTGATTTGAGAGTATGAAGATAATTTGAAAAAATCATACTTAAACTTAAAAACAAGCAGTTAAAGGGGGACAACCCAAACTAGCCCCCTAACGACGCCGTAAGCGGCACGAACACCTCGTACAGGACAAATGCAGTTTGTTGGAACTGGTCGCGTAGTCCCGGGTCTCCCATTTTGAGAGTATGACGATAATTTGCAAAAATAACACTTAGACTTAAAAATAAGTCGTTAAAGGGTGAAAACCCAAACCAACCTTCAAACGACCCAGTAAGAGGCACGAACACCTCGCACTGGACCAATGCAACTCGTAGGAACTGACCGCGTAGTCCTGCATCTCCCGATTTGAGAGTATGACGATAATTTGTAGAAATCACAATTAGACTTTAAAATAAGCCATTAAAGAGTGAAAACCGAAACCAGACCCCAAACGACTCCGTAAGAGGCACGAACACCTCGCACGGGACCAATGTAACTAGTAGGAACTAACCGCGCAGTCTCGGGTCTCCTGATTGGAGAATATGATTTTAATTTGCCAAAATCACACTTAGACTTAAAAATAAGGCATTAAAGGGTGAAAACCCAAACCAGCCCCAAACGACCACGTAGGAGGTACGAACACCTCGCACGGGACCAATGCAACTTGTAGGAACTGATCGCGTAGTCCCGGGTCTCCTGGTTTGGGAGTATGACGATAATTTGTAAAAATCACACTTAAACTTACAAACAAGCCGTTAAAGGGTGAAAACCAAAACCAAGCCCCAAACGACCCCGTAAGAGGCACGGACGCCTTGCACGGGATCAATGCAACTTGTAGGAACTGACCGCGTAGTCCCGGGTCTCCCAATTTGAGAGTATGACGATAATTTGCAAAAATAACACTTAGACTTAAAAATATGTCATTAGAGGGTGAAAACCCAATCCAGCCGCCAAACGACCCTGTAAGAGGCACGGACACTTCGCACTGGCCCAATGCAACTCGTAGGAACTGACCGCGCAGTCTCGGGTCTCCCACTTTGAGAATATGATGATTATTTGTCAAAATCACCCTTAAACTTAAAAACAAGCCGTTAAAGGGTGAAAACTCAAACCAGCCCCCAAACGACCCCGTAGGAGGTACGAACACTTTGCACAGGACCAATACAACTTGTAGGAACTCACCGCGTAGTCCCGAGTCTCGCGGTTAGAGAGTATGACGATAATTTGTAAAAATCACACTTAAACTTAAAAATAAGCCGTTAAAGGGTGAAAACCCAAACCGGGCCACAAACGACCCCGTAAGAGGCACGAACACCTCGCACCGGACCAATGCAACTCGTAGGAACTGACCGCGTAGTCCTTGGTCTCCCGGTTTAAGAGTATGATGATAATATGCAGAAATTACACTTAGACTTAAAAATAACCCATTAAAGGTTGAAAACCCAAACCAGCCCCCAAACGACCCCGTAGGAGGTACGAACACCTCGCACAGGACTAATGCAACTTGTAGGAACTGACCGTGTAGTCCCGGGTCTCCCGATTTGAGAGTATGACAATCATTTGTAAAAATCACAATTAAACTTAAAAACGAGCCGTTAAAGGGTGAAAACCCAAACCGAGCCCCAAATGACCCCGTTTGAGGCACAAATAACTCGCACGGGACCATTGCGACTTGTAGGAACTGACCGTGTAGTCCCGGGTCTCCCGATTTGAGATTAAGATGATAATTTGCAAAAATAACACTTAGACTTAAAAACAAGCCGTTAAAGGGTGAAATCCCAAACAAGCCCCCAAACGACCCCGTAAGAGGCACGAACACCTCGCACGGGATCAATGCAACTTGTAGGAACTGAACGCGTAGTCCCGGGTCTCCCAATTTAAGAGTATGACGATAATTTGCAAAAATATCACTTAGACATAAAAATATGCCGTTAAAGTGTGAAAACCCAAACCAGCCCCCAAACGACCCCGTAAGTGGCAGGAACACCTCGCACGGGACCAATGAAACTCGTAGGAACTGACTGCGTAGTCCCGGGTCACCCGATTTTAGAGTATGACGTTAATTTAGAAAAATCACACTTAGATTTAAAAACAAACCGTTAAAGGGTTAAAAAAAAACCAGCCCCCAAACGACCCTGGAAGAGGCACAGACACCTCGCACGGGACTAATACCAGTTGTAGGAACTGACCGCGTAGTCCCGAGTCTCTCGATTTGAGAGTATCACGATAATTTACGAAAATCAACACTTAGTCATAAAAACAAGGCGTTAAACAGTGAAAACCCAAACCAACCCCCAAACGACCCCGTAGGAGGCACGAACACCTCGCACGGGACCAATTCAATTTGTAGGAAGTGACCGCATAATCCCGGGTCTCCCGGTTTGAGAGTATGATGATAATTTTTAAAAATCACACTTAAACTTAAAAATAAGCCGTTAAAAGGAGAAAACCCAAACCAGGCCCCAAACGACCCCGTAGGAGGCACGGACACCTCACACGGGACCAATTCAACTTGTAGGAACTGGTCGCGTAGTCCCGGGTCTGCCGGTTTGAGGGTATGATGATAATTTGAAAAAATAGTAGTTAGACTTAAAAACAAGCCGTTAAAGGGTGAAAACCCAAATGATGACCCAAATGACCTCGTAGGAGGCATGAACACCTCACACGGTATTAATGCAACTTGTAGGAATTAACCGCGTAGTCTTGGATCTCTCGATTTGAGAGTATGACGATAATTTGCAAAAATAATACTTAGACTTAAAAATAAGCCGTTAAAGGGTGAAAACCCAAACCAGCCCCCAAACGATCCCGTAAGAGGCACGAACACCTCGTACGGGACCAATGCAACTTGTAGGAACTCCCCGCGTACTCCCGAGTTTTCGGATTTGAGAGTATGATGATAATTTGTAAAAATCACACTTAAATTTAAAACACAAGCAGTTAAAGGGTAAAAACCAAAACCAGCCTCCAAACGACCCAGTAAGAGGCACGAACACCTCGCACAGGACAAATGAAACTTGTACGAACTGGTCGCGTAATCCCGGGTCTCCCGGTTTGAGAGTATGATGATAATTTGCGAAAATAACACTTGGACTTAAAACTAAGCCGTTAAAGGGTGAAAAGCCAAACCAACCGCTAAACGACCCTGTTAGAGGCACGGACACCTCGCACGGGACCAATGTAACTCGTAGGAATTGACCGCATAGTCCTGGGTCTCCCGATTTGAGCGTATGACTATACTTTGCAAAAATAACACTTAGACTTAAAAATAAGCCCTTAAAGGGTAAAAACCCAAACCATTCCCCAAACGTCCCCGTAAGAGGTACGAACACCTCGCACGGGACCAATGCAACTAGTAGGAACTAACCGCGCCGTCCCAGGTCTCCCGGGTTGAGAATATGATGATAATTTTCCAATATCACACTTGGACTTAAAAACAAGTCGTTAAAGGGTGAAAACCCAAACAAGCCCCCAAACGACCCCGTAGAAGGTACGAACACCTCGCACAGGGCCAATCCAACTTGTAGGAACTGACGGCGTCGTCCCGGGTCTCTCGATTTGAGAGTATGATGATAATTAGCAAAAATCACACTTAAACTTAAAAATAAGCCATTAAAGGGTGAAAACCCAAACCAGGGCCCAAACGACTCCGTAGGAGGCACGGACACCGCGAACCGGACCAATGCAACTTGTAGGAACAGACCATGTAGTCCCGAGTCTCGCGATTTGAGAGTATGACGATTATTTGCGAAAATAACACTTAGACTTAAAAACAAGTCGTTAAAGGGTGAAAACCCAAACAAGCCCCCAATTGACCCCGTAAGAGGCACGGACACCTCGCACAGGATTAATGCAACTTATTGGAACTTACCGTTTAGTCTCGGGTCTCCTGATTTGAGAGTATGACGATAATTTAAAAAAATCACACTTAGACTTTAAAACATGCAGTTAAAGGGTGAAAACCCAAACTAGACCCCAAACGACCCCGTAAGCAGCACGAACACCTCGTACGGGACAAATGCAACTTGTAGGAACTTATCGCACAGTCTCGGGTCTCCCAGTTTGAGAATATGATGAGAATTTGCCAAATTCACAATTAGACTTAAAAACAAGCCCTTAAAGGGTGAAAACCCAAACCAGCCCGCAAACGACCCCGTAAGAGGCACGAACACCTCGCACTGGACCAATGCAACTCGTAGGAACTGACCTCGTAGTCCTGTGTCTCCCGATTTGAGAGTATGACGATAATTTGTAGAAATCCCAATTAGACTTAAAAATAAGCCGTTAAACGGTGAAAACTGAAACCAGCCCCCAAACGACTCCGTAAGAGGCATGAACACCTCGCACGCGACCAATGCAACTAGTAGGAACTAATCGCGCGGTCTCGGGTCTCCCGATTGGAGAATATGATGAAAATTTGCCAAAATAACACTTAGACTTAAAAACAAGGCATTAAAGGGTGAAAACCTAATCCAGCCCCAAACAACCACATAGGAGGTACGAACACCTCGCACGGGACCAATGCAACTTGTAGGAACTGATCGCGTAGTCCCGCGTCTCCCGGGTTGGGAGTATGACGATAATTTATAAAAGTCACACTTAAACTTAAAAACTTGCCGTTAAAGGGTTAAAACCAAAACCAAGCCCCAAACGACCCCGTTAGAGGCACGGACACCTTGCACGGGATCAATACAACTTGTAGGAACTGACCGCGTAGTCCCGAGTCTCCCAATTTGAGAGTATGACGATAATTTGCAAAACTAACACTTAGACATAAAAATAAGTCGTTAGAGGGTAAAAACCCAATCCAGCCGCCAAACGACCCTGTAAGAGGCACGAACACTTCGCACTGGCCCAATGCAACTCGTAGGAACTAACCGCGCAGTCTCGGGTCTCTCGGTTTGAGAATATGATGTTAATTTTCCAAAATCACACTTAGACTTAAAAACAAGCCGTTAAAGGGTGAAAACCCAAACTAGCCCCCAAACGACCCCGTAGGAGGAACGAATACCTTGCACAGGACCAATCCAGCTTGTAGGAACTGACCGCGTAGTCCCGGGTCTCTCGGTTTGAGAGTATGACGATAATTTGTAAAAATCACACTTAAACTTAAAAATAAGCCTTTAAAGGGTGAAAACCCAAACCAGGCCCCAAACGACCCCGTAGGAGGAACGGACACCTCGCATAGGACCAATTCATCTTGTAGGAACTGGCCGCGTAGTCCCGGGTCTCCCGATTTGAGAGTATGACGATAATTTGCAAATATAACACTTAGACTTAAAAATAAGACATTAAAGGGTGAAAGCCCAAACCAGCCGCCAAACGACCCCGTAAGAGGCACGAACACCTCGCACGGGGCCAATGCAACTCGTAGGAACTGACTGCATAGTCATGGGTCTCCCGATTTGAGAGTATGACCATAATTTGAAAAAATCACACTTATACTTAAAAATAAGGCGTTAAAGGGTGAAAACTCAAACGAGCACCCAAACGACCCCGTACGAGGCACGAACACCTCGCACGGGAGCAATGCAACTTGTAGGAACTTACCGCGCAGTCTCGGGTCTCCCAGTTTGAGAATATGATGATAATTTGCCAAAATCACACTTAGACTTAAAAACAAGCCCTTAAAGGGTGAAAACCCAAACCAGCCCCCAAACGACCCCGTAAGAGGCACGAACACCTCGCACAGGACCAATGCAACTTGTAGGAATGGACCGCGTAGTCCCGGGTATCCCGATTTGAGAGTATGATGATAATTAGTAAAAATCACACTTAAACTTAAAAACAAGCCGTTAAAGGGTGAAAACCCAAACCAACCCCCAAACGACCCCGTATGAGGCACGAACACCTCGCACGGGACCAATGCAACTTATAGGAACTGATCGCGCAGTCTCGGGTCTCCCAGTTTGAGAATATGATGATAATTTGCCAAATTCACACTTAGACTTAAAAACAAGTCCTTAAAGGGTGAAAACCCAAACCAGCCCGCAAACGACCCCGTAAGAGGCACGAACACCTCGCACAGGACCAATGCAACTTGTAGGAACTGACCGCGTAGTCCCGGGTCTCCCGATTTGAGAGTATGACGATAATTTGTAAAAATCACACTTAAACTTAAAAACTAGCCGTTAAAGGGTGAAAACCCAAACTAGGCCCCAAATGACTCCGTAGGAGGCACGGACACCTCGCACGGTACCAATGCAACTTATAGGAACTGACCGCGTAGTCCCCGGTCTCCCGATTTTAGAGTTTGACGATAATTTGCAAAAATAACATTTAGACTTAAAAACAAGCCGTTAAAGGGTGAAAACCCAAACCAGCCCCCAAACGACCCCGTAAGAGACACAAACACATCGCACGGGATCAATGCAACTTTTAGGAACTGATCGCGTAGTCCCGGGTCTCCCGATTTGATAGTATGATGATAATTTACAAAAAATACACTTAGACTTAAAAATATGCCGTTAAAGGGTGAAAACCCAAACTAGCCCCCAAACGACCCCGTAAGAGGCACGAACACCTCGCACGGGACCAATGCAACTCATAGGAACTGATCGCGTAGTCTCGGGTCTCCCAGTTTGAGAGTATGACGTTAATTTGCAAAATCACGCTTAGACTTAAAAATAAACCGTTACAGGGTGAAAACGCAAACCAGCCCCCAAACGACCCCGGAAGAGGCACGGACACCTCTCACGGGACCAATGCAACTTGTAGGAACTGACCACATAGTCCCGAGTCTTTCGATTTGAGAGTATGATGAAAATTTACAAAAATCACCACTTAGATATAAAAACAAGGCGTTAAAGGGTGAAAACCAAAACTAGCCCCCAAACGACCCCGTACGAGGCACGAACACCTCATACGGGACAAATGCATCTTGTTGGAACTGGTCGCGTAGTCCCGGGTGTCCCAGTTTGAGAGTATGATGATAATTTGCAAATATAACACTTAAACTTAAAAATAAGCCGTTAAAGGGTGAAAACCCGAACTAGCCGCCAAACGACCCCGTAAGAGGCACGAACACCTCGCACTGGACCAATGCAACTCGTAGGAACTGACCGCGTAGTCCTGGGTCTCCCGATTTGAGAGTCTGACGATAATTTGTAAAAATCAGAATTAGACTTAAAAATAAGCCGTTAAAGGGTGAAAACCGAAACCAGCCCCCAAACGACTCCGTAAGAGGCACGAACACCTCGCACGGGACCAATGCAACTAGTAGGAACTAACCACGCAGTCTCGGGTCTCCCGATTTGAGAATATGATGATAATTTGCCAAAATCACACTTGGACTTAAAAACAAGGCATTAAAGGGTGAAAACCCAAACCAACCCCAAACGACCACGTAGGAGGTACGAACACCTCGCACGGGACCAATGCAACTTGTAGGAACTGATCGCGTAGTCCCGAGTCTCCCGGTTTGGGAGTATGACGATAATTTGTAAAAATCACACTTAAACTTAAAAACAAGCCGTTAAAGGGTGAAAACCCAAACCAAGCCTCAAACGACCCCGTAAGAGGCACGGACACCTTGCACTGGATCAATGCAACTTGTAGGAACTGACCGCGTAGTCCCGGGTCTCCCTATTTGAGAGTATGATGATAATTTGCAAAAATAACATTTAGACTTAAAAATAAGTCGTTAAAGGGTGAAATCCCAATCCAGCCGCCAAACGACCCTGTAAGAAGCAATAACACTTCGCACTAGCCCAATGAAACTCGTAGGAACTAACCGCGCAGTCTCGGTTCTCTCGGTTTGAGAATAAGATGATAATTTACCAAAATCACACTTAAACTTAAAAACAAGTCGTTAAAGGGTGAAAACTAAAACCATCCCCCAAACGACCCCGTAGGAGGTACGAACAACTTGCACAGGACCAATGCAACTTGTAGGAACTGACCGCGTAGTCCCGGGTCTCCCAATTTGAGAGTATGACGATAATTTGTAAAAATCACACTTAAACTTAAAAATAAGCCGTTAAAGGGTGAAAACCCAAACCAGGCACCAAACGACCCAGTAGGAGGAACGAACATCTCGCACAGGACCAATTCAGCTTGTAGGAACTAGCCGCGTAGTCCCGGGTCTCCCGATTTGAGAGTATGACGATAATTTGCAAAAGTAGCACTTAGACATAAAAATAAGACATTAAAGTGTGATAACCCAAACCAGCTGCCAAATGACCCCGTAAGAGACACGCACACCTCGCACGGGACCAATGCAACTCGTAGGAACTGACCGCGTAGTCCTGGGTCTCCCGATTTGAGAGTATGACGATAATTTGTAAAAATCATACGTAGACTTAAAAACTAGCCCTTAAAGGGTGAAAACCTGAACCAGCCCGCAAACGACCCCGTAAGAGGCACGAACACCTCGCACAGGACCAATGCAACTGGTAGGTACTGACCGCGTAGTCCCGGGTCTCCCGATTTGAGAGTATGACGATAATTTGTAAAAATCACACTTAAACTTAAAAACAAGCCGTTAAAGGGTGAAAACCCAAACCAGGCCCCAAATGACCCCGTAGGAGGCACGGACACCTCGCACGGGACCAATGCAACTTATAGGAACTGACCGCGTAGTCCCGGGTCTCCTAATTTTAGAGTTTGACGATAATTTGCAAAAATAACACTTAGACTTAAAAACAAGCCATCAAAGGGTGAAAACCCAAACCAGCCCCCAAACGACCCCGTAAGAGGCACAAACACATCGCATGGGATCAATGCAACTTTTAGTAACTGACCGCGTAGTCACGAGTCTCTCGATTTGAGAGTATGACGATAATTTACAAAAATACCACTTTGACATAAAAACAAGGCGTTTAAGGGTGAAAATTCAAACCAGCCCCCAAACAACTCCGTAAGAGGCACGAACACCTCGCACGGGACCAATACAACTCGTAGGAACTGACCGCGCAGTCTCGGGTCTCCCAATTTGAGAATATGATGATAATTTGCAAAAATAACACTTAGACTCAAAAACAAGTCGTTAAAGGGTAAAAACCCAAACCAACCCCCAAACGACCCCGTAAGAGGCACGAACACCTCGCACAGGATTAATGCAACTTATAGGAACTTACCGTGTAGTCCCGGGTCACCTGATTTGAGAGTATGACGATAATTTGAAAAAATCACACTTAAACTTAAAAACAAGCAGTTAAAGGGTGAAAACCAAAACTATCCCCCAAACGACCGCGTACGCGGCACGAACACCTCATACGGGACAAATGCAACTTGTTGGAACTGGTCGCGTAGTCCCGGGTCTCCCAGTTTGAGAGTATGATGATAATTTGCAAAAATAACACTTAGACTTAAAAATAAGCCGTTAAAGGGTGAAAACCCAAACTAGCCTCTAAACGACCCCGTAAGAGGCACGAACACCTCGCACTGGACCAATGCAACTCGTAGGAACTCACCGCATAGTCCTGGGTCTCCCGATTAGAGAGTATGATGATAATTTGTAAAAATCATAATTAGACTTAAAAATAAGCCGTTAAAGGGTGAAAACCCAAACCAGCCCCCAAACGACTCCGTAAGAGGCACGAACACCTCGCACGGGACAGATGCAACTAGTAGGAACTAACTGCGCAATCTCGGGTCTCCCGATTTGAGAATATGATGATAATCTGCCAAAATCACACTTTGACTTATAAACAAGGCATTAAAAGGTGAAAACCCAAACCAACCCCAAACAGCCACGTAAGAGGTACGAACACCTCGCACGGGACCAATGCAACTTGTAGGAACTGACCGCGTAGTCCCGGGTCTCCCTATTTGAGAGTATGACGATAGTTTGCAAAAATAACACTTAGACTTAAAAATAAGTCGTTAAAGGGTGAAACCCCAATCCAACCGCTAAACGACCCTGTAAGAGGCACGAACACTTCGCATTAGCCCAATGAAACTCGTAGGAACTGACCGCGCAGTCTCGGATCTCCCGATTTGAGAATATGATGATAATTTGCCAAAATCACACTTAGACTTAAAAACAAGCCGTTAAAGGGTGAAAACGAAAACCAGTCCCCAAACGACCCCGTAGGAGGTACGAACACCTTGCACAGGACCAATGCAACTTGTAGGAACTGACCGCGTAGTCCCGGGTCTCCCGATTTGAGAGTATGACGATAATTTGTAAAAATCACACTTAAACTTAAAAATAAGCCGTTAAAGGGTGAAAACCCAAACCAGGCACCAAACGACCCCGTAGGAGGAACGGACACCTCGCACAGGACCAATTCAGCTTGTAGGAACAGGCCGCGTAGTCCCGGGTCTCCCGATTTGAGAGTATGATGATAATTTGCAAAAATAACACTTAGACTTAAAAATAAGACATTAAAGTGTGATAACCCAAATCAGCCGCCAAACGACCCCGTAAGAGGCACGAACACCTCGCATGGGACCAATGTAACTCGTAGGAACTGACCGCGTAGTCCTGGGTCTCCCGATTTGAGAGTATGACGATAATTTGTAAAAATCAGACTTAGACTTAAAAATAAGCCCTTAAAGGGAGAACACCCGAACCAGCCCACAAACGACCCCGTAAGAGGCACGAACACCTCGCACAGGACCAATGCAACTTGTAGGTAATGACCGTGTAGTCCCGGGTCTCCCGATTTGAGAGTATGATGATAATTTGTAAAAATCACACTTAAACTTAAAAACAAGCCGTTAAAGGGTGAAAACCCAAACCAGGCCCCAAGCGACCCCGTAGGAGGCACGGACACCTCGCACGGGACCAATGCAACTTGTAGGAACTGACCGCGTAATCCCGGGTCTCCCGATTTTAGAGTTTGACGATAATTTGTAAAAATAACACTTAGACTTAAAAACAAGTCGTGACCCCGTAAGAGGCACAAACACATCGCATGGGATCAATTCAACTTTTAGGAACTGATCGCGTACTACCGGATCTCCCGATTTGAGAGTATGACGACAATTTGCCAAAATAACAATTAGACTTAAAAATATGTCGTTAAAGGGTGAAAAACCCAAACTAGCCCCCAAACGACCCCGTAAGAGGCACGAACACCTCTCACGGGACCAATGCAACTCGTAGGAACTGACCGCGTAGTCCCGGGTCTCCCGGTTTGAGAGTATGACGTTAATTTGCAAAAATCACGAATAGACTTAAAAACAAGCCGTTAAAGGGTGAAAACCCAAACCAGGGCCCAATTACCCGGGAAGAGGCACGGACACCTCGCACGGGACCAATGCAACTTGTAGGAACTGACCGCGTAGTCCCGAGTCTCCCGATTTGGGAGTACGACGATAATTTACAAAAATCACCACTTAGACATAAAAACAAGACGTTAAAGGGTGAAAATCCAAACCAGTCCCCAACGACCCCGTCGGAGGCACGAACACCTCGCACGAGACCAATTCAACTTGTAGGAACTTACCGCGTAGTCTCTGGTCTCCCGATTTGAGAGTATGAAGATAATTTGTAAAAATAACAGTTATACTCAAAAACAAGCCGTTAAAGGGTGAAAACCCAAATCAGGACCCAATCGACCTCGTAGGAGGCACGAACACCTCACACGGGTCCAATGCAACTTGTAGGAACTAACCGCGTTGTCCCGGATATCTCGATTTGAGAGTATGGCGATAATTTGATAAAAATAACACTTAGACTTAAAAAAAATCCGTTAAAGGGTGAAAACCCAAACCAACCCCCAAACGACCCCGTAAGAGGCACGGACACCTCGCACGGGAGCAATGCAACTTGTAGGAACTGACCGTGTAGTCCCGGGTCTCCCGATTTGAGAGTATGATGATAATTTGCAAAAATCACACTTAAACTTAAAAACAACCAGTTAAAGGGTGAAAACCCAAACTAACCCCCAAACGACCCCGTAAGCGGCACGAACACCTCGCACGGGACAAATGCAACTTATAGGAACTGGCCCCGTAGTCCCGGGTCTCCCGGTTTGAGAGTATCACGATAATTTGCAAAAATAACACTCAAACTTAAAAACAAGCCGTTGAAGGGTGAAAACCCAAACCAGGCCCCAAACGACCCCGTAGGAGGCACAGACACCTCGCACGGGACCAATGCAACTTGTAGAAACTTACCGCGTAGTCCCGAGTCTCCCGATTTGAGAGTATGACAATAATTTGCAAAAATAACACTTAGACTTAAAAATAAGCTGTTAAAGGGTGAAAACAAGAACCAGCCCCCAAACGACCCCGTAAGAGGTACGAACACCTCGTACGGGATCATTGCAACTTATAGGAACTGATCGCATAGTCCGGGGTCTCCCGATTTGAGATTATGATGATAATTTGGAAAAATAACACTTAGACTTAAAAACAATCCGTTAAAGGGTGAAAACCCAAACCAGCCTCCAAACGACCCCGTAGGAGGTACGAACACCTCGCGCGGGACCAATGCAACCTGTAGGAACTGACCGCGTAGTCCCGGGTCTCCCGGTTTGAGAGTATAACGATAATTTGCAAAAATAACACTTAGACTTAAAAACAAGCCATTAAAGGGTGAAAACCGAAACCAACCACCAAACGACCCCATAAGAGGTACGAACACCTCGCACGAAATCAATGAAAGTTGTAGGAACTGACCGCATAGTCCTGGGTCTCCCGATTTGAGAGTATGATGATAATTTACAAAAATAACACTTAGACTTAAAAATATGCCATTAAAGGGTGAAAACCCAAACCAGCCCCCAAACGACCACGTAAGAGGCACGAACACCTTGCACGGGACCAATGCATCTTATAGGAACTGACCGCGTAGTCCCGAGTCTCCCGGTTTGAGAGTATGATGATAATTTGCAAAAATCACACTTAGACTTAAAAATAAGCCGTTAAAGGGTGAAAACCCAAACCAGCCTCCAAACGACCCCGTAGGAGGTACGAACACCTCGCACGGGACCAATGCATCTTATAGGAACTGACCGCGTAGTCCCGAGTCTCCCGGTTTGAGAGTATAACGATAATTTGCAAAAATCACAGTTAAACGTAAAAACAAGCCGTTAAAGGGTGCAAACCCAAACCAGTCCCCAAATGAACCCATAGGAGTCACGAACACCTCTCACGGGACCAATGCAACTAGTAGGAACTTACCGCGCAGTCTCGGGTCTCCCAGCATGAGAATATGACGTTAATTTGCAAAAATAACACTTAGACTTAAAAACAAGCCGTTAAAGGGTGAAAACCAAAACCAACCCCCAAACGACCCCATAAGAGGCACGAACACCTCGCACGGAATCAATGCAAGTTCTAGGAACTGACCGCATAGTCTTGGGTCTCCCGATTTGAGAGTTTGATGATAATTTGCAAAAATAACACTTAGACTTAAAAATATGTCGTTAAAGGGTGAAAATCCAAACAAGCCCCCAAATGACCCCGTAAGAGGCACGAACACCTCGTACGGGACCAATGCAACTCGTAGGAACTGACCGCGTAGTCCCGGGTCTCCCGGTTTAAGAGTATGATGATAATATGCAAAAATCACACTTAGACTTATAAACAAGTCGTTAAAGGATGAAAACCCAAACCAGCCTCCAAACGACCCTGTAGGAGGTACGAACACCTAGCACGGGACCAATGCAACTTGTAGGAACTGACCGCGTAGTCCTGCATCTCCCGGTTTGAGAGTGTGACGATAATTTGCAAAAATAACACTTAAACTTAAAAACAAGCCATTAAAGGGTGAAAACCCAAACCAGGCCCCAAACGACCCCATAGGAGGCACAAACACCTCGTACAAGACCAATTCAACTTGTAGGAACTGACCGCATAGTCTCCGATCTCTCGATTTGAAAGTATGACGATAATTTGCAAAAATCACACTTAGACTTAAAAATAAGCCATTAAAGGTTGAAAACCCAAACCCGCCCCCGAACGGTCCCGTAGGAGGTATGAACACCTCGCACAGGACCAATGCAAATTGTAGGAAGTGGCCGTTTAGTCCCAGGTCTCACAATTTGTGAATATGACAAAAATTTGCAAAAATCACACTTAGACAAAAAAATAAGGCGTTAAAGGATGAAAACCCAAACCAGCTCCCAAACGACCCCGTAGGGGGCACGAACACCTTGCACGGGATCATTGCAACTTCTAGGAAGTGATCGCATAGTCCCGGGTCTCCCGGTTCATGATTATGATGATAATTTGCAAAAATCACACTTAGAATTAAAAAGAAGCCGTTAAAGGGTGAAAATCTAAATTAGGCCCCAAATGACCCCATAGGAGGCACGAACACCTCACACGGGACCAATGCAACTATTAGGAACTGATCGCGTACTCCTGGGTCTCCCGATTTGAGAGTATGATGATAATTTTCAAAAATAACACATAAACTTACAAATAAGCCGTTAAAGGGTGAAAACCCAAAACAGCCCCCAAATGACACCGTAAGAGGCACGAACACCTCGCACGGGACTATTGCAACTTGTAGGAACAGACCGCGCAGTCTCGGGTCTCCCGATTTGAGAATATGATGATACTTTGCAAAAATAACAC
The DNA here is from genome assembly GCA_949130495.1 of Sambucus nigra. Classification (NCBI taxonomy): domain Eukaryota; kingdom Viridiplantae; phylum Streptophyta; class Magnoliopsida; order Dipsacales; family Adoxaceae; genus Sambucus; species Sambucus nigra. The sequence goes on along the minus strand of OX422211.1, from coordinate 99,598,701 downwards.
TTAGACTTAAAAACAAGCCGTTAAAGGGTGAAAACCCAAATCAGCCCCCAAACGGCCCCGTAGGAGGCACAAACACCTCGCACGGGACCAATGCAACTTATAACTGATCGTGTAGTCCCGGGTCTTCCGGTTTGAGAGTATGATGATAATTTGCAAAAATCACACTTAGACTTAAAAACAAGCCGTTAAAGGGTGAAAACCCAAACCAACCCACAAACGACCCCATAGGAGGCACGAACACCTCGCAAGGGGCCAATGCAACTTGTAGGAACTGACCGCGTAGTCCCGGGTCTCACGATTTGAGATTATGACGATAAAGGGTGTATACCCAAACTAGCCCCCAAATGGCCCCGTAAGAGGTACGGACACCTCGCACGGGACCAATGCACCTTGTAGGTACTGATCGCGCAGACCCGGGTCACCCAGTTTGAGAGTATGATGATTATTTGCCAAAATAACACTTAGACTTAAAAATAAGCCATTAAAGGGTGAAAACCCAAACGAGCCCCCAAACGACCCCGTAGGAGGCACGAACACCTCGCACGGGACGAATGCAACTTGTAAGAACTGATCGCGCAGTCTCGGGTCTCTCGGTTTGAGAATATGACGATAATTTGCAAAAATCACACTTAGACTTAAAAACAAGCCTGTAAAGGGTGAAAACCCAAACCAACCATCAAACGGCCCCGTAGGAGGCACGAACGCCTCGAAGGGGACCAATGCAACTGTTAGGAACTGACCATCTGGTCCCGGGTCTCCCAGTTTGAGAGTATGGAGATAATTTGAAAAAATCACACTTAGACTTAAACGTAAGCCGTTAAAGGGTGAAAACCCAAACCAACCCCCAAATGATCCCGTAAGAGGCACTAACACCTCGCGCGGGACCAATGCACCTTGTTGGAATTGACCTCGTAGTCCCGGGTCTCCCTATTTGAGAGTATGACGATAATTTGCAAAAATCACACTTAGACATAAAAGCAAGCCGTTAAAGGGTGATAACCCAAAACCAGGCCCCAAACGATCCCGTAAGAGGCACGGACACCTCACACGGGACAAATGCAACTTGTAAGAACTGACTGTGTGGTCCCGGGTCTCCTGGTTTGGGACTATAGCGATAATTTGATAAAATCACACTTAAACTTAAAAACAAGTTGTTAAAGGGTGAAAACCCAAACCATCCCCCAAACGATCCCGTAGGAGGTATGAACACCTAACACGGGACCAATGCAACTTCTAGGAACTCACCGCGTAGTCCCGGGTCTCTCGGTTTGAGAGTATGATGATAATTTGCAAAAATCACACTTAAACATGTCAAAGGGTGAAAACCCAAACCAGCCACCAAATGGCCCCGTAGGAAGCACGAACACCTCAGACGGGACCAATGCAACTTGTAGGAACTGACTGCGTAGTCTTGAGTCTCTCGGTTTGAGTATATGATGATAATTTGCAAAAATCACACTTAGACTTAAGAACAAGTCGTTAAAGGGTGAAACCCAAACTAGCCCCCTAACGGCCCCGTTGGAGGCACGAACACCTCGCACGGGACCAATGCAACTTGTAGGAACTGATCTCGCAGTCCCGAGTCTTCTGGTTTGATAAAATGACGATAATTTGTAAAAATCACACTTAGACTTGAAAACCAGCCGTTAAAAGGTGAAAACCCAAACCAGCCCCCAAACAACCCCGTAAGAGGCACGAACACCTTGCACGGGACAAATGCAACTTGTAGGAACTGACCGAGTAGTCCCGGGTCTCCTGATTTGAGAGTATGATGATAATTTGCCAAAATCCCACTTAAATTTAAAAACAAGTCGTTAATGGGTGAAAACCCAAACAAGGCCCCAAACGACACCGTAGGAGGCACGAACACCTCGCACGGGACCAATGCAACTTATAGGAACTGACCGTGTATTCTCGGGTCTCTCGGTTTGAGAGTATGACGATAATTTGCAAAAATCACACTAATACTTAAAAACAAGCCGTTAAAGGGAGAAAACCCAAACGAGCCCCCAAACGACTCCGTACGAGGCACGAACATCTCGCACGGGACCAATGCAACTTGTAGGAACTCAAAGCGTAGTCCTGGGTCTCCCGATTTGAGAGTAAGACGATAATTTGGAAAAATCACACTTGAACTTAAAAACAAGCCGTTAAAGGGTGAAAACCCAAACTAACCCCCAAACGGACCCGTGAGAGGCCCGAACACCTCGCACGGGACCAATGCAACTTGTCGGAACTGACCGCGTAGTCCCGGCTATCCCGGTTTTTGAGTATGACGATAATTTGCAAAAATCACACTTAAACTAAAAAACAAGCCGTTAGAGGGTAAAAACCCAAACCAGGCCCCAAACGACCCCGTAAGAGGCACAGACACCTCGCACGGGACCAATGCAAATTATAGGAACTGATCGCGTAGTCCCGGGTCTCTCGATTTGAGAGTATGACGATAATTAGCAAAAATCACACTTATACTTTAAAAGAAGCCGTCAAAGGGTCAAAACCCAAACCAGCCACCAAACGACCCCGTAGGAGGCACGAACACCTTGCACGGGACCAATGGAACTTGTAGGAACTGACAGAGAAGTTCCGGGTCTCCCGGTTTGAGATTATGACGATAATTTGCAAAAATCAAACTTTTTTTTAAAAACAAGCCGTTAAAGGGTGAAAACCCAAACCGGCACCCAAATGACCCCATAGGAGGTACGTATACCTCGCACGGGACCAATGCAACTTCTAGGAACTGATCGCGCAGTCCCGAGTCACCCAGTTTGAGAGTATGACGATAATTTGCAAAAATCACACTTATACTTAGAAACATCATCGTTAAAGGGTGAAAACCCAATCCAGCCCCCACCGTAAGAGGTACGAACACCTCGCACGGGACCAATGCAACTTGTAGGAACTTACCGTGTAGTCCCGGGTCTCCCGATTTGAGAGTATGGCGTTAATTTGCAAAAATAACATTTAGACTGAAAAGTAAACCATTAAAGGCTGAAAACCCAAACCTGCCCCCAAACGACCCCGTAAGAGGCACGAATACCTTGCACGGGACAAATGCAACTTGTAGGAACTGACCGGGTAGTCCCGGGTCTCCCGATTTGTGAGTATGAAGATAATTTTCCAAAATCACACTTAAACTTAAAAACAAGCCCTTAAAGGGTGAAAACCCAAACAAGGCCCCAAACGACCCCGTATGAGGCACGAACACCTCGCACGGGACCAATGTAACTTCTAGGAACTGACCGTGTAGTCCCGGGTCTACCGATTTGAGAGTATGTCGATAATTTGCAAAAATCACACTTATACTTAAAAATAAGCCGTTAAACGGTGAAAACTCAAACGAGCCCCCAAACAACCCCGTACGAGGCACGAACACCTCGCACAGGACCAATGCAACTTGTAGGAACTCACCGCGTAGTCCCGGGTCTCCCGGTTTGAGAGTGAGATGATAATTTGCAAAAATAACACTTAACCTTAAAAACAAGCCATTAAAGGGTGAAAACCCAAACCAGCCCCCAAACGGCCCCGTAAGAGGCACGAACACCTCGCACGGGACCAATTCAACTTGTCGGATATGACCGTGTAGTCCCGAGTATCCCGATTATTTAGTACGACGATAATTTTCAAAAATCACACTTAAACTAAAAAACAAGACGTTAAAGGGTGAAAACCCAAATCCGGCCCCAAACGACCCCGTAAGAGGCACGAACACCTCACACGGAACCAATGCAAATTGTAGGAACTGATCGCGTAGTCCCGGGTATCTCGATTTGCGAGTATGATGATAAATAGCAAAAATCACACCTAGACTTAAAAACAAGCCGTTAAAGCGTGAAAACCCAAACAAGCCCCAAAACGACCCCGTACGAGGCACGAACACCTCGCACGGGACCAATGCCACTTGTAGGAACTGACCGCGTAGTCCCGGGTCTCCCAATTTGAGAGTATGGTGATAATTTGCAAAAATCACACTTAGACTTAAAAAGAAGCCGTTAAAGGGTAAAAACCCAAACCAGCCACCAAACGACCTCGTAGGAGGCACGAACACCTCGTACGGGACCAATGGAACTTGTAGGAACTGATAGAGTAGTCCGAGGTCTCCCGGTTTGAGATTATGACAGTAATTTGCAAAAATCAAAATTGCTTTTAAAAACAAGTCGTTAAAGGGTGCAAACCTAAACTCGCCCCCAAATGATCCCGTAGAAGGTCCGTATACCTCGCACGGGCCCAATGCAACTTCTAGGAACTGATCGCGCAGTCCCGGGGTCTCCCAGTTTGAGAGTATGATGATAATTTGCAAAACTCACACTTAGACTTAGAAACATCGCCGTTAAAGGTTGAAAACCCAAACCAGCCCCCAAACGACCCCGTAAGAGGGACGAACACCTCGAACGGGACCAATGCAACTTGTAGGAACTGACCGAGTAGTCCCGGGTCTCCTAATTTGAGAGTATGATGATAATTTGAGAAAATCACACTTAAACTTAAAAACAAGCCGTTAATGGGTGAAAACCCAAACAAGGCCCCAAATGACATTGTAGGAGGCACGAACACCTGGCACGGGACCAACGCAAATTATAGGAACTGACCGTGTAGTCCCGGGTCTCTCGGTTTGAGAGTACGACAATAATTTGCAAAAATCAAACTTACATTTAAAAATAAGTCGTTAAAGGGTGAAAACCCAAACCAGCCACCATATGACCCCATAGGAGGTACGTATACCTCGCACGGGACCAATGCAACTGCTAGGAACTCATCGCGCAGTCTCAGGTCTCCCAGTTTGAGAGTATGACGATAATTTGCAAAAATCACACTTAGACTTAGAAACATTGCCGTTAAAGGGTGAAAACCCGAACCAGCTCCCAAACGACCCCGGAAGAGGCACGAACACCTCGCACAGGACGAATGCAACTTGTAGGAACTTACCGCGTAGTCCCGGGTCTCCCGATTTGAGAGTATGACGATAATTGGTTAAAATAATATTTAGACTTAAAAATAAATCGTTAAAGGGTGAAAACCCAAACCTGCCCCCAAACGACCCCATAAGAGGCGCGAACACCTTGCACGGGACCGATGCAACTCGTAGGAACTAACCGCGTAGTTTTGGATCTCCCGATTTGAGAGTATGATGATAATTTGCAAAAATGACACTTAGACTTAAAAAAAAGTAGTTAAAGTGTTAAAACCCAAAGTAGGCACCAAAAGACCCCGTAGGAGGCGTGAACACCTCGCGCGGGACGAATGGAACTTGTACGAACTGACAGCGTAGTTTCGGGTCTCCCGATTTGAGAGTATGACGATAATTTGCAAAAATCACACTTACACTTAAAAAACAGCCGTTAAAGGGTGAAAACCCAAACCAGCCCCCAAACGACCCCGTGGGAGGCACGAACACCTCGCAGGGGGCCAATGAAACTTGTAGGAACTGACCGCGTAGTCCCAGTTCTCCCGATTAGAGATTATGACAATAATTTGCAAAAATCACACTTTGACTTAAAAAGAAGCCGTTAAAGAGTGAAAACCAAAACCAGCCTCCAAACGGCCTCGTAAGAGGCACGAACACCTCGCACGGGACTAATGCAACTCGTAGGAACTGACCGCATAGTCTCGGGTCTCCCGGTTTAAGAGTATGACGATAATTTGCAAAAATAACACTTAGACTTAAAAATAAGTCGTTAAAGGGTGAAAACCCAAACTAGCCCCCAAACGACCTCGTAGAAGGCACGAACACCTCATACAGGACCAATGCAACTTGTAGGGACTGACCGCGTAGTCTTGGGTCTCCCGGTTTGAGAATATGATGATAATTTGCAAAAATCTCACTTAGACTTAAAAACAAGCCGTTAAAGGGTGAAAACCAAAACAAGCCCCCAAACGGCCCCGTAACAAGCACGAACACCTCGCACGGGACCAATGCAACTTATAGGAACTCACCGCGTAGTCTCGGATCTCCCGGTTTGAGAATATGACGATAATTTGCAAAAATCACACTTCGACTTAAAAACATACAGTTAAAGGGTGAAAACCCAAACCAGCCCCCAAACGGCCCCGTTGGAGGCACGAACACCTCGCACGTGACGAATGCAACTTGTAGGAACTGACCGCGCAGTCTCGGGTCTCGCAGTTTGAGAGTATGATGATAATCTGTAAAAATAACACTTAGAGTTAAAAACAAGCCGTTAAAGGGTGAAACCCTAAACTAGCCCCCAAACAACCCCGTAGGAGGTACGAACAGCTCGCACGGGACCCATGCAACTTGTAGGAACCGACTGTGCAGTCCCGGGTCTCCCGATTTGAGAGTTTGACGATAACTTGATAAAATCACACTTAGACTTGAAAATAAGCCGTTAAAGGGTGAAAACCCAAACCAGCCCCCAAACGACCCCGTAAGAGGCACGAACACCTCGCATGGGACCAATGCAACTTCTAAAAACTGACCGCGTGGTCCTGGGTCTCCCGGTTTGGGAGTATGACCATAATTTGCAAAAATCACACTTAGACTTAAAAACAAGCCGTTAAAGGGTGAAAATCCAAACCAGCCCCCGAACGACACCGTACGAGGTACGAACACCTCACACGGGACCAATGCAAATTGTAGGAACTCACCACATAGTCCCAGGTCTCTTGGTTTGAGAGTAAAATGATAATTTGCAAAAATCACACTTAAACTTAAAAACAAGTCGTTAAAGGGTCAAAACCCAAACCAGGCCCCAAACGAACCCATAGGAGGCACGAACATCTCGCATGGGACCAATGCAACTTGTAGGAACTGACTGCGTAGTCTTGAGTCTCTCGGTTTAAGAATATGACGATAATTTGAAAAAATCACACTTAGACTTAAAAACAAGCTGTTAAAGGGTGAAAACCCAAACCAGGCCCCAAACGAACCCATAGGAGGCACGAACACCTCGCATGGGACCAATGCAACTTGTAGGAACTGACTGCGTAGTCTTGAGTCTCCCGGTTTAAGAATATGATGATAATTTGAAAAAATCACACTTAGACTTAAGAACAAGCCCTTAAAGGGTGAAACCGAAACCAGGCCCCTAACGGCCCCGTTGGAGGCACGAACACCTTGCACGGGACCAATGCAAATTGTAGGAACTGACCGCGTAGTCCCGGGTCACTCTATTTGAGAGTATAAAGATAATTAGCAAAAATCACACATAGACTTACAAACAAGCCGTTAAAGGGTGAAAACCCAAACCAGCCCCAAACGACACCGTACGAGGCACGAACACCTCGCACGGGACTAATGCCACTTGTAGGAACTGGTCACGTACTCCCGGGACTCCCGATTTGAGAGTATGGAGTTAATTTGCAAAAATCACACTTAGACTTAAAAAGAAGCCGTTAAAGGGTGAAAACCAAAACCAGGCACCAAACGACCCCGTAGGAGGCAGAAACACCTCGCACGGGACCAATGGAACTTGTGGGAACTGACAGCGTAGTCTCGGGTCTCCCGGTTTGAGAGTATGATGATAATTTGCAAAAATCAAACTTACATTTAAAAAGAAGCCGTTAAAGGGTGAAAACCCAAACCAGCCCCCAAATGACCCCGTAGGAGATACGTATACCTCCCACGGGACCAATGCAACTTCTAGAAACTGATCGCGCAGTCCCGGGCCTCCCAGTTTGAGAGTATGACGATAATTTGCAAAAATCACACTTAGACTTAGAAACATCGCCGTTAAAGGGTGAAAACCCAAACCATCCCCCAAACGACCCCGTAAGAGGCACGAACACCTCGCACGGGACCAATGCAACTTGTAGGAACTTACCGCGTTGTCCCGGGTCTCCCGATTTGAGAGTATGACGATAATTTGAAAAAATAACATTTAGACTTAAAAATAAATCGTTAAAGGGTGAAAACCCAAACCTGCCCCCCCCCCCCCCCAAACGACCCCGTAAGAGGCACAAACACCTTGCACGGGACCGATGCAACTCGTAGGAACTGACCGCGTAGCCTCGGGTCTCCCAATTTGCGAGTATGACGATAATTTGTAAACATCACACTTAGACTTAAAAACAAGCCGTTAAACGGTGAAAACCAAAGTAGGCACCAAAAGACCCAATAGGAGGTGCGAACACCTCGCGCGGGACGAATGGAACTTGTACGAACAGACCGCGTAGTTCCGGGTCTCTCGTTTTGAGAGTATGATGATAATTTGCTAAAATCACACTTAGAATTAAAAATAAGCCGTTAAAGGGTGAAAACCCAAACCAGCCCCCAAACGACCCCGTGGGAGGCACGAACACCTCGCACGGGGCCAATGCAACTTGTAGGAACTGATAGCGTAGTCCCGGGTCTCCCGATTTGAGATTATGATGATAATTTGCAAAAGTCACACTTAGACTTCAAAACAAGTTGTTAAAGAGTGAAAACCGAAACCAGCCCCCAAACGGCCTTGTAGGAGGCACGAACACCTCGAACGGGACCAATGCAACTTGTAGGTACTAATCGCGTAGTCCCGGGTCTCCCGATTTGAGATTATGAATATAATTTGAAAAAATAAGACTTAGACATAAATACAAGCAGTTAAAGTTTGAAAACCAAAACCAACCCCCAAACGGTCTCGTAGGAGGCACGAACACCTCGCACGGGACCAATGGAACTCGTAGGAACTGACCGCGTAGTCCCGGGTCTCCCGGTTTGAGAGTATGATGATAATTTGCAAAAAATAACACTTAGACTTAAAAATAAGTCGTTAAAGGGTGAAAACCCAAACAAGCCCCCAAACGACCCCGTAGAAGGCGCGAACACCTCGCACAGGACCAATGCAACTTGTAGAAACTGACTGCGCAGTCTCGGGTCTCCCGATTTGAGAATATGACGATAATTTGCAATAATAACACTTAGACTTAAAAATAAGTCGTTAAAGGGTGAAACCCCAAACCAGCCCCCAAACGACCCCGTAGAAGGCATGAACACCTCGCAGGGGGCCAATGCAACCTGTAGGAACTGACCACGCAGTCTTAGGTCTCTCGGTTTGAAAATATGACGATAATTTGCAAAAATCACACTTAGACTTAAAAACAAGCCGTTAAATGGTGAAAACCCAAACTAGCCCCCAAACGACCCCGTAGAAGGCACGAACACCTCGCACGGGACTAATGTAACTTGTAGGGACTGACCGCGCAGCCTCGGGTCTCCCGATTTGAGAATATGACAATAATTTGCAAAAATCTCACTTAGACTTAAAAACAAGCCATTAAAGGGTGAAAACCAAAACCAGCCCCCAAACGGACCCGTAAGAGGCACGAACATCTCTCACGGGACCAATGCAACTTGTAGGTACTGACCGCGTAGTCCCGGGTCTCCCAGTTTCGAGATTATGATGATAATTTGCAAAAATCACACTTAGACTTAAAAATAAGCCGTTAAAGTGTGAAAATCAAAACCAGCCCCCAAACGGCCTCGTAAGAGGCACGAACACCTCGCACGGGACCAATGCAACTCGTAGGAACTGACCACGTAGTCCCGAGTCTCCCGATTTGAGAGTATGACGATAATTTGCAAAAATAACACTTAAACTTAAAAATAAGTCGTTAAAGGGTGAAAACCCCGTAGAAGGCTCGAATACCTCGCACGGGACCAATGCAAATTGTAGGAACTGACCGCGCACTCTCGGGTCTCCCGGTTTGAGAATATGACGATAATTTAAAAATATCACACTTAGACTTAAAAACAAGCCGTTAAAGGGTGAAAACCCAAACCAGCTTCCTAACGGCCCCGTTGGAGGCATGAACACCTCGCACGGGACCAATTCAACTTGTAGGAACTGACCGCGTAGTCCCGGGTCTCCCAATTTGAGAGTATGACGATAAGTTGCAAAAATCACACTTAGAGCTAAAATCAAGTCATTAAAGGGTGAAAACCCAAACCAGCCCCCAAACAACCCCAGAAGAGGTACGAACACCTTGCTCGGGACAAATGCAACTTCTAGGAATAGACCGGGTATTCCCGGGTCTCCCGATTTGAGAGTATGACGATAATTTGCCAAAATCACACTTAAACTTAAAAACAAGCCATTAAAGGGTGAAAACCCAAAGAAGGATCCAAACGACCCCGAAGGAGGCATGAACACCTTGCACGGGACCAATGCAACTTGTAGGAACTGACCGCGTAGTCCCGGGTCTCCCGATTTGAGAGTATGGAGATAATTTTCAAAATTCACAGTTAGACTTAAAAAGAAGCCGTTAAAGGGTGAAAACCAAAACTAGGAACCAAACGACCCCGTAGGAGGCAGAACACCTCGCATGGGACCAATGGAACTTGTAGGAACTGGCAACGTAGTCCCGGGTCTCCCGGTTTGATAGTATGATGATAATTTGCAAAAATCAAACTTACATTTAAAAATAAGCCGTTAAAGGGTGAAAACCCAAGCCAGCCCCCAAACGACCCCGTGGGAGGCACGAACACCTCGCACGGGGCCAATGCAACTTGTAGGAACTTACCACGTAGTCCCGGGTCTCCCGATTTGAGATTATGATGATAATTTGCAAAAATCACACTTAGACTTCAAAATAAGCCGTTAAAGAGTGAAAACCAAAACAAGCCGCCAAACGGCCTCGTACGAGGCACGAACACCTCGCACGGGACGAATACAACTTTTAGGTACTGACCGCGTAGTCCCGGGTCTCCCGATTTGAGATTATGACGATAATTTGCAAAAATCACACTTAGACTTAAAAGCAAGTCGTTAAACTGTGAAATAAAACTAGCCCCCAAACGGCCTCGTAGGAGGCACGAACACCTCGCACGGGACCAATGCAACTCGTAGGAACTGACCGCGTAGTCCCGGGTCTCCCGGTTTGATTGTATGATGATAATTTGCAAAAATAACACTTAGACTTAAAAATAAGTCGTTATAGGGTGAAAACCCAAACAAGCCACCAAACGACCCCGGAGAAGGCACGAACCCCTCGCACGGGACCAATGCAACTTGTAGGAACTCACCGCGCAGTCTCGGGTCTCTCAGTTTGAGAATATGACGATAATTTGCAATAATAACGCTTAGACTTAAAAATAAGTCATTAAAGGGTGAAAACCCAAACCATCCCCCAAACGACCCCGTAGAAGGCACGAATACCACGCACGGGACCAATGCAAATTCTAGGAACTGACCACCCAGTCTCGGGTCTCCCGGTTTGAGAATATGATGATAATTTTCAAAAATCACACTTAGACTTAAAAACAAGCTGTTAAAGGGTGAAAACCCACACCAGCCCCCAAACGGCCCCATAGGAGGCACGAACACCTCGCAAGGGGCCAATGCAACTTGTAGGAACTGATCGCGTAGTCCCGGGTCTCCCGATTTGGGAGTATGACAATAATTTGCAAAAATCACACTTAGACTTAAAAATAAGCCGTTAAAGGGTGAAAACCCAAACCAACCCACAAACTACCCCATAGGAGGCACGAACACCTCGCAAGGGACCAATGCAACTTGTAGGAACTGACCACGTAGTCTCGGATCTCCTGGTTTGAGAATATGATGATAATTTGCAAAAATCACAATTAGACTTAAAAACAAACTGTGAAAGGGTGAAAACCCAAACCAACCCCCAAACGGCCCCGTTGGAGGCATGAACACCTCGCACGGGACCAATGCAACTTGTAGGAACTGACCGCGTAGTCCCGGGTCTCCCGATTTGAGAGTATGACGATAATTTGCAAAAATCACACTTAGAGTTAAAAATAAGCCATTAAAGGGTGAAAACCCAAACCAGCCCCCAAACGACCTCGTATGAGGCACAAACACCTCGCACGGGACCAATGAAACTTGTAGGAACTGACTGGGTAGTCCGGGGTCTCTCAATTTGGGAGTATGACGATAATTTGCACAAATCACACTTACACTTAAAAACAAGCTGTTAAAGGGTGAAAACCCAAACCAACCCACAAACGACACCATAGGAGGCACGAACACCTCGCAAGGGGCCAATACAACTTGTGGGAACTGACCGCGTAGTCCCGGGTCTCCCGATTTGGGAGTATGACAATAATTTGCAAAAATCACACTTAGACTTAAAAACAAGCCGTTAAAGGGTGAAAACCCAAACCAGCCCCCAAACGGCCCCGTAAGAGGCACGAACACCTCGCACGGGACCAATGCAACTTGTAGGAACTGACCGCGTAGTCTCGGATCTCCCGATTTGAGAATATGACGATAATTTGCAAAAATCACACTTAGACTTAAAAACAAACTGTGAAAGGGTGAAAACCCAAACCCGCCCCCAAACGGCCCCGTTGGAGCCATGTACACCTCGCAAGGGACCAATGCAACTTGTAGGAACTGACCGCGTAGTCCCGGGTCTCCCGATTTGAGAGTATGACGATAATTTGTAAAAATCACACTTAGAGTTAAAAACAAGCCGTTAAAGGGTGAAAACCCAAACCAGCCCCCAAACGACCCCGTAAGAGGCACGAACACCTCGGACTGGACCAATGCAACTTGTAGGAACTGACTGCGTAGTTCCGGTTCTCCCGATTTGGGAGTATGACGATAATTTGCCAAAATCACACTTAGACTTAAAAATAAGCCGTAAAATGGTGAAATCCCAAACCAGGCCCAAAACGACCCCGTAAGAGGCACGAACACCTCGCACGGAACCTATGCAACTTGTAGGAACTGACCGCGTGGTCCTGGGTCTCCCGGTTTGGGTGTATGATGATAATTTGCAAAAATCACACTTAGAGTTAAAAACAAGCCGTTAAAGGGTGAAAAACCAAACCAGCCCCCAAACGACACCGTAGGAGGTACGAACACCTCACACGGGACCAGTGCAAATTGTAGGAACTGACCACGTAGTCCCGGGTCTCTCGGTTTGTGAATGTGATAAAAATTTGCAAAAATCACACTTAGACTTAAAACAAGCCTTTAAAGGGTGAAAACCCAAACCAGGACCGTCCCCGTAGGAGGCACGAACACGTCGCAGGGACCAAGGCAACTTATAGGAACTGACCGCGTAGTCCCGGGTCTCCCGATTTGAGAGTATGGAGATAATTTGTAAAAATCACACTTAGACTTAAAAATAAGCCGTTAAAGGGTGAAAACCCAAACCAGCCCCCAAACGTCCCCGTAAGAGGCACGAACACCTCGCACGGGACCAATGCAACTTGTAGGAACTGACCGCGTAGTCTCGGATCTCCCGGTTTGAGAATATGACAATAATTTGCAAAAATCACACTTAGACTTAAAAACAAACTGTGAAAGGGGGAAAACCCAAACCAGCCCCCAAACGACCCCGTTGTAGGCACGGACACCTCGCACGGGACCAATGCAACATGTAGGAACTGGTCGCGCTGTCCTGGGTCTCGCGATTTGTGAGTATGATGATAATTTGCAAAAATCACACTTAGAGTTAAAAACAAGCCGTTAAAGGGTGAAAACTCAAACGAGCCCCAAACGACCCCGTAGGAGGTACGAATACCTCGCACGGGACCAATGTAACTTGTAGGAACCGACTGCGCAGTCACGGGTCTCCCGATTTGAGAGTATGATAATAATTTGCAAAAATCACACTTAGACTTAAAAATAAGCCGTTAAAGGGTGAAAACCCAAACCATCCCCCAAACGAGCCCGTAAGAGGCACGAACACCTCGCACGGGACCAATGCAACTTGTAGGAACTGACCGCGTGGTCCCGTGTGACCCGATTTGTGAGTATGATGATAATTTGCAAAAATCACACTTAGACTTAAAAACAAGCCGTTATAGGGTGAAAACCCAAACCAAGCCCCAAACGACCCCGTAAGAGGCAGGGACACCATTCAAGGGATCAATGAACCTTGTAGGAACTGACCGCGCAGTCCCAAGTCTCTCAATTTGAGAGTATGATGATAATTTGAAAAAATCACAGTTAAACGTAAAAATAAGTCGTCAAAGGGTGAAAACCCAAACCAGGCCCCAAACGAACCCATAGGAAGCACGAACACCTCGCACGGGACCAATGAAACTTGTAGGAACTGGCCGCGTACTCCCGGGTCTCTCGGTTTGAGAGTATAACGATAATTTTCAAATGTCACACTTAGACTTAAAAATATGCCGTTAAATCGTGAAAACCTAAACCAGCCCCCAAACGGTCCCGTATGAGGCACGAACACCTCGCACGGGACAAATGCAACTTGTAGGAACTGACTGCACAGGCTCGGGTCTCCCGGTTTGAGAATATGACAATAATTTGTAAAAAAACACATTTAGACATAAAAACAAGCTATTAAAGGGTGAAAACCCAAACTAACCCCCAAATGGCTCCGTAGGAGACACGAACACCTCGCACGGGACCAATGCAACATGTAGGAACTGACCGCGGAGTCTCGAGTCTCCCGGTTTGAGAGTGTGATGATAATTCGCAAAAATCACACTTAGACTTATAAACAAGCCGTTAAAGGGTGAAAACCCAAACCAGGCCCAAAAGAACCCATAGGAGGCACGAACACCTCGCACGGGACCAATGCAACTTGTAGGAACTGACCGCGTACTCTCGGGTCTAGCAGTTTGAGAGTATGATGATAATTTGTAAAAATCACACTTAGACTTAAAAACAAGCCGTTAAAGGGTGAAAAGCCAAACCAGCCCCCAAACGGCCCCGTTGGAGGCACGAACCTCGCACGGGACCAATGCAACTTGTAGGAACTAACCGTGCAGTCCCGGGTCTCCCGGTATGAGAGTATGACGATAATTTGTAAAAATCACACTTAGACATAAAAACAGGCCGTTAAAGGGTGAAAACCCAAACCAGCCTCCAAACGACCTCGTAGGAGGTACGAATACCTCGCACGGGACCAATGAAACTTGTAGTAACTAGCCGTGCAGTCCTGGGTCTCCCGGTATGAGAGTATGACGATAATTTGCAAAAATCACACTTAGACATAAAAACAGGACGTTAAAGGGTGAAAACCCAAACCAGCCTCCAAACGACCCCGTAGGAGGTACGAACACCTCGCATGGGACCAATGCAACTTGTAGGAACTGACCGCGCAGTTTTGGATCTCCCGGTTTGAGAGTTTGACGATAATTTGCTAAAATCACACTTAGACTTAAAAACTAGCCGTTAAAGGGTGAAAACCCAAATCATCCCCCAAACGACCTCGTAAGAGGCACGAATACCTCGCACGAGATCAATACAACTTGTAGGAACTGACCGCGTAGTCCCGGGTCTCACGGTTTGAGAGTATGACGATAATTTGCAAAAATCACACTTAGACTTAAAAACAAGTCCTTAATGGGTGAAAACCCAAACCAGCCCCCAAACGACCCCGTAAGAGGCGCGAACACCTCGCACGGGACCAATTCAACTTGTAGGAGCTGACTGTGTGGTCCCGGGTCTCCCGGTTTGGGAGTATGACGATAATTTTCAAAAATCACACTTAGACTTAAAACAAGCCGTTAAAGGATGAAAACCCAAACCAGCCTCCAAACGACCCCGTATGAGGTACGAACACCTCGCACGGGACCAATGTAACTTGTAGGAACTGTCCGTGTAGTCCCGGGTCTCCCGATTTGAGAGTATGACCATAATTTGCAAAAATCACACTTAAACATAAAAACAAGTCGTTACAGGGTGAAAATCCAAACCAGGCCCCAAACGACCCCATAGGAGGCACGAACACCTCGCACGGGACCAATGCGACTTGTTGGAACTAACCGCGTACTCTCGGGTCTCCCTATTTGAGAGTATGATGATAATTTGCAAAAATCTCACTTAGACTTAAAAACAAGCCGTTAAAGGGTGAAAACCCAACCAGCCCCCAAACGACCCCGTAAGAGGTAAGAACACCTCGCTCGGGACCAATGGAACTTATAGGAACTAACCGCGAATTCTCGGGTCTCCCAATTTGTGAATGTGAAGAAAATTTGCAAAAATCACACTTAAACTTAAAAATAAGCCGTTAAAGGCTGAAAACCCAAACCAGCCCTCAAACGACCCCGTAAGAGGCACGAACACTTCACACGGGACCAATGCAACTTGTAGGAACTGATCGCGTAGTACCGGGTCTCCCAGTTTGAGAGTATGATGATAATTTGCAAAAATCACCACTTAGGGTTAAAAATATGGCGTTAAGGGGTGAAAACCCAAATCACCCCCAAATGACCTCGTAGGACGCACGAACACCTCGCACGGGACCAATGCAACTTCTAGGAAGTGACCGCGTAGTCCCGGGTCTCCCGATTTGAGAATATGATGATAATTTGATAAAATCACACTTAGACTTAAAAACAAGCCGTTAAAGGGTGAAAACCCAAATTATGCCCCAAATGACCCCGTAGGAGGCACAAAAACCTCGCACGGGACCAATGCAACTTGGAGGAACTGACTGCGTGGTCCCGGGTCACCCGGTTTGGGGGTATGATCCTAATTTGCAAAAATCACACTTAGACTTAAAAACAAGCCTTTAAAGGGTGAAAACTCAAACCATCCCCCAAACGACCCCGTAGGAGGCACGAACACCTTGCACGAGACCAATGCAGCTTGTAGGAACTCACCGCGTAGTCTCGGGTCTCCCGGTTTGAGGGTATGACAATAATTTTCAAAAATCACACTTAGACTTAAAAACAAGTCGTTAAAGGGTGAAAATCCGAACCAGGCCCCAAACGCTCCCGTAGGAGGCACGAACACCTCGCACGGGACCAATGCCACTTGTAGGAACTGATCGCGTAGTATCGGGTCCCCACTTTGAGAGTATGATGATAATTTGCAAAAATCACCACTTAGGCTTAAAAACAAATCGTTAAAGTGTGAAATGCCAAACCAGGCCCCAAACGAACCTGTTGGAGGCATGAATACCTCGCACGGGACTTGTAGGAACTTATCGCGTAGTCCCGGGTCTCTCGATTTGAGAGTATGACGATAATTTGTAAAAATAAAACTTACACTGAAAAACAAGCCGTTAAAGGGTGAAAACCCAAACTAGCCCCCAAACGACCCCGTAGGAGGTACGAACACCGCGCAAGGGACCAATGCAACTTATAGGAACCGACTGTGCAGTCCCGGGTCTCTCGATTTGAGAGTATGACAAAAATTTGCTAAAATCACACTTAGACTTGAAAATAAGCCGTTAAAGGGTGAAAACCCAAACCAGCCCCCAAACGACCCAGTAAGAAGCACGAACACCTCGCACGGAACCAATGCAACTTGTAGGAACTGACCCCGTGGTCCTGGGTCTCCCGATTTGGGAGTATGACGATAATTTGTAAACATCACACTTAGACTTAAAAACAAGCCGTTAAAGGATGAAAACCCAAACCAGCCCCCGAACGACACCGTAGGAGGTATGAACACCTCGCACGGGACCAATGCAACTTGTAGGAACTGACCGCGTAGTCCGGGGTCTCTAGGTTTGAGACTATGACGATAATTTGTAAGAATCACACTTAATCTTAAAAATAAGTCGTTAAAGGGTGAAAACCCAAACCAGGCCCCAAACTGCCCCGTAGGAGGAACGAACACCTCGTACGGTACCAATGCAACTTGTAGGAACTGACCGCGTAGTCCCGAGTCTCCCAGTTTGAGAGTATGACGATAATTTGCAAAAATCACACTTAGACTTAAAAACAAATCGTTAAAGTGTGAAAAGCCAAACCAACCCCCAAACGGCCCCTTTAGAGGCACGAACACCTCGTACGGGACCAATGCAACTTGTAGGAAATGACCGCGTAGTCCTGGGTCTCCTGGTTTGAGAGTATGACGATAATTTGTAAAAATCACACTTAGACTTAAAAATAAGCCGATAAAGGGTGAAAATCAAAACCAGCCCCCAAACGACCCCGTAGGAGGTACAAACACCTCGCACGGGACCAATGCAACTTGTAGGAACTAACCGCGCAGTCTTGGGTCTCCCAATTTGACAGTATGATGATAATTTGCTAAAATCGCATATAGACTTAAAAACAAGCCATTAAAGGGTGAAAACCCAAACCAGCCCCCAAACGACCCCGTAAGAGGCACGAACACTTCACACGGGACCAATGCAACTTGTAGTAACTGATCGTGTAGTACCGGGTCTCCCGGTTTGAGAGTATGATGATAATTTGCAAAAATCACCACTTAGGCTTAAAAACAAGGTTTTAAAGGGTGAAAACCCAAATCAGCCCCCAAACGACCTCTTAGGAGGCACGAACACCTCGTACGGGACCAATGCAACTTCTAGGAAGTGACCGCGTAGTCCCGGGTCTCCTGATTTGAGAGAATGATGATAATTTGAAAAAATCATACATTGACTTAAAAACAAGCCGTTAAAGGGTGAAAACCCAAATTAGGACCCAAACGACCCCTTAGGAGGAGCAAAAACCTCGCACGGGACCAATGCAACTTGTAGGAACTGACCGCGTGGTCCCGGGTCTCTCGGTTTGGGAGTATGACGATAATTTGGAAAAATCACACTTAGACTGAAAAACAAGCCTTTAAATGGTAAAAACCCAAACCAACCCCCAAACGACCCCATAGGAGGCATGAACACCTTCCACTGGACCAATGCAACTTGTAGGAAGTGACCGCGTAGTCCCGAGTCTCCCGGTTTGAGAGTATGACAATAATTTGCAAAAATCACACTTAAACTTAAAAACAAGTCGTTGAAGGGTGAAAACCCAAACCAGGCCCAAAACAACCCCATAGGAGGCACGAACACCTCGCACGGGACCAATGCAACTAGTAGTAACTGACCGCGTACTCCAGGGTCTCCCGGTTTGAGAGTATGACAAAAATTTGCAAAAATCACACTTAGAATTAAAAACAAGTCGTTAAAGGATGAAAACCAAAACCGGCCCCCAAACGGTCCCGTAGGAGGCATGAACACCTCGCACGGGACCAATGCAACTTGTAGGAACTGATCGCGTAGTACCGGTACTCCCAGTTTGAGAGTATGACGATAATTAGCAAAAATCACCACTTAGACTTAAAAACAAATCATTAAAGGGTGAAAAGCCACACCAGCCCCCAAACGGCCCCGTTGGAGGCACGAATACCTCGTACGGGACCTATGCAGCTTGTACGAACTAACCGCGCAGTCCTGGGTCTCCCGGTTTGAGAGTATGACGATAATTTGCAAAAATCACACTTAGAGTTAAAAACAAGTCGTTAAAGTGTGTAAACCCATACTAGCCCCCAAACGACCCCGTATGAGGTACGAACACCTCGCACGGGACCAATGCAACTTATAGGAACTGACCGCGCAGTCCCGAGTCTCGCGGTTTGAGAGTGTGACGATAATTTGTAAAAATAACACTTAGACTTAAAAACAAGCCGTTAAAGGGTGAAAACCCAAACCAGCCCCCAAACGACCCCGTAAGAGGTACGAACACCTCGCAAGGGACCAATGCAGCTTGTAGGAATCGACTGCGCAGTCCCGGGGGTCACAATTTGAGAGTATGATGATAATTTGCTAAAATAACACTTAGACTTAAAAATAAGTCGTTAAAGGGTGAAAACCCAAACCAGCCCCCAAACGACTCCGTAAGAGGCACGAACACCTCGCACGGGAGCAATGCAACTTGTAAGAACTGACCGCGTGGTCCCGGGTCTCCCGATTTGGGAGTATGACGATAATTTGCAAAAATCACACTTAGACATAAAAATAAGCCCTTAAAGGGTGAAAACCCAAACCAGCCCCCGTACGACCCCGTAGGAGGTACGAAAACCTCGCACGGGACCAAATCAACTTGTAGGAACCGACTGCGCAGTCCCGAGGCTCCCAATTTGTGAGTATGACGATAATTTGCTAAAATCACACTTAGACTTATAAAAAGGCCGTTAAAGGGTGAAAACCAAAACCAGCCCCCAGACGACCCCGTAAGAGGCACGAACACCTCATACAGAACCAATGCAACTTGTAGGAACTGACCGCGTGGTCCCGGGTCTCCTGGTTTGGGTGTATGATGATAATTTGCAAAAATCACACTTAGACTTAAAAATAAACCGTTAAAGGTTAAAAACTCAAACCAGCCCCCGAACGTCGCCGTAGGTGGTACGAACACCTCGCACGGGACCAATGCAACTTGCAGGAACTGACCGCGTAGTCCCGGGTCTCTCGGTTTGAGAGTGTGACGATAATTGGCAAAAATCACACTTAAACTTAAAAATAAGCCGTTAAAGGGTGAAAACGCAAACCAGGCCCCAAACGACCCCGTAGGAGGCACGAACACCTCGCACGGGACCAGTGCAACTTGTAGGAACTGACCGCGTAGTCCTGAGTCTTTGGGTTTGAGAGTATGACGATAATTTGCAAAAATCACACTTAGACTTAAAAATAAATCATTAAAGGGTGAAAAGCCAAACCAACCCCCAAACGGCCCCGTTAGAGGCACGAACACCTCGCACGGGACCAATACAACTTGTAGGAACTGACCGCGCAGTTCTAGGTCTCCTGGTTTGAGAGTATGACGATAATATGCAAAAATCACATTTAGACTTAAAAAAAGCCGTTAAAGGGTGAAAATCCAATCCAGCCCCCGAACGACCCCATAGCAGGTATGAACACCTCGCACGGGACCAATGCAACTTGTTGGAACTGACCGCACAGTCCTGGGTCTCCCGATTTGAGAATATGATGATAATTTTCTAAAATCACACACAGACTTAAAAATAAGTCATTAAAGGGTGAAAACCCAAACCATCCCCCAAACGACCACGTTGGAGGCACTAACACCTCACACGGGATCAATACAACTTGTGGAACTAACCGTGCAGTCCCGGGTCTCCCGGTTTTAGAGTATGACGATAATTTGCGAAAATCACACTTAGACTTAAAAACAAGTCGTTAAAGGGTGAAAACCCAAACCAGCCCCCAAACGACCCCGTAAGTGGGACGAACACCTCGCACGGGACCAATGCAACCTATAGGGACTGACGGCGCAGTCCTGGGTCTCCCGATTTGAGAGTATGACGATAATTTGCAAAAATCACACTTAGACTTAAAAACAAACCGTTAAAGGGTGAAAACCCAAACCAACCCACCAACGGCCCCGTTAGAGGCACGAACACCTCGCACGGACCAATGCAACTTGTAGGAACTGATCACGTAGTATCGGGTCACTTCCTACAAGTTGTATGACAATAATTTGAAAAAATCACCACTAAGTCTTAAAAATAAGGCGTTAAAGGGTGAAAATCCAAACCAACCTCAAAAGGACCCGGTAGGAGGCACGAACACCTCGCACGGGACCAATGCAACTTCTAGGAAGTGACCGTGTAGTCCCGGATCTCTCGGTTTGGGAGTATGACGATAATTTGCAAAAATCACAAGACTTAAAAACAAGCCGTTAAAGGGTGAAAGCCCAAATTAGGCGCCAAATGGTCCCGTAGGAGGTATGAACACCTCGCACGGGACCAATGCAACTTGAGAGAACTGACCGCGTAGTCCCGGGTCTCTCGATTTGAGAGTATGACGATAATTTGCAATATCACACTTAAACTTAAAAATAAGCCGTTAAAGGGTGAAAACCCAAACCAGACCCAAAACGACCCCGTAAGAGGCACGAACACCTCGCACGGGATCAATGCAACTTCTAGGAACCGACTGCGTAGTCCAAGGTCTCCCGATTTGGGAGTATGACGATAAATTGCAAAAACCACACTTAGACTTAAAAATAAGCCGTTAAACGGTGAAAACCCAAACCAGGCCCCAAACGACCACGTAAGAGGCACGGACACCTCGCACGGAACCAATGCAACTTGTAGGAACTGACCGCGTGGTCCTGGGTCTCCCGATTTGGGTGTATGACGATAATTTCCAAAAATCACACTTAGACTTAAAAACAAGTCGTTAAAGGGTGAAAACCCGAACTAGCCCCCGAACGACACCGTAGGAGGTACGAACACCTCACACAGGACCCATGCAAATTGTAGGAATTGACCACGTAGTCCCGGGTCTCCCGGTTTTTGAATATGATGAAAATTTGTAAAAATCACACTTAGACTTAAAAACAAGCCTTTAAAGGGCGAAAAACACAACCAGCCCCCAAACGACCCCGTAGGAGGCACGAACCCCTCGTACGGGACCAACGCAACTTGTAGGAACTCACTGCGTAGTCCCGGGTCTCTCGGTTTGAGAGTATAACAATAATTTGCAAAAATCACACTTAAACTTAAAAACAAGTCGTTAAAGGGTGAAAACCCAAACGACCCCATAGGAGGCACGAACACCTCGCAAGGGACCAATGCAACTTGTAGGAACTGACCGCGTACTCCCGGGTCTCCCGGTTTGAGAGTATGACGATAATTTGCAAAAATCACACTTAGACTTAAAAATAAGCCGTTAAAGGGTGAAAACCAAAACCAGCACCCAAAAAGTCCCGTAGGAGGCACGAACACCTCGCACGGGACCAATGCAACTTGTAGGAACTGATCGCGTAGTACCGGGTCTCCCAATTTGAGAGTATGACGATAATTTCCAAAAATCACCACTTTGGCTTAAAAACAAATTGTTAAAGGGTGAAAAGCCAAACCAGCCCCCAAACGGCCCCGTTGGAGGCACGAATACCTCGCACGGGACCAATGCAACTTGTAGGAACGGATCGGGCAGTCCCGGGTCTCGCGGTTTAAGAATTTGACGATAATTTGCAAAAATAACACTTAGACTTTAAAATAAGCCGTTAAAGGGTGAAAACCCAAACGACCCCGTAGGAGGTACGAACACCTCGCAAGGGACCAATGCATCTTGTAGGAACCGACTGCGCAGTCCCGGGTCTCCCGATTTGAGAGTATGACGATAATTTGCTAAAATCACACTTAGACTTAAAAATAAACCGTTAAAGGGTGAAAACCCAAACAAGCCCCCAAACGACCCCGTAAGAGGCACGGACACCTCGCACGGGACCAATGCAACTTGTAGGAAATGACTGCGTAGTCCCGGGACTCACGATTTGGGAGTATGACGATAATTTGGTAAAATCACACTTAGACTTAAAAATAAGCCGTTAAAGGGTAAAAACCCAAACCAGCCCCCAAACGACCCCGTAAGAGGCACGAACACCTCGCTGGGAACCAATGCAACTTGTAGGAACTGACCGAGTGGTCCCTGGTCTCCCAGTTTTGGTGTATGATGATAATTTGCAAAAATCACACTTAGACTTAAAAACAAGCTGTTAAAGGGTGAAAATCCAAACCAGCACCCAAAAAGTCCCGTAGGAGGCACGAACACCTCGCACGGGACCAATGCAACTTGTAGGAACTGACCGCGTAGTCTCGGGTCTCCCGATTTGAGATTATGACGATAATTTGCAAAAATAACACTTAGACTTAAAAACAACCCGTCAAATGGTGAAAACCCAAACAAGCCCCCAAACGACCCCGTAAGAGACACGAACACCTCGCATGGGATCAATACAACTTGTAGGAATTGACCGCGTAGTCCGGGGTCTCCCAATTTAAGAGTATAACAATAATTTGCAAAAATATCACTTAGACTTAAAAATATGCCATTAAAGTGTGAAAACACAAACCAGCCCCCAAACGACCCCGTAAGAGGCACGAACACCTCGCACGGGACCAATGCAACTCGTAGGAACTGACTGTGTAGTCCCGGGTCTCTCGGTTTTAGAGTATGACGTTAATTTAAAAAAATCACCCTTAGACTTAAAAACAAGCCGCTAAAGGGTTAAAACCAAAACCAGCCCCCAAACGACCCTGAAAGAGGCACGGACACCTCGCACGGGACCAATACCACTTGTTGAAACTGACCGCGTAGTCCCGGGTCTCTCGATTTGAGAGTATAACGATAATTTGTAAAAATCACACTTAAACTTAAAAACAAGCCGTTAAAGGGTGAAAACACAAACCAGGCCGCAAACGACCCCATAGGAGGCACGAAAACCTCGCACGGGACCAATACAACTTGTAGGAACTGACCGCGTAGTCCCGAGTCTCTCGGTTTGAGAGTATGACGATAATTTGCAAAAATCACACTTAAGACTTAAAAATAAATCCTTAAAAGGTGAAAAGCCAAACCAGCCCCCAAACGGCCCCGTTAGAGGCACGAATACCTCGCACAGGACCAATGCAACTTGTAGGAACTGACCACGCAGTCCCAGGTCTCCTGGTTTGAGAGTATGATGATAATTTGCAAAAATCACACTTAGACTTAAAAACAAGCCGTTAAAGGGTGAAAATCCAAACCAGCCCCCAAATAACCCCGTACGAGGTATGAACACCTCGCACGGGACTAATGCAACCTGTTGGAACTGACCGCGCATTCCTGGGTCTCCCGATTTGAGAGTATCATGATAATTTGCTAAAATCACACACAGACTTAAAAACAAGCCGTTAAAGGGTGAAAATCCAAACCATCCCCCAAACGACCCCGTTGGACGCACAAACACCTCACTCGGGATCAATACAACTTGTAGGAACTAATCGCGAATGTCCTGGGTCTCCAGGTTTGAGAGTATGACGATAATTTAAAAAAATCACACTTAGACATAAAAACAAGCCGTTAAAGGGTGAAAACCCAAACCAGCCCCCAAACGACCCCGTAAGTAGGATGAACACCTCGCACGGGACCAATGCAACTTGTAGGAACCGACCGCGCAGTCCTGGGTCTCCCGATTTGAGAGTATGTCGAGAATTTGCAAAAATCACACTTAGACTTAAAAACAAACCGTTAAAGGGTGAAAATCCAAACCATCCCCCAAACGGCCCGATTGGAGGCACGAACACCTCGCACGGGACCAATGCAACTTGTAGGAACTGATCGTACAGTCCCGGGTCTCGCGATTTGAGAGTATGACGATAATTTGCAAAAATCACACTTTGACTTAAAAACAAGCCGTTAAAGGGTGAAAACCCAAACCAGCCCCCAAACGACCCCGTAGGAGGTGCGAACACCTCGCACGGGACCAATGCAACTCGTAAGAACTGACTGCGTAGTCCCGGGTCTCTCGATTTTAGAGTATGACGTTAATTTGAAAAAATCACCCTTAGACTTAAAAACAAGTCGTTAAAGGGTTAAAACCAAAACCCGCCCCCAAACGACCCTGGAAGAGGCACAGACACCTCGCACGGGACCAATACCATGTAATACCCCGTATTTTTATGCTATATTTAATTTGGGGATTTATTAAATTTAATGTGATGATTTATTTAATAAAAATCCAGAAATTAATTATGTTATAATTATTAACGTGACTAGAGTTAGTAATTATGGGAAACTTGTTGAATATTACTAATGAGCATAGTAATATATTATATTGGTTATATTGAATGTCATAAGTGAATTAAATGACTATTTCGGAAATTTAAGTCGGGACGTGCCCGTGTCACGTCGGGACTAATTATGTTAATTAAAAAGTGAATATTTTATAAGTTGTCCGTATGGTCGTTTTGAGTGCGCCAACGCGTCCGGAAGGGTCGAGATAGTCCGAAAAGTATACCCGGGGGGTTAGTTTGGGCCTCGGGGCATTTTTAGGCCTAATTAGTGACTCGGGAGGGCATTTTGGTCATTTTACAAAATAGAGTAATTAAACCCACGAATTTCAGCCATCCTTAGCAGCCATTTAAGTCAGCCTTTTAGGGTTAGAACATTCAGAACCCTAAGACGGCCATTGGAGAAGAGAGGTGAGACCTTGCAAGGTGATTCAAGGCCAAAAACACCACCTTTTGCACCACCGTCACCACCAACGCGTAGATCGCGAGGAGGAGAACACAACCACACCAATATCAGCAGGAAACCAGACCTCTGAAATCCCAGGCAAGTGTTTAACTTGCGTATTTTCGTTAGTGCAATAATCATATTAGTGTAGGAATGATTAGGAGTATAAATAATGGAAGAAAACCCCAATTTTGATAGGGATTTGCATGTAGAAATCATTATAACCTTATTCTGGAAATTAATATGTGAAGTAGATGATTAACCCACGAATTTGTAATGACTTGTTAGAAGGAAATTCTGGAGAAAACTGATTAGATCAAAAGTTAAGAAAACTTAGGGTTCTTGATGATTAGATGAGATTGTAGGTTGTTTAATCATGTTTAATGATGGTTATATGCATGCTTAACGTTAGAAACATCTGGAAATATATCACCATGATTGTAGTATAAATTTTGGGACGATTAGTGTTGGAAATTATGGATTTGAATGAAGAATATTAGTCAAACCCGTAACTGTACTTCTGCAGAAATCGAAATACATGTTTGATCGATCGATCGATCGATCGATCGAGCCTAGAGCGTCGATCGATCGAAAGGTTCGATCGATCGAGCCCCAGACGTCGATCGATCGACCCCTCCTGGCAAACTCTTTTTCCCCTTGTTTAATTAGTTGAATTAATTTACCGTGGAATATTTCTTGGGCATTATAAATAAAATGTTTTGGGATATAGAAGAGACCAGTAGGAAATATGATTAAGTGTTGAGAACTTTATTATGAAATGATAATTGGGTTTAATGGATAATTAGTTAAGGAACGACGAACTACGTATTTCAAGTGAGAGATTACAACGAATACCTACGTTAGTGAATAGACGTCTACCTACTGAATTTGTTACTTGGATGGATAAAATCCATGAGTGTCACGTAATTAGTGAGAAAACCCTTCTTGTTAAGGTTAGAGACGAAACCTTATACGAAATCTTAAAAATGTAAAATTAAGGATAAATGTTGTAATTATGGGTAATGAGAGTGACCAATATTAACATGATGAATTTGGCATATTTATATGATTGTGTGTACATATATTATATACATGTGAAAAACGTACCCGCGCTACTTGCTATCCCTGAGGTTACCGCGCTGGGACGATCTTATCCTGTGTTGCTTTATGGGGGATATTGATTCGTACCCTAGAAGATAGAGATCCTAGGTACGGGCTATCAGATTGATAGTCGGACGGTCCTAAGAGACATGTGGGTATGTACTGACCTCTTGGACTTGGAATCTATGCTTCGCCTCAACGTTGTTTTGTATATGTTAATACAGTTCGAGAGTGATTCCGAACTTGTATTTCCCTTTGTGTGAGCGATACGGGGATTGGATAGCAGAGTATGCCCGCACCATAGTTTAGTTGGGGTGTCATTATATATATATTTTATACGAGTAGTTAATATATATATATATATATATATATATATGAGGTTATAAACTTTAAACTGCCTACTGTGATTTGTTAAGTAGAACATGGTTGTTGACTCAAAATAATAAATACTTGTTTTGTGAAAGTATGAGAAGGCACTGGTAAACTTTATAATTTAATGAAGCTAAAACGAGAGTAGTGCTACAAGTTGAAAGTAACCTTTTTAAAACATTGTCATCGTTCGATGTTAAAAACTTATGAGTAAGTTAAGATAAACTAGACTAATTGGGAAGGTTAGTACGATAGGCGTGCACATTAGAAGAGAGGTGAGAATTTCTCAAGAGAGTGTCGAACTAATATGATTTGCATTGGCCTGTATCAATTTAAATACTTGCTTAACGTATTTTAAAATCAAACACACTTTCGGGCCCTGACCCGTTTCTTTTTCTCTCTCCCTCTTGTGTATATATATGTATATTTTTAGGTGCCCAGCCACAGGGGCGTCTTGCTTAGGATCCTTTGAGAAGAACGAGTTGCAGCTTAGGTGGGAGTTGCAGGTCACTTGAGTAGACGGCTTCTGTTATTGACTCCTCTCCTATTACTCTCATTTATTGGGCACGTGTCGCCCTTTTTATCATTTCATTTATTGTTGGGATTTTTCTATTTCAGTTACTCCAGTATTGTTGTATGGGATTTATTCAGGATGGTTTATGATTTTTAGTTTTATTATGTTGACATTCGATTGGTGAATGTATGGTTTTATTTTAGTTCATCGTGGTGTGATTCTATATTGTAAATGTTGTTTTGGATAATTAAATCTTTTCTTTAATTAAAATTTGGAAGTTCGTATGAAAAAATGTTTTGACACTTAGCTTAATTATTTAGGGTGTTAAATTGGAAAAATTATTTTTATCGACAGTGATGCTGAGAATGAACCAACTGTTTACCTTGATTTAATTTAATAAAGGAGTGATCGCCCGGTATTTAATTAGGCGGGGTGTCACAGGTGGTATCAGAGCATCAGGTTCTAGTGTCCATAGGATCTGTACGGCTTATTCCGCTTTCAGCTTAACGTTTTTGCTATAGAGCCCTATTTTTAGGATTGTTGTATTCCTGCTTTTACGTTTAAGTCTTCAGTCAATTGAGATTCGATGATGACTGTAGACTAATGAATTTTGTTCACGTTTCAGATGCCTCCGAGATGTGCTCCGAAAGATAGGCGTGCCCAAGCCGAGCAGCCAGCAGCTCCGGCACCAGGCACAATGAATGCGAATGAGGTAGCCGCCATCGTTGCTCAGGCGGTAAATGCCGCGATAGCGGTGATTCAGCAGGCTCC
Organism: Sambucus nigra; assembly: GCA_949130495.1. Lineage (NCBI taxonomy): Eukaryota > Viridiplantae > Streptophyta > Magnoliopsida > Dipsacales > Adoxaceae > Sambucus > Sambucus nigra. The sequence goes on along the minus strand of OX422211.1, from coordinate 99,570,359 downwards.
ACCACAGGTCCAGGCAGTGGCGCCAGTACCATCACAGCTTCCATCTGCATGGGAGAGGATTCGGGATGCTTTTCAGAAAGCACACCCCCCTGAGTTTTCTGGTAGCTCCGATATTGTTACTGTCAGCCAATGGAAGAAAGACATCCAGCGGTACCTCCGTATGTATGAGTGCACCGAAGTGCAGAAGCAGCTATTGGCCTCTTTCAAGTTGGTGGGAGCAGCATTACAGTGGTGGGAGTCCACTACTACTTTGGAGGAGAGGGACACGATCCCTATTCAGATGTTCTGGGAGCGGTTTGACCACAAGTACTTTCCACCCGCAGTGCAGACTGAGATGAGGCAGAAATTACTAAATCTGAAGCAGGAGAACCTTACTGTAGCCGAGTATGAGGAGGAGTTCACGAGACTTCTCACTGTTGTGCTAGATGAGGCACCCACTGAGGGCAAGAAAATTTTGCTGTTCATCGACGGGTTAGCTTGGAGGATCCATCAGCACCTTATTGGGAATCTATCCCTGAGTACTTTCACTGACGTACTCAATGCAGCGTTACTACATTGCCAGGATCACCGCTTCCATCTTCAGGGAAGCAAGAGAGCAGGAGAGTCCAGCCACCAGGGCAGGACCGGGGGTAATAGTGTCGGTGGGGCACCAACTCATGGGCAGACTCGTCAGCACGAGCAGAGTTCCCATCAGGGGGACCCTGCTAAGCGATTCCATTCAGGTGATTCTAGGCAGGGATTCGGAGGGTTCAGGCAGGGCCATCAGGGTCAGCCTAATCAGTAGGGCCAGCAGGGCCAACACCGACCGCAGGGACAACAGCAGGGCCAGCAAGGTCAACAGCGTGCACATCAAGGCCAACAGGGCCAATGGCGTGGAGGTAACGGCCAGCAGGGCCGTGGTCAGCAGGGACAGAGGGGAGGTAATTTCAGAGGCCGGTGTTTTGTGTGCGGCAAGCACGGCCATAAGCGTCAGGATTTTCAAGAGGGCGATAGGGCCCCACAGCAGCAGGGAGCCCGTAATGAGCCGTAGAGGCCACTCTTTCCACCTGCCCTTCCAGCTCCAGCCCAGGTGCCAGCCCTACCAGCCATTCCAGCAGCTCCAATACAGTAGGGGCAATTACAGTATGGACGTGTCTATAACGTCCACCAGGCAGCAGCTCCACAGGCACCACCCGCGATTGAGGGTATGTTTCCTATCCATGGTACTATGGGTAAAGTTTTGTTTGATACGGGGGCAACGCATTGTTTTATAGCTACGCATTTTGCGAAGTCCTTAGGGTTGTTAGCCACAGCAGAGAGCACCGTGACGTGTGTCGACTCACCACTGGGGAGTGGGTCACTTATATTCTTTATATGCCGGGGAGTAGGGGTAGAGATTGGTAGCTTGGTATTGCCTGCAGACATGCTAGTCTTAGACATGCATGAGCATGATGTGATCAATGGTATGGATTGGCTCGCATCTTATAGAGCCATGATTGATTGCTTCGGTTGGAGCATTATTTTTGCCATTCCGGGGCAAGAGATGTTTGTAGTGGCGATGCCTCGCCCAGAGGGAGGTTCGACCGCTCATTTATATTACATTGAGGAGGATACCTCTAAGGAGGTTATGATTCCTTTGGATTCGATCCCAGTTGTTAGGGAGTATTCCGATGTGTTTCAGGAGATACCAGGCCTACCGCCCAGCCGTGAGATAGACTTCGTTATAGATTTATTGCCGGATACGAGACCTATAGCACACGCACCGTACCGTATGGCTCCGGCAGAGATGCGAGAGCTACGAGATCAGATTGAGCAGCTATTAGGTCAGGGCTTCATTCGTAGGAGTACCTCACCGTGGGTCGCTCCAGTCTTATTTGTAAAGAAGAGAGATGGTTCACTGAGATTGTGCGTGGACTACCGGGAGTTGAATAAGGTCACGATACGAAATAAGTATCCATAGCCTCGAATCGATGATCTATTCGACCAGTTGAGGGGAGCAACTTTCTTTTCGAAGATAGATCTGAGGTCGGGGTACCATCAGTTACGAATTAGAGAGCAGGATGTTTCAAAGACTGCCTTCTTGTCGAGATATGGGTCATATGAGTTCAGGGTGATGTCGTTCGGACTCACAAATGCCCCGGCCGTTTTCATGGACTTGATGAACCGAGTATTCAGAGAGTTCTTGGATCAGTTCGTCATCGTCTTCATAGATGATATTTTGATATATTCACACTCCGAGGAGGAGCATGCCGAACACTTGAGGCAGGTTCTTCAGACTCTACGAGAGCATCAGTTGTATGCTAAGTACGAGAAGTGTGGATTCTGGTTGCGAGAGGTACAATTCTTGGGCCATGTTGTTTCTGAGCAAAGGATAGCAGTTGACCCGAGCAAAGTGTCAGCAGTGAGGGAGTGGGGGCAGCCCACGACACCGACGGAAGTGCGTAGTTTCTTAGGGTTAGCCGGATACTACAGGAGGTTCATTCGGGGATTCTCCAAAATAGCGGGTCCGTTGACAAATTTGACTCGCAAAGGGGTACCGTATGTTTGGGATGATGCTTGTCAATTAGCTTTCGACGAGCTAAAAGACAAGCTTACTTCGGCACCAGTCCTTGCTTTACCAAAGCCGGGTGTAGAGTACCTGGTTTATACAGATCCATCCTTACGAGGACTTGGGGGAGTACTTCAGCAGGAGGAGAAGGCTATAGCTTTTACTTCCCGCAAGCTTAAGCCGCATGAGAAGAATTACCCCACCCACGACCTGGAGTTAGCTGCAGTCGTCTTTGCATTGAGAATTTGGAGGCACTATTTATTGGGCGAGAAATTCCGTTTGTTCACAGACCATAAGTCATTGCAGTACGTGTTCACTCAGCGAGAGCTGAATATGCGGCAGCGCAGATGGTTAGAGTTTGTGAAAGATTACCAGTTCGATATACAGTATCATCCGGGGAAAGCCAACGTAGTTCCTGATGCGTTGAGTCGTAGACCGGTTGACGATGTAGCGGACATCTGGAAAGCAAAGTGGAAGGTGTTGGGTTACCAGGACGTAGTAGCACGTTCTTTCATATCCGTGATGACGGTCACACCCGATATTGTTATAAGGGTGATACAGGCACAGACCACAGACCCGTTTTGTCAGGAGCAGATCGTATGACTTCTAGCCGAGGGTGCTGAGTCCTATTCTATTAGTTCGGATGGAGGGTTGCGGTTTAATGGGAGATTAGTGGTTCCAGAAGGAGCGGACCTACGTCATGAAGTGATGACTCATTCTCATGGGTCCCGATTTGCAGTACATCCGGGAGGCGATAAGATGTACTAGGACATGAGACGACAGTACTGGTGGAGTGGGATGAAGAAGGACATTGCTGAATTTGTGTCCAAGTGTTCTACTTCCAGCTGGTGAAGGTGGACCACCAGAAACCGTCGGGATTACTTCAGCCGTTGGAAGTACCCGCGTGGAAGTGGGAAAGTATTTCCATGGATTTCATTACAGGGTTGCCTACATCACAGCGAGGCCACGATTCTATCTGGGTGATTGTAGACCGTCTGACCAAGGTGGCCCATTTTCTGCCAGTGAGGACAGATTATACCACGTATCAGTATGCCCAGTTGTTCATCACTGAGATTGTCAGATTGCATGGGGTGCCCCTGAATATTGTGTCAGATAGAGACAAGATTTTTGTGTCACGTTTCTAGGAAGGCTTTCAGGAGGCTATGGGTACAGAGTTGAGACTGAGTTCAGCTTACCACCCACAGACAGATGGACAGACAGAGCGTACTAATCAGATGTTGGAAGATATGCTACGCATGTGTATTCTCGATTTCGGAGGAGGTTGGGAGCCACACCTTCCACTGGTCGAGTTTGCTTATAATAACTCCTATCAGTTTACGATTGGCATGGCTCCATTTGAGGCTTTGTACGGCAGGCCTTGTCGTTCTCCAACCTATTGGCTCGAGGTGGGGGACAACAAGTTATTAGGACCAGAAGTAATCCAGGAGACCTCCGCGAGGATTGAGATAATCAGGAGTCGTATTCGGGTAGCCTAAGACAGGCAGAAGAGCTACGCCGATGCGAAACGGTTCTTCCGGGAGTTTAATGTGGGAGATCAAGTGTTGTTGCGTGTATCTCCTATGAAAGGAGTGATGAGGTTCGGGAAGAAGGGAAAGTTGGCTCCGAGGTACGTAGGACCATTTCCCATCATCGAGAGAATTGGGCCAGTAGCATACAGGTTAGGATTGCCAGAACATTTACATCGCATCCACGATGTATTCCACATCTCGTCGTTGAGGCGATATCTTCGGGATGATATGGCCCATACTCACATTGCGATAGACGAGATAGACTTACAGTCTGATAGCTCTTACGAGGAGAGACCAGTGGCTATTCTAGACTATAGTGAGAGGAGACTGAGGTCGAAAGTAGTTCCACTTGTGCGAGTCCATTGGGAGCATCATAATGTGGAGGACTCCACTTGGGAGCGTGAGGCAGATATGCGCGAGAGATATCCAGATTTGTTTATACCAGGTATGCCTTATTTTCCAAATTTCGGGATGAAATTCCGTTATTAGGGGGGAGTATGTAATACCCCGTATTTTTATGCTATATTTAATTTGGGGATTTATTAAATTTAATGTGATGATTTATTTAATAAAAATCCGGAAATTAATTATGTTATAATTATTAACGTGACTAGAGTTAGTAATTATGGGAAACTTGTTGAATATTACTAATGAGCATAGTAATATATTATATTGGTTATATTGAATGTCATAATTGAATTAAATGACTATTTCGGAAATTTAAGTCGGGACGTGCCCGTGTCACGTCGGGACTAATTATGTTAATTAAAAAGTGAATATTTTATAAGTTGTCCGTATGGTCGTTTTGAGTGCGCCAACGCGTCCGGAAGGGTCGAGATAGTCAGAAAAGTATACCCGGGGGGTTAGTTTGGGCCTCGGGACATTTTTAGGCCTAATTAGTGACCCGGGAGGGCATTTTGGTCATTTTACAAAATAGAGTAATTAAATCCACGAATTTCAGCCATCCTTAGCAGCCATTTAAGTCAGCCTTTTAGGGTTAGAACATTCAGAACCCTAAGACGGCCATTGGAGAAGAGAGGAGAGACCTTGCAAGGTGATTCAAGGCCAAAAACACCACCTTTTGCACCACCGTCACCACCAACGCGTAGATCGCGAGGAGGAGAACACAACCACACCAATATCAGCAGGAAACCAGACCTCTGAAATCCCAGGCAAGTGTTTAACTTGCGTATTTTCGTTAGTGCAATAATCATATTAGTGTAGGAATGATTAGGAGTATAAATAATGGAAGAAAACCCCAATTTTGATAGGGATTTGCATGTAGAAATCATTATAACCTTATTCTGGAAATTAATATGTGAAGTAGATGATTAACCCACGAATTTGTAATGACTTGTTAGAAGGAAATTCTGGAGAAAACTGATTAGATCAGAAGTTAAGAAAACTTAGGGTTCTTGATGATTAGATGAGATTTTAGGTTGTTTAATCATGTTTAATGATGGTTATATGCATGCTTAACGTTAGAAACATCTGGAAATATATCACCATGATTGTAGTATAAATTTTGGGACGATTAGTGTTGGAAATTATGGATTTGAATGAAGAATATTAGTCAAACCCGTAACTGCACTTTTGCAGAAATTGAAATACCTGTTTGATCGATCGATCGATCGAGCCCCAGACGTCGATCAATCGACCCCTCCTGGCAAACTCTTTTTCCCCTTGTTTAATTAGTTGAATTAATTTACCGTGGAATATTTCTTGGGCATTATAAATAAAATTTTTTGGGATATAGAAGAGACCAGTAGGACATACGATTAAGTGTTGAGAACTTTATTATGAAATGATAATTGGGTTTAATTGATAATTAGTTAAGGAAGGACGAACTACGTATTTCAAGTGAGAGATTACAACGAATACCTACGTTAGTGAATAGACGTCTACCTACTGAATTTGTTACTTGGATGGATAAAATCCATGAGTGTCACGTAATTAGTGAGAAAACCCTTCGAGTTAAGGTTAGAGACAAAACCTTATGCGAAATCTTAAAAATGTAAAATTAAGGATAAATGTTGTAATTATGGGTAATGAGAGTGACCAATATTAACATGATGAAATTGGCATATTTATATGATTGTGTGTACATATATTATATACATGTGAAAAGCGTACCCGCGCTACTTGCTATCCCTGAGGTTACCGCGCTGGGACGATCTTATCCTGTGTTGCTTTACGGGGGATATTGATTCTTACCCTAGAAGATAGAGATCCTAGGTACGGGCTATCAGATTGATAGTCGGACGGTCCTAAGAGACGTGTGGGTATGTACTGACCTCTTGGACTTGGAATCTATGCTTTGCCTCAACGTTGTTTTGTATATGTTAATACAGTTCGAGAGTGATTCCGAATTTGTATTTCCCTTTGTGTGAGCGATACGGGGATTGGATAGCAGAGTATGCCCGCACCATAGTTTAGTTGGGGTGTCATTATATATATATTTTATATGAGTAGTTAATATATATATATATATATATATGAGGTTATAAACTTTAAACTGCCTACTGTGATTTGTTAAGTAGAACATGGTTGTTGACTCAAAATAATAAATACTTGTTTTGTGAAAGTATGAGAAGGCACTGGTAAACTTTATAATTTAATGAAGCTAAAACGAGAGTAGTGCTACAAGTTGAAAGTAACCTTTTTAAAACATTGTCATCGTTCGATGTTGAAAACTTATGAGTAAGTTAAGATAAACTAGACTAATTGGGAAGGTTAGTACGATAGGCGTGCACATTAGAAGAGAGGTGAGAATTTCTCAAGAGAGTGTCGAACTAATATGATTTGCATTGGCCTGTATCAATTTAAATACTTGCTTAACGTATTTTAAAATCAAACACACTTTCGGGCCCTGACCCGTTTCTTTTTCTCTCTCCCTCTTGTGTATATATATGTATATTTTCAGGTGCCCAGCCACAGGGGCGTCTTGCTTAAGATCCTTTGAGAAGAACGAGCTGCAGCTTAGGTTGGAGTTGGAGGTCACTTGAGTAGACGGCTTCTGTTATTGACTCCTCTCCTATTACTCTCATTTATTGGGCACGTGTCTCCCTTTTTATCATTTCATTTATTGTTGGGATTTTTCTATTTCAGTTACTCCAGTATTGTTGTATGGGATTTATTCAGGATGGTTTATGATTTTTAGTTTTATTATGTTGACATTCGATTGGTGAATGTATGGTTTTATTTTAGTTCATCGTGGTGTGATTCTATATTGTAAATGTTGTTTTGGATAATTAAATCTTTTCTTTAATTAAAATTTGGAAGTTCGTATGAAAAAATGTTTTGACACTTAGCTTAATTATTTAGGGTGTTAAATTGGAAAAATTATTTTTATCGACAGTGATGCTGAGAATGAACCAACTGTTTACCTTGATTTAATTTATTAAAGGAGTGATCGCCCGGTATTTAATTAGGCGGGGTGTCACAGGTGGTATCAGAGCATCAGGTTCTAGTGTCCATAGGATCTGTACGGCTTATTCCGCTTTCAGCTTAACGTTTTTGCTATAGAGCCCTATTTTTAGGATTGTTGTATTCCTGCTTTTACGTTTAAGTCTTCAGTTAATTGAGATTCGATGATGACTGTAGACTAATGAATTTTGTTCACGTTTCAGATGCCTCCGAGACGTGCTCCAAAAGATAGGCGTGCCCAAGCCGACCAGCCAGCAGCTCCGGCACCAGGCACAATGAATGCGAATGAGGTAGCCGCCATCGTTGCTCAGGCAGTAAATGCCACGATAGCGATGATTCAGCAGGCTCCACCACAGGTCCAGGCAGTGGCGCCAGTACCAGCACAGCTTCCATCTGCATGGGAGAGGGTTCGGGATGCTTTTCAGAAAGCACACCCCCCTGAGTTTTCTGGTAGCTCCGATATTGTTACTGTCAACCAATGGAAGAAAGACATCCAGCGGCACCTCCGTATGTATGAGTGCACCGAAGTGCAGAAGCAGCTATTGGCCTCTTTCAAGTTGGTGGGAGCAGCATTACAGTGGTGGGAGTCCACTACTACTTTGGAGGAGAGGGACACGATCCCTATTCAGATGTTCTGGGAGCGGTTTGACCGCAAGTACTTTCCACCCGCAGTGCAGACTGAGATGAGGCAGAAATTACTAAATCTGAAGCAGGAGAACCTTACTGTAGCCGAGTATGAGGAGGAGTTCACGAGACTTCTCACAGTTGTGCCAGATGAGGCACCCACTGAGGGCAAGAAAATTTTGTTGTTCGTCGACGGGTTAGCTTGGAGGATCCGTCAGCACCTTATTGGGAATCTATCCCTGAGTACTTTCACTGACATACTCAATGCAGCGTTACTACATTGCCAGGATCACCGCTTCCATCTTCAGGGAAGCAAGAGAGCAGGAGAGTCCAGCCACCAGGGAAGGACCGGTGGTAATAGTGCCGGTGGGGCACCAACTCATGGGCAGACTCGTCAGCACGAGCAGAGTTCCCATCAGGAGGACCCTGCTAAGCGATTCCGTTCAGGTGATTCTAGGCAGGGATTCGGAGGGTTCAGGCAGGGCCATCAGGGTCAGCCTAATCAGCAGGGCCAGCAGGGCCAACACCGACCGCAGGGACAACAGCAGGGCCAGCAAGGCCAACAGCGTGCACATCAAGGCCAACAGGGCCAATGGCGTGGAGGTAACGGCCAGCAGGGCCGTGGTCAGCAGGGACAGAGGGGAGGTAATTTCAGAGGCCGGTGTTTTGTGTGCGGCAAGCACGGCCATAAGCGTCAGGATTTTCCAGAGGGCGATAGGCCCCACAGCAGCAGGGAGCCCGTAATGAGCCGCAGAGGCCACTCTTTCCACCTGCCCTTCCAGCTCCAGCCCAGGTGCCAGCCCTACCAGCCATTCCAGCAGCTCCAGTACAGTAGGGGCAATTACAGTATGGACGTGTCTATAACGTCCACCAGGCAGCAGCTCCACAGGCACCACCCGCGATTGAGGGTATGTTTCCTATCCATGGTACTATGGGTAAAGTTTTGTTTGATACGGGGGCAACGCATTGTTTTATAGCTACGCATTTTGCGAAGTCCTTAGGGTTGTTAGCCACAGCAGAGAGCACCGTGACGTGTGTCGACTCACCACTGGGGAGTGGGTCACTTATATTCTTTATATGCCGGGGAGTAGGGGTAGAGATTGGTAGCTTGGTATTGCCTGCAGACATGCTAGTCTTAGACATGCATGAGCATGATGTGATCATTGGTATGGATTGGCTCGCATCTTATAGAGCCATGATTGATTGCTTCGGTTGGAGCATTATTTTTGCCATTCCGGGGCAAGAGATGTTTGTAGTGGCGATGCCTCACCCAGAGGGAGGTTCGACCGCTCATTTATATTACATTGAGGAGGATACCTCTAAGGAGGTTATGATTCCTTTGGATTCGATCCCAGTTGTTAGGGAGTATTCCGATGTGTTTCAGGAGATACCAGACCTACCGCCCAGCCGTGAGATAGACTTCGTTATAGATTTATTGCCGGATACGAGACCTATAGCACGCGCACCGTACCGTATGGCTCCGGCAGAGATGCGAGAGCTACGAGATCAGATTGAGCAGCTATTAGGTCAGGGCTTCATTCGTAGGAGTACCTCACCGTGGGGCGCTCCAGTCTTATTTGTAAAGAAGAGAGATGGTTCACTGAGATTGTGCGTGGACTACCGGGAGTTGAATAAGGTCACGATACGGAATAAGTATCCATAGCCTCGAATCGATGATCTATTCGACCAGTTGAGGGGAGCAACTTTCTTTTCGAAGATAGATCTGAGGTCGGGGTACCATCAGTTACGAATTAGAGAGCAGGATGTTTCAAAGACTGCCTTCTTGTCGAGATATGGGTCCTATGAGTTCAGGGTGATGTCGTTCGGACTCACAAATGCCCCGGCCATTTTCATGGACTTGATGAACCGAGTATTCAGAGAGTTCTTGGATCAGTTCGTCATCGTCTTCATAGATGATATTTTGATATATTCACACTCCGAGGAGGAGCATGCCGAACACTTGAGGCAGGTTCTTCAGACTGTACGAGAGCATCAGTTGTATGCTAAGTACGAGAAGTGTGGATTCTGGTTGCGAGAGGTACAATTCTTGGGCCATGTTGTTTCTGAGCAAGGGATAGCAGTTGACCCGAGCAAAGTGTCAGCAGTGAGGGAGTGGGGGCAGCCCACGACACCGACGGAAGTGCGTAGTTTCTTAGGGTTAGCCGGATACTACAGGAGGTTCATTCGGGGATTCTCCAAAATAGCGGGTCCGTTGACAAATTTGACTCGCAAAGGGGTACCGTATGTTTGGGATGATGCTTGTCAATTAGCTTTCGACGAGCTAAAAGACAAGCTTACTTCGGCACAAGTCCTTGCTTTACCAAAGCCGGGTGTAGAGTACCTGGTTTATACAGATCCATCCTTACGAGGACTTGGGGGAGTACTTCAGCAGGAGGAGAAGGCTATAGCTTTTGCTTCCCGCAAGCTTAAGCTGCATGAGAAGAATTACCCCACCCACGACCTGGAGTTAGCTGCAGTCGTCTTTGCATTGAGAATTTGGAGGCACTATTTATTGGGCGAGAAATTCCGTTTGTTCACAGACCATAAGTCACTGCAGTACCTGTTCACTCAGCGAGAGCTGAATATGCGGCAGCGCAGATGGTTAGAGTTTGTGAAAGATTACCAGTTCGATATACAGTATCATCCGGGGAAAGCCAACTTAGTTGCTGATGCGTTGAGCCGTAGACCGGTTGACGATGTAGCGGACATCTGGAAAGCAAAGTGGAAGGAGTTGGGTCACCAGGACGTAGTAGCACGTTCTTTCATATCCGTGATGACGGTCACACCCGAGATTGTTACAATGGTGATACAGGCACAGACCACAGACCCGTTTTGTCAGGAGCAGATCGTATGACTTCTAGCCGAGGGTGCTGAGTCCTATTCTGTTAGTTCGGATGGAGGGTTGCGGTTTAATGGGAGATTAGTGGTTCCAGAAGGAGCGGAGCTACGTCATGAAGTGATGACTCATTCTCATGGGTCCCGATTTGCAGTACATCCGGGAGGCGATAAGATGTACTAGGACATGAGACGACAGTACTGGTGGAGTGGGATGAAGAAGGACATCGCTGAATTTGTGTCCAAGTGTTCTACTTGCCAGCAGGTGAAGGTGGACCACTAGAAACCGTCGGGATTACTTCAGCCGTTGGAAGTACCCGCGTGGAAGTGGGAAAGTATTTCCATGGATTTCATTACAGGGTTGCCTACATCACAGCGAGGCCACGATTCTATCTGTGTGACTGTAGACCGTCTGACCAAGGTGGCCCATTTTCTGCCAGTGAGGACAGATTATACCACGGGTCAGTATGCCCAGTTGTTCATCACTGAGATTGTCAGATTGCATGGGGTGCCCCTGAATATTGTGTCAGATAGAGACAAGATTTTTGTGTCACGTTTCTGGGAAAGCTTTCAGGAGGCTATGGGTACAGAGTTGAGACTGAGTTCAGCTTACCACCCACAGACAGATGGACAGACAGAGCGTACTAATCAGATGTTGGAAGATATGCTACGCATGTGTATTCTCGATTTCGGAGGAGGTTGGGAGCCACACCTTCCACTGGTCGAGTTTGCTTATAATAACTCCTATCAGTTTACGATTGGCATGGCTCCATTTGAGGCTTTGTACGGCAGGCCTTGTCGTTCTCCAACCTATTGGCTCGAGGTGGGGGACAACAAGTTATTAGGACCAGAAGTAATCCAGGAGACCTCCGCGAGGATTGAGATAATCAGGAGTCGTATTCGGGTAGCCCAAGACAGGCAGAAGAGCTACGCCGATGCGAAACGGTTCTTCCGGGAGTTTAATGTGGGAGATCAAGTGTTGTTGCGTGTATCTCCTATGAAAGGAGTGATGAGGTTCGGCAAGAAGGGAAAGTTGGCTCCGAGGCACGTAGGACCATTTCCCATCATCGAGAGAATTGGGCCAGTAGCATACAGGTTGGGATTGCCAGAACATTTACATCGCATCCACGATGTATTCCACATCTCGTCGTTGAGGCGATATCTTCGGGATGATATGGCCCATACTCACATTGCGATAGACGAGATAGACTTACAGTCTGATAGCTCTTACGAGGAGAGACCAGTGGCTATTCTAGACTATAGTGAGAGGAGACTGAGGTTGAAAGTAGTTCCACTTGTGCGAGTCCATTGGGAGCATCATAATGTGGAGGACTCCACTTGGGAGCGTGAGGCAGATATGCGCGAGAGATATCCAGATTTGTTTATACCAGGTATGCCTTATTTTCCAAATTTCGGGACGAAATTCCGTTATTAGGGGAGAGTATGTAATACCCCATATTTTTATGCTATATTTAATTTGGGGATTTATTAAATTTAATTTGATGATTTATTTAATAAAAATCCGAAAATTAATTATGTTATAATTATTAACGTGACTAGAGTTAGTAATTATGGGAAACTTGTTGAATATTACTAATGAGCATAGTAATATATTATATTGGTTATATTGAATGTCATTAGTGAATTAAATGACTATTTCGGAAATTTAAGTCGGGACGTGTCCGTGTCACGTCGGGACTAATTATGTTAATTAAAAAGTGAATATTTTATAAGTTGTCCGTATGGTCGTTTTGAGTGCGCCAACGTGTCCGGAAGGGTCGAGATAGTCAGAAAAGTATACCCGGGGGGTTAGTTTGGGCCTCGGGACATTTTTAGGCCTAATTAGTGACCCGGGAGGGCATTTTGGTCATTTTACAAAATAGAGTAATTAAACCCACGAATTTCAGCCATCCTTAGCAGCCATTTAAGTCAGCCTTTTAGGGTTAGAACATTCAGAACCCTAAGACGGCCATTGGAGAAGAGAGGAGAGACCTTGCAAGGTGATTCAAGGCCAAAAACACCACCTATTGCACCACCGTCACCACCAACGCGTAGGTCGCGAGGAGGAGAACACAACCACACCAATATCAGCGGTAACCAGACCTCTGAAATCCTAGGCAAGTGTTTAACTTGCGTATTTTCATTAGTGCAATAATCATATTAGTGTAGGAATGATTAGGAGTATAAATAATGGAAGAAAACCCCAATTTTGATAGGGATTTGCATGTAGAAATCATTATAACCTTATTCTGGAAATTAATATGTGAAGTAGATGATTAACCCACGAATTTGTAATGACTTGTTAGAAGGAAATTCTGGAGAAAACTGATTAGATCAAAAGTTAAGAAAACTTAGGGTTCTTGATGATTAGATGAGATTTTAGGTTGTTTAATCATGTTTAATGATGGTTATATGCATGCTTAACGTTAGAAACATCTGGAAATATATCACCATGATTGTAGTATAAATTTTGGGACGATTAGTGTTGGAAATTATGGATTTGAATGAAGAATATTAGTCAAACCCGTAACTGCACTTCTGCAGAAATCGAAATACCTGTTTGATCGATCGATCGAGCCTAGAGCGTCGATCGATCGAAGGTTCGATCGATCGAGCCCCAGACGTCGATCGATCGACCCCTCCTGGCAAACTCTTTTTCCCCTTGTTTAATTAGTTGAATTAATTTACCGTGGAATATTTCTTGTGCATTATAAAACAAATGTTTTGGGATATAGAAGAGACCAGTAGGACATATGATTAAGTGTTGAGAACTTTATTATGAAATCATAATTGGGTTTAAGGGATAATTAGTTAAGGAACGACGAACTACGTATTTCAAGTGAGAGATTACAACGAATACCTACGTTAGTGAATAGACGTCTAGCTACTGAATTTGTTACTTGGATGGATAAAATCCATGAGTGTCACGTAATTAGTGAGAAAACCCTTCGAGTTAAGGTTAGAGACGAAACCTTATGCGAAATCTTAAAAATGTAAAATTAAGGATAAATGTTGTAATTATGGGTAATGAGAGTGACCTATATTAACATGATGAAATTGGCATATTTATATGATTGTGTGTACATATATTATATACATGTGAAAAACGTACCCGCGCTACTTGCTATCCCTGAGGTTACCGCGCTGGGACGATCTTATCCTGTGTTGCTTTATGGGGGATATTGATTCGTACCCTAGAAGATAGAGATCCTAGGTACAGGCTATCAGATTGATAGTCGGACGGTCCTAAGAGACGTGTGGGTATGTACTGACCTCTTGGACTTGGAATTTATGCTTCGCCTCAACGTTGTTTTGTATATGTTAATACAGTTCGAGAGTGATTCCGAACTTGTATTTCCCTTTGTGTGAGTGATACGGGGATTGGATAGCAGAGTATGCCCGCACCATAGTTTAGTTGGGGTGTCATTATATATATATTTTATACGAGTAGTTAATATATATATATATATATATATATATATATATATATATATATATATGAGGTTATAAACTTTAAACTGCCTACTGTGATTTGTTAAGTAGAACATGGTTGTTGACTCAAAATAATAAATACTTGTTTTGTGAAAGTATGAGAAGGCACTGGTAAACTTTATAATTTAATGAAGCTAAAACGAGAGTAGTGCTACAAGTTGAAAGTAACCTTTTTAAAACATTGTCATCGTTCGATGTTGAAAACTTATGAGTAAGTTAAGATAAACTAGACTAATTGGGAAGGTTAGTACGATAGGCGTGCACATTAGAAGAGAGGTGAGAATTTCTCAAGAGAGTGTCGAACTAATATGATTTGCATTGGCCTGTATCAATTTAAATACTTGCTTAACGTATTTTAAAATCAAACACACTTTCGGGCCCTGACCCGTTTCTTTTTCTCTCTCCCTCTTGTGTATATATATGTATATTTTCAAGTGCCCAGCCACAGGGCCGTCTTGCTTAGGATCCTTTGAGAAGAACGAGCTGCAGCTTAGGTGGGAGTTGCAGGTCACTTGAGTAGACGGCTTCTGTTATTGACTCCTCTCCTATTACTCTCATTTATTGGGCACGTGTCGCCCTTTTTATCATTTCATTTATTGTTGGGATTTTTCTATTTCAGTTACTCCAGTATTGTTGTATGGGATTTATTCAGGATGGTTTATGATTTTTAGTTTTATTATGTTGACATTCGATTGGTGAATGTATGGTTTTATTTTAGTTCATCGTGGTGTGATTCTATATTGTAAATGTTGTTTTGGATAATTAAATCTTTTCATTAATTAAAATTTGCAAGTTCGTATGAAAAAATGTTTTGACACTTAGCTTAATTATTTAGGGTGTTAAATTGGAAAAATTATTTTTATCGACAGTGATGCTGAGAATGAACCAACTGTTTACCTTGATTTAATTTAATAAAGGAGTGATCGCCCGTTAATTAATTAGGCAGGGTGTCACATACCACTTGTAGGAACTGACCGCGTAGTCCCGGGTCCCTCGGTTTGAGAGTATGACGATAATTTGCAAAAATCACACTTAAACTTGAAAACAAGCCGTTAATGGGTGAAAACACAAACCAGGCCGCAAACGACTCCGTAGGAGGCACGAAAACCTCGCACGGGACCAATGAAACTTGTAGGAACTGACCGCGTAGTCCCGAGTCTCCCGGTTTGAGAGTATGACGATAATTTGTAAAAATCACACTTAAGACTTAAAAATAAATCCTTAAAAGGTGAAAAGCCAAACCAGCCCCCAAACGGCCCCGTTAGAGGCACGAACACCTCGCACAGGACCAATGCAACTTGTAGGAACTCACCGCGCAGTCCCGGGTCTCCTGGTTTGAGAGTATGATTGTAATTTGCAAAAATTACACTTAAACTTAAAAATAAGCCGTTAAAGGGCGAAAATCCAAACCAGCCCCCAAACAACCCCGTACGAGGTACGAATACCTCGCACGGGACTAATGCAACTTGTTGGAACTGACCGCGCATTCCTGGGTCTCCCAATTTGAGAGTATGATGATAATTTGCTAAAATCACACACAGACTTCAGAACAAGCCGTTAAAGGGTGAAAACCCAAACAAGCCCCCAAACGACCCCGTAGGAGGTACGAACACCTCACAATGGACCAATGCATCTTGTAGGAACCGACTACGCTGTCCCGGATCTCCCGATTTGAGAGTATGACGATAATTTGCTAAAATCACACTTAGACTTAAAAATAAGCCGTTAAAGGGTGAAAACCCAAACCATCCCCCAAACGACTCCGTAAGAGGCACGAACACCTCGCACGGAACAAATGAAACTAGTAGGAACTGACCGCGTGGTCCCTGGTCTCCTAGTTTGGGTGTATGATGATAATTTAAGAAAATCACATTTAGACTTAAAAACAAGCCGTTAAAGGGTGAAAACCCAAACCAGCCCCCGAACGACACCGTAGGAGGTACGAACACCTCGCACGGGACCAATGCAACTTGTAGGAACTGACCGCGTAATCCCGGGTCTCTCGGTTTGAGAGTATGACAATAATTTGCAAAAATCACACTTAAACTTAAAAACAAACCGTTAAAGGGTGAAAACACAAACCAGGCCCCAAATTACCCCGTAGGAGGCACGAACACCTCGCACGGGACCAATGCAACTTGTAGGAACTGACCGCGTAGTCCCGAGTCTCCCGGTTTGAGAGTATGGCGATAATTTGCAAAAATCACACTTAAGACTTAAAAAAAAATCCTTAAAAGGTGAAAAGCCAAACCAGCCCCCAAACGGCCCCGTTAGAGGCACGAACACCTCGCACAGGACCAATGCTACTTGTAGGAACTGACCGCGCAGTCCCAGGTCTCTTGGTTTGAGAGTATGATGATAATTTGCAAAAATTACACTTAGACTTAAAAACAAGCCGTTAAAGGGTGAAAATCCAAACCAGCCCCCAAACAACCCCATACGAGGTACGAACACCTCGCACGGGACTAATGCAACTTGTTGGAACTGACTGCGCATTCCTGGGTCTCCCGATTTGAGAGTATGATGATAATTTGCTAAAATCACACACAGACTTAAAAACAAGCCGTTAAAGGATGAAAATCCAAACCATCCCCCAAACGACCCCCTTGGACGCACAAACACCTCACTCGGGATCAATACAACTTGTAGGAACTAACCGCGAATGTCCTGGGTCTCCCGGCTTGAGAGTATGACGATAATTTAAAAAAATCACACTTAGAAATAAAAACAATCCGTTAAAGGGTGAAAACCCAAACCAGCCCCCAAACGACACCGTAAGTGGGACGAACACCTCGCACGGGACCAATGCAACTTGTAGGAACCAACCGCGCAGTCCTGGGTCTCCCGATTTGAGAGTATGACGATAATTTGCAAAAATCACACTTAGACTTAAAAACAAACCGTTAAAGGGCGAAAATCCAAACCAGCCCCCAAACGGCCCCATTGGAGGCACGAACACCTCGCACGGGACCAATGCAACTTATAGGAACTGATCGCGCAGTCCCGGGTCTCCCGATTTGAGAGTATGACGATAATTTGCAAAAATCACACTTTGACTTAAAAACAAGCCGTTAAAGCGTTAAAACCCAAACCAGCCCCCAAACGACCCCGTAGGAGGTGCGAACACCTTGCACGGGACCAATGCAACTCGTAGGAACTAACTGCATAGTCCCGGGTCTCTCGGTTTTAGAGTATGACGTTAATTTGAAAAAATCACCCTTAGACTTAAAAACAAGCCGTTAAAGGGTTAAAACCAAAACCCGCCCCCAAACGACCCTAGAAGAGGCACGGACACCTCGCACGGGACCAATACCACATGTAGGAACTGACCGCGTAGTCCCTGGTCTCTCGGTTTGAGAGTATGACGATAATTTGCAAAAATAACACTTAGACTTAAAAATAAGCCGTTAAAGGGTGAAAACCCAAACAAGCCCCCAAATGACCCCGTAGGAGGTACGAACACCTCGCAAGGGACCAACGCATCTTGTAGGAACCGACTACGCAGTCCCGGATCTCCCGATTTGAGAGTATGACGATAATTTGCTAAAATCACACTTAGACTTAAAAATAAGTCGTTAAAGGGTGAAAACCCAAACCATCCTCCAAACGACTCCGTAAGAGGCACGAACACCTCGCACGGAACAAATGAAACTAGTAGGAACTGACCGCGTGGTCCCTGGTCTCCCAGTTTGGGTGTATGATGATAATTTACAAAAATCACATTTAGACTTAAAAATAAGCCGTTAAAGGGTGAAAACCCAAACCAGCCCCCGAACGACACCGTAGGAGGTACAAACACCTCGCACGGGACCAATGCAACTTGTAGGAACTGACCGCGTAATCCCGGGTCTCTCGATTTGAGAGTATGACCATAATTTGCAAAAATCACACTTAAACTTAAAAACAAACCGTTAAAGGGTGAAAACACAAACCAGGCCCCAAACTACCCCGTAGGAGGCACGAACACCTCGCACGGGACCAATGCAACTTGTAGGAACTGACCGCGTAGTCCCGAGTCTCCCGGTTTGAGAGTATGACGATAATTTGCAAAAATCGCACTTAACACTTAAAAATAAATCCTTAAAAGGTGAAAACCCAAACCAGCCCCCAAACGGCCCCATTAGAGGCACGAACACCTCGCACAGGACCAATGCAACTTGTAGGAACTGACCGCGCAGTCCCAAGTCTCCTGGTTTGAGAGTATGATGATAATTTGCAAAAATCACACTTAGACTTAAAAACAAGCCGTTAAAGGGTGAAAATCCAAACCAGCCCCCAAACGACCCCGTACGAGGTACGAACACCTCGCACGGGACTAATGCAACTTGTTGGAACTGACCGCGCATTCTTGGGTCTCCCAATTTGAGAGTATGATGATAATTTTCTAAAATCACACACAGACTTAAAAACTAGCCGTTAAAGGGTGAAAATCCAAACTAGCCCCCAAACGACCCCGTTGGACGCACAAACACCTCACTCGGGATCAATACAACTTGTAGGAACTAACCGCGAATGTCCTAGGTCTCCCTGTTTGAGAGTATGACGATAATTTAAAAAAATCACACCTAGACATAAAAATAAGCCTTTAAAGGGTGAAAACCCAAACTATCCCCCAAACGACCCCGTAAGTGGGACGAACACCTCGCACGGGACCAATGCAACTTATAGGAACCGACCGCGCAGTCCTGGGTCTCCCGATTTGAGAGTATGACGATAATTTGAAAAAATCACACTTAAACTTAAAAACAAACCGTTAAAGGGTGAAAATCCAAACCAGCCCCCAAACGGCCCCGTTGGAGGCACGAACACCTCGCACGGGACCAATGCAACTAGTAGGAACTAATCGCGCAGTCCCGGGTCTCCCGATTTGAGAGTATGACGATAATTTACAAAAATCACACTTTGACTTAAAAACAAGCCGTTAAAGGGTTAAAACCCAAACCAGCCCCCAAACGACCCGGTAGGAGGTGCGAACAACTCGCACGGGACCAATTCAACTTATAGGAATTGACCGCGCAGTCCCGAGTCTCGCGGTTTGAGAGTAAGATGATAATTTGCAAAAATAACACTTAGACTTAAAAACAAGCCCCCAAATGACCCCGTAGGAGGTACGAACACCTCGTAAGGGACCAATGCATCTTGTAGGAACCGACTACGCAGTCTCGGATCTCCCGATTTGAGAGTATGACGATAATTTGCTAAAATCACATTTAGACATAAAAATAAGCCGTTAAAGGGTGAAAACCCAAACCATCCCCCAAACGACTCCTTAAGAGGCACGAACACCTCGCACGGAACCAATGAAACTAGTAGAAACTGACCGCGTGGTCCCTGGTCTCCCAGTTTGGGTGTATGATGATAATTTACAAAAATCACACTTAGACTTAAAAACAAGCCGCTAAAGGGTGAAAACCCAAACCAGCCCCCGAACGACACCGTAGGAGGTACGAACACCTCGCACGGGACCAATGCAACTTATAGGAACTGACCGCGTAGTCCCGGGTCTCTCGGTTTGAGAGTATGACGATAATTTGCAAAAATCACACTTAAACTTAAAAACAAGCCGTTAAAGGGTGAAAACACAAACCAGGCCCCAAACTACCCCGTAGGAGGCACGAACACCTCGCACGGGACCAATGCAACTTGTAGGAACTGACCGCGTAGTCCCGAGTCTCCTGGTTGGAGAGTATGATGATAATTTGCAAAAATCACACTTAAGACTTAAAAATAAATCCTTAAAAGGTGAAAAGCCAAACCATCCCCCAAACGGACCCGTTAGAGGCACGAACACCTCGCACAGGACCAATGCAACTTGTAGGAACTGACCGCGCAGTCCCAGGTCTCCTGGTTTGAGAGTATGATGATAATTTATAAAAATCACACTTAGACTTAAAAACAAGCCGTTAAAGGGTGAAAATCCAAACCAGCCCCCAAACAACCCCGTACGAGGTACGAACACCTCGCACGGGACTAATGCAACTTGTTGGAACTGACCGCGCATTCCTGGGTCTCCCGATTTGAGAGTATGATGATAATTTGCTAAAATCACACACAGACTTAAAAACAAGCGGTTAAAGGATGAAAATCCAAACCAGCCCCCAAACGACCCCGTTGGATGCACAAACACCTCACTCGGGATCAATACAACTTGTAGGAACTAACCGCGAATGTCCTGGGTCTCCCGGTTTGAGAGTATGACGATAATTTTAAAAAATCACACTTAGACATAAAAACAAGCCGTTAAAGGGTGAAAACCCAAACGACCCCGTAAGTGGGACGAACACCTCGCACGGGACGAATGCAACTTGTAGGAACCGACCGCGCAGTCCTGGGTCTCCCGATTTGAGAGTATTACGATAATTTGCAAAAATCACACTTAGACTTAAAAATAATCCGTTAAAGGGTGAAAATCCAAACCAGCCTCCAAACGGCCCCGTTGGAGGCACGAACACCTCGCATGGGACCAATGCAACTTGTAGGAACTACTCGCGCAGTCCCGGGTCTCCCGATTTGAGAGTATGACGATAATTTGCAAAAATCACACTTTGACTTAAAAATAAGCCGTTAAAGGGTTAAAACCCAAACCAGCCCCCAAACGACCCCGTAGGAGGTGCGAACACCTCGCACGGGACCAATGAAACTTATAGGAATTGACCGCACAGTCCCGGGTCTCGCGGTTTGAGAGTAAGACGATAATTTGCAAAAATAACACTTAGACTTAAAAATAAGCCGTTAAAGGGTGAAAACCCAAACAAGCCCCCAAACGACCCCGTAGGAGGTACGAACACCTCGCAAGGGACCAACGCATCTTGTAGGAACCGACTACGCAGTCCCGGATCTCTCAATTTGAGAGTATGACGATAATTTGCTAAAATCACACTTAGACTTAAAAATAAGCCGTTAAAGGGTGAAAACCCAAACCAGCCCCCAAACGACTCCGTAAGAGGCACGAACACCTCGCACGGAACCAATGAAACTTGTAGGAACTGACCGCGTGGTCCCTGGTCTCCTAGTTTGGGTGTATGATGATAATTTAAAAAAATCACACTTTGACATAAAAATAAGCCGTTAAAGGGTGAAAACCCAAACCAGCCCCCGAACGACACCGTAGGAGGTACGAACACCTCACACGGGACCAATGCAACTTGTAGGAACTGACCGCGTAGTCCCGGGTCTCTCGGTTTGAGAGTATGACGATAATTTGCAATAATCACACTTAGACTTAAAAACAAGCCGTTAAAGGCTGAAAACCCAAACCAGCCCCCAAACGACCCCGTAAGTGGGACGAACACCTCGCACGGGACCAATGCAACTTGTAGGAACCGACCGCGCAGTCCTGGGTCTCCCGATTTGAGAGTATGACGATAATTTGCAAAAATCACACTTAGACTTAAAAACAATCCGTTAAAGGGTGAAAATCCAAACCAGCCCCCAAACGGCCCCGCTGGAGGCACGAACACCTCGCACGGGACCAATGCAACTTGTAGGAACTGATCGCGCAGTCCCGCGTCTCCCGATTTGAGAGTATGATGATAATTTGAAAAAATCACACTTTGACTTAAAAACAAGTCGTTAAAGGGTTAAAACCCAAACCAGCCCCCAAACGACCCCGTAGGAGGGGCGAACACCTCGCAAGGGACCAATGAAACTTATAGCAATTGACCGCACAGTCCCGGGTCTCGCGGTTTGATAGTAAGACGATAATTTGCAAAAATAACACTTAGACTTAAAAATAAGCCGTTAAAGGGTGAAAACCCAAACAAGCCCCCAAACGACCCCGTAGGAGGTACGAACACCTCGCAAGGGACCAACGCATCTTGTAGGAACCGACTACGCAGTCCCGGATCTCCCGATTTGAGAGTATGACGATAATTTGCTAAAATCACACTTAGACTTAAAAATAAGCCGCTAAAGGGTGAAAACCCAAACCAGCCCCCAAACGACTCCGTAAGAGGCACGAACACCTCGCACGGAACCAATGAAACTTGTAGGAACTGACCGCCTGGTCCCTGGTCTCCTAGTTTGGGTGTATGATGATAATTTACAAAAATCACACTTTGATATAAAAACAAGCGGTTAAAGGGTGAAAACCCAAACCAGTCCCCGAACGACACCGTAGGAGGTACGAACAGCTCGCACGGGACCAATGCAACTTATAGGAACTGACCGCGTAGTCCCGGGTCTCTCGGTTTGAGAGTATGACGATAATTTGCAAAAATCACACTTAAAATTAAAAACAAGTCGTTAAAGGGTGAAAACACAAACCAGGCCCCAAACGACCCCGTAGGAGGCACGAACACCTCGCACGGGACCAATGCAACTTGTAGGAACTGACCGCGTAGTCCCGAGTCTCCCGGTTTGAGAGTATGACGATAATTTGCAAAAATCACATTTAGACTTAAAAATAAATCGTTAGAGGGTGAAAAGCCAAACTAGCCCCCAAACGGCCCCGTTAGAGGCACGAACACCTCACACAGGACCAATGAAACTTGTAGGAACTGACCGCGCAGTTCCAGGTCTCCTGGTTTGAGAGTATGACGATAATTTGAAAAAATCACACTTAGACTTAAAAACAAGCCGTTAAAGGGTGAAAATCCAAGCCAGCCCCAAACGACCCCGTAGGAGGTACGAACACATCGCATGGGACTAATGCAACTTGTTGGAACTGATCGCGCATTCCTGGGTCTCCCGATTTGAGAGTATGATGATAATTTGCTAAAATCACACACAGACTTAAAAATAAGTCGTTAAAGGGTGAAACCCAAACCAGCCCCCAAACGACCCCGTTGGACGCACAAACACCTCACACGGGATAAATACAACTTGTAGGAACTAACCACGCAGTCCCGGGTCTCCCGGTTTGAGAGTATGACGATAATTTAAAAAAATCACACTTAGACTTAAAAACAAGCCGTTAAAGGGTGAAAACCCAAAACAGCCCCCAAACGACCCCGTAAGTGGGATGAACACCTCGCATGGGACCAATGCAACTTTTAGGAACTGACCGCGCAATCCTGGGTCTCCCGATTTGAGAGTTTGACGATAATTTGCAAAAATCACACTACGACTTAAAAACAAACCGTTAAAGGGTGAAAATCCAAAGCAGCCTCCAAACGGCCCCGTTGGAGGCACGAACACCTCGCACGGGACCAATGCAACTTGAACGAACTGATCGCGCAGTCCCGGGTCTCCCGATTTGAGAGAATGACGATAATTTGCAAAAATCACACTTAGACTTAAAAACAAGCCGTTAAAGGGTGACAACCCAAACCAGTCCCCAAAAGACCCCGTAGGAGGTGCGAACACCTCGCACGGGACCAATACAACTTATAGGAATTGACCGCGCAGTCCCGGGTCTCGCAGTTTGAGAGTAAGACGATAATTTGCAAAAATAACACTTAGACTTAAAAACAAGTCGTTAAAGGGTTAAAACCCAAACAAGCCCCCAAACGACCCCGTAGGAGGTACGAACACCTCGCAAGGGACCAATGCATCTTGTAGGAACCGACTACGCAGTCCCGGATCTCCAGATTTTAGAGTATGACGATAATTTGCTAAGATCACACCTAGACTTAAAAATAAGCCGTTAAAGGGTGAAAACCCAAACCAGCCCCCAAACGACGCCGTAAGAGGCACGAACACCTCGCACGGGACCAATGCAACTTGTAGGAACCGACTACGCAGTCCCGGATCTCCCGATTTGAGAGTATGACGATAATTTGCTAAAATCACACTTAGACTTAAAAATAAGCCGTTAAAGGGTGAAAACCCAAACCATCCCCCAAACGACTCCGTAAGAGGCACAACCACCTCGCACAGAACCAATGAAACTAGTAGGAACTGACCGCGTGGTCCCTGGTCTCCCAGTTTGGGTGTATGATGATAATTTGCAAAAATAACACTTAGACTTAAAAACAAGCCGTTAAAGGGTGAAAACCCAAACAAGCCCCCAAACGACCTCGTAGGAGGTCGAACACCTCGCAAGGGACCAATGCATCTTGTAGGAACCGACTACGCGGTCCCGGATCTCCCGATTTGAGAGTATGACGATAATTTGCTAAAATCACACTTAGACTTAAAAATAAGCCGTTAAAGGGTGAAAACCCAAACCATCCCCCAAACGACTCCGTAAGAGGTACGAACACCTCGCACGGAACCAATGAAACTAGTAGGAACGGACCGCGTGGTCCCTGGTCTCCCAGTTTGGGTGTATGATGATAATTTACAAAAATCACACTTAGACTTAAAAACAAGCCGTTAAAGTGTGAAAACCCAAACCAGCCCCCGAACGACACCGTATGAGGTACGAACACCTCGCACGGGACCAATGCAACTTGTAGGAACTGACCGCATAGTCTCGGGTCTCTCGGTTTGAGAGTATGACGATAATTTGCAAAAATTACACTTAAACTTAAAAACAAGCCGTTAAAGGGTGAAAACACAAACCACGCCCCAAACAACCTCGTAGGAGGCACGAACACCTCGCACGGGACCAATGCAACTTGTAGGAACTGACCGCGTAGTCCCGAGTCTCCCGGTTTGAGAGTATGATGATAATTTGCAAAACTCAAACTTAGACTTAAAAACAAGCCGTTAAAGGGTGAAAATCTAAAACCAGCCCCCAAACAACCCCGTACGAGGTACGAACACCTGGCACGGGACTAATGCAACTTGTTGGAACTAACTGTGCATTCCTGGGTCTCCCGATTTGAGAGTATGATGATAATTTGCTAAAATCACACACGGACTTAAAAACAAGCCGTTAAAGGATGAAAATCCAAACCAGCCCCCAAACGACCCCGTTGGACGCACAAACACCTCACTCGGGATCAATACAACTTGTAGGAACTAACCGCAAATGTGCTGGGTCTACCGGTTTGAGAGTATGACGATAATTTAAAAAAATCACACTTAGACATAAAAACAAGCCGTTAAAGGGTGAAAACCCAAACCAGCCCCCCAAACGACCCCGTAAGTGGGACGAACACCTCGCACGGGACCAATGCAACTTGTAGGAACCGACCGCGCAGTCCTGGGTCTCCCGATTTGAGAGTATGACGATAATTTGCAAAAATCACACTTAGACTTAAAAACAATCCGTTAAAGGGTGAAAATCCAAACCAGCCCCCAAACGGCCCCGTTGGAGGCACGAACACCTCGCACGGGACCAATGCAACTTGTAGGAACTGATCGAGCAGTCCCGGATCTCCCGATTTGAGAGTATGATGATAATTTGCAAAAATCACACTTTGACTTAAAAACAAGCCGTTAACGGGTTAAAACCCAAACCAGCCCCCAAACGACCCCGTAGGAGGTGCGAACACCTCGCACGGGACCAATGAAACTAATAGGAATTGACTGCACAGTCCCGGGTCTCGCGGTTTGAGAGTAAGACGATAATTTGCAAAAATAACACTTAGACTTAAAAATAAGCCGTTAAAGGGTGAAAACCCAAACAAGCCCCCAAACGACCCCGTAGGAGGTACGAACACCTCGCAAGGGACCAACGCATCTTGTAGGAACCGACTACACTGTCCCGGATCTCTCGATTTGAGAGTATGACAATAATTTGCTAAAATCACACTTAGACTTAAAAATAAGCCGTTAAAGGGTGAAAACCCAAACCAGCCCCCAAACGACTCCGTAAGAGGCACGAACACCTCGCACGGAACCAATGAAACTTGTAGGAACTGACCGCGTGGTCCCTGGTCTCCTAGTTTGGGTGTATGATGATAATTTACAAAAATCACACTTTGACATAAAAACAAGCCGTTAAAGGGTGAAAACCCAAACCAGCCCCCGAACGACACCGTAGGAGGTACGAACACCTCGCACGGGACCAATGCAACTTGTAGGAACTGACCGCGTAGTCCCGGGTCATTCGGTTTGAGAGTATGACGATAATTTGCAAAAATCACACTTAGACTTAAAAACAAGTCGTTAAAGGCTGAAAACCCAAACCAGCCCCCAAACGACCCCGTAAGTGGGACGAACACCTCGCACGGGACCAATGCAACTTGTAGGAACCGACCGTACAGTCCTGGGTCTCCTGATTTGAGAGCATGACGATAATTTGTAAAAATCACACTTAGACTTAAAAATAATCCGTTAAAGGGTGAAAATCCAAACCAGCCCCCAAACGACCCCGTTGGAGGCACGAACACCTCGCACGGGACCAATGCAACTTGTAGGAACTGATCGCGCAGTCCCGGGTCTCCCGATTTGAGAGTATGATGATAATTTGAAAAAATCACACTTTGACTTAAAAACAAGTCGTTAAAGGGTTAAAACCCAAACCAGCCCCCAAACGACCCCGTAGGAGGGGCGAACACCTCGCAAGGGACCAATGAAACTTATAGCAATTGACCGCACAGTCCCGGGTCTCGCGGTTTGAGAGTAAGACGATAATTTGCAAAAATAACACTTAGACTTAAAAATAAGCCGTTAAAGGGTGAAAACCCAAACAAGCCCCCAAACGACCCCGTAGGAGGTACGAACACCTCGCAAGGGACCAACGCATCTTGTAGGAACCGACTACGCAGTCCCGGATCTCCCGATTTGAGAGTATGACGATAATTTGCTAAAATCACACTTAGACTTACAAATAAGCCGTTAAAGGGTGAAAACCCAAACCAGCCCCCAAACGACTCCGTAAGAGGCACGAACACCTCGCACGGAACCAATGAAACTTGTAGGAACTGACCGCGTGGTCCCTGGTCTCCTAGTTTGGGTGTATGATGATAATTTACAAAAATCACACTTTGACATAAAAAAAAGCCGTTAAAGGGTGAAAACCCAAACCAGCCCCCAAACGACACCGTAGGAGGTACGAACACCTCGCACGGGACCAATGCAACTTGTAGGAACTGACCGCGTAGTCCCGGGTCTCTCGGTTTGAGAGTATGATGATAATTTGCAAAAATCACACTTAGACTTAAAAACAAGCCGTTAAAGGCTGAAAACCCAAACGAGCCCCCAAACGACACCGTAAGTGGGACGAACACCTCGCACGGGACCAATGCAACTTGTTGGAACCGACCATGCAATCATGGGTCTCCCGATTTGAGAGTATGACGATAATTTCCAAAAATCACACTTAGACTTAAAAACAATCCGTTAAAGGGTGAAAATCCAAACCAGCCCCAAACGACCCCGTTGGAGGCACGAACACCTCGCACGGGACCAATGCAACTTGTAGGAACTGATCGCGCAGTCCCGGGTCTCCCGATTTGAGGGTATGATGATAATTTGCAAAAATCACACTTTGACTTAAAAACAAACCGTTAAAGGGTTAAAACCCAAACCAGCCCCCAAATGACCCCGTAGGAGGTGCGAACACCTCGCACGGGACCAATGAAACTTATAGGAATTGACCGCACAGTCCCGGGTCTCGCAGTTTATGAGTAAGATGATAATTTGCAAAAATAACACTTAGACTTAAAAATAAGCCGTTAAAGGGTGAAAACCCAAACAAGCCCCCAAACGACCCCGTAGGAGGTACGAACACCTCGCAAGGGACCAACGCATCTTGTAGGAACCGACTACGCAGTCCCGGATCTCCCGATTTGAGAGTATGACGATAATTTGCTAAAATCACACTTAGACTTAAAAATAAGCCGTTAAAGGGTGAAAACCCAAACCAGCCCCCAAACGACTCTCTAAGAGGCACGAAAACCTCGCACGGAACCAATGAAACTTGTAGGAACTGACCGCGTGGTCCCTGGTCTCCTAGTTTGGGTGTATGATGATAATTTACAAAAATCACACTTTGACATAAAAACAAGACGTTAAAGGGTGAAAACCCAAACCAGTCCCCGAATGACACCGTAGGAGGTACGAACAGCTCGCACGGGACCAATGCAACTTGTAGGAACTGATCGCGTAGTCCCGGGTCTCTCGGTTTGAGAGTATGACGATAATTTGCAAAAATCACACTTAAACTTAAAAACAAGCTGTTAAAGGGTGAAAACACAAACCAGGCCCCAAACGACCCCGTAGGAGGCACGAACACCTCGCACGGGACCAATGCAACTTGTAGGAACTGACCGCGTAGTCCCGAGTCTCCCGGTTTGAGAGTATGACGATAATTTGCAAAAATCACACTTAGACTTAAAAACAATCCATTAAAGGGTGAAAATCAAAGCCAGCCCCCAAACGACCCCGTAGGAGGTACGAACACATCGCATGGGACTAATGCAACTTGTTGGAACTGATTGCGCATTCCTGGGTCTCCCGATTTGAGAGTATGATGATAATTTGCTAAAATCACATACAGACTTAAAAACAAGTCGTTAAAGGGTGAAACCCAAACCAGCCCCCAAACGACCCCATTGGACGCACAAACACCTCACACGGGATAAATACAACTTGTAGGAACTAACCACGCAGTTCCGGGTCTCCCGGTTTGAGAGTATGACGATAATTTAGAAAAATCACACTTGGACATAAAAACAAGCCGTTAAAGGTTGAAAACCCAAACCAGCCCCCAAACAACCCCGTAAGTGGGACGAACACCTCGCACGGGACCAATGCAACTTTTAGGAACTGACCGTGCAATCCCGGGTCTCCCGATTTGAGAGTATGACGATAATTTGCAAAAATCACACTTCGACTTAAAAACAAACCGTTAAAGGGTGAAAATCCAAACCAGCCTCCAAACGGCCCCGTTGGAGGCACGAACACCTCGCACGGGACCAATGCAACTTGAAGGAACAGATCGCGCAGTCCCGGGTCTCCCGGTTTGAGAGTATGACGATAATTTGCAAAAATCACACTTAGACTTAAAAATAAGTCGTTAAAGGGTGAAAACCCAAACCAGTCCCCAAACGACCCCGTAGGAGGTGCGAACACCTCGCACGGGACCAATGCAACTTATAGGAATTGACCGCGCAGTCCCGGGTCTCGCGGTTTGAGAGTAAGACGATAATTTGCAAAAATAACACTTAGATTTAAAAATAAGTCGTTAAAGGGTGAAAATCTAAACAAGCCCCCAAACGACCCCATAGGAGGTACGAACACCTCGCAAGGGACCAATGCATCTTGTAGGAATCGACTACGCAGTCCCGGATCTCTGGATTTTAGAGTATGATGATAACTTGCTAAGATCACACCTAGACTTAAAAATAAGCCGTTAAAGGGTGAAAACCCAAAACAGCCCCCAAACGACGCCGTAAGAGGCACGAACACCTCGCACAGGACCAATGCAACTTGTAGGAACCGACTGTCTCCCGATTTGGGAGTATGACGATAATTTGCAAAAATCACACTTATACTTAAAAATAAGCCTTTAAAGGGTGAAAACCCAAACCATCCCCCAAACGACCCCGTAGGAGGCAGGAACACCTCGCACGGGACCAATGCAACTTGTAGGAACTCACTGCGTAGTCCCGGGTCTGTCGGTTTGAGAGTATGACAATAATTTGCAAAAATCACACTTAAACTTAAAAATAAGTCGTTAAAGGGTGAAAACCCAAACCAGGCCCCAAACGACCCCATAGGAGGCACGAACACCTCGCACGGGACCAATGCAACTTGTAGGAACTGACCACGTACTCCCGGGTCTCCCGGTTTGAGAGTATGACGATAATTTGCAAAAATCACACATAGACTTAAAAATAAGCCGTTAAAGAGTGAAAACCAAAACTAGCCCCCAAACGGGCCCGTAGGAGGCACGAACTCCTCGCACGGGACCAATGCAACTTGTAGGAACTGACCGTGTTGTTCCGAGTCTCCCGGTTTGAGAGTATGATGGTAATTTGCAAAAATCACACTAGACTTAAAAATAAATCGTTAAAGGGTGAAAAGCCAAACCAGCCCCCAAACGGCCCCCTTAGAGGCACGAACACCTCGCAGGGACCAATGCAACTTGTAGGAACTGACTGCGCAGTCCCAGGTCTCCTGGTTTGAGAGTATGACGATAATTTGCAAAAATCACACTTAGACTTAAAAAAAAGCCGTTATAAGGTGAAAATCCGAACCAGCCCCCCAATTACCCCGTAGGAGGTACGAACACCTCGCACGGGACTAATGCAACTTGTTTGAACTGACCGCACAGTCCTGGGTCTCTCGATTTGAGAGTATGATGATAATTTGCTAAAATCACACACTAACTTAAAAACAAGCCGTTAAAGGGTGAAGACCCAAACCAGTCCCCAAACAACTCCGTTAGAGGCACGAACACCTCACACAAGATCAATACAACTTGTAGGAACTAACCGCGCAGTCTCAGGTCTCCCGGTTTGAGAGTGTAATGATAATTTGGAAAAATCACACTTAGACTTATAAATAAGCCGTTAAAGGGTGAAAACCCAAACCAGCGTAGTCCTGGCTCTCCCGATTTGAGAGTATGACGATAATTTGCAAAAATGACACTTAGACTTAAAAACAAACCGTTAAAGGGTGAAAACCCAAACCAGCCCCCAAACGGTCCCGTTGGAGGCACGAACACCTCGCACAGGACCGATGCAACTTGTAGGAACTGATCACGTAGTACCGGGTCTCTCGGTTTGAGAGTATGACGATAATTTGCAAAAATCACCACTTAGGCTTAAAAATAAGGCGTTAAAGGGTGAAAACCAAAACCAACCTCCAAACGACCCCGTATGAGGCATGAACACTTCGTACGGGACCAATACAACTTCTAGGAAGTGACCGCGTAGTCCCAGATCTCCCGATTTGGGAGTATGATGATAATTTGCAAAAATCACACTTAGACTTAAAAACAAGCCGTTAAAGGGGAAAACCCAAATTAGGCCCCAAATGACCCCGTAGGAGGTGCAAACACCTCGCACGGGACCAATGCAACTTGTAGGAACTGATCGCGCAGTCTCGGGTCTCCCGGTTTGAGAGTATGACGATAATTTGCAAAAATGACACTTAGACTTAAAAACAAGCCGTTAAAGGGTGAAAACCCAAACCAATCCCCAAACGGTCCCGTAGGAGGCACGAACACCTCGCACGGGACCAATGCAAATTACAGGAACTGACTGTGTAGTCCCGGGTCTCCCAATTTGTGAATATGATGAAAATTTGCAAAAATCACATTTAGACTTAAAAATAAGCCGTTAAAGGGTGAAAACCCAAACCAGGCCCCAAACGACCCCGTAAGAGGCACGAACACCTCACACGGGACCAATGCAACTTGTAGAAACTGGCCGCGTAGTCCCGGGTCCCCGGATTGAGAGTATGAAAATAATTTGCAAAAATCACACTTAAACTTCAAAAAAACCATTCAAGGGTGAAAACCCAAACCAGCCCCCAAACGGTCCCGTAGGAGGCACGAACACCTCGCACGGGACCAATGCAAATTGCAGGAACTGATCGCGTAGTCCCGGGTCTCCCAATTTGTGAATATGATGACAATTTGCAAAAATCACACTTAGACTTAAAAATAAGCCGTTAAAGGGTGAAAACCCAAACCAGGCCCCAAACGACCCCGTAAGAGGCACGAACACCTCACACGGAACCAATGCAACTAGTAGGAACTGGTCGCGTAGTCCCGGGTCTCCCAGTTTGAAAGTATGACAATAATTTGCAAAAATCACACCTAAACTTAAAAACAAGCCTTTAAAGGGTGAAAATCCAAACCAGGCCCCAAACGACCCCATAGGAGGCACGAACACCTCGCACGGGACCAATGCAAAATGTAGGAACTGACCGCGTTCTCTCGGGTCTCCTTGTTTGAGAGTATGATGATAATTTGCAAAAAACACATTTAGACTTAAAAACAAGCCGTTAAAGGGTGAAAACCCAAACCAGCCCCCAAACGGTCCCGTAGGAGGCACGAACACCTTGCACGGGACCAATGCAAATTGCAGGAACTGACCACGTAGTCCCGGGTCTCCCAATTTGTGAATATGATAAAAATTTGTAAAAATCACACTAAGACTTAAAAATAAGTCGTTAAAGGAAGAAAACCCAAACCAGCCCCCAAACAACCCCGTAGGAGGCACGACCACCTCGCACGGGACCAATACAATTGGTAGGAACTCACCGCGAAGTTCCGGGTCTCTCGGTTTGAGAGTATGACAATAATTTGCAAAAATAACACTTAAACTTAAAAACAAGTCGTTAAAGGGTGAAAACCCAAACCAGGCACCAAACGACCCCGTTGGACGCACAAACACCTCACACGGGATCAATACAACTTCTAGGAACTAACCGCGGAGTCCCGGGTCTCTCGGTTTCAGAGTATGACGATAATTTCCAAAAATCACACTTAGACTTAAAAACAAGCCGTTAAAGGGTGAAAACCCAAACCAGCCCCCAAACGACCCGGTAAGTGGGACGAACACCTCGCACGGGACCAATGTAACTTGTAGGAACTGATCGCGCAGTCCCGGGTCTCCCAATTTGATAGTATGATGATAATTTGCAAAAATCACCACTTAGGCTTAAAAACAAATCGTTAAAGGGTGAAAAGACAAAGCAGCCCCCAAACGGCCCCATTGGAGGCACGAATACCTCGCACGGGAAAAATGCAACTTGTAGGAATTGATTGTGCAGTCCCGGGTCTCACAGTTAGAGAGTATAATGATAATTTGCAAAAACCACACTTAGACTTAAAAATAATCCGTTAAAGGGTGAAAACACAAACGAGCCCCCAAACGACCCCGTAGGAGGTGCGAACACCTCGCACGGGACCAATGCAACTTAGAGGAACTGACCGCGCAGCCTCGGGTCTCGCGGTTTGAGAGTATGACGATAATTTATAAAAATAACACTTAGACTTAAAAACAAGCCGTTAAAGGGTGAAAACCCAAATGAGCCCCCAAACGACTCCGTAGGAGGTACGAACACCTCGCAAGGGACCAATGCATCTTGTAGGAACCAACTGCGCAGTTTCGGGTCTCCTAATTTGAGAGTATGACGATAATTAGCTAAAATCACACTTAGACTTAAAAATAAGCCGTTAAAGGGTGAAAACCCAAACCAGCCCCCAAACGACCCCTTAAGAGGCACGAACACCTCGCACGGGACCAATGCAACTTATAAGAATCGACAGCGTAGTCCCGGGTCTCCCAATTTGGGAATATGAAGATAATTTGCTAAAATCACACTTAGACTTAAAAAGAAGCCGTTAAAGGGTGAAAACCCAAACCAGCCCCCAAACGACCCCGTAAGGGGCACGAACACCTCGCACGGAACCAATGTAACTTGTAGGAACTGACCGCGTGGTCCCGGGTCTCCCGGTTTGGGTGAATGAAGATAATTTGGAAAAATCACACTTATTCCTATAAATAAGTCGTTAAAGGGTGAAAACCCAAACTAGCCCCCGAACGACACTGTAGGAGGTACGAACACCTCGCACGGGACCAATACAACTTGTAGGAACTGACCGTGTAGTCCCGGGTCTCTCGATTTATGAGTATGACGATAATTTGCAGAAATCGCACTTAAACTTAAAAACAAGCCGTTAAAGGGTGAAAACACAAACCATTCCCCAAACGGCCCCGTAGGAGGCACGAACACCTCGCACGGGTCCAATGCAACTTATAGGAACTAACAGCGTAGTCCCGAGTCTCCCGATTTGAGAGTATGACGATAATTTACAAAAATCACACTTAGACTTAAAAACAAATCGTTAAAGGGTGAAAAGCCAAACCAGCCCCCAAACGGCCCCGTTAGAGGAACGAACACCTCGCACGGGACCAATGCAACTTGTAGGAACCGTTCGCGCAGTCCCACGTCTCCTGGTTTGAGAGTATGACGATAATTTGCAACAATCACACTTAGACATAAAAATATGCCATTAAAGGGTGAAAACCCAAACCAGCCCCCAAACGACCCCGTAAGTGGGATGAACACCTCGCACGGGAATGCAACTTGTTGGAACTGACCGCGCAGTCCTGGGTCTCTCGATTTGAGAGTATGACGATAATTTGGAAAAATCACACTTAGACTTAAAAACAAACCGTTAAAGGGTGAAAACCCAAACCAGCCCCCAAACGGCCCCGTTGGAGGCATGAACACCTCGCACGGGACCAATGCAACTTGTAGGAACTGATCGCGTAGTACCGGGTCTCTCGATTTGAGAGTATGACGATAATTTGAAAAAATCACCACTTAGACTTAAAAATAAGACGTTAAATGGTGAAAACCCAAACCAACCTCAAAGGGACCCCGTAGGAGGAACGGACACCTCGCACAGGACCAATGCAACTTCTAGGAAGTGACCGCGTAATCCCGGATCTCCCGGTTTGGGAGTATGATGATAATTTGCAAAAATCATACTTAGACTTAAAAACAAGCCGTTAAAGGGTCAAAACCCAAATTAGCCCCAAATTACCCCGTAGCAGGCGCGAACACCTCGCACAGGACCAATGCAACTTGTAGGAACTGACCGCGTAGTCCCGGGTCTCCCGATTTGAGACTATGATGATAATTTGCAAAAATCACAGTTAGACTTAAAAACAAGTCGTTAAAGGGTGAAAACCCAAACCAGCCCCCAAACGGTCCCGTAGGAGGTACGAACACCTCGCACGGGACCAATGCAACTTGTAGGAACTGACCGCGTAGTCCCGGGTCTCCCAATTTGAGAGTATGATGATAATTTGCAAAAATCACACTTAGACTTAAAAACAAGTCGTTAAAGGGTGAAAACCCAAACCAGGCCCCAAACGACCCCGTAAAAGGCACGAACACCTCGCACGGGACCACTGCAACTTGTACGAACTGACTGCGTAGTTCCGGGTCTCCCGATTTGGGAGTATGATGAAAATTTGCAAAAATCACACTTAGACTTAAAAATAAGCCGTAAAATGGTGAAAACCCAAACCAGGCCCCAAACGACCCCGTAAGAAGCACGAACACCTCGCACGGAACCAATGTAACTTGTAGGAACTGACCGCGTGGTCTTGTGTCTCCCGATTTGGGTGTATGACGATAATTTGCAAAAATCACAATTAGACTTAAAAATAAGCCGTTAAAGGGTGAAAACCCAAACCAGCCCCCGAATGACACCGTAGGAGGTACGAACACCTCACACGGGACCAGTGCAAATTGTAGGAACTGACCACGTAAGCCCGGGTCTCCGGGTTTGTGAATATGATAAAAATTTGCAAAAATCACACTTAGACTTAAAAACTAGCCTTTAAAGGGTGAAAACCCAAACCAACCCCAAAATAACCCCGTAGGAGTTACGAACACCTCGCAAGGGACCAATGCATCTTGTAGGAACCGACTGCGCAGTCCCGGGTCTCTCGATTTGAGAGTATGACGATAATTTTCTAAAATCACACTTAAACTTAAAAATTAGCCGTTAAATGGTGAAAACCCAAACCAGCCACCAAATGACCCCGTAAGAGGCACGAACACCTCGTACTGGACCAATACACCTTGTAGGAACTGACCGCGTGGTCCCGTGTCTCCCGGTTTGGGAGTATGACGGTAGTTTGAAAAAATCACACATAGACTTAAAAACAAGCCGTTAATGGGTCAAAACCCAAACTAGCCCCCGAACGACACTGTAGGAGGTACGAACACCTCGCACGGGACCAATGCAACTTGTAGGAACTGATCGCGTAGTCCCGGGTCTCCCGGTTCGAAAGTATGATGATAATTTGCAAAAATGACACTTAAACTTAAAATCAAGCCGTTAAAGGGTGAAAACCCAAACCAGGCCCCAAACGAACCCATAGGAGGCACGAACACCTCGCACGGGATCAATTAAACTTGTAAGAACTGATCGCGTACTCCCGGGTGTCCCGATTTGAGAGTATAACGATAATTTGCAAAAATCATACTTAGACTTAAAAATAAGCCGTTAAAGGGTGAAAATCCAAACCAGCCCCCAATCGATCCCGTAAGAGCCACGAATACCTCGCATGGGACCAATGCAACTTGTAGGAACTGACCGCGGAGTCTCTGGTCTCCCGGTCTGAGAATATGATGATAATTTGCAAAAATCACGCT
The DNA here is from genome assembly GCA_949130495.1 of Sambucus nigra. Classification (NCBI taxonomy): domain Eukaryota; kingdom Viridiplantae; phylum Streptophyta; class Magnoliopsida; order Dipsacales; family Adoxaceae; genus Sambucus; species Sambucus nigra. Next base: position 99,534,014 of record OX422211.1, on the reverse strand, counting down.
TATACTTAAAAATAAGCCGTTAAAGGGTGAAAACCGAAACCATCCCCCAAACGACCCCGTAGGAGGTACAAACACCTCGCAAGGGACCAATGCAGCTTGTAGGAACCGACTGCGCAGTCCCGGGTCTCCCGATTTGATAGTATGACGATAATTTGCTAAAATCACACTTAGACTTAAAAATAAGTCGTTAAACGGTGAAAACCCAAACCATCCCCCAAACGACCCCGTAAGAGGCACGAGCACCTCGCACGGGACCAATGCAACTTGTAGGAATTGATCGCGTAGTCCCGGCTCTCCCGGTTAGATAGTATGATGATAATTTGCAAAAATCACACTTAAACTTAAAAACAAGTCGTTAAAGGGTGAAACCCATAACCAGGCCCCAAACGAACCCATAGGAGGCACGAACACCTCGTACGGGGCCAATGCAACTTGTAAGAACTGACCGCGTACTCCTGAATCTCCAGGTTTGAGAGTATAGCGATAATTTGCAAAAATCACATTTAAAATTAAAAACAAGCCATTAAAGGGTGAAAACCCAAACCAGCCCCCAATCGGTCTCGTTGGGGGCACGAACACCTCGCACGGGACCAATGTAACTTGTAGGAACTGACCGCGTAGTACCGGGTCTCTGGGTTTGAGAGTATGACGATAATTTGAAAAAATCACCACTTAGCCTTAAAAATAAGGCGTTAAAGGGTGAAAACCCAAACCAACCTCAAAACGACCCCGTAGGAGGCACGAACACCTCGCACGGGACCAATACAACTTCTAGGAAGTGACCGCGTAGTCCCGGATCTCCCGATTTGGGAGTATGATGATAATTTGCAAAAATCAGACTTATACTTAAAAATAAGCCGTTAAAGGGGAAAACCCAAATTAGGCCCCAAATGACCCCGCAGGGGGCGCAAACACCTCGCACGGGACCAATGCAACTTGTAGGAACTGACTGCGCCGTCCCGGGTCTCCCGGTTTGAGAGTATGACGATAATTTGTAAAAATCACACTTAGACTTAAAAACAGTACGTTAAAGGGTGAAAACCCAAACCAACCCCCAAACGGTCTCGTAGGAGGCACGAACACCTCGCACGAGACCAATGCAAATTGCCGGAACTGACCGCGTAGTCCCGGGTCTCCCAATTTGTGAATATGATGAAAATTTGCAAAAATCACACTTAAACTTAAAAATAAGTCGTTAAAGGGTGAAAACCCAAACCAGGCCCCAAACGACCCCGTAAGAGGCACGAACACCTCACACGGGACCAATGCAACTTGTAGGAACTGGTCGCGTAGTCACGGGTCTCCCGATTTGAGAGTATGAAAATAATTTGCAAAAATCACACTTATACTTAAAAAAAACGTTAAAGGGTGAAAACCCAAACCATCCCCCAAAAGGTCCCGTAGGAGGCACGAACACCTCGCACGGGACCAATGCAATATCTAGGAACTGACCGCGTACTCCTGAGTCTCCGTGTTTGAGAGTATGATGATAATTTACAAAAATCACATTTAGACTTAAAAACAAGCCGTTAAAGGGTGAAAACCCAAACCAGCCCCCAAACGGTCCCGTAGGAGGCACGAACACCTTGAACGGGACCAATGCAAATTGCAGGAACTGACCACGTAGTCCCAGGTCTCCCAATTTGTGAATATGATGAAAATTTGCAAAAATCACACTTAGACTTAAAAATAATCCGTTAAAGGGTGAAAACCCAAATCAGGCCCAAAACGACCCCGTAAGAGGCTTGAACACCTCACACGGGACCAATGCAACTTGTAGGAACTGGCCGCGTAGTCCCGAGTCTCCTGGTTTGAAAGTATGACAATAATTTGCAAAAATTGCACTTAAACTTAAAAACAAGTCGTTAAAGGGTGAAAATCCAAACCAGGCCCCAAACGACCCCATAGGAGGCACGAACACCTCGCACGGGACCAATGCAATATGTAGGAACTGACCGCGTACTCCCGAGTCTCCTTGTTTGAGAGTATGATGATTGTTGATACCAAATTTAATCTACTGACGTGGACCAATAATAAGAAGACACGTGTCAATCTACATGGCACAATAACAACGAGGAAGTTTATTTCCCCCGACCAAGTCATGTTCGCTCGGAGCAACAAGGATACCCCGAGGAACTACAACACCCCGAGGAACTACAACACTCCGAGGAACTCCAGCGCTCCGATGAACTCCTGAACGACGAGCAACTAAGGCGGTCCGAGCTTCATCTCGGCCGTATCATTAAACGGACAACTGTTCAACTATTCATTGAATGTTTGTATTTTTGACGCACACGCTTGAAGAACATTAAATGAGTTACCCTTTCAGATGATAGCCTCAAGGACCTTTCATATGTATATCATTTAATGCACCACCCTTTCATATGTAAGCCTCAGGGCTATAAATACATGGTATCTCCCTCATTCAAGGGGACCGGAATTTCTTGAAAGAACTTGTAATCAAGAATTCCATAAACACTCAGTAATAACATAACAGTGGACGTAGGCTTTATTCCTAGCCGAACCACTTTAAAAATCTTTGTCTTATTTATTTATCTGTGATTAAATAATTAGAGCGATCTAGTTTTTTACATCAACAGATTGGCGCCGTCTGTGGGAACGTGTTACAAGCGTTGTTCTCCACCAAAAGCTAAGTTTTTATTTTCTCTACGTATAATCAATTATACATACATCTTTTGATTGAATCGTGATTTTTATGTTTATATACATAAATTAATTGTCCAATTTTTATCTGCAAAATGTTGCATCTCATGATTTTTAAATCATAACTGTTAGATTCATCCTTATTTAGAAATCTGAAAAATAGTAGATTTCATAAATCATAATTCTTTGCTTGATTCTCAAGTTTTAATTTTATATCATGGAATAAATATTTTAAATGATTACATATGCCAATATATACGACGATGATAAGATTTGATCATTTTCATTGTTGATTTTGAAATAAATTTTGTAAGATATTTCATGTCTATTCAAATTCCCATCATATTTTTAATAAAAGAATGGGAAAAGGTTAAAGACAATGAAAAGTCTTCTCATGGAAATCATGACCCAGATCTATTTTTTCTCTCTTCAAAGTTTGAGTCTCTTTGCATTCACAAGTTTAAGTCTCTTTGTATTCATTTTTATGAACTATATACTTAATTTGGTTCATCTTCCATCTATGTCAATAAAGTCAAATTGATTGATTTTTTATATAAATTTGGTAATAATTTCGATCATTCACCATATTTTTATCTCTCCAAATTGGGAATAGGAAGGGATCAATATAAAAAATAATTTTCTCTCACCTGAAAAATCATTACCCACCTCTTGTAAAAGAGGATCAGTAAAATAATCATGACCATATCAAGACTGGGAACAAATTTTATATTTTGGCCCCTCGTTCATCACATCACAAGGTTTCTTTGACGAAATCACACGATCTAGTGGGTTATATATTTATTCATTTAATTAACATTCTTAAGGTTCAAATTTTACATTGAATGTTATTTTCATCTAAAGATTCGATATATTCTGGTCATCCAACCATATATTCTATAATTTGAGATATCCTTAAATGTTGGTCGGCAACATCCATGTCGTTTGTCGGCAGCAGTAGAATCTTGGGGTATTAAAAAAATGCTAAGCACCCCTGATATTTCTTTAAACACGAGTTCGGCTTGGGGACAAGCAAGGGGCTTAAGTCTTTTTAACTTATGATCACCCCAAAAATATTTTTAAACAGCAACTAATACCTGATTGGTTGTTGGAGATTAAATAAATTTACAAAAAAACTTTACGTCTTACTTATGATGCATATTTGATAATAATTTGTCCATCTCACACACATTTGGCATAAAACATATTATTTCATATTTTGAAATTTTTATGCTGATACATATCATATATTGATTGGATGAGTAAATTATTCTCATGACTAATCAATTCAGCCTACACATATGGTAGAGCAAATTATTAATTTTTACAGGCACAAGATTCAATGCCGACGAATGCTGAAGCACAAATTATTCTATATCCGTTCGGATTCATATTTTATATTTATCTCAGCATGGAGCTCGAAAAATTTCTTCTCTCTATATATATTCGGCTCCGAGGAAAAGCTACAACAGTTATTATATTTCACCCCCAACGGATAGTTGGTCGGGGTAATTCTTATTTATATTCAGGCCCAGATATCTGCTCCAGCACAAATGATTCTATATATCCATTGGGATTCATATTCTATATTCATCTCAACATGGAGTTCGGCGAGATACTTATTATCATATTCAGCTTTGAAGAGAACTATAACATTTATTATATTTCACCCCCAACGGATAGTTGTCGGGGTAATTCTTATTTATATGCAGGCCCAACAAAGTTCTCGACCATATTCTTATGTTCTGGAAAATATTATTCTTATTCGGCATTCTGCAATTATGCCTCGACAAGATACTTATTCAGCTTTAAGGAGAATTACAACATTCGTTCGGATAATTCTTATTTATATTCAGGCCTGACAACGTTCTCGGCCATATTCTTATGTTCTGAAAGATCTTATTCTTGTTCGGAATTATATGATTCTACCTCGACGGATCGACGAGGCACTTTATTATTTTTAATTATTCTTTATATCTATTTGGATGCATATTATATTCTCATTTCAGCATGGAGCTCGACAAATATTTATAATCTTATTCAGCTCCAAGGATGTCTCCAGCATTTATTATATCTTATTCAGCTCCAAGGATATCTCCGGAATTTATTATATCTTATTCCCACCAATCTGTTGGTCATCGCCGAGGAGGTATCCTGCAATTATATTATATTTTATTCCCAACAATCTGTTGGTCATCGCCGAGGAGGTATCCTGCAATTATATTATATTTTATTCCCAAAAATCTGTTGGTCATCGACGAGGAGGTATCCTGCATTTATATTATATTTTATTCCCAACAATCTGTTGGTCATCGCCGAGGAGGTATCCTGCATTTATATTATATTTTATTCCCAACAATCTGTTGGTCAGCGCCGAGGAAGTCTCCAGCATTTATATTATCTTATTCCCAACAATCTGTTGGTCAGCTCCGAGGAAGTCTTCATCATTTATTATCAATTACCACCAATTCCGATTGGTAGATAAAATCCAACTCCGGTTGGTAGACAAAATCCAACTCCGGTTGGTAGATAAAATCCAACTCCGGTTGGTATCGGTCGATAAATCTCATTCAAAGTTCACATTCCACAGTTGAGGGCTTCTATTACAGATATATTTGTTCATTTGGTGGCACATTCTTATAACATCATGCAATCGAGCATCAAATTTAACTCCACAAACTCACATGGTCAGGGCCCCGACTAATCATCATTCAGGAGGAATATTGAAGTTCAGGAGGTATATTGAAGTTCAGGAGGAATATTGAAGTTCAGGAGGTATATTGAAGTTCAGGAGGTATATTGAAGTTCAGGAGGTATATTGAAGTTCAGGAGGTATATTGAAGTTCAGGAGGAATATTGAAGTTCAGGAGGAATATTGAAGTTCAGGAGGTATATTGAAGTTCAGGAGGAATATTGAAGTTCAGGAGGTATATCGAAATTCAAGAGGTGTATTCAGAAGTATCAGGACGTGATGAAAGAAAGCGACAAGTATTCCACCGAGGAACTCTGTCAGACCAGAAATTAGAAGACAAGTTGCCTATATGGAGGCTATATGTAGATGGCTCATCTTGCACTACAGGCTGTGGGGCAGGGATCGTTTTGAACAGCCCAGACGAGGTCGACATGGAATACGCCCTATGTTTCTAATTCAAAGCTTCTAATAATGAGGTTGAGTATGAGGCCATGATTGCAGGTCTTAATTTGTCAAATATTATGGAGGCACATCAGGTTATTGTCTTCAGTGATTCTCAATTGATCGTAAACCAAATGTTGGGAATATATGCAACCAAAGGAGAATTGATGATCAAGTATCAAGCAAAGGTGATGGAGTTAGTATCAGAGTTTGTTGCTGTTTAACTGGTAAGAATATCAAGAATGGATAATGTGAGAGCATACGCCTTGGCCCGATTAGCATCAGCTACTCGTACCGAGCTGCGAAGAACGATACCAATTGAAGTATTAGAAAGTCGGAGCATAGATGAAGACCTGACGATGAATATTATTACCCTTGATTTAGGACCATCTTGGATGGATCCCATCGGAGCATATATTGAGGAGGAACAATTACCGGAAGATAAGCTCGCTGCCAAGAAATGGAAGTTTAAAGCTGCTCGGTATAATGGTATTCGAAAGATAATCTTGCTGCCAAGAAATGGAAGTTTAAAGTTGCTCGGTATGTACTAATTAATGGTATTCGGAGGATAAGTTCGCTGCCAAGAAATGGAAGTTTATAGTTGCTCGGTATAATGGTATTCGGAAGATAAGCTCGCTGCCAAGAAATGGAAGTTTAAAGCTGCTCGGTATAATGGTATTCGGAAGATAAGCTCGCTGCCAAGAAATGGAAGTTTAAAGCTGCTCGACGAGAAATTATGGCAGGTTTGCAAAGATGTGTACATCCCTCCGAGGTGAATTGATTAAAGAGATCCATGAAGGGTCCTGTGGAGCCCATGTAGCAGGTCGAACACTTTTGCAAAAGGTGATGATGCAGGGATACTACTGGCCGACGATGAGAGCTGATTGTATAGCTTATGCCAAGAAATGTGACAAGTACCAACGCTTTTCCTCCATCCGAAGAACTTCAAAAACATTGTTGACACCCATCATTTATCCTTGGCCATTTTCCATGTGGGGATTGATTTGGTTGGACCATTACCGACGACTCGAGGAAGATTCAAATACCTCGTCATCGTAGTCGATTATTTTACTTAGTGGATAGAAGCTGAGCCACTTATTGACATGACATACGAGAAGGAAGGTGTACCAATTTGTTTGGAAGAACATCATCTGCCGATATGGTCTCCCTCATGCCTTCATCACAGACCATGGAACACAATTTAAAAACGAGGAGTTTGCTGCCTATTATCATCAGTCAAACATTTTGAAGGTTCATTCAGCGCCAGGATATCCTCAGAGCTAATGGACCAAAAGCTCTAAGGAGCTAAAAGTGCTCTAAGGAGCCAAAAAGTGCTCTAAGGAGCCAAAAGTGCTCTAAGGAGCCAAAAGTGCTCTAAGGAGCCAAAAGCTCTAAGGAGCCAAAAAATACTCCTTTGGTTAGGAGGCGCTCTAAGGAGCCAAAAGCTCTAAGGAGCCAAAAAACTACTCCTTTGGTTAGGAGGTGTACACCAGCATGATCAATTACGGTTGGTAAGATAAAAATATACTCTCACATTACAACTTATGTTGGTCGGGAGGTAAGATTATTACAAAAATTTCTTTGAGGAATAAAATATTCCAAAATACACCAAGTATAGTTGGTCGGGGATAAAAACCCACTAACTGTAGCTGGTCGACGAGGACAAATTATTGACCTTAGTTGGTCGGACACATTTTATGAAAATATTTGAAATTGAACCAAGTATGGCTGGTCGGAGATAAAAATCCATCAACTGTAATTGGTCGACAAACATTATTTAACAACCTTGGTTGGTTGGAAACAGTTTGAACATTTTTATACTCGTTACTTTTTTATTAAGTGATCGAGCAACATTACTAATACTTGTAACTTTTTTATTACTAAGTTGGTCGATGAACAACACAATATTGTTATCTTTTTAACAGATACATATGCATAAATGTAAAGTGTTTGATATTTACAAGACAATAGCAATTAAGATTGCGAACAAAAATGAAAGTCCTTCATTAAAATAAAAAACAAAATACATTTAGAATGAAAATGTATACTAACTATTACATTGAGATTCCTATTCTATTGGTTTCTTTTCCATCTACTTTTGAAACAGGTTCCTCGCCAGCAGGAGGATCATCTAAAACATAAGGGGAGTTTATGAAGTTAATATCTTTCAACATTCTGATATTCATCACAGATGATCTGTCCGAGAAGCATTAGCTCATTCCCGAGAAGCACTTGCTCGTCCCTGAGAATCACTTGTTAGTCCCCGAGAACCTCTTGTTCGTCCCCGAGCAGAGGTAGAAGTCAAAATCAGCATCTATAGCACTGAGATCTTTGCTAATACTGTCTCGACCAATAATGAAGAAGAATTTATGAGAAAATGTTTCGAAGTCCACCACTAGCCTGGTACTAATCAGATCGAAGAGTTGGGTTCAAAAGCTATATGTTACTCGACAAAGTATTCAGATAAGCTTAAATCAAAAAAATCAAGCACGTGAAGTTAGCACTCAGTTGCTCGACACAGGAAGCAGTTGGTCGGATGGCAAACCAATCAACATACTTGAAGATTATGACAAGCTACAAGATTCATACTATGGCATGGCTGCATCCAAATTCCCAGGGGTGATACATAGCACACGGAGTTCCTCTAAAGAAATATTAGCAACCATCGATCAGCCTGCATCATACTTCGTCCAGGAGATAATGAACTTTGTGTTGAACAAATCAAGAAGGTAGATCAAGAATTTCACGAGCACCGAGCAACATTGCAGAATAAATACTCCATCCTTTCAAGTAACCCATCAAGCATGAAGCATTGGGGGCTTCTGTTGATACCAAATTTAATCTACTGACGTGGACCAATAATAAGAAGACACGTGTCAATCTACATGGCACAATAACAACGAGGAAGTTTATTTCCCCCGACCAAGTCATGTTCGCTCTGAGCAACAAGGATACCCCGAGGAACTACAACACCCCGAGGAACTACAACACTCCGAGGAACTCCAGCGCTCCGATGAACTCCTGAACGACGAGCAACTAAGGCGGTCTGAGCTGCATCTCGGTCGTATCATTAAACGGACAACTGTTCAACTGTTCATTGAATGTTTTTATTTTTGACGCACACGCTTGAAGAACATTAAATGAGTTACCCTTTCAGATGATAGCCTCAAGGACCTTTCATATGTATATCATTTAATGCACCACCCTTTCATATGTAAGCCTCAGGGCTATAAATACATGGTATCTCCCTCATTCAAGGGGACCGGAATTTCTTGAAAGAACTTGTAATCAAGAATTCCATAAACACTCAGCAATAACATAACAGTGGACGTAGGCTTTATTCCTAGCCGAACCACTTTAAAAATCTTTGTCTTATTTATCTATCTGTGATTAAATAATTAGAGCGATCTAGTTTTTTACATCAACAATGATAATTTGCAAAAATCACATTTAGACTTAACAACAAGCCGTTAAAGGGTGAAAACCCAAACCAGCCCCCAAACGGTCCCGTAGGAGGCACGAACACCTTGCACGGGACCAATGCAAATTGCAGGAACTGACCACGTAGTCCCGGGTCTCCCAATTTGTGAATATGATGAAAATTTGCAAAAATCACACTTAGACTTAAAAACAAGCCGTTAAAGGGTGAAAACCGAAACCAGGACCCAAACGACCCTGTTGGACGCACAAACACCTCACACGGGATCAATACAACTCGTAGGAACTAACCGCGCAGTCCCGGGTCTCCCGGTATGAGAGTATGACGATAATTTACAAAAATCACACTTAGACTTAAAAACAAGCCGTTAAATGGTGAAAACCCAAACCAGCCCCCAAACAACCCCGTAAGTGGGACGAACACCTCGCACAGGACCAATGCAACTTGTAGGAACTGACTGCGCAGTCCCGGGTCTCCCGATTTGAGAGTATGATGATAATTTTCAAAAATCACCACTTAGGCTTAAAAATAAATCGTTAAAGGGTGAAAAGCCAAACCAGCCCCCAAACGGCCCCGTTAGAGGCACGAACACCTCGCACGGGACCAATGCAAATTGTACATACTGACCGCGTAGTCCCGAATCTCCCGATTTGAGAGTATGATGATATTTTGCAAAAATCACACTTGGACTTAAAAACAAATCGTTAAAGGGTGAAAAGCCAAACCAACCCCCAAACAGCCCCGTTAGAGGCACGAACACCTCGCACGGGACCAATGCAACTTGTAGGAACTGACCGCGCAGTCCCAGGTCTGCTAGTTTGAGAGTATGATGATAATTTGCAAAAATCACACAAACTTAAAAACAAACCGTTAAAGGGTGAAAATCAAAACTAGTCCCCAAACGACCCCGTAGGAGGTTCGAACACCTCGTACGGGACCAATACAACTAGTAGGAACTGGCCGCGCAGTCCTGGGTCTCCCGATTTGAGAGTATGACGATAATTTGCTAAAATCACACATAAACTTAAAAATAAGCCGTTAAAGGGAGAAAACCCAAACCAGCCCCCAAACGACCCCGTAAGCGGCACGAACACCTCGCACGAGATCAATACAACATGTAGGAACTAATCCCGTAGTCCCGGGTCTCCCGGTTTGAGAGTATAATGATAATTTACAAAAATCACAGTTAGACTTAAAAACAAGCCGTTAAATGGTGAAAACCCAAACCAGCCCCCAAACGACCCCGTAAGTGGCACGAACACCTCGCACGGACCAATGCAACTTGTAGGAGATGACCGCGTGGTCCCGGGTCTCCCGGTTTTGGAGTATGGCGGTAATTTGCAAAAATCACACTTAGACTTAAAAACAAGCCGCTAAAGGGTGAAAACCCAAACCAGCCCCAGAACGACCCCATAGGAGGCACGAACACCTCACACGGGACCAATGCAACTTGTAGGAACTGACCGCGTAGTCCCGGATCTCTCGGTTTGAGAGTATGACGATAATTTGCAAAAATCACACTTAGACTAAGCCGTTAAAAGGTGAAAACCCAAACCAGCCCCCAAACGACCCCGTAAGAGGCACGAACACCTCGCACGAGACCAATGTAACTTGTAGGAACTGACCGTGTGGTCCCGGGTCTCTCGGTTTGGGAGTATGACGATAGTTTGCAAAAATCACACTTAGACTTAAAAACAAGCCCTTAAAAGGAAAAAACCCAAACCATCCCCCGAACGACACCGTAGGAGGTACGAACACCTCGCACGGGACCAATGCAACTTGTAGGAGTTGACCGCGTAGTCTCGGGTCTCCCGATTTGAAATTATGACGATAATTTGCAAAAATCACACTTAAACTTAAAAGCAAGCCGTTAAAGGGTGAAAACCCAAACCAGACCCCAAATGAACCCATAGGAGGCACGAACACCTCGCACGGGACCAATGCAACTTGTAAGAACTGATCGCGTACTCCCGGGTGTCCCGGTTTGAGTGTATAACGATAATTCGTGAAAATCACACTTAGACTAAAAACACAAGCCGTTAAAGGGTGAAAACCCACACCAGCCCCCAATCGGTCCCGTAGGATCCACGAACACCTCGCACGGGACCAATGCAACTTGTAGGAACTGACCGCGCAGTCTCTGGTCTCCTGGTTTGATAATATGATGATAATTTTTAAAAATCACACTTAGACTTAAAAATAAGCCTTTAAAGGGTGAAAACCGAAACCAGCCCCCAAATGACCCCGTAGGAGGTACGAACACCTCGCTAGGGACCAATGCAGCTTGTAGGAATTGACCGCGTGGTCCCGGGTCTCCCGATTTGGGAGTATGACGATATATTGAAAAAATCACACTTAGACTTAAAAACAAGCCATTAAAGGGTGAAAACCTAAACCAGCCCCCGAACGACACCGTAGGAGGTACGAACACCTCGCACGGGACCAATGTAACTTGTAGGAACTGATCGCGTAGTCCGGGGTCTCCCGGTTTGAGAGTATGATGATAATTTGCAAAAATCACACTTAAACTTAAAAACAAGCCGTTAAAGGGTAAAAACCCAAACCAGGCCCCAAACGAACCCATAGGAGGCACGAACACCTCGCACGGGACCAATGAAACTTGTAAGAACTGACCGCGTACTGCCGAGTCTCCCGGTTTTCTGAGTATAACGATAATTTGCAAAAATCACATTTAGAATTAAAAACAAGCCGTTAAAGGGTGAAAACCAAAACCATCCCCCAATCGGTCTCGTTGGACGCACGAACACCTCGCACTGGACCAATGCAACTTATAGGAACTAACCGCGCACTCTCTGGTCTCCCGATTTGAAAATATGATGATAATTTGAAAAAATCACACTTAGACTTAAAAACAATCCGTTAAAGGGTGAAAAGTCGAACTAGCCCCCAAACGGCCCCATAGGAGGCACGAACACCTCACACGGGACCAATGTAACTTGTACGAACTGACCGCGTAGTCCCGAGTCTCCCGATTTGAGAGTATGACGATAATTTGCAAAAATCACACTTAGACTTAAAAACAAATCGTTAAAGGGTGAAAAGCCAAACCAGGCCCCAAACGGCCCTATTAGAGGCACGAACACCTCGCACGGGACCAATGCAACTTGTAGGAACTGACCGCGCAGTCCCATGTCTCCTGGTTTGAGAGTATGATGATAATTTGAAAAAGTCACACCTAGACTTAAAAATAAGCCGTTAAAGGGTGAAAATCAAAACCAGTCCCCAAACGACCCCGTAGGAGGTACGAACACCTCGCATGGGACCAATACAACTTGTAGGAACTGGCCGCGCAGTCCTGGGTCTCCCGATTTGAGAGTATGACGATAATTTTACTAAAATCACACATAGACTTAAAAATAAGCCGTTAAAGGGTGAAAACCCAAACCAGCCCCCAAACAACCCCGTAAGAGGCACGAACACCTCGCACGAGATCAATACAACTTGTAGGAACTAATCGCGTAGTCCCGGGTCTCCCGGTTTGAGAGTATGATGATAATTTACAAAAATCACACTTAAACTTACAAACGAGCCGTTAAAGGGTGAAAACCCAAACCAGCCCCCAAATGACCCCCGTAAGTGGCACGAACACCTCGCACGGGACCAATGTAACTTGTAGGAGCTGACCGCGTGGTCCCGGGTCTCCCGGTTTGGGAGTATGACGATAATTTGCAAAAATCACACTTAGACTTAAAAACAAGTCGTTAAAGGGTGAAAATCCAAACCAGCCCCAGAACGACCCCATAGGAGGCACGAACACCTCACACGGGACTAATGCAACTTGTAGGAAATGACCGCGTAGTCCCGGATCTCTCGGTTTGAGAGTATCACGATAATTTGCAAAAATCACACTTAGACTTAAAAACAAGCCGTTAAAGGGTGAAAATCAAAACCAGCCCCCAAACGGTCCTTTAGGAGGCATAAACACCTAGTACGGGACCAATGCAAATTAAAGGAACTGATCGTGTAGTCCCGGGTCGCCGGATTTGTGAATATGACAAAAATTTGCAAAAATCACACTTAGACTTAAGAACAAGCCGTTAAAGGGTGAAAACCCAAACCAGACCCACAAAAGACCCTGAAAGAGGCAAAACACCTCGCACGGGACCAATGCAACTTGTAGGAACGGATCGCGTAGTACCGGGTCTCCCGGTTTGAGAGTACGACGATAATTTGCAAAAATCATCACTTAGGCTTAAAAACAAGGCGTTAAAGGGTGAAAAGCCAAACCAGCCCCCAAACGGCCCCGTTGGAGGCACGAACACCTCGCACGAGAACCAATGCAACTTATAGGAACTGACCGCGCGGTCCTGGGTCTCCCAATTTGAGAGTATGACGATACTTTCCAAAAATCACACTTAGACTTAAAAACAAGTCGTTAAAGGGTGAAAAACCAAACCAGCCCCCAAACGACCCGGTAGGAGGTACCAACACCTCGCATGGGACCAATGCAACTTGTAGGACCTGACTGCGCAGTCCCGGGTCTCCCAGTTTGAGGGTATGATGATAATTTGCTAAAATCACACTTAGACTTAAAAACAAGTCGTTAAAGGGTGAAAACCCAAACCAACCCCCAAACGACCCCGTAAGAGGCACGAACACCTCGCACGGGACCAATTCAACTTGTAGGAACTGATCGCGTAGTACCGGGTCTTTCGATTTGAGAGTATGACGATAATTTGAAAAAATCACCACTTAGGCTTAAAAATAAGGCGTTAAAGGGTGAAAATCTAAACCAGCCTCAAAACGACCCCGTAGGAGGCACGAACACCTCGCACGGTACCAATGCAACTTCTAGGAAGTGACCGCGTAGTCCCGGATCTCCCGGTTTGGGAGTATGATGATAATTTGCAAAAATCACACTTAGACTTAAAAACAAGTCGTTAAAGGGTGAAACCCCAAATTAGGCCCCAAACGACCCCGTAGGAGGCGTAAGCACCTCGCACGGGACCAATGATACTTGTACGAACTGATCGCGTAGTCCCGGGTCTCCCGGTTTGAGAGTATGACGATAATTTGCAAAAATCACACTTAGACTTAAAAATAAGCCGTTAAAGGGTGAAAACCCAAATTAGGCCCCAAAGGACCCCGTAGGAGGCGCGAACACCTCGCACGGGACCAATGATACTTGTACGAACTGACCGCGTAGTCTCGGGTCTCCCGGTTTGAGAGTATGACGATAATTTGCAAAAATCACACTTAGACTTAAAAACAAGCCGTTAAAGGGTGAAAACCCAAACCAGTCCCCAAACGGCCCCATAGGAGGCACGAACACCTCGCACGGGACCAATGAAACTTCTAGGAACTCACTGCATAATCTCGGGTCTCCCGGTTTGAGAATATGACGATAATTTGTAAAAATCAAACTTAGACTTAAAAATAAGCCGTTAAAGGGTGAAACCCAAACCAGCCCCCAAACGGCCCCGTTGGAGGCACGAACACCTCGCACGGGACTAATGAAACTTATAGGAACTAACCGCGCCATCCCGGGTCTCCCGGTTTGAGAGTATGACGATAATTTGCAAAAATCACATTTAGACTTGAAAACAAGTTGTTAAAGGGTAAAAAACCTAAACCAGCCCCCAAACGACCCCGTAAGAGGCACGAACACCTCGTACGGTACCATTGCAACTTGTAGGAACTGATCGTGTGGTCCTAGGTCTCCCAGTTTGAGAGTATTATAATAATTAGCAAAAATCACGCTTAGACTTAAAAACAAGCCGTTAAATGGTGAAAACCATAATTAGGCCCCAAACGACCCCGTAGGGGCCGCGAACACCTCGCATGGGACAAATGATACTTGTATGAACTGACCGTGTAGTCCCGGGTCTCCCGGTTTGAGAGTATGACGATAATTTGCTAAAATCACACTTAGACTTAAAAACCAGCCGTTAAAGGGCGAAAACCCAAACCAGCCCCCAAACGACCCCGTAGGAGGCACGAACACCTCGCACGGGGAAAATGCAATTTGTAGGAACTGACCGCGTAGTCTCGGGTCTCCCTATTTGAGATTATGATGATAATTTGCAAAAATCACATTTAGACTTAAAAACAACCCGTTAAAGGGTGAAAACCCAAATTAGGCCCCAAACGACCCCTAGGATGAACGAACACCTCGCACGGGACCAATGCAACTTGTAGGAACTGACCGCGTATTCCCGGGTCTCCCAATTTGAGAGTATAATGATAATTTGCAAAAATAGCAATTAGACTTAAAAATAAGCCGTTAAAGGGTGAAAACCCAAACCAGACCCCAAACGACCCCGTTAGAGGCACGAACACCTCGCACGAGACCAATGCAACTCGTAGGAACTGATCGCGTAGTCTCGGGTCTCCAGATTTGAGAGTATGATGATAATTTAGAAAAATCACACTTAGACTTAAAAAAAAAGACGTTAAAGGGTGAAAACCCAAACCAGGCCCCAAACAACCCCATAGGAGGCACGAACACCTCGCACGGGACCAATGGAACTTATAGGAACTGACAGCGTAGTCCCGGGTCTCCCAGTTTGAGAGTATGATGATAATTTGCAAAAATCACACTTAGACTTAAAAACAAGCCGATAACGGGTGAAAACCCAAACTAACCCCCAAATGACCCCGTAGGAGGCACGAACACCTCGCACGGGGCCAATGCAACTTATAGGCACTGACAGCGTAGTCCCGGGTCTCCCAATTTGAGAGTATGATTATAATTTTCATAAATCACACTTAGACTTAAAAATAAGCCGTTAAAGGGTGAAAACCCAAACCAGCCCCCAAACGGCCCTGTAGGAGGCACGAACACCTCACACGGGACCAATGCAACTTGTAGGAACTGACCACATAGTCTCGGGTCTCCCGATTTGAGAATATGTTGATAATTTGCAAAAATCACATTGGACTTAAAAATAAACCGTTAAAGGGTGAAAAGCCAAACCCGCCCCCAAACGGCCCCGTTGGCGGCATGAACACCTCGAACGGGACCAATGCAACTTGTAGGAACTGACCGCGCAGTCTCGAGTCTCCCGATTTGAGAGTATGACGATAATTTGCAAAAATCACACTTAGACTTAAAAACAAGCCGTTAAAGGGTGAATACCCAAACCATCCCCCCAAACGACCCCGTAGGAGGTACAAACACCTCGCACGGGACCAATGCAACTTGTAAGAACTGACCGCGCATGACACACCCCAACCCAGTTACTTATAATTAAGTCTGAAAGTCAAAGTGAGTCAAACCATAATTAATTTAACCAAACCATAAACAAGAGCTTTAATTTCAGAGTCATCATTGTAAATCCATATATCTGAAAACCTTTTTACAACATCAGAGTAGTCACAGTTATACAGACTTGCTTGAAGGAAAATTTAACTTAATTACATCATTTACATTTAAACAAAATGTTTGTTTCTCCCATTCCTGACTAACCCAACCCGACTTCCTAGATTTGGCAGTGACATCGCGTTGAAAAATGTGAACATAGGAACCATGAGTAAAATAGCCCAGTGAATGCATCACTACTATACTACTGCATAAATTTAAATGCAATAAATCATGTCCATATAATTATGTATTAACTTATCCGGCTCATTCATAATTAATGACCAACTTTTCCGAATCATGATTCACATATCCTGTCTAAATAGATAATTCTCCCCCATTCTTGGTCGTGGAGTAACCCCTTGTCATTAATAGACAAATCTCCACCATTCTAGGTCGGGGAGTAACCTCCCATTTCGGTAAACAAAAATGAACAATTTCATATTCATTATATTTTGATCATATCAACAACACGATACAAATATCTCTTTCCAGTGAGTACACTCACCTTGGTTGATAACTATGTATTCACGTTTCCTTCTCGTGGAGCTGAACTGGGTTGATTAGATATTACACCTATCAATCCAACTAAATTAGTACTGAACCTCAATCATAAATATTATCCTAACATAATTATGTAACTTTCCATGACTATACATTAACAATATAATTCCAATTAAGTCACCTTCCATAAAACATAGGTAAAGGCAAAACAATGATATACATGTTGATAAAGTTACGGACATTCAACCGTAGGAAGTACCTTATGAGGAATTTATAACCAAAGTCAAGTAAACATGAAATTATACTCCTCAATGTATATACACATGAAACATGTGCTCAAAGTACCCTTTGTAAGGACGAAATACAAACATTCATTCAAGGGGTACCCAGTATGGCCTGAAATTATTGTCTTACATACTTAACCATCATATATTCCTACATTGTACAAATACAGGGGTCCAACCTCATCAATATGAAAACATATATGAATATACTATCTAGCACAAGTGACGGTGTAATTTTTCAAGCTTCCTAGGGCAAGTTATGACCATTTCTCTACAACACAAGAAATCTGACCTACAAGCTCCTCTATTGTTCCTTCGAATTCCCAGAATTTTCATAATTTTTCTACAGCATAACTTTCTATGATTTTCAACCCATTTTCAGTACACATAATTACTAGTACAGAATTATAGTTTCATATAAATCAGTAATATAAGATAAATGACAAGATTTGCAATTAGGATTACCTTCGGGACTTTTACGTAATTTCCATGGATTTTTCTACACCTTTTCTCCTCACTTTTCCTTCCTAAACTCCCTAATTCTCTTTCCTCAAGGTGAAACCTTTTCATGGCTGATTTTGGCTGAAGTATAAAGCTATTTCAAGGGTATAAGGTCGGCAAAGGCTGCCTCCCAAGCCAACTAAGTAAATTAAACCATTTGGTTTAATAAAAGACAAAATACCACTTAAAGGGAATGGACAACTTTGCCCTTTGTTCATAAATTTTGTATAACTCTTTACTCGGGCATCCATTTGATGATTAGTTTGTTGTATTATAACCCTAACTCACATGTCTACAACTATCTAGTTTTCACCTCAA
Organism: Sambucus nigra; assembly: GCA_949130495.1. Classification (NCBI taxonomy): domain Eukaryota; kingdom Viridiplantae; phylum Streptophyta; class Magnoliopsida; order Dipsacales; family Adoxaceae; genus Sambucus; species Sambucus nigra. The sequence continues at coordinate 99,515,853 of OX422211.1, read as the reverse complement.
GTCATTTATAATGTTATAAAGGTCAAAACTAGTCTCTAACAGGAACCTTTCTACCGAAAACAACAAAATTTGTGTTTGTAAATAATTCGACCTTTCATGATTCATGAAAGTAGGATTATAATAAACATAATCACTTAACATTAGATATACTAATATCACATTATTCATATCACATAAGATAAGCATGATTTAAATATAATTTATCATAATTATATTCGGGTTGTCACAGCGCAGTCCCCATCGATGTGACATGTGCTAATAATCCTCCACTTTTTGAAAACTTCAATTCAATCCCCATCGATGCCAAGTCAAGAATATTTCCAACACAGGAACATCGTATGTAACCAAGAATCCCTGATGATTTTCGACTCAAAGCATCTGCTACTACATTGGCCTTCCCAGAATGATGATGGATGGTACAGTCATAGTCTTTAATCAGCTCTATCCAACGTCTCTGTCTCAAATTCAGTTCTTTCTGTGTAAACAAGTATTTCAAACTTTGATGATACGTCGTCATCTCATTTGAGCGACATCCCTAGCTCATTTTTTTACATTTATTTGCAGCACCCTGATTATTGTGGCATATTTTTTGGTACTATTGGAAGCTTTCTGGACTGACTGGTTTATATGCAGGTTATATTGTTTCAATATTGATATTTTTCATATGATTCCGTTAATCACACCTGATTAGGTTGTTATATTCTTTGTGTGATTACTTTGTTTACTAGCTATTGATTTGTCATTACTTGATCATATTTAGCTGGCTGTTTCATGATTATCTAGCGATTTTTAATTGGTACATTCTTATGCTAGATACTTGTTTGATTGGTTTATCTTTTCACTGGGTTGTCTATTCAAGATAAAAGTGGGAGAGATGTATGTGATGTAGGGGGAGATTTTTTGAGCATGTTTATTGAGATTTGATTTAAATATTATTTGATTTCTTATTTTATAAAATGGTTTCATATTGTTGCTCAATTGTTTAACAAATGACTTTTTTTCCAGCGTTTATTCATATTGGTATCTATTGTAAAATTGATATCATTTGGATATATATATATATATATATATATATTGGTTTCATTTGTTCCTCCATACTTCACTGGGTATTTTTTTATCTGTTTCATGTGTGTAGGTATGCTTCAGAGATTTGAGATTTCAAGTCTATATCACATTCAGACAGTTCATGCTTCCCGGTGCTTCATATACTATTTTGTGTCCTATAATTTTTGACTTTGGGTTTATGGGATGGGTTTTAGGCGTCATACGGTTTGACGGCTCGAATTAGGCATTTCACTGGTTTAGTTTTTTCTCGAAATAGTCAAAGGGGGAGATTTTTAAGGACATAAATTTCCACTTGAGTCCCTATTTTGTTTTGACTTAATTCCGTGAACAAAGCTGTGTTTGTAATATGTGATATGGAGATTTTATTTTGTCACGATCCCACTTGGTCTATGACGTATTAAAGAAATTGAAGACGTCGCGGCAAAACTTAAAATAATTAATCATGTAGAAGTTTAATTGGTGCAATTTTATTCATCTTCAAGTTTATTTCATTCCAAGATCACACAGGTATGATTGCGTATAATTAATGGTTCTCGGAATAATTTTTATAAAAGGACAAGGATGAATTTTTATAAGGAAAAATATTTTAGAATGTTTTAAAGAGTATTCAAATGTTTTAAACTACGCTTTATTCTGATAAGCTCGAAAAAGAGTTTGAATTAATTGTATCTCCTTTGGAAGAAACATTTTTAAGAAAAAGTCACACTGACACGCGCGTCGTTCACCTGACAGCTCGAATCGTTCAAACGAGATAGCCATGTCGCGCGAACGACTGGTCAATCTCATTCAAGCGACACGTTTTTCATGTCACCGACTTAAAATCCTATTTAAAGCGTCATTTCGTCAGAATTTAAAAGTAGTGCAATTTGGAAAATAGTTTTCAATCCAGTACAAGTTTTGCACATGTTTTTCTAAGGTTCAAAAGCTTAAACACATCCTTAGAATTTGCAAAGATCCGAGTTATCATTACTATATGTTTATGTGATCTTGTTGCACCAAGAAGGTTTGTTCTATACATGAACATCTGGGTTTTGCGGTGAAGAAAATAGAAGGACTTCTTGTTCGACATCGTACACGTATCAAAGCCATTCGGTGGACACCGAGACATATGTGGACGCGTGTGTTATTGACAGGTATCGTGGAAGAAGGACTTTCTTCATGGGCATTGTGAGAGGAGTGGTTGAAGATCAGAAGAGCGTTAAGACCCGTGGGTATAGAGTCGTTGAGTGAGCCTTTTATCTTTTCGTTGTAATTCCACATTCATAGTGATTGTCTAGCTTGGGTCGTTCGAGATTTTTTCTCGTATTGGGTTTTTCCTCGTACATCCTGCGTTGTGAGTATTCTTTACTGTACCTTACTTGCTTTAATCACTATATGCATGGTTCGGATTAATCAAGATAAAATTGGTTTAAATGAAAATTTGTTTTTTCACAACTTGGTTTGGTGCTAATAAAAAGTTGGATAATTTTTTGTTAAAATTGGTTTGATTTGAAATACACTCATAAGGGACACTCTTTCAAATTGGTATCAGAGCTAGAAAACATAGTTTATTTTTTTATTATTATTTTTTTTTAATCAAACCTCAAATTTATTAAAGAAGGTAGAATAGCCCTACCAAAGTGACTTATACAAGCTAGAGAAAGGATAATAAAAAGAAAAACATATAGGAACTGAAATATTTGAAAATTTTGATGGATTGAACACCTTGAAGATCCATTTTGTAGTGGCCTCTAGTTGAGAAAGGAAGATCTCTGGCTTGACTGAAAGAAGAGTAACATTTTGAATTTACTCCATGATTTGCTAGACTGTCTGCAACCTTGTTATTCTCCCTCCAAGTATGCTGAAATTTGACTTGAATCTTGTCTTGAAGGAGCTTGATATCATAAAATACTTCAATCATGGACCAGGGAATCGACTTCATAGTACCATTAAGCATGTCAATCACCAATTTAGAATCACATTCTACTATGATATTGTGTAGATTTAATGATATACAAAGTTTTAATCCCTTAAAAATGGCCAATATCTCAGCTTTGTTGTTGGTAATAAAACCTTCAAAATAGGAGAAAGCCTTAATAAGCCGACCCCTGTGATCTCTAATTATACCACCTGATCCAGAAAGATCTGGATTTCCTTTGGAATCTCCATCACAATTTAGTTTAGCATAGCCATCCAGAGGTTTGATCCAATGGAAAATGATAAAAGAACTAGGGACATATGATGCAACATTCAGTTTGAAAGATTGGATGATGAAATCAAAGTTTCTGGTAGAGGACTTGAAGGTTTTATGATAAGCACAAGATTGGATAAGTTCATAAACTTGATGAATAATATTCTTAGCTACCATTGTAACACCATTAAAAACACATAAATTTCTGCAAATCCATATTTCCCAAATTATAGCAGCAGGACATAAGAGTCATGTGAATAGAAGAGTAAGAAATATGAACACCAAGAAGCTAAGCAAAGTGTTTCCATACTGATTGAGCAATAGGGCTATTTAGAAACAAATGGTGCATAGATTCAGAAGAATCATAGAAGCAACAGCATCTGGATGCAATTCTGATCCCCATACCTTGAATAGCCACAGCTAAAGGGACAATATTGTGCAGACATTTCCAAAGAAATATAGATATTTTATTAGGGATATCTGGATTCCAAATGAATTTAAACACTGTAGAGATAGGTTTAGCAGACCTGATAATTTGCCGAGCTGATTTAAATAAGAAAAGACCATCTTGAGTGGGAGTCCAATATGTGGTTCCATTGATGACAGTGGAATATTGATCAGAAATTCTTTTAAACTCTTGAATTATATGATGAGAACTTGAGACAACTTGAGTATTACCTCCCTTGTATTTTGCAGAGCAAAGGCTAGGACTGGTTTTCAGGTTCCAATTGAGATTCAAACTGGATGAATTGCAAACGTCTTTCATATTTTTGAACCCCAAACCACCTTCTTCAATAGGAAAACAGAGGTCAGACCATTTCTTCCAGTGAAACTTAGCACTAAAATCCTTAGAATGCCCCCATAAAAAGTTACTGAAAATATTATGATAATTGAAATGGTATTTTTTGTAGGGATTAGAGCTGAAATAGTATGGACTGGAATAGATAATAGGACAGAAGATATGAGAGTTATTCTTCCTGGAAGAGAAAGGAATTTAGATTGCCAAGAGTCAAGTCTAGCTCTGATTTTAAGGATCAGGTCTTCGAAATAGGAATGCTTACTTCTCCCATAAAAAATGGGACAACCAAGGTATCTGATGGGAGATTTTTTGAAGGACAGTTTAGAAATTTTGGCAATAGATTTAATTTTATTGGAAGAGATGGAGTGATGGATAGTGAAACTACTTTTGGAAAAATTGATTAATTGCCCAGAAGCAATTTCAAATTTTTTTAGGAACTTGATCAAATTCTTGATGCTATGAGGACCCCCATTGCAGAAAATAATAGTGTCATCATCAAAGCTTAAATTAATTGTGAGGGGGCTATTTCTAGGGAGAGAATAAGGTTTAATATGGCCATTAGTAAATAGCTTATGTAAACCTTTATTAAAAGTTTCAGCTACCAAAATAAATAGCCCAGGAGAGAGAGGATCCCCCTACTTGAGACCTCTAAAAGACTTGAAAAAACCAGCACTTTGACTAATGATAATAGTTGAAAACCAGCTATTTGAAATAATCCTCCAAATTCTATCAATCCAGATTTCAGAGAACCCAAATTTTCTTAGGGTTTTAATAGGGAACAACCATGAAACTCTATCATACGCCTTTGATAGGTCTAATTTGATGACAACATTAGAACCAAAGGTCTTCTTACCAATGTTCTGCATAAGCTCTTAAGCAAAGAGAATATTATCAGTCACTTTTCTACCTTTGATGAAGCCAGCTTGAGATAGGCCAATAATGGATGGGAGAACTTGAGATAGTCTTGAAGCAAGGATTTTTGTAATTATCTTGAAAAAGAAATTACAAAGGCTAATAGGCCTAAAATCTGTGCAAACAGAGGGATTTGTGGTCTTTGGAATGAGGATAATGTTGGTGCTAGTCCAGCTTTTAGGGAGTTCACCACCTGAAAAGAAGTAACAAACAACATTTATAAGGTCGGATTTGATGATTTGCCAAAAGGTTTTATAAAGTAATCCATGGTATCCATCTGGACCGGGGAAGCCATCTTCATTAAGATCTTGGATAGCATTCCAAATCTCCTATTCATTAGGTATAACATCTAGCATGAAGACTTGCTCAGTGGATAAAGAAAGATCAAGATATTTAATGAGTTTATCTTCCCCATCAATGATATTATCTTTAAAATTGTCTTCAAAGTAATATACAAATGTTTTTTGCACCCTTTCAAGATTTTCAATCCAAATCCCATCTTTATTCTTAACTTTGTGGATCATTTACTTCAATCTCTTGGCCTTGACAGATGTATGGAAAAGCTTGGAGTTAGTGTCACCTTCTAATAGCCATTTACCTCTCATTTTTTGCCTCCAAAATCTTTCTTCCTTACTAAGAGCTTGGAGTAGATTTACTTTAGAGAGAGCTAGCTTGTCCCTATTAGCAAGAGTTGGGGAGGTTTCAAATATAATTTTATTTGATAGAACCTCATCTTCAAATCTGGAAATTTCTTCAAAAACATTATTGTAGGAACTTTTATTCCAAGACACTAGAGAGGATTTAAGCCTTTGAAGCTTGGCAGAGAAAATTCTAAGAGGGTTCCCAAAAACCTCAACATTCCAAGAGTTCTCAATAACATATTTAATTTCTCTATGCTGGCACCAAAGATTTAAGAATTTGAATGGTTTTTTTTATTAAATTAGATTGGGAAAGAATAGAGAATAGAAGAGGGAAATGATCAGAACATGTCTTGTTTAAATGAGATAAAGAGAAATTAGGGAAGGTATCACCCCACTCAATTGATGTTAGGCATCTATCAAGCCTAGACCAAATTTTATCACTATCTCTATTATTGTGACATGTGAACTTAGTTCCCGAGAATTTAACTTCAAGAAGAGCAGCTGTAGAGATGAAATTATTGAAGTCTTCTACAGCTCTAAAGTCAATCTCCTGACCACCCAACTTTTCATCACTCTTAGTAACAACATTGAAATCTCTAGTAATCAACCAAAGTTGATTATTATAGATACATTTGTGCTGCAGCAAGCTAGCCCGCAAATCAGCCCTTTCATGTCTTGTGCATTTTGCATAAACAATAGAGAGGAAAACATCACATTGGATATGAGGATGAGTGATTTTAACTAACATGGTCTGGTCATCATTCAACAGCTTCACACAAGTAGTCCCAAACCTCCGTAGGAACCAGATTTTGTTGTTGGTGTTAGACAAGCCTCCATCAAAATTAATGGCTCTACGCAACTGATCAAGTTGATCCAACTTGGATTTAGGTTCTAAATTATCCATAAATGGAAGAGAGTGAATCTTGCAAAGTTTCTTGAGTCTCCTTTTAGAGGGCTTGTTAGACAACCCTTTAATGTTCCAACATAGGAAGTTTATCATTGAGAGATAGTAGGTGAAATACCTTTTGAGATCTTAGAAGCAGCTCTAGTTAATCTCTTGAACATAGGATCAGGAGGCCTGCGTTTTGGGGCTGCTTTGGTAAACAAATTTGCTTCTGTTTCAACCACAGTAATTTTTTGAAGAGCCATTTTCTTGTCAAGTTGTTTAGACAAACAAATAAATTCCTTTATAAAGGGGGGGCTAATTAAATGATCCACTTCATTATCAGATAAAACAATGGGTTTTATCAAGACATCTTGCTTCTTAGCTGGCAGGTCAGTTCCTTTTGGAGAAAGCATAAGGTTATCAAGAATTAACATGTCAGAGTTGTATAGATCTTCGTCTTGAATTTTATTGATAAATTTTTGGATGACTAGGTAAAGTTTGTTTGGGGTAAAGGTCTTGATCAGAGATTAGTTGGGAAAGTTTAATGGAATTAATTGGTCACAAAGGTCTTGATTAGGTTTTGGGGTAGGGTCTTGGATATTTTGTGGAGAAGGAATTGGATTATTAGAGAGGATAGTGGTGTTATGATCAGTTTTTGATGGAGATTGGTTGTTATGGGGTAGGTTGATTTGACTTGGTGAAAGATTAGAATAAAAGTTTTTTGAGGATTCACCATTGGTAATGAGAGGATTCAAGGGTTTGGGTATAGGAATTTTTTTAATGGTGAATTATTGGTTAGGTTTTAAAGGTTCAACATTACTTATGGGGCCAGAAGTTTTCTGAGGGTTGGTATTATAGGGTTTATAGTTTTTGGGAAGTTTAGGTACAGCATCACCTGTAGAATTTAGCAGACAGTTCTTCCTATCATGACCAACTTTGAAGCAGTCGATGCAATATTTAGGGACATCTTCAAACGAAATGTTTTGCCAAAACCCATCTTTTCCATAACCAATCTAAAGACGATCAGGTTGTGAATCGAGCAGATCAATCTCAACGCAGATCCTAGCTATACTAGGTCTATTGATAGAAGCAGTGGAACTGTTCAGTTTTAAAGGCTTTCCCACAACTTGAGCAATAGAAAATAATGAATATTTGGAGAAAAAATGGATAGGTAGGGATGGAAAAGAGATCCATACTGGGACTATATAGCTTTCTTTCTCAGGTCGAAATTTGGGAGACCATTTAAAAGTCCTCATAGGGCTTCTACCAATGAACCATTGATTACGTAACCATAACCTTGTTAAATCTTCTTCATGGAAAAAACGAATGAGGATATGTTTTTGATCCAACAACCCTACGGAAAAGGAAGCTTTAAGATTCATTGTGTGTAGGGTCTTACGAATGTCATCGAGGGGAGGTCTCCCATGGGAAAACTTCCCAACAATATAAAACTTGAACGGAGCAGCCAATTGTTGAATATCTTGAGAAGAGAACTTAACAGTAGGTTCTCCTTTGTAGGAGGAAACTTGAATGAGAGGGACATCAGTATTTGTGGATTCTTTCACCACACTTGCAAAGGATTTACACCTATTGGAAGATGATAATGAAAAGTGCATTAAAATCTATTTATGAGCGTGCATGGCTAGCAGTTGATAAAGGTTGGACACCACCTATCACTATTTTAGGTGAGGTCACTAATTTAAAGCCTGTCGAGTCATGGACCGAAACCGAATATAGACTTTTGTAATATGATTCTAAGGTTTTGCACGTTATTCTTCACATGTCCCACTGGAATAATAAAGTAGAATTATGACTTGTGAAACATCAAAAGAGGCTTGGGATATTTTGGCACTCACTCACGCGGGGACTAACACGATTAGGACGTCCAAACTTCAAAATGCTACTACACAGTTTAAGACCATTAGGATGTTAGAGAGTGAGACTTTTGATGAGTTTTATGCTAAGTTGTCCAATATTATCAACTCATCGTTTAACCTAGGTGAGAAAATTCCTGGAAACCGTGTCATTAAGAAAATCCTTAGGTCGTTGCCTAGTAGGTTTGATGCGAAAGTGAATTTTTTAAACTCCTTGGGTAAGTTAGAGCCGACGAAACTAGAAGAGATTGTAGGTGAGTTACAAACCTATGAAATCGACATGATTACCTCCAAGCAAGTTCCTAAGAAAGAAAAAAGTATTACTTTGAAAACACGAAAGGAGGAAATTAAAGTTTCCGATTCGGATTTCGATTTCGATTTTGAGGATGTTACTTTGTTGGGAAAGAAATTTAAAAAATTTATTAAATTTCAAAAGCAATCGAAAGATGCCAAAAAGTTTGAAAAATACAAGAACAACAAAGTTGATCCCACCTCTAAGGATAAGTTTGAGAAGCCTAAGAGAGATGAGTCGGATAAGTGTTTTGGGTGAGAGGGGTACGGTCACAAAGTTAAGGAGTGTCCCACTAGACTTAAGAAAGAGGGCAAGTAACCCATTGTATATAGTGCCACCTTAAGTGATAGTGATCCAGAATAGGGAGAGAGTTCCCCCATTGAGCGTGACTTTTTTGCATTTATGGCATGTCATGTGAGCGACGACGATTCTCATGTGAATGACACTTCCGAGGAGGTTTTAAGTAAATCTCATGTTAGTGAGGGTGAAGAGAGTGACAAATAGGAGATAGATGTGAAAGAATTGCAAGTTGAATTTAATGAGTAGTATCCCGATAAAATTAAGGTGAAAAAGGCAAATGCAAAATTGCAAGCTAAGTTGAATGAGCGTGCCATAGAAAATAATGATAGTTTGATTGGGGATCTTCGGGCACGAGAGAAGATTCTTAGGGAGAAATTAGATTATGTCGAGGGTGAGAGAGATAATCTCCGTGGTTTGATGGAGTCTTTGAAAAAAGGAGAATTTAGAGTTTGAGGAGTCTAGGAGTTTTCTCGAGTCTAGGATTCATGAGTTGGAGGAGATATTGAGAGACTCGTCTAGAGTTAAGTTTGATTTGGAGGCTAGATCGGAGAAGTTAGATAAGATCTTAGGCACCGTCCAAATTAAGGGAGATAGGGGAGGTATAGGTTTTGATGAGAGAATTGTTCGTATTCCCCCCACACGTGTGAGAAATAGTAGGAAGGTTAGAAAAGGTCCACATATAGGTAATCATTCCCACCGTTGCTACATTTGCACATTTTATGGTAGGAAAGCTCACCTTAGTCATTATTGTTGTGACCTTAGACAAGCTCGTAGGATGTTTAGGAATAAAGTTGCCCCGGTTCCCCAAACTCCCATGCGTTGTTTTACACCTACTTGGGTTAGGAAATCGAATTTAGTGGCTTTAGGAATAAAACATCATGATTCTCGTTTGGGTGCAGTTGATTCTTCCCATGCTAAATCTAAAGGACCATAGTGTTGCCATGTTTGTCATATGCTAGTTTGCTTGATGATATATTCATTGCTAGTATAGTGACATGTGTATCATTTTGTATTATAGTTTTTCATTTGTTTGAGTCCTATTGCAAAAAGTACAAAAATATTTTGTTTTTGAGAAAACTTTTGAAAAACTCAAAAAGATTTTACTTTTATTTGAGTCAAAATATGATTGAAAAGACAAAAATATTTCCAGTTTTTATTTTTGAGTTTACATGTTTGATGTGGCATATTGGTGTGCTTAGACCCCCATCATTTCATTATCCATGTGGCTAGGACATTTGGTCATTAATATCGATGCTTAGAATGATCTTAACCATTGTTCAAATGGGGTTATTTCGAAGTTGATATGCATTTTGATTCGACTTTGTATATATGCCAACATTTCACACATGCACGAGTTTCTATGGATGTTTGACTTCTCTTGCATATTTGAATTTAGTGACGCGCTCTTATCTCAATCTTGTCATCTATGTGTAATTAGACTTAAGGAGAAGTGTGCATGTAGGAACCGTTTAGTGTGAGGATTTGAATTGGTACCTAATTGAAAAAATGATGAGTGATTCTCGAAAAAAGGCTGCGAGAGTTCAATTGACTCGTCGTGAAAGCCACCGTTTAAAAGGGCCAAAAAGAAAAATGCAAAATGCTAAGATAAGGGCCAATAAGATTTTCTCTAAATTGAGAATGCTAGAAACCTCAAACGAACTTAAAAAGTATGTATATATGATGGAGTTTGGTTGGAAAAAATTAAACGGGTTTGCACAACTAATCCTAAAGTTGAAACATTACAATTTGACACTATTGTTGGTAGAATCATCAAAATTCTTGATTTGTGTGCATGTAGTATGTTTTCATTAAGCTCACACTTTAATTATCATATGGCTATGATAAAGTTTGATGATTTATCACTATCAATTAGAGATTCTTGATCTTTTCGATGTGTTGGAATTGTGACTCATTTGTTGTAGTTTCATGCCCATACATTCCATGACCATGTTGGAGCACATAAGTACTATATTTGCATGTAACTCGCTTTGATAGTTTTTATGCGTTTTTGCGTTTTGTGTTAAAAGCTTACCATTTTAGCATTGTTTTGCTGTTGTCAGGCCTTTCCAGTGTGATTTTTTTGAAAAAAATTTCACTGTGCAAAAATATATGATATTTTTGGGAATCTGGGAAAGTTTGGCTGTCGCGAGAATTCATTCAAATGACATCTCATGTCGTGAGAAGACCTCTTTCGAGCGACATTACCAAGTCGCGAGAAGCCTCGTTCGAGCGACGTCGTCATCTCGTTTGAGCGACATCCCTATCTCATTTTTTTACATTTGTTTGTAGCACCCTGGTTATTGTGGTATATTTTTTGGTACTACTAGAAGCTTTCTGGACTGACTGGTTTATATGCAGGTTATATTATTTCAATATTGATATTTTTCATATGATTTCGTTTATCACACCTGATTAGTTTGCAATATTTTTTTGTCATCCTTTTTTTGCTAGATATTGATTTTTCATTACTTGATCATATTTAGATGGTTGTTTCATGATTATCTAGCGATTTTTAATTGGTACATTCTCATGCTAGATACTTGTTTGATTGGTTTATCTTTTCACCTGGTTGTCTATTCAAGATAAAAAGGGGGAGAGATGTATGTGATGTAAGGGGAGATTTTTTTAGCATGTTTATTGAGATTTGATTTAAATATAGTTTGATTTCTTATTTTATAAATTGGTATCATATCGTTCCTCAATTGTTTAACAAATAATTTTTTTCCAGAGTTTATTCATATTGGCATCTATTGTAAATTTGATATCATTTGGATATATATATATATTGGTTTCATTTGTTCCTCCATACTTCACTGGTTTTTTTTGTCTGTTTCATGTGTGTAGGTATGCTTCAGAGATTTGAGATTTCAAGTCTACATCACATTCAGACAGTTCATGCTTGTCGGTGCTTCATATACTATTTCGTGTCCTATAATTTTTGACTTTGGGTTTATTGGATGGGTTTTCGGCGTCATACGGGTTGACGGCCCGGATTAGTCATTTCACTGGTTTAGTTTTGTCCCGATATAGTCAAAGGGGGAGATTTGTTAGGACATAAATTTCCAATTGAGTCCCTGTATTGTTTTGACTTAATTCCGTGAACAAAACTGTATTTGTAATATGTCATAGGGAGATTTTATTTTGTCACGATCCCACTTGGTCTATGACGTTTTGAAGAAATTGAAGACGTTGTAGTAATGCTTCAAAGAATCAATCATGCCGAAGTTTAATTGGTGCAAGTGTATTCTTCTTCAAGTTTATTGCATTCCGAGATCACACAGGTATGAATGCGCATAATTAATGGTGCTCGAAATAATTTTTATAAAAGGATAAGGATAGATTTTTTAAGGAAAGATATTTTAAAATGTTTTAAAGAGTGTTTAAAATGTTGTAAACTACGTTTTATTCTGATAAGATTGAAAAAGAGTTTGAATTAATTAGATCTCTTTTGGAGAAACGTTTTAGAGAAAAAGTCAAAGTAGCACGCGCGTCGTTCAAATGACAGCTCGGCTCGTTCAAATGATATAGCCATGTCGCGTGAACGACTGGTCAATCTCGTTCGAGCTACATATTTTTTGAGGCGCCCGCTTAAAGTACTATTTAAAGTGTGGTTTCGTCAGAATTCAAAAAGTAGTGCAATCTGGAAAATAATTTTCAATCCAGTACGAGTTTTGCTCATGTTTTTCTAAGGTTTCAAAGCTTAAACACATCCTTAGAGTTTGCAAAGATCCGAGTTATCATTACTATATGTTTATGTGATCTTGCTGCCGCAAGAAGTTTTGTTCTATACTTGTACATCTGGGTTTTGCGATGAAAAAAAGAGAAGGACTTCTTGTTCAACATCGTAGACGTATCAAAGCCATTCGGTGGATACCGAAACATACATGGACGCTTGTGTTGTTGACATGTATCGTGGAAGAAGGATTTTCTGCATTGGCACTGTGAGAGGAGTGGTTGAAGATCATAAGAGCATCAAGACCCTCGGGGATTGAGTCGTCGAGTGAGTCTTTTGTCTGTTCGTTGTAATTCCACATTCATAGTGATTGTTTGGCTTAGGCCGTCCGAGATTTTTTCCCATCTTGGGTTTTTCCTCGTACATCCTGCATTGTGGGTATTCTTTACTTTACTTTACTTTACTTGCTTTAATCACTAGATGCATGTTTAGGATTAATCAAGATGAAATTGGTTTAAAGTAAAAATTAGTTTTTCACAACTTGTTTTGGTGCTAATTAAAAGTTGGATAATTTTGGTGAAAATTGGTTTGATTTGAAGCACACGCATAAGGGACACGCTTTCATTATCTAATTAGATGTCAACCCACAGAAACAAATTTTATCTTTTTACTATAAGACATAAATCTATGTGATAAAACAAATAAATTAAATCATGCAATCTACAATACCAAAGCTTAAGGAAAAAATCCCTTGCTGGCAAAACCTTTATTCAAAAATTTAGAAATATTACAAGATAGCCGACTTACAGACTACTTTATACCAACCACAAGTATAACATGCTAGTCCTTGCAAATCTCTAAAGAATTCCACTTATCTCCGAGCAGTCCATAGGCAGCCTTCCACCCTCGGTATCTACCGCTCAACATTTGTCTTCAACAATGATCCCCTAAAGAATCATAATGGTAAGTAGTGAAGATGATCTCTCCACAAGAGTAGTGTATGAAAGGATATAAACTATCTAGGGTTTAAACAAATTATCACAAATGTATTTTGGGTATGTGTTTTGTGAATCAAAAGAGTGTTCTAAACTCAAAAGGGTGAAAAACGTTTGTAAAGATTATGTAGAAAACGATTTGGCAAAAGTCTTAACAAAAATAATCACAAAATAGGTATTTATAATGGGAATACAAATTTCAAGACGACGACCCATTCAAACAAAAACGAGGCTCGTTCAAAAGAGTAGCATTGAACAAGCTTCAAACAACCTTAAATTGACCAAACAGTAAGCTAATACAACCTCATTAGGTGCTCATTAAATAAATATATCAAATGAACTTCGAACGACTTAGACATCTCTTTCGAATGAGAAGGCATTCTCGTTTGAATGAGGCAAGCAATTTTGAAAAATTATTTTGAAATAAAATGCCTTGAATTTTTACACAAAAAATCAAGTTTTAATTTTAATAAATCTAAACATCCCAAAATAAATTTAATGAATAAATTTAAATTCCTAAAAGGTTATACCTTCATAAAGTGGAGAACTATTGGACTTGGAGATGTTTGAGATTAGGTTCTTCGTGACGGCTCGAGTCAAATGGTAATGAAGTACGCCAAAATCTATGTTAAGCCTGAGCTATAAGCAAATAACATAATTTATGATCTTACAGTTTTTTTCAATTTTAAAGTTCTTAAAGAAGTTCTTTCAAACTTTTCACACATATCTTTGTGCTTTGTCCCAAGTGTCAATAAAATGGGTATTTAATAAAGAAAATTAATTAGTTGAATGAGTTCTCTTTAACATACTACTTATCATTGTGATGAGTACATTCTCTCAAATATCTTCTTTTAAGACTGACTAGATGAAAAACCATAAACCAACTCTGAATAAAGGTTTACGTAAGAGACTAAGTGGTCAGTCGGCCAACATAAAGAGCTTGTTTAATAACAAAACATGAACAATTGCTTAAATATGATGAAGGGCCTATGGGAAAACCTTAAGCACCTATAACCAACTAGGTCACACAAATTTTCGCTAGGGTATGACCCCCAAAACAGATGCATTATTTCTTTATTGGTTTTAGGCCCAATGTTAGATGTGATGACATAACCTAAAAGGTAAGACCGGAAGACAACACATCATATAGCGAAGTGAAAATGCAAAAAAATCCATTAACACTAACAAGTAAAAAAGGAAAACAATTTACAAAAAATGGTAAATATTGCTAGATCAATTACGATATCAGGATATCTCATTCGTTGAACTCCCAACTCCAGCAGGAGGAACATACAACATGTAAGGATTAACAATTGTACACATATTTTTGTTCCTTGAGGTCCCCATAGAAATCACCATGTCGACTAAGTATTGTGGTCAGTAGATTTCATAATCTCCATTAAGGTCTTGGTTGCCGAGGTACTTTCTTATCAAGCTAATTAAAATGGCATTCGCTGGGATCCATGAAACATCCATCTTATTAGGAGGGTCTTACTAATGAAGTTAACTTGAGCCCTACAAATACCACAACTCAGAATCTTGTGTCATCTTTTCCACTGTGAGGGAATCAAGCCAACTATGTTTATAGTCAACATTCCGAGCATCATTCAAAGTAGAGTCCATATTGAGAAGAGCCTCACCGTAACCATCCATTCAAAACTAGCAAGGTTATTTGGGGAACTGGAATGTGAGATAGTTAATCTTCTCGACAAGACTTTTGATGTTTGATACTTTATTGAGAAAAGTCTTCTGTTCTTCCCTACTCTTTTGCTAGAATGTCTTTCTTTTGCCTTTGGGAGAAGGATTAACCCTTGACAGTTATAACTTTGTAATTTAAAGCCCTTTGAATTCTCTCTAGTTCCTATCTGAGATGGGTGTTATCTTATCCTAAAATAAAGTTCCTTATCTAGCCTACTCACTTGATTTGAACGTATTGAGTCTTTCAAGATCAACCCTCAAATCATTTTTCTCCTTCTAAAAACTAGTGGCGACCTCTTTAGCGTACATAAGATCGATATGCAAAATGAAATTTTTACTTGAATGAGCAAATTCAATGGCGACCAATCTCTTATCAATTCCAATCTCTTTGTTTAGATTGACAAGCTTTCGTTCAAAGTTATCCTTTAGAAGGGCCAAAGACTTCTTATGATTACCTTGGGTAGTAAAAATCATGTCATCAAAAGCGACATTATCTGTAACTGCTTTATGAAAGAGGAGATGTAGATCCAAGTATGCCTCCTTTTCTTGTGAAGACATGTGAAGACCTAAACGTTAGTTAAGATGATCGTCCTCATCATCTTCATCATGACCAGTAGTGAATAGCCTTCCCTATTTTTCCAAAAAAAAAAAATTAAGTAGCAATCAACACTGCAAGTCTTACATTAAAATTCATAAATAATTAGTCGGACGTATTTGCTCTGAAAATAGAAGACACAAAAAAAATAATAGACAAGAGGAAATGGTTGAATCAAAATAAGTTATTTCATCGAAATAATTATAAATGGGGAGAACCCATACAACATTCAAAGAAAAAGAAAATGTCAAGATCCCTATATAACTCTAAGGGTCTATTTTGCCAACCTTTGGCTTTTCGATAGCTTAGTAAACGACCATTATCTCCAGCTGGTCAGTTATAGTAGCTTCCCCGATCTACGAATGAACACACTTATTAACAACCAATTTCTCTCTGACCTCCCCCTCAACATACTTCTCCATCTCAACATGAGAAGGGGGCTCTGCGTGGTGTTCCTTGAATAAGTCAGAGTCTTCAGTAACACCGACCTTCGTGAAATCTTGATCTCAATTACTATTGAAAAATACCTTCCTCAGGTATTAAATGTGATATCCGGCCTTCAAAAAAGATTTGTCACAACCACATGTGAAAGCATCCTCTTCGACCTTGGCCTCATCAACCCTTTTTTTGGCATTCTTGGCATCAATTTTTTTGCTTCTCAGCATCTCTTTTAGCCAAGTCAACTTCAACGACCAAGGAATTTGAGTCATAAATCCATTTATAAGGAATGACCTTCCCATCCTCATTGACTGACTTAACATACGATGAGGATTTTCTTAAACCTTTAAAAGATGCCTCCACAATGGGAAAATATTTTTCAAAACATCATTGCTCTCTAACATATTATCATAGTCAACAGAAAGTACAAAGACAGCTAACATACAAGCATTAAGTAAAGTTTTTGATAAAACGAGGATAAAAGATGAATGATATGATTAAATTATAAGGGAGATGTTATGGTTGGCGCGTTCAAGAAGTCATCCATTGGTTAGGAAAGAAGCAACGGTCTTATTAGTAGGAAAGATTTTCGACCAAAAATGGTCTCGAGGAAACTCGGGCTAAGCAACCATGGATTGGGCAATGCCCCTTCCCTTGTCAAAAGTAAATTCTCCCACAATAACTAGTGGTGAAGTAGCATGGTCTTTTTTTAACCACCTTGAAAGAGGATCATGATCCTTTGAAGTTAAATCACCTAGATTCAAAGGATTGGTTGGACCCCCAACCTCATTTTCCTTGATCGTCCCCCAAAGAGGTTTTTTTATCCCTACTCGACAGATGAGTAGTGGGATTTTTTATATTCAAAATTGCATTTATAAGATTAAATACTTTTATCTTTGGATCCATAATGCCATAAGATTCTTCGAGAGGAATGATAGTTGAAACGTCCAACAATTTTAAAGATGAAGTGGATCCATCTTCGCTTAAGCCCTTAAAATCGGATCCCTCGCTGGTTAAAGGTTATAGATCGTCCAACACATTTGGGATGATCAAAGATTATTTCACTGGATTCTCAAAAAAAGAGATAGTATAACTCTTATAGACAAACAAAAAGTAAAGTGGCTAAGGATGATCAGCACTTCCAAGCCTTTGCTGAATTGTGTAAACCTTATGAAGGCTGATGAAATTAACTTCACTATTACGAGGAGGGTTTTTCTTGATATTATTTTCCCCAAAACACCCATTATCGCCCAACCTATTCCTTGCCCCTTCTAAAGATGCCACAAACTTTGATATAGCTAACCCTCAGGAAGTGAGGCATGTTGCTAGTTCTTCACGATGACCCCATGGTCCCAATAATCTTTGTTGGAGTCAGGTAGATTCACAACTAGAGTTCTATTATCCACCATCATCTTCAGATAGTAGGTACCCTCATGGATCATAACCCATACATAAAACTACATGATCATGACACTACCAATATTAGTCCCAAGTAGTTCGTTAATGTGGTTATCACCATTAATGATCCTCTAAGTGTTCCGAGCAACATTGGCAGGGACAATGTTAAAATATAAATAAAATTCAAGTAATAGATGGTTTGGGGGAAAAATTACCCCAATAATGCCCCGACCCCATTTTATGGGTTACCCGTGGTCAATCCGATCCGACCCAAGCATTAGGTGTGAAGTGCAATGAAACAACCTAAATAATATTACTAATCTAGTTATATATAATATTGTTTCAGTTGATTAAAATACGATTCCAATTGAAATTAAACTACGTGAGGGACCCGTAGGAAGCGTTCCTGAAATCCAAGCATACAAAGCAACGATCATAAAAAAATAAAAGAGAATAATTACTAGTGCAACGCTCTCAATATACAAAACCGCACCCAACATGCCATAACAAAGACGAAGGAATGAGCGGAATTCCCAGTGGAAAAATACAATGATGCAATATAAAATCGAATAGCAGGGAGGAGACACCAACACGTTATAT
The DNA here is from genome assembly GCA_949130495.1 of Sambucus nigra. Lineage (NCBI taxonomy): Eukaryota > Viridiplantae > Streptophyta > Magnoliopsida > Dipsacales > Adoxaceae > Sambucus > Sambucus nigra. Next base: position 99,497,517 of record OX422211.1, on the reverse strand, counting down.
CTATGTGTACATGCAGTTATATTATATATATATATATATACACACTTCAATGCATGAAACCATTTTTATTCAAAAAATGTTACTTGTCCCGATTAATCCACCTTAATCTTATAAAGAACTTCCTTTTTAATTGAATTAACACTTATTTCTGAATTGAACACACCTGGTTAACTATTTTAAACAATACCATTTATTAAAGGAAAACCATTTCTTTTATCGAAATTTCCTTGTTACTCATACCAGATTTACCTAGTATTTTCAATGAAAATCACCCACACACGCCAGAACCATGTTATAAAATACTTATTTTTCTTAAAAAAAACTTTCATAAACACACTCCTATGTCAGTTATGGGTTTAACCTCTTTAGTTTTCTTAACTAACCATTTATTCACGTCACATTACCATTCTTTTGCTTTATGAACATTAGTTGATTTTTAAATTTCTTGCCCATTTTATCCTTTACCGGATCATTTATTAATTCATTTAAGTTAGGTTATCTTTACACATATTCACCACACAACCCATTTCTTAACATGTTCCATTTTCATTATTTTTTTCTCGAAATCTTCCAATATCCGTATACTTTAACGGGCACCACACCACTGGCTATACTGTCACATGCTATGACAAGTGATTTTGGGTCTTTCACGCCAGGCATTTGGCCCTCCTTAATTATCTCGGTGTCATCTCAGTCTAAATTAATGCATTTTAATCTTTTTAACGTCCACATTATTCCATTTTCTTTTACCAATCAAAGCCAAAATCCAGGGTTCACCCCAACTCGTGTTACACTTTGAAATCATCAAATCTTGTCCTTTGTGCATTAACACTGATTTAATCCCAAAAATTACTTTGATTTAGGGCCATTTTGAGTAACACCTTTACCAATATTTTTATTTCATAAAAATTTTCCACTTTACATAAAATTATCATTTTACCCATTTGTTTCCAAACTTGTCCTTTTCTCCATTTTCACAAGTGTTATTAAGTTACACACAATAATTTCTTAAATACTTGTAACTCCTTAATACTTATTTAATACTTTGGAGTAACATACATCTCAAGTTCAAAATCTTTTTATTTTTTCACTTTCTTTACTAGACAACTCAATTCTTTTACCCTTTGGAGACTACTTCACAAGAAATGCCATTTTTCCTTTTATTTCCACGCGTAGTCTTAAATATCCATTTATTAAATTTTCCTCCCCTTTTACGCAGTTTAAAGGCTGAAATTTCCATTTTCTTTATTTCATGTTAAATCTCATTAAATTTCTTTATATGTTCATCATAAAAATACTAGAAGTTTATGTACATGAGAATATGGATTCTAAGTCCAAAAATCCTAAAAAAGGGGTATAACAAATGATTCATTCTAGAAATTTCACAATATTGTCAAAGTATGCTTTTTAAGCTAAAAGACATTTTTATTTGTCCAAAACTTGAGTAAATGCTAATTTATACAAAGATCCCAACTTCTATAAGAAAATTTTGAAAATATTTGTTCATAAAATATTCTTAACATTTTTATTCCATAAAAATGTTTAAACACCAAGTTTCTTTGAAATATATCATTTTGTTCAAAATCATTGAAACCTTTTGTAAACCCATTTTCACAAATCATAAGAACTATCATTCTTAAATTATATATGCATTCTAGTATTAAACTCTACATGCAAGACCAAATACTAGGAAAATAAAGTCTTAAACTCAAAGTTTAGAGTTTTTCCCACCTCCAATGAAGCTCCAAAAAAAGTGAATGAAGAAGAAGGTGATGGAAACACCCCACCTCCTAAGGTGGTCTCAACGAGGTTTCCTAGCTCCACATGCATGTTCCATAAAATCTCCAAGCAAAACTCCCTTCAAGCTCTATACTTCCTTCTTCTTCTTCCCCTTCTTCACAAACCGCCAACCTCATCTCCAAATTTCATATATTTGCACAAAAATGGAGTAAATGGGTGTATAAGGCTTATATATGGTGAAATACTTATGAAATATGATGGCATAAGGTTGAAGGATGGTGGTGTAGGGTAGTTTGTGGTTGTTGAAGGGTGGGAGAGCTCTCAAGGTTAGAGAGAGAGGGTCTATATCTGATTTGGGTCTCCCAAGTGAGCCAATACACATAATATACATCAAAACCCTAAGTGGTTAAATCCCTAAATGACCATACACCAAAACCTTTAAATCAAGGGTAATCAAGTCTTTTGTCCCACATTTGATCTGGACCGCTGAGAATTCGACATATCATCAAACCCAACAACCCACGTCGTGACAACACATAAAGGGAATAAGATTTTCAAACTCATCTTCGTTCGTTCGAATGAACCTGCGACTCATTCGAACGAGATTTCTCACTCGTTCGAATGACCTTTCCAACAAGGTGTTCTAACAAGATGTCATCACGCACGATGAATGGATCAGACCCAAGTCATTAGAAGTTTCGTTCTAACATATTGTTCGAACAAGATATATCCCTCATTAGAATGCCCTCTAATTTCTTCGGTCCAGAGTTTGTTCTTTAGAAATTCTAGTTAGACGAGCAGGAAGGCCACAAAATTACCCAAATTTGTCTTACGGTTCACCTCAACAAGTCATAATCCCAATTGATTATACCAAGTCCTCAAATCTTAAAAGTACGATAAAATCCTGGGGGCAGGTGTCACATTCTTCTGTCCTTAGGGAATTTCATCATTAAAATTTTTAATCCATTAATTTCACAAACTCTCGGGATTATCAATCCTTACTCTAAGTCATAGGGATATTTTAGGGCTAAGTCATCGAAGTCCTCAATCACAAGAAAGTCATCATATGCCCTTCGACAAGGGGTTGTTATTAAAGAACATGACATGTAACCTGTCCTAACGCTCACCAATTATGCTAGACATTAAGGTTTACATAACATTCTTCACGTCTCCAATTGTTCGATGATCACGCTCAATCATGTCCTTAGGCTTCTTTGCTAACACCCAAGAATATCGGCGCCTCTATTGGGCAACACTATCTAAGGGTCACACTCACCCAAGGGCAAACGACATCTAACCGACCACCCAATTGAAAAACTTGTTTATAAGACTAATAACAAAAAGTTATAAGTTGTGTAAACTCCGAAATAAACTCGTTGAACAAAACTCTTTTCAAATTGAACACTAGATGTGTTAAAACAATTTTTCTGAATATGATCTCTAGACTTGTTAGATTGATTACCTTAGGTTTTTAAAATTCAAAACCTATAATTAAGTCTCGAGTACGATATTATTCGCCAAAGTAATTAAGAACATTCAAGCAAATTAACACGTGATTTTTAACGTGATAAAACCCTAAAATAAGGGAAACATCCACGGCCCCCTCTACGGAGCAAAATGAAAAGTCCACTAGAATCACAATCAAGTTACAACACTTAAGCATGCAACTAAGAACCAAAATTCAAAATCAGAAAATTTACCTACATGAGTTACTCCACTCTCAATGGCAGTCTGTCTTGATTTGTTCTTCTCTATGCAGCTTCCTTGTTTTGTCCTTGAATATCGGATTCCAATAGCCCCACAAACAAAATATCTCACCAAGAACCACAAATAAGTGGCATCATAGCGGGTTTATCAAAAGTTATTTTGATCCTAAAACTCCAAAAATTGTTTTCGAAATCTAATTTTGAATATGGATGAAATATTTGAGAAGTTAGCTAACCTTTCTCGACCACCACTCTTTGATGGAAACAACTTTTCCTATTGGAAAGTATGAATGGTTGCTTTCATTCAAGGAAATCTTAGTGATGATTTTTGCGATATGATTGAAAATGGTTATGAACATCCAACTAAGTCTTTGTCTGATATTGATCCCTCAAGGGTTAAGAAACTTCTTAGCAAATTTACTATTTTAGAGGAAAAGAAGTTTCTCGATAATAATAAGGGAAAGAATGCTATATTTATGTCCATTAACGAGCATTAGTTTAAAAGAATATCTATTTGCACTACTTCTAAGGAGGCTTAGGACACTCTAGTCACCGCACATGAGGGTGATGAAAGACTTAAGGCCGAAAAAATACAAATGCTTGTCCAACAGTACAATACATTGAGTATGGATGAAAATGAATCATTTGATGATTTCTACATTAGGTTAACCGACATTTTTACAAAATTACATGCAAATGGTATAACTTATAGTAGAAAAGAAATGATTCAAAAGATTATTACGCCATTACCTGCTAAATTTGACAATAAGAGATATTCCATAGAAGAAATGAATGACGCAAAACTCACTCCTGAGTTGCTAAGTAGAAATCTAAGAACTGTTGAGATGGAGTTAAAGTTCAAAAAACAATTGACTGCCTAAAACAAGAGAGTCACTGGATCTAATGTTGTGTTTTCATCACAATTGACTTCACTTAAAGTTAGTCCCTTAGACTTTAATCTTGACATAAATGATGACTGTGACTTGGATGATCTTGGTAAACAAATTGCCTTGATGAGCAAACAATTTAAGAAAATAATCAAATTCAGAAACTCAATATCAGCCAAACATGGCAAACCAGGTTATCAAGGCCCTCAAAATCACAGACCTCATGAAAGATATGACAACAAAAGGACCTATGACAATAATCGACCTAATACTGATATAAAAAATGTTAAATGACATAGATATGGAAAAATGGGGCATTATGCCAATAAATGCCCAAACAGATTTAACAACAATACTAGGGTTAACATGGGTAAAACATGGGACGATCTAATGATTCTGATGAAGATGAAACTGAGTCAACCCGTATTTATGAGTACTATATGTCATTCTATGCTAAGATCATATACCATGATGATGATGAATGTGTGACTATTCATAATTCTATTTTTCCTATTGTTGCATCTGATGTTGAGAATGTTGTTACTATTGGTAATGAAAATGACATTGCTAGTGATAGCTTAAGGGTGTGTCAAACTGAAAGCATTGTCGTTAAACCTAAAGTGTGTGTGAGTTACACATATGAAATGAGCAATATAGGAGAAACTTCACACAATACACTTAGTGAGTCTAATGATGATCTTCCAAATCTTCAAGAGCTATGCAAGAAAATGCTTAAGAAAAGTGTTCGTCTTGAGAAAATAGTTAAGCTACTGAATGAGCATATTGATTTACTTAACCAGACTATTAGGAAGAATGCTAAGAATTTACAGCACAATGTGTTGCCCATGAGACAGAAATTAAAGAATTTCCCACAAAAATAGGAAATCTTTCTGAGAAAAATAATATTTCGGAACAAAAATACAAGTCGACTTTGGTTGATCTTGAAGAATCTAAACAAAAAGTTTTAAACGTGTTTAAAAAATGCTTACACTTTGAAACTCAAGCTAAATCCTATGAACAAATTGTTGTAGGAAGCAAGTTTGATTATGATGACAAATCTGGTTTTGGATTTGGAGAAAAAGTTTATACTAGCAAAAATGTTTCTCCCGAAAATGTTGTTTTTGTAAAACAAGGCCAGAATATTCAGAACACTCAGAAAGAAAATAGTTTTAATGATGTCTCTAAGGAAAAACAAAGTGCTTATACTCAACAACCCAAATCTAATGGTCCAGCTAAGTATGTTTGTCCACCTGTTAGAAATCAAGGTCAAAAATCCAAAACCAATGACATCTAGACGACCATACCTATTAGGGATCAATCCATCTTTAAAGACCTTAGTAATAAAGTCAATTCCTCCACACATCACTACTTCTCATGCTGTGATGCCTACGGTCACTCCATTGTCGAATATTTTCAAAAGAGATCTTATACACTTACTTATTCAAATTTTAACTATTCAGGAATGGGTAGGAATACTTATGTTCTCCCAAGACAAACCACTCATGACTCTAACCATAAAAAGAAGGGAGTATCTAAAACTAAGAAGAAATCATTTAGAAAGACCCAACAAAGCTTTTCTAAATCAAAGGCCAATAAATATATCAAAACTGGGCTTATTTGGATTAGAAAAGATGACTTGTTACCCCAACTCAAGTGCAATATTGTCATATTCGCTTTTAAGGCACGATGCACTTCGTCTGGATGGTACCTTGAAACCGGATGTTCTAAACATATAACCGGAGATGAAACAAAATTGACAAACAAAAGAAACTTCCTTGGAGGTAGCGTTGTGTTTGGTGATGGAGTTTCGTCTAAGATCATAGGTAAGGGAACATTGAGTGAGGAAGGTCTCCCTGATCTAAATGATGTCCTCCTAGTTAAAGGTCTTAAGGCTAAACTTCTTAGCATATCTCAATTTTATGATCCCAATCATACTGTTACCTTTTCAAAAACTGATTACAAAATTATTAATGAAAAGGGAAATTGTATTTTAACAGGAAACAGAAATGAGGATAACTATTACACGTCTATCCTAAATCTGAATCTTATAATATTTCCAGATTGGAAGATGCTGATCTTTCGCACAATAGATTGGGATATACAAATTTCGATATTCTTGTAGGTTAAGTTCCCAAGAAATTATTAGAGGATTGCCTAAAATAAAAAATTCTTTTAATCTTGTTTGTGTTCCTTGTCAGGAAGGGAAGATAAGTAAATCTCCTCACAAGAAAGTGAAAGATATTTTAACTACAAAACCTTTGGAATTAATCCACATGGACCTTATAGGCCCTTCTATAATTATCAGCTTTTGTGGAAACAGTTACATACTTGTTATTGTGGATGACTTCACACGATATACATGGGTCGCCTTTATGAAAAATAAATCTGATACCTTCAATGAGTTCTTAAAAATACTTTTAAAAATTGATAATGAGAAGGATACCCAAGTATGTCGCATCAGAAGTGACAGAGGTGGAGAATTCAAAGATTCTGGCATTGCAGAATATTGTATAGGCAAGACACCTCAACAGAATGGAATGGCTGAAAGGAAAAATAGAACTCTACAAGAGATGGCTAGGGTAATGCTCCATGCAAAAAATCTACCTAAGTACTTTTGGGCCGAAGCTGCTCAAACGGCTTGTCATATCATTAATCGTGTATACCTTAGGAAGGATTCCAAACAAACTTTATATGAACACTGGTTCCACAAAAAGCCGAACTTGAAATATTTTAAAACCTTCGGGAGTGTCTGTTATGTTTGTAAATATAGAGAACATCTTTCTAAATTTGACACCCGAGGAGAAAAAGGAATTGGTTATTCCCAAAATAGTAGGGCTTTTCGTGTTTTCAACTATCGAACCAAAGTTATTATGGAATCTTTTAATGTAATTGTCAATGATACTAGTGTTGAGAATAGTGTCAATCAACCAGTTGTCTTGGATGAGGAAGAAACATATTTTACTTTAGACTCTCCAGAAATAAATGATTCACTGGCACTTGAGAGTCCTTTCGTACCAACCTGGGTTTTTAAAGACCATTCTATTGAAAAGATTGTTGGTAATCCTTCTGAACCTTTTCGAACTAGATCACAACTTCAAAACTCAGCACAATTTGCTTGTTTTGTTTCCCTTAAGGAACCTAAGACTATAAATGATGCCCTTTCTGACTCATTCTAGATCAATGTTATAAAAGAATAGCTTGTCTAGTTTCAGAGTCTTGATGTTTGGTATCTTGTTCCTCGGCCAAATAATAAGAAGGTTATTGGCACTTGCTAGATTTTCAAAAACAAAACTGATAATAATGGGGAGGTCATTAGAAATAAACCTAGGTTAGTAGCACAAGGTTACTCTCAGATAGAGGGAATTGATTTTGATGAGACTTTTGCACCTGTTACTCATCTTGAGTCAGTTCGCCTCCTCTTAGCCATATTATGCCATTCTCATTTTAAACTTTTTCAAATTGATGTCAAGTCCGCATTTTTCAATGGAATTTTGAATGAGGAGGTATTCATAGAACAACCAAAAGGTTTTATCGATCCCTCTTATCCAGACCACGTGTTTAGACTTAAGAAAGCCTTATACGATTTGAAACAAGCTCCTAGAGCTTGGTATGAGCGTTTATCCATATTTTTAGTCTCCTATGGATTTATTCGAGGTGGTAACGATCAAACCTTATTTGTTAAGAAATCAGACAAACATGTTTTGATTGCCCAAGTTTACGTAGACTATATTATTTTTGGATCAACCTATCCTAATCAAGTGAAGAATTTTTCCGATATCATGCATTCAGAATTTCAAATGTCATTAATAGGTGAATTACAATGTTTCTTAGGTCTGCAAGTCAAACAATTTAATGATGGTCATTTTATTACTCAATCCAAATATGCCTCTGATCTCATTAAAAATTTTGGATTAGAACAGTCTAAACCTGCACGTACACCTAAGAGCTCGTCAACTAAACTATCTAAAGAAGACAATGGTACAGATGTTGACCCGACCTTGTATAGGAGTATGATAGGGAGTTTGTTATACCTTACTGCTTCCTGACTAGATATTTCTTTCGCCGTTTGTGTTTGCGCTAGATACCAATGTGCACCCAAAGTATCCCACTTGTTATGTGTAAAACGTATCATTAAATATGTTAGGTGTACACAAAATTACGATATTTGGTACTCTAAAGACACCACTAGTGCTATTGTAGGATACATTGATGCCAATTGGCCGGGGTGTTTGGACGATAGTAAGAGTACTTCAGGTGCCTGCTATTACGTAGGAAATAATTTAGTAGGCTGGAGTAGTAAGAAAAAAATTGTATCTCTCTGTCTATGGCTGAATCTGAGTATATTGCAGTCGGTAGTTGTTGTTCTCAATTATTATGGATTAAGAAAATGCTAAGTGACTACGGTATATTTGAAGACAAATTGACTATGTACTGTGATAACTAGAGTGCCAAAAATATATCTAAAAATCCTGTCCAGCACTCTAGGACTAAGCACATAAAAATTAGACATCATTTCATTCATGATCTTGTAGAGTCTAAAGAATTAGATATTGACTATCTCAATACTGATAAATAATTAGATGATTTGTTTACAAAACCTTTGGACACTATTAGATTTGAGTATCTTTGTAGTGCCATTGGTATGATAGTTCTTACTTTATTCAACACTTCATTCATATCCTCGGTAGTTGCATGCTTATAATTGGTTTATGAGGATTTAGGGCATGGTCATCTCTCAAATGACAAAAGATGCCTCCTAATATCTGTTTAATGTAGAAGACCCTTGTATTTTCCCTTGTATATGTTATTGCTTGTGTTGGAAAATTATCTCATATTCTTCTGATTTATTTTTTTACCCCGTTGTATATTTGAGCGAAATTGGGGGAGAAGAACTTGAGTACCTGTGATGCGATGTATAGCTTATATTGTACTAACTCAACTAATATGCCATTGAGTGTTTATCTTTTTCAAGAATTTTTCAGACCCGGTCATATAGCTTGTCCTATTTATTAAGGTATTGGTCTGTATTGTAGTTGAGTAATGTATTTTCTTATCTTATTTTCGGTTCTAGGATGGGAATGGGTAGATAGAGATTTTTGTATAGGAAATCTAGGATTTTTTATTTTTACCCACGAGTTCAGGATACTCAGGGGAATTTTGTCTCCAATATCCAAAGGGGGAGATTGAGAACACACTATATGGTTGACTTACTTGAGTCTGTGCCGTATAGGAGTTCCAACTAGTTTGAATATTGAGACAAAATAGGATTAGAATTTTTCAAGTTACTCTATCTCGAAAAAGGCATTCAAAGCTTCATAAAAAAGATCCCAGTCCAAGCACCTCAATGCACTCTGAAAAAGGGAAGTAAATTTTGAACCACATTAGGACACACACACACACTGCATGAACGTGTTTATTATGTGTGAACAATGTTTTAGTGGTTGAGACCTCGTCAAACATTTAAAAAAAAAAAGTCATTTAACATAGTTTTTTAATCATCTAAATAAAGTTTTTTTGATTAATTAAAATAATGTTTTAAAATGTTTGAGGTTATAATCTAAATATTTTTTTATGAAAAAGCTTTGGGGTTGTAAAATTAATTTCTCTAATACTTTAAAAAACATCTCATGGCTGGTTCTCCTCGTTGCCCAAATACGCTTTGCCTTTTTTACTAAGATGGTAGGTTACATTTCACAATCGTGGCCCTTGATCCCTTAAATTTCATTGACCAGATCAGAGCCCTTCTATTCACGATTCGGATGACTCTAAAACAACCTATTAATATTCTGTTAAGCCATCGTTATTGATATACCCTTAGTTTCAGTTCGTTCAAACGCAAGCTGATCCTCACCATTCGCTTGTAACAAAACAATCTCAGCCTTCAGATTATAACAACTGTTGCGATTTGGGTATATATTCAGTAGGGTAGCAAAAAATAAAGAGGATAAAGAGAGAAGCGACGGCAACCAAGAAACCATAAGGAGAGAGACAGAGAAATCCTCACTACCGGGTTACTCATCCGATGATGGAACAAGAGAGAGAGAAAAAAACTCAGAGCTGTTAAGAGAAAAAGAGGCAGAGCATGTTAGTTTCTCAAGTTGAGAACCTGAGAGAGAGAGAAACGTTCTTTCAAATCCAAACCCCTCCTTATCTTTTTTCAAACCCAAATACCCTCAACCTTTTTATTGTCCAAATACAAACAGTAGACCCACTTGAGAGTTAAATATATTGGGGGTTTGTTTGATGTTGGGGTATTGCTGGTGTGCTTGTGTTGAAGACCTCTTCAACTCTATATCTCCCTAAGAACCTATTTGATTCACATAGAAGTTTTTTAGGGTTCTTTATTTTTTTTTCTTGGATCATTTTATTTTGTGGTTTTTGTTGCTCATTGATCCAAGATAGTAATCTCAAATTTATTTTGAGATATTTGACTTCTGATATTTTTGTGTATATTTTCAGATTTGAAATATTTTTTTTGTTTCAAAATATTATTTCACGTTTTATGAAATCAGATGGAACATAAATAAATTTTGTTTGAAACAAAAACTTGTGATAATTTTTTTGACAGATCTAAAAAATTCTTGAAGCCATATTGTTAAAAGAACATTTGAAATTACTAGCATTGCATATATAAATGTCTTGTAATTTGTAGGTATTTGCTTGTATTATTGATTGCGAGGGGGAAAAGTATTATTGCATTTAGTTAATTCACAAAAATTATCACTCTCACACGAACACTTAATATTTGTGAATTAACTAAATGCAACAATACTTTTCACCCTCTCAATTAATAATTCCAAAAAATACCTACAAACTACACGTCATTTCTATATGCAATGATAGTAATTTCAAATGTTCTTTGAACAATATGACTTCAAGAATTTTTCAGATCTGTCAAAAAAATTATCACAAGTTTTTGTTTCAAACAAAATTTATTTATGTTCAATCTGATTTCATAAAACGTGAAATAATATTTTGAAACAAAAAAAATATTTCAAATCTGAAAATATACACAAAAATATCAGAAGTCAAATATCTCAAAATAAATTTGAGATTACTATCTTGGATCAATGAGTAACAAAAACCACAAAATAAAATGATTCAAGAAAAAAAATAAAGAATCATAAAAAACTTCTACGTGAATCAAATAGGTTCTTAGGGAGATATAGAGTTGAAGAGGTCTTCAACACAATCACGCCAGTCATACCCCAGCATCAAATAATCCCTCAATATATTTAACTCTCAAGTGGGTCTACTGTTTATATTTGGACAATAAAAAGAACGAGGGTATTTGGGCTTGAAAAAATATAAGGAGAAGTTTGGATTTGAAAAAAGGTTTCTCTCTCTCGGGTTCTCAACATGAGAAACCAACTTGCTCTGCCTCTTTTTCTCTTAACAGATCTCGTCTCTCTCTCTCTCTCTCTCTCTCTCGTTCCGTCGTCGAATGAGTAACCCGACAGCGAGGTCTGCTCTCTCTATCCTCTCTATTTATTGCTGCCCTAGCCCTACTTAATATATACCCAGATTGTAAGAGTTGTTATAATTCGAAGGCTGAGATTCATTTGTTACAAATGAAAGGTGAGGATCATCTTGCGTTTGAGCGAACTGAAACTAAGGGTATATCAATAACGATGGCTTAACAGAATTTTGATAGGTTGTTTTAGAGTTACCCGGATCGTGAATAGAAGGGCTCTGACCCGTCGATGATATTTAAGGGATCAAGGCCCACGATTGAGAAATCTAACCTGCCATCTCAGTAAAAAAAATGAAAAGCGCGTTTGGGAAACAAGGAGAACCAGCCATGAGATGTTTTTTAAAGTATTAGAGAAATTAATTTTACAACCCCAAAGCTTTTTCATAAAAACTTATTTAGATTATAACCTCAAACATTTTAAAACATTATTTTAATTAATCAAAAAAACTTTATTTTGATGATTAAAAAAATATGTTAAATGACTTTTTTTTAAATGTTTGACGAGGTCAAAACCACTAAAAAATTGTGCACACATAATAAACACATTCATACAGTGTGTGTGTGTCCTAATGTGGTTCAAAATTTACTTCCCTTTTTCGGAGTGCATTGAGGTGCTTGGACTGGGATCTTTTTGATGAAGCTTTGAATACCTTTTTCGAGATATAGTAACTTGGAAAATTCTAATCCTATTTTGTCTCGATATCGAAACTAGTTGGAACTCCTATATGGCACAGGCTCAAGTAAGTCAACTATATTGTGTGTTCTCACCAATTTGTTACCATAAATTTTTTAATTCTTAGGACTACCTATCCTGAGTCCCCTCAAATTCTCGAGTCTTCCTGACTAAGAAAATTCATTCAGAATCAATACTAACCTTTCACCATAGGTCCCTCACATCGAGGTGACATGTCATTAAGTACCAAATTATGCATACAACGAACACCATCCTATAGGACCCTTCCACGAACATGGGATCACTTTAGTTATACCACTAGGGAACATTCTCCTAGGCGTTAAACCAATTCATCTACCATGGTAAACAACACTTAGTGTTATGTTTCCTCTAGTTTTAACACTATAAAATGTCCTCAAGTCATCATCCTTCTCTTTACAACCAGATCCCCTTACTGTCATGCCAACTAATCACAAGGTCGCTAGTTCTAAGGTGAATGGGTACTATGAGCAAACTGTGAGGACAAAAGTGCAGCAACATACACACAACTTTGTGCAATAGCAAGGATACCTTAAACAAGGGTACACCTAGTTATCAAGTTTCATTGACCCTGCTAGATTCTATCTCTATCTACTGGCACAAATCGCATCGTACCATAACATGGTACAATTCCAGGGTACCACAATCGTGGAACACAATCCTCGATCATCGAAATCGAAAGAGACACACAAGAATCAGAAAGAATGATTAATCATTCTAAAAAAATCCCATATTCACTCAACGGACTATGGTCTATGAAAAGTGAACCTACGCAACACTTTAAAGTCTAAAACTCCTTGAAAACGTTCTCACTGAGTACTAACACCCTGGTTCGAGTCACCAACCATAATGAATCAGATCACAAATAATTCATCCTCATGAGATGAAGGCAACATATGAACCTATTGTCCTATGGGAAGTCAAGTACTTAACTTCCCTCTTTAGTAATGAGGCTTTCCCCTCACACTCTTAACAGACGTGAACCACTCCGATTGGCGAATATCTAACTCCTTTGTCAATGACAACCTTCTCCACATCTCTAGTGACGTCGTGACCAATCTAACACACCCAAGTCCACTACACTAAAAATAGCAATCTGTGCGTTTTAAAAGTATGCCAGAATTAGGTGTTCCAAAATGGCCATTTTTTCTGGCATGGTTTCAACGTTTGACAGATTTGGCCAAACAGGAAGACTTCTGGCACAATTTTAAACCATGCAGAATTTGATATTTCTGGTACACTTTTGGCAAAGTTTTGAAATGTGCCAAATTTTTGGATCAAAGAAAAAAATTAATTATAAATAATATTACCCAAAAAATCAGCAACATTTCCACTATTTTTGGCACATGTTTTACCAAAACAATAATTCAATAATAATACAAAGTTTGCATGGCAAAAATAGTACAACAACAATACAAATAGTGCGCAATAGTATAAATACACATTCAGGTAATAAGCCAAATAAAAATTAATGGCTCAAATTCCATTAATAAAAATTCATCTTATTACATATGAAATTCATATCAATACATGATGCAATTTGGGAAATATATATCAAATACAACAAGCATGTTAAAATATATCAATTAAGTGGTCGTTGATTAGGCATGCGGTATGCATGAAGTGTATGATGGTGATTCCCACCAGGCTTTGGATTTACAAATTCCCAGAGATATTTGTTGAATGATTTAAATCATCTTTGAATCTGCACATGAAATTAAACAATGGCGAAGATCGTCATCAATGCAACCTAGTTGGAATTTCTACTATGAAACTCCAGAAATATACATAATATTACTTAAATTTTATTAAATGAAACGTTATACATAATGATCCAAAAAGATTTAAATGAGCATGAGAGGGAAATACCTACCAAGTATACACATTCTGCTAGGTATTTACATTCATTAAACATGCATTCCATGCCACAATCCATGACAACATCGTTAATGCCTAACTGGTTACTCTATGTTGTAATGACTAAAAGAGAATGTATCATATTTACTTCAATGAACCTTTTTTTCCTGGTCCTTACTATTACCATATAGAAAGAAATGCATTAAATTATATGTGGACCTACTGAAAAGTTATCCGATATAGAATAACAACATTTATAAAAGATTACAGAACATTTATATACAATCTAGTGACAAAATCAGAAGTAAGAATCCGTGTATGCTTTATTTTGATCATTATCCTAAAAAAATAAAAGTAACAGTTCGTATGGGAAGTAACTGTTGGTAAAACAATAGCAGCAGCAGCTGGTATTGGATGCGGGAATCGACAACCACTGTTATAGTTGTTATAATAGCATTATACCCAATGTTATAGTTATTATAATGCTTATATATATAAATTAAAGTATAAAACTTAAGTATGTCATAAGCTTAAAAGATTATGTCATCTATATGGTAAATGATGAGGAACTTTTGGGATTTGTCAATTGATGGTTGAGATAGAATGTGGAGGATTTAAATATAATGGTTGAGAATCATTCAATCATAAATGGTTCGAATTAACAATTGAGTTGTGGGCAGACTTCACATTCACGTGGGGACTCACAATCGTAGAGTGGGTGACCGTACATCCTAAGATATGGACTTTCTCCATATCTTTAATTCAAACCATGTACACAACCCAAGAGACATAGTTATAGAGGAAAATATCTTCATTGTTCAAAAAGTTAAAGCTGCCTTCTACTCCTTACGGTGAGTTTGTGCTTTGTTTGTTAAAGATATGCATATTTTTGTGGAAACATAAATGGTTCAGATCACTGATATATACAGTTTACATCTTCATACAATTTACATCTTGATACACTCTACCAAACTCATAAACCCAGTGCAAGATGAAGCTGCCTTCTGCTCCTCACGGTGAGTTTGTGCTTTGTTTCTGATCCTCAGACGACTTCTACAGTTTACAAAACTCATAAACCCAGAAGTTTGATATGCGATTTATACAGTTTACGAAATAAAGATTTGAGTTTTGGGATGACTGATATGGGATTCATATTACATCTTCATTAGTCCTCAATGCGATTAATTTTACATCTTGATATAGATTACAAAACTCAAATCTTCATTTTTTTGTTGCCAAACATAAATGATTCGGAGGTTACTGATATATAAAATACAAACCTCAAATCTTCATTAGTCCTTAATGCGATTCATATTACATCTTCATTAGTCCTCAATGCGATTCATTTTACATCTTGATACAGTTTACAAAAATCAAATCTTCATTTTTTTACAAACATAAATGGTTCGGACGACTTTGTTTCTGCTCCTCACGTGACCTATACAGTTTACAAAACTCATTAACCCACTTTACATATTGATACAGTTCACAAAAATCATAAACCAAGAAGTTTGATATGCGATTTATATAGTTTACAAAATGAAGATTTGAGTTTTGGGACGATAAATATGTGATTCATATTACATCTTTATTAGTCCTCAATGCGATTCATTTTACATCTTGATATAGTTTAAAAAACTCAAATCTTCATTTTTTTTACAAACATAAATGGTTCGAACGACTTTGTTTCTGATCCTCACGCGACTTATACAGTTTACAAAACTCATAAACCCAGTTTACATCTAGATATAGTTTACAAAACTCTTAAACCCAGAAGTCTAATATGTGATTTATACAATTTACAAAATGAAGATTTGATTTTTGGGACGACTAATATGCGATTCATATTACATCTTGGAAAAGTTTACATCTTCATTAGTACTCAGTGCAATTCATTTTACATCATGATACATTTTACAAAACTAAAATCTTCATTTTTTGTCAAAAATAAATGGTTCAGACGCGACTGATATATACAATACAAAACTCAAATCTTCATTTTTTTGGCAAACATAAATGGTTCAGACGGCTGATACACTTTACATGTTGATAGAGTTTACAAAAATCATAAACCCAGTGCAAACATAAATGGTTGGGATGAATGATACGTGTTCTTACTGAACTGAGTTCACACGGACGAGTGAGATAGTAAATTCTTACTGAACTAGGTTTACTCGGACACAAATGGTTATGACGACTGATACGTGTTCTTACTGAATTGCATTTTACAAAACTCAAATTTTCATTTTTTTGTCAAATATAAATGGTTCGGACGCTATACAATAAAAACTCAAATCTTTAATTTTTTGGCAAACATAAATGGTTCGGATGGCTGATATAATGGTTGATACATGTTGATAGAGTTTACATGGTTGATACATTTTACATGTTGATAGAGTTTACACGAACGAGTGATATAGTAGAGTGGGGTTTACACGAATAGTAGAGTTGGGTTTATGCGAACTGGGTTTACATATGATCATTGGGGTCCTCAATGAAATTCCATCAGATATATGCATTTTACAAAACTCATACAGTTTATATTTGATATATACAGTTTACAAAACTCAAATCTTCAACAGTCATTACTCCAATCATGGGGACGACACATATATATACAGTTTACAAAATACATAAACCCATTTTACATCTTGATACAGTTTACATCTTGACATAATTTACAAAACTCATAAACCCACTGTAAACATATATGGTTGGGACGACTGATATAACTATTAATTTGTTGTTGTTGTTATTATTATTATTATTATTATTATTATTATTATTATTATTATTATTATTATTATTATTATGGGGAATTAATGTATAGTCCACGACATATATACATTTTTTTTTAAAAGACATTAATTTTTAGCTTATCATAATTAGTCTCTTCAACACTCATTACTCAATACTCTCTTCTTTTTAAAGGTTCGCGTTAGTGTATTTTTTTAAAAGACGCTAATTTTTATACCTCTTTGGTCTTGTATACTTGTTTACCTGTTTGGTTAGTATGTTTTAAACGATTGATACTTGTTTGCAATGATATGTGTATAAACGATATAAACAAGTATATAATGCATACCCCATATTCAATATATGATTTGTCTGATTTTTGTATGTATGTACTTATATGTATTGAAGTGTGATTAAACTCGATATGGGACTTTCTACATAAGCAGCTATGTATGTATTAAACAGGTTTATTGTATAACTGTGTAAACCTCCAAATGCATCATCCTTTTATAAAAATAAAATTGGCCCACATCTCTCGCTTTCTTCATTGTATAAATGGGTTCATTCGTACTATAATACCATTACAGTTTAAAAATGTCGCTTTAAAAAATGACTCACATCTCTCACTTTCTTCATTGTGTGTTTGTATGCTTTGTCCGATATTGAGTTTGCCATCGTTTGTAAAAAAAACATAATGGTTGTGTTTATGGGTTTATCGGTTAACATGGACTTATGGGTTTACAACTCGGTGCAGAGTTTATGCTCATCCATAAACTTTTCTCGTTTTTATGGTCCTCAATGCAATTCTATGCACATAAGTAGTCGCGTTCTTTTTTTTTTTTTTAATTTTTAATGTTATATATTGGTTGTGATGGAAATGTTTAGTACCCAATTCCTTATCTCTCATTAGCTTTTGTTAACTAAAGAAATATTTATAATTGGTACATATTTTAGTAGTATGTTTTAAACAGGTATTTAGGTTTTACTTGATGTAAGAAATTACCTTTCGATTCAATTTTAGTAGCTTTCGTTTTCGATTTTAGCTTTCGGTACAGTTTTAGTTGCTGCAAAATAGATTCAATTTTATTATTTATTAGTGCATATGTTTGTGTTTAAGTTTTTGATTTTATGGTCATTTTCATTTGTTTTTGGAAGGTTTATATTGATCTGTTTTCGTTTATCGTTGATCTTCCTTCACTTGGAGAACATTATCGTATATGGCATTGTATGTTTTTTTTCATTCCTATGTCCTTCAATGTTCCTTATAACCTTTTTAACTTATTTATGGTTTTTGTTTCATTCCTTTCTAATAGGTGGATGACGATGCATCATATGATATACCAACCACTTCCCTATATTCTAATTGTACATATTACAATAATATCTTTCGCTTTTAACTTACATGGCTGTGTTTACAATCATATATTCAAAGGTTACGAAACAATAACGTAAATGTTGCTATCGAGGATGAATATCAACTAAATTCTATTCAATATATGGTAATCACGTTCATCAAATTTGTGTGTCAAGTTCTTATCAACATCCTCATTTTTTTTATATATATTTCGTAGGGTTGACCAACTAATATTAATGAACATGACAACCAACGGTCGAAGGGATAGGAAAACATACTGCTGACTCATGTACTAGTTTCTTCCAATATTCATGTCATATCTTGAATCATTTGCTATTTCATTTATATTTTTTGGATTTTATATGTTTCCTTTTATTTTTCAGGATAAAGGGAAATGGAAGGAGAAGCCCTCCTCATAGTCTTTAAGGTTTTCCATATTAACGTTGGAAAGCTATTATAAAGTTTAAATTTTAACATGTTATAGATTGGATATGTTCTTGATTTTCTTCCTAATTTTTGTTTTTTAATTTTTTGTATAGATTCATATCCCGCATTGGAAATACAACAGTATTGTTATTCGTGATGTTGTCCAACCTAATGCTATAGCTATTGAGGTACCTATTCGCCACTAAATGATTTTTACTTTTGAATCGCTTCTCTAATTTTTTTTTTGTTATTGAGTTAACACTATATGTGTGATTATATTCCTAAGTCTCACACTAAATTGAGCAACGCAAATGACAAAGGATAAAGAAAAATGTTCGAAACAGGATCTGACATGCGTAAATGGGTTAGAGTTTTTTTCCAACTATGTTCTATAGTTCATGTTAAAATATATTGTAGATTAATATTCGTCATGTTATTATATATTGTCATATTATTTATGTAGTCAATATGGATGGGGGAGAAGCTCGCCTATTACGGATCAATATGTTTCCTATTTCGTATTTTTCACTTTTCAACACAGACTTTATATATCTTCAATCCAGTACACCTATTTTTATAACTAATATACTTTAATAATTCAGTAAGGATGTAAACTTTGAATTCATATTCCGAATTAATAATATTTTTCCTTCACACAGAGAAAGAGACATGGACCTTATGTTGATAATTTGATCTCAAAGCGTGTTTTGGCTCAACAAAAATGTCGTGAACGGGAAAATTTAATATCAACGCATATTTTTCCACAAGAACCTCCAACCCTACGCACTCTTGCCCAGCGACAAAGATGTGATCGAGAGAGGACATTTTCATTGAAAACTACACTTCTTGATCAACCATATACTCTTTCTCTCTAATGCAATTTAATCGAGGAACTTAACCTCAAAAGCACTAAACATCATCCTAATCTTTCATGACTTATAAATATTTTGTACCAACAATCTACCCCCCTTTTACAATCCTCTAAACGTGCGCTAGCCCAAAGACAACGATGTGATAGAGAAAAAGCATTTTCATTAAAAAATCCACTTCATAATCAACCACCTACTACTCCCCACATACATTCACGTATGTCACAATTAATGGAAGATTTGTTGAAGTCCCGTTACCGACATCTGACCAATTTACACATTTGAGAACCCCTAATCCTTTTGACTTTCCTCTTCAAAACTGTAGTCCTCTGACCAATATTTTACCAACTACACAATCACATGATTACATTCCCCCCACTATTTACCCCATAAACCTTTTTGATGATTTCAATGGTATTGAACAGAATGATATTCAAGTAGCACACACATCTATTGAGGTCCTACATGTATTAATTGAAGGGGTTGCTACACCTGCCCCTAATATGCACCACATTACAAGTACAAGTTCAACTCATGCACCATATGTTGGCTTAGGTAGGCATTTTCTTGGGCCCATGGATGTTCCTTTCCCTTATTGTCCAGCTTTACATTGGATGGATGAAAGATTATCGATCTCGTCAAATATTCTCCCTCTATTTGGGAAGTGTTATAGATAAGGACAAGTTCGATTACCACATCTACTTGAACCCCTGCCTGAAATTAAACATTTCTTCGATGGTAATGATGTTCAATGCAAGTCTTTTGATAGTCATATTAGAGAGTAAAATGATGCAAACGCCTTTACAAGTCTTGGTGTTCAAATGGATGATAGGGTCCTCAGAGGTAGGGGTCCATCGTCTTTCACCATTCATAGTGAACTACGTCATCGTACAAGATCCTTATTATCAGAACTGGGACATGAGAAAGAAGCTTCATACGCCCAGTTATAGATTTATGATCCTAGTGTGGCTCTGAGTGTTAGGGAACAGAGGAATCCACAATTACGAAGTGGCGTACTTCAAATAATTCAAGGTTTCTTAGAGGTGAACAATCTATTTATCCACAAATATCGTCAGACATTTTCTATTTTAAATGAATCCTATCGATCCGACTAGAACTTGCCAGCATACATGCATTACAATTCTGTAGCATATCGTAGAAGGTGTAATTTTCCTTCGACCGATGAGATTGCTATTATTTTGCTCGGCGATGGCCATAATTCTTCTGCAATGAGAAACATTATTGTTCGACTTCGAGGGGGGATCAATTGATGCGAGTTAATGAAAGTCACCCAGCTTACCTACCTCTGCACTACGTTCTTTTATACCCTTATGTTCAACTTGGTTGGGAGCCTGACATGAAGATATGGGATGTGGAAAATAGTGTTGATCAGGACCATCGGCTAACTCAACTCAATTATTATAGTTATCGTTTGTTTCAACATGGCATTGAATACTCTACAATTTTGAGAGGAGGTAAGCTTATGCAAGAGTTCATTGTGGATGCATGGCCTTCAATAGAAATAAATAGTTTAACTTATTTCAGACTTAATCAAAGCAAACTTCAGGTAGAATTATACAAAGTTCTTAGTGATTGTATATCTGAGGGTGTTGAACCATTGCAAATTGGTAGGCGAATGATTTTGCCATCTTCTTTTACTGGTAGTGCATGAAATTTATTTCAAATTTACCAAGATTAGATGGCCATCACTCGATATAATCAACACCCTGATATTTTTCTCACAATGATTGCTAATCCTAAATGGCCTGAAATCATTAAGGAACTTTTACCGAGTCAAAATTCTCTCGATCGTCCATATTTGGTTGCACGTGTTTTTGAACTAAAGAGAAAATCACGAATGAATGAGATTAAGGATAAAAATATTTTTGGTAAGAAAGTGGCCCATGTGTTTATAGTCGAATTTCAAAAAAGGGGTTACCCTACATGCACGCTCTTCTTTTCCTCGATAGTCAAAGTAAGATTAAAACATGCACCCAAGTAGATAATGTTGTCTCTGCTGAGTTTCCAGATCCCATTAATGATCCTACACTCTTCCTAACTATATTTAGTTGCATGGTACACGACCCATGTGGATCCCAGAATTCGAATTCACCTTGCATGGAGAACAGTATATGCACGAAGAAATACCCTAGATCATTTGCAGAAGCCACAACAATGGATAATAATGGATATCCAATCTATCATCATCGTGATGATGGCAAGGAATATACTAAAGCCAGTGGAAAAAAGGTATCAAATAAAGATATTATCCCCTATAATCCATATTTGTCTAGAATTTTCAATTGTCACATTAATGTCGAGGTTTGTGTTGGGTTACGTTGCGTTAAATATATAAATAAGTACATATATAAGGGTCGTGATCACACAACTATGGTTTTGGGAGGTGTTGATGAAATCCAACAATATTTGGATGCAAGGTACATTGGATCACCTCAATCAGCTTGGCGAATTTATGGTAATCACATGCATCAAGAGAAACCTTATGTTACATGATTAGATTTACATTTACCTGGCATGCATCATGTTGTGTTTTATCCTTTAAATTCATCAGCTATGATTGTTGAAATAGCTAGGGGTCAAATGAGTT
This sequence comes from Sambucus nigra, assembly GCA_949130495.1. Classification (NCBI taxonomy): domain Eukaryota; kingdom Viridiplantae; phylum Streptophyta; class Magnoliopsida; order Dipsacales; family Adoxaceae; genus Sambucus; species Sambucus nigra. The sequence goes on along the minus strand of OX422211.1, from coordinate 99,475,148 downwards.
CATTAATCAGGTTTTTTTCTTTTTGTGCATTGAATCCTTCTGCAATAGAGTATACCTACCAGTAGTTTCTCCAACATTATGTTTAGAGCTCTAAAATGAAACTTTGGACTACAAGAAAATCATTTGAGTTTGCTATTGGGCGAATGTACTATGCTAGCCCAAATTATGGAGAAATATTTTATTTGCGATCACTTTTGACCATTGTTAAAAGACCCACATCATTTGAGTGCTTATGCATGGTGAAATGTGTATTACAAGAGACTTTCAAATCAAATATGCATAGCAAGGGGATTGATTGAAGACGATAATGAGTGGGTTCAATGTTTACAAGAGGCATCCATCATGCGCTCCAGATATCAACTTCAACGTTTATTTGGTGTTATACTTTCATAATGCTTTCCTTTGCATCCATAGTTATTATAGAATCAATTTTTCATCCATATATGTAATGATCTGATTCATAAGTTACGCACAATGTTTTCCATCCCAAATCCAACTGACATCCTAACTGAGGATTATGGTTTGTATCTTCTAAATAACGTATTTCAGTAGTCTGGTAAGACATTAAGTAACTTCCCTCCAATGCCTATGCCAACTTTTAATTGGACAACTACGGGTGGTAACATATTACTCTCAGAATGTCATTTGTTACAATCGGTAGCAGAGCAAGGTGACGCACAATTAGATGTTGATGTCCTTAATGAGGAATAACGTATAGCTTACTCAGCGACAACATCATCTATTTTCGAGAATAAGGGGACTGCATATTTTTTGAATGGAGGTGCTGGCACCGAAAAGACATTTTTGTACAATACAATTGCAACCTTTTGTCGTAGTTTGGGTCATACGGTTATTACTGTCGCTTCTTCTGGCATTCTTCTAGCATTGCTTCTTTGTTTTTGGTTGGTGGTCAGATTGCACATTCAACATTTTGCATACCTTTGGACATTCTTGAAAACTCAAACTGTGGATTTATAAAGCAATCGATACAGGCAGAGTTATTTAAATCAGCTAAGCTTGTAATATGGGATGAAGTTCCTCTGCAACATAGGCATTATGTTGAGGCTGTAGATAGAATGCTGCAGCATATTTGTGATGCTAAAAATCCATTCGAAGGAATTATAGTAGTTTTTGGCAGTGATTTTCGACAAATCTTACCAGTTATCCCAAGAGGAGTTAGAGAAGAAATTATTTCCGCTTCATTAAGACGATCTCTGCTTTGGAGGCACATCCATGTTTTAACCTTACATCTAAACATGCGATAAAACCCATTGGAGCCCGAGATAATTCGATTCTCTACGTTCTTGGATCAGGTATCATTATTTACTTTTTTCTATTTTTTAACAATCTTCGTTCTACCTACTACATGCATTTGATTCTTTTTATTTATTTTTGTAGATTGGGTTTAATCCTCTTGAAATTATATCATTGCCTTCCTCAATATGAATGTGTAATGATGTCCACGATTTAATTACAAAGGTGTATCAATTGTTGAATGTGGTCAGTACTATTACACCAACCTTCCTCAGAGAACGAACAATTCTTCCAGTACGAAATGACAATGTGACTACTATAAATAATTTGGCATTGAATATCTTCCCGGGTGATACACAAATTTATTTTGGTGCCGATAAAATATGTGGTGACAAGTTCGGTAGAGAAGTACACAACCAATACCCAAATGATTTTTTGAATTCTCTCAGTCCTTCTGGTTTATTCATTTTTAAGTTGGAGTTAAAGGTGGGTTCTCCAATTATGCTTTTGAGAAACATTTCTCCAAAGGATGGTCTTTGCAATGGCACCCAATTAGTCATTACAAAATGCGAAGAGCATGTTATTGAGGCCCAAATATTAACTGGTGATAAGTGTGGAAATTTAGTGATAATATGCAATATTTGCGTATTTCATCCTTCAAACCTACGCATTTTAGCCCCCTCGGGTGCCTTAATCTCTATATTTAAGCCCGTTAACCAGACAACCTCGGTTTATTTTGTTAACAAGCTATATGAGGTATAATTGGGCTTTTGTAGGTATTTAGGTACTAAGTATGAAGTTCGGACGCATTCCGCTCAAATTCCATACGCGATCGCACGTTTAAGGGAAATTAGATCAATTCACATCTTAGGCACTGGCCCAACATCTACATGGAAGTTGTATACCTCCTCTCAAGCTTCGCGTGGACACAAACGGTGCGCGATTCCGATCCAGAACGAAGAAGTTACGGGATTTTTAGCGAAAGAGAAATCCATTCCAACCAAAACAGGAGGAAGAGTTGCAGACCTGTAGCTATCGATCGATCGATCAAAATGATCTATCGATCGATCATTCAGTGTTTGGCCATCGTGGGGAGACAGTGGGCTTGATTTTTTACCATCCATCGATAGATCCCCTATTTCCAGCTGATATTTTGGCTTTTCTTTTCTAATTTAATTCATTTTACTATATAAAGGATTTTTGGTGTAAAAACAGATATAAGTCATTTTAGGTTAGCTTAGGGTTTGAGGGTTTTTGGAGAGTTTTTCTTCATTTCTCTTTGGATTGACACCTAATTGGGTTGTAAGTTGCACTATTCATTACCCTCTCCATTAATATAGTTGTATTCCTTTAATTCTTGCTTTGATTAATTAGAATTACATGCTTTGACAATTAGGTTTACTTTCTTTCTTTACTTGCTTTCTTGGTAGCTTTATTGCGTTTCTTTACCGCGTTTTTACTATGCTTTCTAGTTAAGTTAGTCTAGGTTGTGCCGGATTGAACTCATTCCGGGTTGACTTATTGCTTGGCTTTCGTAATGGTGTTTACGGGTCTATTTCGTGTGTGTTGTCCTAGTTGTTACGCCTACGGGATTTGACGGGGAATGTCATGTATGTTCTGTGCTTACGACATTACATGCGTAATTTATGGGGATTTTTTGACGCCAAAATCATATTAGGCTCTTATACGGATTTAGGGGCGTGAAAACCCTTGATTCAATTAACTGTCAAAACGAGACGCATTTGTAATAACTCGTCGACCCATGTAACCATTTTATACTAATTAACTTGGGTGAGGGATATTCGACGCAACCTATAGTTTTTACCGCTTTGTTAATCTAGCTTTATTTTCCCTCGCCTAGATTAACATTTCCCTTTTATGCATCTTTTCCTTTTTAGTTTGTAATTTGCCTTTTATACTTTTATTTAGGAGTATTAAATCAAATAAATTCTAGGAACTCGTCTCTGTGGATTTTTGATACTCGACTTACCGCTATACTTGTATCGTAAGTGTAGTTGTAATTTAGGTTTTTGTATTATCGCGGTGAAACGAAAACAACGATTGTGTGCTTACACGAACACACCTTTCGCGCATTGCTCAAAATGGAGCCATTGCCGGGGATGAGTTTGTTTTACACTTTATTTGATTTAGTATTTTGTAGTGTTTTCTTTCTATTTGTATTTTTTGGCTAATCTCTTTTGCAGGACTTCTACATTTGAGCACTTAGAAACGGTCGAATTTCTCGCGAGCACATATCTTTGTGGAATTTTCCATTTCGAGCTATTTTTGGGGTAAGCATGTCTTATTCCAATTCTTTCAGTAATCATTATGATAATTCTCAAAATTCTCGTAAACCTTTGACTTTTGACCAATACTTAGAATCCTAAAAAATTGCAACATCTAAAATGACTTTGGGCGGTTATTACAAAAGTCAATCTTTGGAGTGCATGTATTTTGATGATGATGATAATGATTTTGGGCCTTTACCTCCTTCAAATAGGAATTTTGAAACGAATTGCAATAGTTTTCAAAATTCCTATAGTAATGAGTTTAAGTCCGATGGTAATTTTCAAAGTTCCCATTTTCAAGTATCCTCACCTCGGCCTATGACTTTTGGTGAGGGCTTGCGTATACTTGAAAATGAGAAAATTGAAAATCGTTATCGGGAAGAAAGTCGTTGTTGGGAACATTAATTGGATTTATTATTTTAGTTCGACGACGATTTTGCTTCCGAGACTTTTGAAGTTGAAGAATGTTTTGAACCAAATGAGGTTTTCGTGCCTACTTTGGAACAAACCATTCTTGACTTAGCCCATTGCATAATAGATACTGAAAGTGAGGATGAAACGGATGTAGTATCCATTTGCAATGAGATGATTTCTTCTTTGGATCCCAAAGAATAAAGTTTCATTGAAAATGATCCTATCTCTTTTGAAATTCCAACTTTGAGTGATGATAAATCGTCTCTTTAGTTTGAATTTCTTTCCTCCCCATATTCATTCTCTGGTATCACACCGTCACAAGTACCCGATGATTTGGTTTTAAACTTTAATGTTTTAAACCTTTTCATCGATGAGGAGTACTTGCTCGAGTCGCGTTCCACGATGGTATCTTTGCCTTTGTGTGCGCCACCTCCTATTCCAATTTCAAAATCCTTGGGAGGATATTCTTCTTTTCTCGGTCCCCACATGTTTTTGTCACCCATTCAATCAAAATCCCCCATTGTCACTCCAAAACTTTTAATTGGCGATGGCTCATTTCTTCCTCTTTACACATGCTTTTTGTTATTCAAACGGAATTCATATTTTTAGAAGGGCATGCTTGATAGTGAGGGTACACCGGTTATCCTCCAAAGTCAAATCATTTTTACGATGGACCCTCAGCTATTTTGACTTCTAGTGTACAGTTAGTGTGAAGCCTAAATAGTAGGTTGTATATAGTTAGCTTTTTATTCTTTCTTTTTAGTTTTTCTTTCCTTTTTAATTTAGTCTAGTGTAATTAGTTTATTTTTTTTTTATTTTTTTTTGCTATGCTCGGTACTAACTTGTTTTGTAGATTCTTTGGACTTTTTCTTATGGGGATCGCTCCACTTTTGGGTAATATCGCTATTTTCCTCTCTTTAACTTGGTTCTTAATTTACATTGGGGACCGCGTTAGGTTTCAAGTTAGGGGGTGTGGGATATTCTATCCATTTCTTTATTTGGTCCATGATTTTGCTCACATGTTAGTTACTTAGTATGCTTTTCTTAGAAAAATTGAAAATTTCAAAAAATATTTTCTTTCGTTTTTCTCCTTTATTAGGCATTTTGCCTTTGTTTTCGATGATAAATTTCAATAATTGCCCGATCTAATAGACAACCCAATGATGTATATTCTCGATTTTAGAAGTTATTAGACTTTAGTCCTCACTTATTGACATTATGAATAACTTCATGAATTAAACTTTAATCCCATGAACACATGCACTTTTATTGTTCTATTGATTTGGTTTAAGATTTTTATAACTCGGTAATCTTTTGTTGCATTGTATATACTTACACTAAATAATCTTTGTACCTTTTGTCGTTTGTGAGTGTATAGACTATTATTTCCTCTTTTAAAACGTCAAATTCGTCGGTAATCTCTATATTATTTCATTTGACCGTTCATTAATTGAGTTCATACATGAAATGTGTTAATTGAGCATGATTTTCATATATTGTTTGGACTCGAGAATTGCGTAAACTTTTGGAAATGATCATAGGCCCTCTTTGTTATATCACACATATTAGCCTTGACCTCACCTTATATGTTTATCCTCGTCAACCCCTTTGAGCCTAAATATTATCCTTTCGTTATATAACCCAAAATCCCATACCAACTCCATACTGGAGTTTTAACCCATACATACACTTTCCATACCTTTGTTTGGAATGTTACTTGGAATTGAATGATGTTGTTGTGATGTCGGTTGCAATTTAGGCATATGAGAGTTTGAAAAGAAAAGAAAAGAGAGAAGTGAAAAAGAGATGAAAAAGAGAAAGCAAAAAAGCAAAAGAAAACATGAGAAAAAGAAGAAAAGAAAAGAAAGAGAAAGTTGTATATGTTGTGTATATAGTTCAATAAGCTTTGATTACTCTCCAATTGTTACATTTAATGCCTTTTTGAAACTTGTTTTCCAATTTTGATATTTCCCGCATTTTCCCATTATTCCGAGTTTTCATCCCGAACACCTTTGAATCTGTACATACATTCCTTCATTTCGCACCATAGCCTAACCTACATTACAACCCTATTAAAGTCCTATGTGATCTTAAGTAGATGTAATTCAAAGGTTTAAATAGTTTTGATAATCTGTGAAAATGCATTTCGCCTCCTTTAATGAGCGGTATCTTTCATTGAGATTACATTTTTTCATTTTATATATAGCGTTCTTCATTTGTGACATGTGTGCGGCCTAGTTTCCATTTTCATTTACTCCATATGACCACATGTTTCGTATGTTACCTCCCTGTTTCGAGTGAATTTACTTGATGAGTGTAATGCCCGTGAGGATTGAATTTATTCTTTCTTTAATGTTTATCCGGTTTATATAAGTTTTAGCCAAATCAACCTTTGCATGTGCTCGCTCCCCTCCCACATTTTAAGGTTTCAATTCTATGAGGTACATTCTATAATGTTAATGATTTGGACTTTTGTTTGAATTCATTCAATGTGCTAATAATGTGTATGAAATCTTGTTCGCTATTGTTGGGCTTGTCGCATGTTGGGTTGGGCATATTTTGAGGAAACTAAGTGAGGTTTGTGGGTATAATCCCTGAAAACCCTCACGAGATGACACTCGTCCACTAGGGTGACCTAGGGATTTAACGGATTATTACAACGCTAAATGAAATCGAATCGGATATGAAAGTGGTCTTATGCTTTTATACCATACTTTTGTACTATCTCCAGCTTTTGGTTTGATTGTAGTTCTTGTTGTATCCTATTTCATTGCTAGGAACTAGCAATGTGTAAGTTAGGGGTTGTGATAATACGCAATATTTGCGTATTTCATCCATCGAACCTACGAGTTTTAGCCCCCTCGAGTGCCTTAATCTCTATATTTAAGTCCCTTGACCAGACAACCTCGGTTTATATTGTTAACATCCTATATGATGTATAATTGGGCTTTTGTAGGTATTTAGGTACTAAGTATGAAGTTCGGACGCATTTCGCTCAAATTCCGTACGCGATCACATGTTCAAGGGCAATTAGGTCAATTCACATCTTTGGCACCTGGCCCAACTTTTACATGGAAGTTGTATCCTTCCTCGCAAGCTTCGCGTGGCCACAAACAGTGCGCGATTCCGATCCAGAACGAAGAAGTTACGAGATTTTTACGGAAGAGAAATCCATTCCAACCAAAACAGGAGGAAGATTTGCAGACCTGTAGCTATCGATCGATTGATCAAAATGATCTATCGATCGATCATTCGGTGTTTGGCCATTGTGGAGAGACAGTGGGCTTGATTTTCTACCATCGATCGATCGATCATTTTGATCGATCGATAGATCCCCTATTTCTAGCTGATATTTTGGCTTTTCTTTTCTAATTTAATTCCTTTTACTATATAAAGGATTTTTGGTGTAAAAACATATATAATTCATTTTAGGTTAGTTTAGCTTAGGGTTTGAGGGTTTTTGGAGAGTTCTTCTTCATTTCTCTTTGGATTGACACCCAATTGGGTTGTAAGTTGCACTATTCATTACCCTCTCCATTAATATAGTTGTATTCCTCTAATTCTTGCTTTGATTAATTAGAATTACATTCTTTGATAATTAGGTTTACTTTCTTTCTTTACTTGCTTTCTTGGTAGCTTTATTGCGTTTCTTTACTGCATTTTTACTATGCTTTCTAGTTAAGTTAGTCTAGGTTGTGCCGAATTGAACTCATTCTGGGTTGACTTGTTGCTTGGCTTTCGTGATGGTGTTTACGGGTCTATTTCGGGTGCGTTGTCCTAGTTATTATGCCTACGGGATTTGACGGGGAATGTCATCTATGTTCTGTGCTTACGACATTACGTGCGTAATTTATGGGGATTTGTTTACGCCAAAATCATATTAGGCTCTTATACGGATTTAGGGGTGTGAAAACCCTTGATTCAATTAACTATCAAAATGATACGCATTTGTAATATCTCGTCGACCCATGTAACCATTTTATACTAATTAACTCGGGTGAGGGATATTCGACGCAACCTATAGTTTTTACCGCTTTGTTAATCTATCTTTATTTTCCCTCGCCTAGATTAACATTTCCCTTTTATGCATCTTTTCCTTTTTAGTTTGTAATTTACCATTTACACTTTTATTTAGGAGTATTAAATCAAATAAATTCTAGCAGCTCGTCTGTGTGGATTTTCGATACCTTACTTACCGCTATACTTGTATCGCAAGTGTAGTTGTAATTTAGGTTTTTGTATTATCGCGGTGAAACAAAAACAATGATTGTGTCCTTACACGAACACACCTTTCATGCGTTGATCATTTAGTATTCATTCCTAGAGTCTCAATATCTCCTTCATCGACGGAGATCCCTATAAAAATGACAAGACGCCAATTCCCCATTTGACTGGCATATGCAATGACCATCAACAAATCACAGGGTCAATCCGTAAAATTTATGGGAATTGACTTGATCAAGCCGATTTTTAGTCATGGACAATTATATGTAGCGTTATCTCGATACACAAGTGAAAATCGCATTACCCTTCTTTCTGATGGTTGTTCACTTTCGACAACGAACATTGTGTATCCAGAAGTCCTCCTATAAAGTAAGTAGTGTTATTTTTCATACAAACTACACATTTGACCACTTTATATTTTCTTTTGATTTTTTTTAATTATTCTTAGGATTCTGATCCAATGGTAAGGCATCTAGAGCGGATAAATACATATAGGCTACTTACATTGGGTTCTCACAATAAGGTACTTCGCCTTTAAAATGTTTCTTATTTTCATTCATTTTTAAAAATTAGTCTGAACTATTAATATTTCTTATCGGTGGTTGAAAATTGTTCCAATGTACGTATTAAGTACGTCGATCTAGATACGCGGACATTTAATAGAGTTATTACGAGGGTGTTTACTGCGAATCCATGACTGAGTATCAAAAGGATAATTTTTTGGGATGTTGAATTTTTTGACTTTTGTAAAGCTTAGGCTTAGAGTTACTACATGTTGTTTGATGATAGCTAAGGTTGTCTTCTTATAGTCTGCTAAGGCTATTTTTTTGTTGAAGTGTTTTTTATACCTTAAACAGGTGAATAGTCATATAAACAATATGTCCATTTTTTTTAAATCTAACTTATTTGTATTGAATTAAATCAGTTAGACCGTTATTTTGTTAGTTTTCACCGAATATTGTCGTGATTTTTCTAAAGAAGTTTTATTCGTTCAGGTATTTGTTTGATGAATTAGAACATTTTGAATATTATACGATTGGTTTTTAGCCTTTAACTAAAGCGGATAGTCCAATATACAAAGGATACCATGTCCATTTTTTTAGAATTGACGCTTTATTAATTTGAGGCACAATGTGGATTTGAGTGATGAATTTAGACTATTTGAACGTTGTTGGACTATTTGTTATTTGTTAAGAAGGGTGGTTAGTCATATAAACAAAGGAGATTATGACCAATTTTTTAAAACTATATTTTATTTTCTTGGCAAATAAAAGTTTTGCCTTCTTGCAATTACGTACTTTGAAAATTTTCACCACTTTGCGATTATCAGCGTGCCTTCAGGAACGGAAATACACTTGTGTGTGTATGTGTGTGTGTGTGTGTGTGTGTGTGTGTGTGTGTGTGTGTGTGTGTGTGTATATATATATATATATATATATATTTGTAAACAACTTTAGTACATATATATTAGCAGCAACTATATACCTGGTATAGCAACTATAATAGCTGTTATATAGAAAAATTCTTATATCAGCATAAGAATGGGTCCATTCTTGTATTGTTAATGTCTATAAAGGTCTTGTTTCTCTTTGTTTCCATTGTCAAGTTAATGTAAAAAGTATTCTCTAGTTTTGATTAGAAATTTGAGATTTCTTACAGTATAGATAGTGAGATCAATATATTTATGTATTTTTGAACACTTTCACTTCACGTTTATATCACATTCATCAATTGACATTGTGCCTTGAGTTATGAAACTCTCTTGATGGAGACGATTAGACGAGAATGCTTGATGTGTAAGAACATTAACACATGTGTTGATCACTTTTAGGAAGTACTACGAGCGATTTAAGTTCAATAACAAGAGCTCAAGTAGATGTTCAAGTTCCTTCTTGCCGAATTTGTGTAGCCATGGCTTCCAGCTACCCCTTCTCACCCACATCGAGACGAACCCCAACCATCGCAACTAAAACACACTTGCCACAACTTATTCAACCTCTTTATGATTGTGCAACCATCTTCCCTCACTAGTGACCATTGTTGTCCTATGATGAGGCTCGCAAACATATAGTGAGCGTCGACATAGGTGAACGCCATCATTAATTTGATCTGAACTTGCAAAACCCACACTATACCACTCAGAATAATAATCCATCTAACTTAAATAGTCAATCCCATCTGTTTTACCTCTCGCCAACAATCACTAACATCTAAACAAGGCCCAACAAAGCCCCAGGTACCCCCAAAACCTTGAAACCTTCATACGTTCAATCTAAATCATCGACCAACCCTGCCCATGATTTATTGGAGAGTTACGATCCTCATTGGCATCACTCGAGCCTCATTGGTGCTCCATTGGGCTGACAGCAAGCCCCGCTTGCCATCAGACTATCTGATTTAACCCATAACTTATTGCACAAGTCAAGACTCAACAAAAGCAGACCTTAATCTGATCTGATCCCTCCCATATATCAATGACTCATGACCCCTCCATAGTTAATCAACCACGACCCTACTTGTACTATGTGTCGCACATATTTGCTCCAAATTTTTCCCTAGACCATCATAGTGACCCAAGGAAGGAACGGACAACTAGTAAATGTCCCGTCAGCATGTCGTATGTCATCCGACCTGCTATCCCTTATTCTAATAATGAGTTGTTGGATGTCGATCATAATTAATAGATGGTTCTTTGACTGTTTGATCATCGCTTCACCCTATCCACTTATGGACACCCTAAACGGGTGAGGAACGATTGCATACAATGCACTTGTAAGTGGTTTTTGTACTCCTTTTCCACTGGGTTGGGTTTTGATGATTATGCTGGTACATAATATACCTATGAGATCAATCTGTATGCTATGCAGCAACAACCCCAATTACTATTAGTTTAGAGGAGGGTCTAGAGTGAGATTTGCATCATGACTAGAGGAGTTTTTTTATTAGTTCTCTTTCTTTTATTAGGAGATTTGTTTCGTTGATATCTTTGTGCCTAAGGTAATGCTTATAAAAGAAGTCCTTGTTATTCTTTGTGAATCTTATATATTTATATAACAACCATATAGCGGTTTGAAGGATACTTATAAAAAAAATTTGTTTGAAGGATTGGTACTTAGCCAAGGGAGCGAAGAGATTTGGGAAACAACTGGGCGACAGAATAATGAAAAAGTGGCAATAAAATATGAATAAGTAGAAATCTCCCATGAAAAAATCTTTGTGATTTAATGCAGTTATATGAGATCTTGGTTTATTTGGAAGGATATCTATGTAAAAGGGAGTGTATTACGTGGATTTGCATATTAAGTGAAGTTCAAAATGAAGAATAACAAAATTTTTGATAACAGAACATTGAAACACTAGTATTTTTAAAATCTAAGAATTTTTTATTTGAGGATGGATTCATGGAGCATGAAAGAAACAATGAGGATGGATTCATGGAGTAAAAAAAAAACAAGTATTTGCATACATAACTTAATATCCATTAAAACATACAGTTTTTTACAAATATGATGATAGATTTCCCTTAAATACATGTTGGAATGGAGTAAATGACTTCCTAGACTTCTAATCAATCTCCGTTTCGATCGATAAGAAGTTATCGAGGTGTAATTGATGAAGTGAGAATGACATAGTAGCTCAAATCTTAAACTCTTCTCATCTTTTAAATATTTATGGAAATAAGCTTGCATGTATTATGTATGCATCACCACGTTAATATAAAATTTAAAGATTGAGATTTTGTGACAGAAGGAAACAAACAAGTTTAATTAAATTTTATGCGTTGTTACTCAAGGGAAGAATCAATAAGGAAGTGAGACAAGTCAAATACATGATGGAATTTATGAAACTCACAATGAACAAAACACTTAAAATGTTCCATTTATGAAACTCATGTATGTAATACAAAGATACCCATTGATGAATTAGATCATACCTTTCCAATGATAATGACCACGGTCTCAATAACCACACGTCACATGTTGAGAAAAATGAAAAATGAAAAATGAATTTGAGCATACATTTACAAGGAGAAAATAGATAATTACCAAACACTGCATAAGTGAGAATTTGAAATACAAATATAACATCCCCAAATACCCTAAGGGTAATTGAATAATATCCTTAGTTGTTGAAATATTTATCAGTAATTGTTAAAATATCGTTGGTTCTGAAGAATACAATTGCAATCCTTTCGTTATCCACTAATTAGAATGCCATATAATGCGTTTTATGCAATACAAAAAAAAATCAAGAATTATATTGCACTCAACATAAATTAAATATATTAGAGAATCAATGTGAAACTAATAATGATGAGGACACACTAATTATCCAAAGTAAAAGAGTTGAATCACCAAACATCCCATTTTACTACACTACCACAGTAGGGAAATGAAAGGCGAAAAAGCAAAAAATTTCTAATATTTTCTAATATCATAACAGTAAAAGAGTTGTAGGCTTTTACCCACAAATAAAACACTATTAATTCCAATTTGAACGGACAATTTAGGCGCATTTTAAAGCCCGCACAATATGATCAATAGATTCATATGATCAACATTTTAAAGCCCACATAATATGATCAGCATTTCAAAGCCCACATGATATGATCAACACGTGAGTGAAAAATTCCAAGTCAGTGAAATGTATGCCTCTAAAATGTATGCACACATGGGGAAAATAAAATTTGTGGACTTAAAATTTGTGGATACCACATTACAAGAAAATGAAAAATGTAATCTACGGGATTCAAATGCAAAGTGTAACTTTATCACAATTTATTGTATTATGGGATCAAATCTCCATCAATCACTCCTACTTTGTTTTAAGAGCAAATATATGTTCTTGTTAATCCATAATTGATAATATGTTATTAAAAAGCCACACAATGAGGGATATGGAGTTCGATAACAAAAATACCAACATAGCTTCTCAGTACCTGCATGTCCCATTGGCCTGTGCAGAAGTTAATAATTATATGCACGTGCCATCGGCACATCTATATTTTTTAGCTCATCTTTACATAACTAACAACCAAACGTGATGCACATGAATCATAGTTAATAAGTTATTAATGTTAAGCATGGGTAAAAAAACATACTTTGATTTTAATACAATATTTTTATTGTCAAACTTATGTAGATATTCCAACAGAAATATGTATGTATAACTAACAAATAGTGCATATATGGAAGTTGGATGCAACAAGAAAATGAAACGATGAAAATGGTTCTTTATAGCAAGTAATGTCCATTATCACCAATATCGTTGAATATATTACATTTAGAGTATCCAACATCAAGCCAAAACGGACAGTTTAGTACCTTGAAAGAAAGGATATCATAAGTTTGCAACCCCCTGTTTGTGAACACCCCGTAGATTATGGCATGATTTTAGTAACAATTGAGAATATTACCCCAAATGCAGAGTAATTTCCATCAAGAGAAATCTAGCACAAAGTAAATAGTGAGAGTAATTAAAGGAAACCCATGTTTAAATTAAAGAAATAAGAAATTAAGATTCACCATGTTTATAGCCATAAACCTTTATGTTATAAAAAAAATAAGCTTGACATATATGTAGCTTACAAAACTGCAAAAACATATGAACTTTGAGTGCAAAAAGATATGAACCTTCAGAAACCAAATTAGAACAATTAAACCAATATACATACAATATAAACCATAAAATATGAATCAAACATACATAAAAGCACTTGAATTTGTAATACAATAAGTCCCATATAAAATCCAAAAAATTAAAAAATTATAATATAGTAAACAGTATATAAAATCCAAAATCCAAACCATAGCTCCTTCATTCCACCTCAAACTCTAGCATGCATGAAAATTATAAATAATAAGCATAAAAGCCACCCAAAACACAAAATGAATATGATAAATACATTGTAAGACCTTTGAACATGATTTTTTAAGAGTGGAGCAAGGGTTGGGCAATCCATCCTGGATCTAAACTGAACAAAAATGTAGATTGAACCAAATGTAAATGGAACCATTAGTGTCTACAAAATTTAAACAGACCCAAAAAATTTGGTTTAAATATTCATACCTCGTGGAGAAGAAAAGACATGGTGAGTGAGGGAGCGACAAATGGCCAGCGGAGAGAGAGAGAGAGAGAGAGAGAGAGAGAGAGGTGGTAGGGTGAGAGGGTGAGCGGGAATGAGAAAGAGGGAACACAAAGTCATTATAATGATTTTTTTAGGGTATCTTATATTTTAGTTAAGTGTACTCAATTTTGGCACACTTTAAAACAGTGTCAAATTGTTATTAAACCATGCCAGAATTTGGCACAGGTTTAAAATGTATTAGATTTTAAATATCAGGGTGTGCCAAATTGATATTTTTGACAACATCATCATACCATGAACATATCCAAAAATTATTCTTGGGAAGTACCTCGTTAAAACAAACATTCACCTTATTATAACCTCAAACTACACAATGTTTTCACTACGCTTATCTTCAGGTTCTACCCAAACTGGATGTCACACCCTGCCTAATTCTAGTGTCGGCCGCCACCAAAACAAAGTTGGACACAGGTAAATAAATACCATTTTTAGCATGAGACAGATATGAGTCATAATAAAATTCAATCCAGAAGATAAATATTTGAATCAATCCCAAATGATAATAAGAACTGAACGATAAAAGATCCAAAACATGATAAAATTTCGAATAAATCCAATATCCAAAAATGATTTATTTAAAAACTAAGTAAATTCCAACTTACTCCATAATGAAATATCTAAATAAAAACCATACAACTTTGGAACCGAATGGCCCAACAAAACCATAAATTAAGTCTCAATGCAAATATAAAGGAAAGGATACTAAACTAAAGTAATACGCATAAGTAAATAACTCCAGTTGCACCTCCACAAAAGTATCCAAATAATCCTATGCATCTTCTCCCAACTTATACTGGAAAAGGTCAGTCAATGCACGAGTCAGAGCCCGGAGCATGAATACACACTACTCCCCTCAAATAGGATCCTTGAATCCAGACAGTAGTATTATACGTGATAAATATCACAGTAAAATATTTAAATTACGAGTATAATTAAACACGGGTAGATAAATTACTAACCACCCCCAAGGTTCTGAGAAAAACACACCAATATATTTTTAATTTTTCCAAAGCCGCAAAGCGTTAATTTTATTAAATGAACCCGAATTATCATTTTCTCAATTTATTTCACATAAAAATAGCGGTCCTCCCGCATCGGGTGATTTCTCCACCAAAATACACATCCCCTCCCCATAACGTCAGTTGGTCCGTTTAATTGTCAACCCCCGCGACATGACGAGGTTACACACATGACACGACATAAAACGCTGGCTGGCTCGTTTAAACTATCGGCCCTCACTGATTCTGTCTCCAATATATTTTAATATATGTTTTATTATTTTAGGTATTAAATTATCAATTTCTCAATTATCAAAATTACCCAACCCTTTTTTATCGACGTGAGATTGTCAATATACCCCTTAGTTCCATACCTAAGGGTCCCCAAGGTACATATACATCCTGTCCTATGCATAGGATGAATTTTTAATATAAAATACGTCCTAGTCTCATGCCTAGGCTAACGCGACGATAATATAACATAAAAATCAGCCCACTCCCGGAATATAAAATCCCCTCAAATTTATACTAACTAGTCCCATACCTAGCAAGCATAAATTATAATACCAAGGCCTACCCATTAGTCCCATACCTAGTAAGCATCCAATATTCAAGGTGAGAAATATACTACCCAAAAGCCCATCGTCCCCGCGATGACAAAAGTGAATAATAATAATCCACACCATATCATAAATCATAAACACAACATGACAATATAATCACAAATGCCCCAAATTTAATTTAATTCAATTAATAGAATCGTCGATGTTTTCAACATAATTCATTCTATTCAATAATATGAATTTATTTAACATGTGATGATATTCAATATGACATAATCGTTCTACTTTATAAATCTTCTAATTTTTATAAGTCTTCGCATCCCACATAACATATAAATAATCCCAAAACTTCTACATGCGAACCTACACCCCCAAAACCATAAAAATCCAATAATCTAACTTATGCACCCAAGGGTTTCAAGAATTAAATCACATTAAAAAGTTTCATCAAAATCGCCCCAAACTTAGTGTCCACTTTATTTAATTAAGTTGCTAATTGATTTTAATCAAAAATACGTGATTAAGGAGTCAGGCGACACTTAAAATGCGTAATACTAAAGGAAAGGAATAGAGTATTCATGCCTGGAATTAGTTGGATAAAAATCTGATTGGACTCGTCTTGTGAAAACACCAATTGAATCTTCAAAAACTTGTTAAAAGTTGGGGCTAGGGGTTGAAGATGAGAGAAAATATGTTTGGAGAACCTTAATGGAGAAAAGTTTGAGAGAAAAGTGTTTTGAAAGTCCCAGCCCGTATCAGTTTTGGTATTTAAAGGATTTAAGAGATGGAATACAATTATAACTCTAATCCATCCACCGACCCTGTCGCTTGAACGAGATGCTACGTCGTTCGAACGACATACGATGTCGTTTGAATGACACCAGCATCAAAGCCCAAGCTTTTAATCCTCGCCTTTGCACTTAGAAAAATATTTATTAACTCCACAAAAATGTACCTGCTTATCAAAATATTTTTGAAATCATTCTAACATTTTAATATAACTCCAATTTAATTCCAGTTGAAAATTTGCTCCTCAACTATAAAAATCAACATGTTTAATTATAAAAACCATTAAATCTAAATAAAAACAATTCTCGAAAATTTCCATTAATTAATTAAATTAATTAATAAAAAACTTCCCCACTAGAAAAGGATTTTTGTCCTCGAAATTCGACAAATCATGAACGTCAAACATAAATAACACAAATTAAAATAAGGTTCACATATGCCTACCCTTAAAGTGCCATAATTAGGCGCCCATACACCCAATCCTACACGAATGAATTCCCTCGATCTCCCAAATACAATATATATACACCAACATATATATCCATAACTATGAAAATATTGGCGTCCCACGCGCTCTCGCAAATTATTACACGCTTCTATCTCCGATAATCTCAGCATCAAATCACATCACTGCATCGATATAAGACATATTAAAAATTCATACTAATGATTTCCAATTGATCATCGTCTCCAAAAATCAACTCTAAGGATCCTCACATCAAGCTTACTAATTCTAAACTTAATGCCTACAACGTCCTTATCACGAACTCCATATCTCCAAGAAATACATCTAACACGTATGCTAGACACTCTACCTTAAGGAATATGAATCAATAAAAGGATTCAAAGATTGATAACGCGGAAGCTGTAAGGACATTTTTGTCATGTCCGTTATTTTACATTTGTGTATGTCGTACGCCGCTAAATTTTCCACATCTCTTCACGATCTCATATGATGGCCTCAATCCAAATTCCAAGAATTGAGCATTCAACATCTCCATCAAGTGTCCCATATCTTCCTCAACGACTTCACGTTCCATGATTTTAGGGATTTTATGCAAGTGGTACGCAAGAGAAGTCAAAACAGTGAAAGAAGGCACGATATGGAAGTTCAAGGGCCTTTTGGTAATCTTACAGCCATCGTCCTGAGGACCGGTCAACTGGAAAGTTGAAGATCTCGCCGCAGCGAAGATACTGATAGAAATGATACCTTAATCCGAGCTATGGTGAATAAGTTATGGGCCTTTGAAATTGGAGAAAATTCCAAGAAAAATCTTTTAGAGAATGCTATATGTTTAAGCCCCAAACCAGCGAAGTTTTGCGAATCGAAGGGTGAACCGGTTTGGGGTACCTGACGTTGGCAAGAGTTACAAATTTTTAAAACTTTTTTTGATTTCCTTATAAAAGCCAACTTCAGGGGAGTTGTTTTGCAAGACTTGGAGAGACGTTTTTTAGAGTTCTATTAGCTCAAGTCTTCATATCTTTGAGTCCCAAAACTCATGTTTTGATTCACACATCCTTGACAAACCTTTGTGAATCTTTTTGTAACCCATAGAACACTTTTCTTTTTCTCATCTTTCATGGAGTGCGTCTCTACACTGTATGGTTGCGTGTCATTGAGAATCTACTTGAGGATCTGACTGCGTGAAGATTCTTTACTGAAGATTGGGCTGCGAGTCCTTGGAGGGTTCTGCGTGCATTCTCTTGCTGAGTTCAAGACTGCGTGTCTTTGTGGGTTGGTTGCGCGTTGATCCATTGCAGATTTCTCTATGTAATTGTAAGTTGCGATTTATAAATTCATAGTGAAATAAAGGTTTTACCCGAAAGGTTTTTTTTCCTGATATCTGTGTCTCAGCATATTTATTGTGTCGCGTGCTTTATATTTGATGGGTTGATTTATTGCCATATAGATGCATGTTTAATGGCTGAATTTATTTGGATTAAAAGTAGCCCCTAATTAAATAAGGTTTAATTGGAAACTTGTGAATTTAAATTAATCAATTATCACACAGTCGCACGCTTTTCAAATTGGTACCAGAGCGGGTTGCGCTAATTTATCGCGTGATCCTGATTTTTTCAAGAATTTTTTTATACAATTTGACTTCTCACGTCGTCAAATTGGTATCATAGCCGGTTACGCTAATTTATCGCGTATTCCTATTTTTTGCAAAACCGTGTGGTATTGATTTTTTTTAATCAAGTTTGTGAAAAATCATAATTTTTCCAATGGAACGTTCATTTAATAAGGTGCCTATTTTTTATGGGAATAATTATGCCTATTGGAAAGCTCGCATGAAATCTAGTTTAAAATCTATTAACGAGCGTGTTTGGTTGCTTTGTGAAATGGGTGGACTCCTCCCACGGTCACCGTTAATAACATCACCTCTTTGAAGCTCGTGTCAGTTTTGACCGAAGATGATTATAGAATGTCTAATTTTAATTCCCGTTGTCTGAGTGCTATTTCTGGAGCTATCACTCCTGACGAGTTCTGCCAAATTATGACGTGCACCACGTCTAAAGAGGTTTGGGATGTTTTGAAATTGACACATGAGGGTAGGAACGCGGTTAAAGAATCAAAATTACAAAATTTAGTCACCCAATTTGAGACTATCACCATGTATGAATCAAAATGCTTTGATGATTTTTATGCACGTTTTTCGGACATTGTTAACGCATGTTTTAATTTGGGTGAGGTGATTGATAACATGCGTGTCGTTAAAAAGATTTTGAGATCTCTTCCAAAATGCTTTATTCCTAAAGTCACTGTTTTGAACACTTTGGGAAATTTGAAATCACTTAAGTTGGAAGAACTTGTAGGAGATCTTCAAACCTATGAGATTGACATGTTTCCCAAAACCATTAAGGCTAAGGATAATGGCATTGCTTTAAAAACTCATTGTAAGAAAAAGAAAGAAAAAGTTTGTGAGTCCGTTCCTGAGGAAGATTTTGATTTTAAAGATATGGCCTTGTTTGCGAAAAATTTTAAAAAATTTCTCAACATGAACAAAAATAATTTTTCCAATAAAAAGAGTTTTTTTGATAAAAATAAAAAGAAAGGAAAGTCCAAAGAAAGCGGTGAGAGGGAAAAAGAGAATGACTCCGATGAGGAGTGTGAGGAAGATTTGGCGAATGTGACTTGTTTTGAATGTGGGGGTAAGGGGCATAAGTCGTTTGAGTGTCCTACGTGGCTTAGAAAGAAAGGGAAGAAAGTAGCCATGCCTACCACACTTAGTGATAGTGAGGGAGATGAGTCCGATAAAGATTTAGCACATGGGATGGTTGTATATTTTTCTAGTCGTGTAAGCACACCCACGTTGGCTCACGAGAGTGCACACAAGAGCGATGATAGTGATTTGTGTTCTTCAAGTAAGGGAGATAGCGAGAGTGAAAGTGGAGATGAAAGTGAGATCCAAAAGTCCTTTAGATATTTATACACCGAGACCTTAAAAAAAAAAATACAACAGGGATTTAGGTCGTCGAGTGTTAGATTTGGAGAGAGAGAAGGAGGTTTTGAAAAGGGAAAAATTTGATTTGACTTACACGGTGTCTAGTCTGATGACACGGGAATCCCAACTCGAGAGTAATCTCGAACGTGCCAGGGAGGTCAAAGTCAATTTTGAAAACGCGCCTAAGAAGGTTGAAAAGGTGGTTCTTAAGGGTAAAGGTGAGAAGTTAGGAATAAGTCATGACGGTGCTTCTACTTCCCAATTAGCACCCGATCCGGTTCCCACTTTAGTGTTATATTCACGTGAGTAACACACTCACCCACCTAGGCGTCCCATTCCTATTAGGATAGCGCATTCTAGAGTTTTTGAGAGAGGTGTTCCTAAGCCTATTTATGTTTGCTCACATTGCAAGAGGAGATGTCACCTTAGGGAATTTTGTCTTAAGTTGGGTTATGTGTCACTTTTTGCTTATACACGTGTTTCTGGCACACATGAACCCACACATGATACTTTACATACTCCCGGAGACTATATGGGAGAGTTTGCACATTTAGGTGAGCAAGTTAAGTTATTAGTCAAAACTTCACAAGAATTGATGGAGGTAACGATTGAGGTTTGACTTGTTTACTAGCATAGGATGTTTTTCATGATGATATTATTTGCCTATTGCTAGTATGTATCATGTTTGTATGTTTTAAATTTTTTTTGAAAGATTTTGAAAAATACAAAAAGATTTTATTTTCATAAAATTTTGAGAAAATCCAAAAGATTTTTGTATTTTGGTTGCACCGTTTATGGATGGACACTTAGGATGACCGAGTCACAACATCATTCCATTATTTTCATGTGACTATTTGATACTGTTTTGAGACAATAGGTCAATTCATCCTTGTGCTTTATAATGTTTGGAGTCATTAAGATGTAATTAAGTGTTACTTTCTACATGTTTGACTCATTCTTCCTTTATTACACACATCCACGAATTTGTTTGAATATTGTGCTTGTCTTATCACATGTTGGTTGGGTGTTTTCACTTCAATCCAGTCCTTTAAAATGAACCAAGCGCGATAAATTCTGATAAGGAAATTGTGCATATAAGAACCATTTTGTGAGTTTGTATGCTTTATTTGAAAACGAGGAAGGGCTGTGAAAGGTTCTTTTAGCCTTTGCGAATACTAAGCCACCGTTAAATTGGACCTAAAAATGGAGGAATTTTATTATCCGTGGTCCAAAGAGGTTTAAAAGAGCCCGAAAAAATTTAAAGGCAATAAAAAGAAATTCATGCCAAAAATGGGCTAATTAGGTTTTTGTACCAATTCTACAATGTTTGAGAATTTATATTACCTCTAAAAGAAAATATATATGAGGGAGTTTGGTTGGAGATTTTAAAACGGGTTTGCACGTCCTTGAAATTTTTGAAAATGCGATACGTAGTTTTGGACGTATTGAGGTGGAAATCACTTTGACTTTGATTTGTTGATTTGCATAAGATGATGTCATCTAAATTCAACAATTTTCCACCTAAGGATACTTTTGGTGTTCATTCGTTAGGGGTACACATATACATCGTGCACATATGATTGATTGAGTTGATTTACCTATCGAATGTGTTCACACCAATTCATTCCATTTCCATGACTTGGTTGTTTGAGTTTAATTCCATGGTGTGTTTTTTGTATCATATTTTTCAACTTGGTATCTTATTTTTGTACTAAAAATTTGAAAAATCAAAAATAGTTTGTGAAGAGTTTTTGAGTGTCTCTTTGCAAGAGCGCGTTTGCCATATGATTGATGCCTTGTTTGGAATACGGTGACACCCCGACATTGCTTATTTGATTTATTCTTCTCATTTGTCTATTTGGGGACATAATAAAAAGGGGGAGAAAGAATTATCATTTTATGGGGGAGTTTGAATTTTGGGGGAGTTTTTGAGATTTAACGTATGCTTTCATCATAAATTGGTATCTATATTTATCTCATTTCAAACTCGATACGTCACTTGGTATTTTCTTTTTCTCATTTGTGTAGGTACTACGTTGATGATCATATGTTACACACCCTGATGAGAAAAGATTTGAGATTCCTGAAGAATTGAAGAACAAACGATGAAGACTTATTCATTTGTATCTTTCCAATTTTGGGTTCATGGAAGGGTAGATTTGTATAGGCAATTTTGTATTTGATAATTCAGATTTTTTATGTATGTACCATCATAGACATATGGGGAGATTTGTAAGGACCTTTTTGTCATGTTCATTACTTTACATTTATGTATATCGTACGCCGCTACATTTGGCATGTCTCTTCACGATCTCATATGACTGCCTCAATCCAAATTCCAGGAATTGAGCATTCAACATCTCCATCAAGTGTCCCACATCTACCTCAACAACTTCACGTTCCATGATTTTCAGGACTTTATGCAAGTGGTACGCAAGAGAAGTCAAAACAGTGAAAGAAGGCACAATATGGAAGTTTAAGGGAATTTTGGTAATTTTATAGCCACTGTCTGGAGGAACGGTCAAAAAGAAAGTTGAAGAGCTCACCGTAGTGAAGATACTAGAAGAAAGAATACCTCAATCCGAGCTATGGTGAATAAGTTATGGCCCTTTGAAACTGGAGAAAATTCCAAGAAAAATCTTATGGAGAATGCTATGTGTTTAAGCCCCAAACCAGTGAAGTTTTCTGAACAGAAGGGTGAACCGGTTCGGGGGCGAATCGGTTCGCAGTACACCCGAACCGGTTTGGGGTACCTGACTGGCAAGAGTTCCAAATTTTTAAAATTCTTTTTGGTTTCCTTATAAAAGCCAACTTCGGGGGAGTTGTTTTGCAAGACTTGGAGAGACGTTTTTTAGAGCTCTATTAGTTCAAGTCTTCATATCTTTGAGTCCCAAAACTCATGTTTTGATTCACACATCCTTGACAAACCTTTGTGAATATTTTTTTAACCCATAGAACACTTTGCTTTTGTTCATCTTTCGTGGAGTGCGTCTCTACATTGTATGGTTGTGTGTCATTGAGGATCTTACTGCATGAAGATTCTTTTCTGAAGATCGGGCTGCGAGTCCTTGGATGGTGCTACATGTATTCTCTTGATAAGTTCAAGACTGTGTGTCTTTGTGGGTTGGCTGCGCGTTGATCCATTGCAGATTTCTCTATGTAATTGTAAGTTGAGATTTATAAATTCAGAATAAAATAAAGGTTTTACCCGAAAGGTTTTTTTTCCTGAAATCTGTGTCTTAGCATATTTATTGTGTCGCATGCTTTATATTTGATGGGTTGATTTATTTCCATATAGAGGCATGTTTAGGGGCTGAATTTATTTGGATTAAAAGTAGACTCCAATTAAATAAGGTTTAATTGGAAACTTGCGAATTTAAATTAATCAATTATCACACAGTCGCACGCTTTTCAGAAGCTAAACAGACCCGTAACCTATGAGACCTAAGACCATGCTCTGATACCATCTATCACACGCCGCCTAATTCTAGCATCGATCGCCACCAAAACTAAGCCGTGCGCGAGTAAATAAATACCATTCTTAGCATAAGACAGATACGAGACATAATAAAATTCAATCCATAAGATAAATATTTCAATCCATGTTCATTATTTTTTTCTCGAAATCTTTCAATATCCTCATATTTTAACGGGTTCCACACCACCGACTATTTTACCATATGCTCTAGCCTGTGATTTTGAGTCTTTTACCCCGGGCTTTGGGTCCTCCTTAATTATCTCGGTATCATTCGAGTCCATATTAATGTGTTTTAACATTTTTAATTTCCACATTATTGCACTTTCATTTACCGACCGATGCCAAAACCCGAGGTTTTACCCTTACTCATGTTATACTTTAAAATCATCATTTCTTGTCCTTTGTACACTAGGTTTGATTTTATCCCAAAAATCACTTTCATTTAGGACCATTTTTTTTAACACCTTATCCAACATTTTTATTTCATAAAAATGTTCCACTTTATATAAAATTACCATTTTACCTAATTGTTTTCAAACTTGTCATTTTCTCCATTTTCCCAAGTATTAATTCTAAAAAATATTATTAAGTTACATACACTAACTTCATAATTTTTTTTAACTCCTTAACACTTTGGAGTGACGTACATCTCAAGTTGAAAATATCTTTATTGCTTCACTTTCTTTACTAAGAAAACTCCATTCTTTTACCCTTTGGATACTTCTTCACAAGAAATGTCATTTCTCCTTTTATTTTCACACGTAGTCTTAAATATTCATTAATCACATTTCCACCCCTTTTACGCACTTTAAAGGATGAAAATTTTATTTTCTTTATTTTATGTTTAAACCCATTAGAACCCTCATTAAACTTTTTTATATGTTCATCATAAAAATACTACAAGTTTACGTACATGAAAATATGGATTTTTAAGTCCAAAAATCCTATTAAAGGGATTCAACATATGATTCATTATAGAAATTTCACAATATTTCCAAAACATGCTTTTCAAGATAAAATACATTTTTATTTCTCCAAAACTTGAGTAAATGTGTATTTACAGAAAAATCCTAATTTTTATAAGAAAACATTGAAAATATTTGTTCATAAAACATTCACACCATTTTTATTCCATAAAAAATATTTAAATACCAAGTTTTCTTGAAATATATCATTTTGCTCAAAATCATTGAAACCTTTTGCAAACCCATTTTAACAAATTATAAGGAATATCATTACGAGATTATATATGGATTCTACCCTTAAACTCTACATGTAAAACTAAATACTAGAAAAATTGAGTCTTAAACTTATATAGTAGAGGTTTCCCCACCTCAAATGAATCTTCAAAAATGGTGGATAAAGAAGAAGGTTGAGGCTTATATATAGGTGTATGAGACTTATATATGGTGAAATATGATGGCACAATGTGGAGGGATGGTGGTGTAGAGTGGTTTATAGTGGTTGAAGGGTAGGAGAGCTCTCAAGGCTAGAGAGAGATAGGGTCTAAATCATATTTGGGTCTCTCAAGTAAGCCAACACACATAATATACATCCAAAACCATATGTGGTTAAATCCTCAAATTCCCCTACACCCCCAACCCTTTAAGGCAAGGTCAATCAAGTATTTTGCCCCACATTTGATCTGGGCCACTGATAAATTAACACATCATCAAATCTGACAACCCACACCATGATAGCACATAAAAAGGACAAGATTTTCAAACTCAGCACCGGTCGTTCGAACGACCCTGAGCCTTGTTAAACGAGATTGATCAATCGTTTGATTGACCCTTCCAATGAGCTGCATTAACGAGATGTCAATACCCACGATTAATTGATCAAACCCAAGTCATTAGAAGTTTCATTCGAACATCGTTCAAACGTTCTTATTCGAACAAGATATACCCCTCGTTCGAATGATCTCTAATTTCCTTGGTCCCAACTTCGTGCTTTAAAAATTATGGTTAAACGAGAACAAGGCCATGAAGTTATCAAAATTTGGCTTACAGTCACCTCAATAAGTCCTAATCCCAATTGGTCATACCATGCTATCAAATCTTACAAGTAAGCTAAAATCACAGGGGTGGGTGTTATAACCCCACATTTAAATATGAAAATTAAAGTCAACCAATGGCTCTCAGGAAGGACCAGGAGCTCACGTGGGAGCTCAGCAAGATCAATAACAACCCAAGAAGGGACATGGTGATCATGTTTATATTTTCAATAGTTCCCTGATTAATGATGTACACCATATATATAAGAAAGGCTACTTAGAAAGAGAATCAAGATCATAAATTGAGAAATCACAATAAAACATCAGAGAAGAAGATGAGTATGCTTACAGTGAATGACGAAGTTAAGGAAACCCTTATTCAAAGTTACGTAGGTTTTGGAAATGAAAGATCTATAGAGGGAATAAATTTTGTGTGGTGTAAAATGTCTTTGTGCTTCTCAAGATACCAATCGTAGAGAACATGTGACCAATACGAAAGCGACGGCTATGTTTCCCTCTGATTAAGAAAATATGCTAAAATTATAAGAGGCCCTCGGGGAACTCAAGGGACTAAGTCTCTTCAACTTCTGGGATTAGGACCCTGTAGAATGGAGACGTACCAAAGCATCAACTGTCAACCTAGACACAAAGCCTAGCGACCTTGAGCTTTCACTACACCAAAAATAGGAATCTGGCACGGTTTAAAAATGTGTCAGATCAAATCTGGTACGGTTTTGAACTGTGCGAGAATCAGGTGTTCCAAAATGGCATTTTTTTCTGGCACAGCTCAAAAGTGTGCAAGATTTGGCCAAACAGGAACACTTCTGGCACACTTTTAAACTATGCCAAAATTTGCTATTTCTGGCACAGTTTTTAACTGTGCCAGATTCAGCCAAATAGGAACACTTCTGGAACACTTTTAAACCATGCCAGAATTTGATATTTCTGGCACACTTTTGGAATGTGCCAAATTTTTTATTAAAAAAAATTGATTATTCGAAATCACAAAATTCACAAATTAATAATATTGCACGTTGTTAATAAACTAATGTACATACAAACTTCAAAATATTACAAGTCTTTAACAGTTCACAGGCCCAAAAAAATTGGGCAGAGTTTCCTCTATTTTATAGACATTTCAAAACCTCTTAATACAAAATCTGCCTAACATAAAGCTCGCACGACCACAAAATATAACAATTAACTTACAAAACCCCGCACAGCCATTAAAATCAACAATAAAACAAAAAAAGACCACACGGCTATGACACAAAAAAATGGAATCATGAATAAATCCCTTGTTGTAAATCATTGAGTTCTCTGTGTGTTCCACGTGAATAAATGCCAACGATAAACTGTTATCCTGCAAAAAAAAAATAGGATACAAAAAAGATACGATATTAGTAACCCAATAATTTACAAATTTGTTTTTACTCAAACTAAAAAATTACATATATTAGTGGAAATTAAAGTCATATTCTCAAACAGGAAGACCCAAGACTACGCGGTCAGTTCCCACAAGTTATATTGATCCTATGCGAGGTGCTCGTGCCTCCTACGGGGTCGTTTGGGGCAGGTTTGGGTTTTCACCCTTTAACAGCTTATTTTTAAGTCTAAGTGTGATTTTTGCAAATTATCATCATACTCTCAAACCAGGAGACCCGGGACTACGCTATAAGTTCCTACAAGTTACATTGGTCCCGTGCGAGATGTTCGTGCCCCCTACGGGGTCGTTTAGGGGAAGGTTTAGGTTTTCACCCGTTAACGACTTATTTTTAAGTCTAAGTGTGATTTTTGCAAACTATCATCATACTCTCAAACCGAGAGACCTGAGACTACGCGGTCAGTTCCTACAAGTTACATTGGTCCTGAGCGAGGTGTTCGTGCCCCTTACGGGGTCGTTTGGGGGCAGGTTTGGGTTTTCACCCTATAACGGCTTGTTTTTAAGTCTAAGTGTGATTTTTGCAAATTATTGTCATACTCTAAAATCGGGATACCCGAGACTATGCGGTCAGTTCCTACAAGTTGCATTGGTCCCAAGCGAGGTGTTCGTGCCTCCAACGAGGTCGTTTGGGGGCTGGTTTGGGTTTTCACCCGTTAACGACTTGCTTTTAAGACTAAGTGTGATTTTTGAAATTATCATCATACTCTAAAACTTGGAGACCCGGGACTACGGGGTCAATTCCTACAAGTTGCATTGGTCCCGAGCGAGGTGTTCGTGCCTCCTACGGGGACATGTGGGGGTTGGTCTGGGTTTTCACCCTTTAATGGCTTGTTTTTAAGTCTAAGTGTGATTTTTGCAAATTATCATCATACCCTCAAATTGAGAGACCCGAGACTACGCGGTCAGTTCCTACAAGTTGCATTGGTTCGTGCGAGCTGTTCGTGCCTCGTACGGGGTCGTTTGGGGGTTGGTTTGGGTTTTCACCCTTTAACGGCTTGTTTTTAAGTCTAAGTGTGATTTTTACAAATTATCATCATACTCTCAAACCAGGAGACCCGAGATTATGCGGACAGTTCCTACAAGTTGCATTGGTCCCGTGCGAGGTGTTCATGCCTCCTACGGGGTCGTATGGGGCCTGGTTCGGATTTTCACCCTTTAACGGCTTGTTTTTAAGTTTAAGTCTGATTTTTGCAAAGTATCCTCATCCTCTCAAACCGGGGAACCAGGGACTATGCGGTCAGTTGCTACAAGTTGCATTGGTCCTGTGCGAGGTGTTCGTACTTCCTACGGGGTCGTTTGGGGGCTGGTTTGGGTTTTCACCCTTTAACGGCTTGTTTTTAAGTCTAAGTGTGATTTTTCCAAATTATCATCATACTCTCAAATCGGGAGACCTGGGACTACGCGATCAGTTCATATAAGTTGCATTAGTCCCGTACGAGGTGTTCGTGCCTCTTACGGGGACGTTTGGGGGCTGGTTTGGGTTTTCACCCTTTAACGGCTTATTTTTAAGTCTATGTATGTTTTTTGCAAATTATCGTTATACTCTCAAATCGGGTGACCTGGGACTACACGGTCAGTTCTTACAAGTTGCATTGGTCACGTGCGAGGTGTTCGTGCCTCCTACGGGGTCGTTTGGGGCCTGGTTTGGGTTTTCACCCGTTAAGGGATTGTTTTTAAGTTTAAGTGTGATTTTTCTAAATTATCATCATACACTCAAACCGGGAGACCCGGGACTACGCGGTCAGTTCCTACAAGTTGCATTGGTCCCGTGCGAGGTGTTCATACCTCCTACAGGGTCGTTTGGGGGCTGATTTGGGATTTCACCCTTTAACGGCTTGTTTTTAAGTCTAAGCATGATTTTTGCAAATTATCATCATAATCTGCAACTGGGAGACCCGGGACCACATAGTCAATTCCTATAAGTTGCATTCGTCTCGTCCGAGGTTTTCGTGCCTCTTACGGGGTCGTTTCGGGCCTGGTTTGGGTTTTCACCCTTTAATGACTTGTTTTTAAGTCTCATTGTGATTTTTGCAAATTATCGTCATACTCCCAAATCGGGAGATCCGGGACTATGCGGTCAGTTCCTACAAGTTGCATTGGTTCCGTGCGAGGTGTTCGTGTCTCTTACGGGGTTATTTGGGGGCTGGTTTGGGTTTTGACCCTTTAACGGCTTGTTTTTAAGTCTAAGTGTGATTTTTGCTAATTATCTTCATACTCAAAAACTAGGAGACCCGGGACCACACGGTCAGTTCCTACAAGTTGCATTGGTCCCATGCGAGGTGTTCATGCCTCTTACGGGGTCGTTTGGGGGCTGGTTTGGGTTTTCACCCTTTAACGGCTTGTTTTCAAGTCTAAGTGTGATTTTTACAAATTATCGTCATACTCTCAAACTGAGCGACCCAGGACTGCGCGATCAATTCCTACAAGTTGCATTGGTCCCGTGCGAGGTGTTCGTGCCTCTAATGGGGCTGTTTGGGGGCTGGTTTGGGTTTCACCCTTTAACGACTTGTTTTTAAGTTTAAGTGTGATTTTTGCAAATTATCTTCATATTCTCAAATCAGGAGACTCGAGACTACGCGATCAGTTCCCATAAGTTGCATTGGTCCCGTGCGAGGTGTTCGTGCCTCCTACAGGGTCGTTTGGGGGCTGGTTTGGGATTTCACCCTTTAACGGCTTGTTTTTAAGTCTAAGAGTGATTTTTGCAAATTATCGTCATACTCTCAAACTGGGAGACCCGGGACCATACAGTTAGTTCCTATAAGTTGCATTGGTCTCGTGCGAGTTGTTAATGCCTCTCACGGGGTCGTTTGGGTCCTGGTTTGGGTTTTCACCCTTTAACGGCTTGTTTTTAACTTTAAGTGTGATTTCTGCAAATTATCATCACACTCTCAAACCAGGAGACCCGATACTACACGGTTAGTTCCTATAAGTTGCATTGGTCCCGTGCGAGCTGTTCGTGCCTCCTACAGGGTCGTTTGGGGCCTGGTTTGGGTTTTCACTCTTTAACGGCTTATTTTTATGTTTAAGTGTGATTTTTGAAAATTATCATCATACTCTCAAACCAGGAGACTCGGGACAATGCGGTCAATTCCTACAAGTTGCATTAGTTCTGTGCGAGATATTCGTACCACCTACGGGGTCGTTTGGGGGCTGCTTTGGGTTTTCACACTTTAACGGCTTATTTTTAAGTCTAAGTGTGATTTTTGCAAATTATCGTCATACTCTCAAATCGGGAGACCCGAGACCACACAGTCAGTTCCTACAAGTTTCCTTGGTCCCGTGCGAGGTGTTCGCGCCTCTTACGGGGTCATTTGGGGCCTAGTTCATGTTTTCACCCTTTAAAGGCTTATTTTTAAGTCTAAGTGTGATTTTTGCAAATTATCATCATACTCTCCAATTGGGAGATCTGGGACTACGCGGTCAGCTCCTACAAGTTGCATTGGTCCCGTGCGAGGTGTTCGTGCCTCCTAGGGCGTTGTTTAGGGGCTGGTTTGAGTTATCACCCTTTAAAGGCTTGTTTTTAAGTTTTAGTGTGATTTCGGCATATTATCGTCATGCACTAAAATCGGGACATCCGTGACTACGCGGTCAAGTTGCATTGGTCCCGTGTGAGGTGTTCGTGCCTCTTACGGGGTCATTTGGGGGCTGGTTTGGGTTTCGCCCCTTTAACGACTTGTTTTTAAGTCTAAGTCTGATTTTTGCAAATTATCATCATACTCTCAAATCGGGAGACTCGGGACCACACGGTCAGTTCCTACACGTTGCATTGGTCCCGTGCGAGGTGTTCGTGCCTCCTACGGGGTCGTTTAGGGGCTGGTTTGGGTTTTCACCCTTAAACGGCTTGTTTTCAAGTCTAAGTGTGATTTTTGCAAATTATCATCATACTCTCAAATCGGGAGACCCGGGACTACGCGATCAGTTCCTACAAGTTGCATTGGTCCAGTGCGAGGTGCTCGTGCCTGCAACGAGGCCGTTTGGGGGCTGGTTTGGGTTTCACCCTTTAACGGCTTATTTTTAAGTCTAAGTGTGATTTTTGCAAATTATCATCATATTCTCAAACCGAGAGACCCGAGACTAGGCGCTCAGTTTCTACAAGTTGCATTAGTCTCGAGCGAGGTGTTCATGCCTCTTACGGGGCCGTTTTGGGGGTTGGTTTGGGTTTTCTCCCTTTAACGGCTTATTTTTAAGTCTAAGTGTGATTTTTTCAAATTATCATCATATTCACAAATCGGGAGACCCGGGACTACGTGGTCAGTTCCTACATTTTTCATTTGTCCCGTGCGAGGTGTTCGTACCTCCTATGGGACCGTTTGGGGGCTTCTGTGGGTTTTCACCCTTTAACGGCTTGTTTTTAAGTTCAAGTGTGATTTTTGCAAATTATCGTCATACTCTCAAACCGGGAGACCCAAGACTACACGGTCAGTTCCTATAAGTTGCATTGGTCCCTTGCGAGGTGTTCGTGCCTCCTATGGGGTCGTTTGGGGCCTGGTTTGGGTTTTCACCCTTTAACGGCTTATTTTTATGTCTAAGTGTGATTTTTACAAATTATCGTCATACTCTCAAATCGGGAGACTCCGGACCACACGGTCAGTTCCTACAAGTTGCATTGGTCTCGTGCGAGGTCTTTGTGCCTCCTACGGGGTCGTTTAGGGGTTGGTTTTGGTTTTCTCCCTTTAATGGCTTATTTTCAAGTCTAAGTGTGATTTTTGCAAATTATCATCATACTCCCAAATCGGGAGAACCGGGACTGCGCGATCAGTTCCTACAAGTTGCATTGGTCCAGTGCGAGGTGGTCGTGCCTGCAACGGGGCCGTTTGGGGGCTGGTTGGGTTTCGCCCTTTAACGGATTGTTTTTAAGTCTAAGTGTGATTTTTGCAAATTATCATCATATTCTCAAATCGAGAGACCCGAGACTACGCGATCAATTTCTACAAGTTGCTTTGGTCTCGAGCGAGGTGTTCATGCCTCTTACGGGGCCGTTTGGGGGTTGGTTTGGGTTTTCTCCCTTTAACAGCTTGTTTTTAAGTCTACGTGTGATTTTTTGCAAAATATCATCATATTCAGTAATCGGGATACCCGGGACTACGCGGTCAGTTCCTACAATTTTCATTGGTCCCGTGCGAGGTGTTCGTACCTCCTACGGGACCGTTTGGGGGCTTGTGTGGGTTTTCACCCTTTAACGGCTTGTTTTTAAGTTCAAGTGTGATTTTTGCAAATTATCATCATACTCTCAAACCGGGAGACCCAGGACTACACGGTCAGTTCCTACAAGTTGCATTGCTCCCTTGCGAGGTGTTCGTGCCTCCTATGGGGTCGTTTGGGGCCTGGTTTGGGTTTTCACCCTTTAATGGATTGTTTTTAAGTCTAAGTGTGATTTTTGCAAATTATCGTCATACTCTCAAATTGGGAGACTTGGGACCACACGGTCAGTTCCTACAAGTTGCATTGGTCCCGTTCGAGGTGTTCCTGCCTCCTACGGGGTCGTTTAGGGGCTGGTTTAGGTTTTTACCCTTTAATGGCTTGCTTTCAAGTCTAAGTGTGATTTTTGCAAAATATCATCACACTCTCAAATCGGGAGACCCGGGATTGCGCGATCAGTTCCTACAAGTTGCATTGGTCCAGTGCGAGGTGCTCGTGCCTGCAACGGGGCCGTTTGAGGGCTGGTTTGGGTTTCACCCTTTAACGACTTATTTTTAAGTCTAAGTGTGATTTTTCCAAATTGTAATCATACTCTCAAACCGGGAGACCCGGGACCACGCGGTCAGTTCCTACAAGTTGCATTGGTCTCGTGTGAGGTGTCCATGCCTCTTACGGGGTCGTTTGGGGCCTGGTTTGGGTTTTCACCATTTAACGACTTTCTTTTAAGTCTAATTGTGATTTTTGCAAATTATCGTCATACTCCCAAATCGGGAGATCCAAGACTACGCGGTCAGTTCCTACAAGTTGCATTGGTCCCGTGCGAGGTGTTCGTGCCACCTACGGGTCGTTTGGGGGCTGGTTTGGGATTTCACCCTTTAACGGCTTATTTTTAATTATAAGTGTGATTTTTGCAAATTATCGTCATACTCTAAAATTGGGAGACCCGGGACTATGCGGTCAGTTCCAACAAGTTTGGTTGGTCCCGTACGAGGTGTTCGTGTCTCTTACGGGGTCATTTGGGGGTTGGTTTGGGTTTTCACCCTTTAACGACTTATTTTTAAGTATAAGCATGATTTTTGCAAATTATCATCATACTCTCAAACCGGGAGACCCGGGACCACACGGTCAGTTCCTACAAGTTGCATTGGTCCCGTGCGAGGTGTTTGTGCCTCTTACGGGGTCGTTTGGGGACTGGTTTTGGTTTTCATCCTTTAACAGCTTGATTCAAAGTCTAAGTGTGATTTTTGCAAATTATCTTCATACTCTCAAACCGAGAAACTCGAGACTGCGCGATCAGTTCCTACAAGTTGCATTGGTCCCGTGCGAGGTGTTCGTGCCTCCAATGAGGCCGTTTGGGGGCTGGTTTGGGTTTCACCCTTTAACGACTTATTTTTAAGTCTATGTGTGATTTTTGCAAATTATTGCTATATTCTCAAATTGTGAGACTCGAGACTACGCGGTCAGTTCCTACAAGTTGTATTGGTCCCGTGCGAGGTGGTCGTGCCTCCTATAGGGTCGTTTGGGGGCTAGTTTGGGATTTCAGCCTTTAACGACTTATTTTTTAAGTCTAAGTGTGGTTTTTGCAAATTATCGTCATACTTTCAAACTGTGAGACCCGGGACCACACAGTCAGTTCCTATAAGTTGCATTGGTCTCGTGGGAGGTGTTCGTGCCTCTTACGGGGTCGTTTGGGGCTTGGTTTGGGTTTTCTTCCTTTAACGGCTTGTTTTTAAGTTTAAGTGTGATTTTTACAAATTATCATTATACTCTCAAATCGGGAGACCCGGGACCACGCGGTCAGTTCCTACAAGTTGCATTGGTCCTGTGCGAGGTGTTCGTGCCTCCTACGGGGACGTTTGGGGCCTTCTTTGGATTTTCACTCTTTAACGGTCTGTTTTTATGTTTAAGTGTGATTTTTGCAAATTATTGTCATACTCTCAAACCAGGAGACCCCGGACTACGGGGTCAATTCCTACAAGTTGCATTGGTCCCGTGCAATGTGTTTGTACCACCTACGGGGTCGTTTGGGGGATGGTTTGGGTGTTCACCCTTTAACAACTTATTTTTAAGTCTAAGTGTGATTTTTGCTAATTATCATCATACTTTTAAACCGGGTGACCCGGGACTGCGCGGTCAGTTCCTACAAGTTGCATTGGTTTCGTGCGAGGAGTTCGTGCCTCTTACGGGGTCGTTTGTGTCCTTGTTTGGGTTTTCACCCTTTAAAGGCTTGTTTTTAAGTCTAAGTGTGATTTTTACAAATTATCATCATACTCGCAAATTGGGAGATCCGGGACAACGCGATCAGTTCCTATAAGTTGCATTGGTCCCGTGCAAGGTGTTCGTGCCTCCTACGACGTCGTTTGGGGGTTAGTTTGGGTTATCACCCTTTAACGGCTTGTTTTTACGTTTTAGTGTTATTTTTGTAAATTATCGTCATACACTACTACGCGGTCAATTACAACAAGTTGCATTGGTCCCGTGCGAGGTGTTCGTGCCTCTTACGGGATCATTTGGGGGTTGGTTTGGGTTTTCACCCTTTAACGGCTTGTTTTTAAGTCAGTGTGATTTTTGCAAATAATCATCATACTCTCAAATCGGGAGACGCGGGACCACACGGTCAATTCCTACAAGTTGCAATGGTCCCGTGTGAGGTGTTCGTGCCTCTTACGGGGTCGTTTGGGGGCTGGTTTGGGTTTTCACCCTTTAACGACTTGTTTTCAAGTCTAAGTGTGATTTTTACAAATTATCACCATACTCTCAAATCGGGAGACCCGGGACTGCGCGATCAGTTCCTACAAGTTGCATTGGTGCCGTGCGAGGTGTTCGTGCCTCCAACGGGGCCGTTTGGGGGATGTTTTGGGTTTCACCCTTTGACGACTTATTTTTAAGTCTAAGTGTGATTTTTGCAAATTATCATCATACTTTCAAATCGGGAGATCCGGCACTACGCGATCAATTCCTACAAGTTGCATTGGTCCCATGTGAGGTGTTCGTGCCTCCTACGGGGTCGTTTGGGGGCTGGTTTGGGTTATCACCCTTAAACGGCTTATTTTTATGTTTAAGTGTAATTTTTGCAAATTATCGTAATACACTAAAACCGGGAGACCCGTGACTACACGGTCACTTCCAACAAGTTGCATTGGTCCCGTGCGAGGTGTTCGTGCCTCTTACGGGGTCGTTTGGTGGTTGGTTTGGGTTTTCAACCTTTAACGGCTTATTTTTAAGTCTAAGTGTGATTTTTGCAAATTTTAATCATACTCTGAAATCGAGAGACCCGGGACCACGCGGCCAGTTCCTATAAGTTGCATTGGTCCCGTTCGAGGTGTCCGTGCCTCTTACGAGGTCGTTTGGCGGCTGGTTTGGGTTTTCACCCTTTAACGACTTGTTTTTATGTTTAAGTGTGATTTTTGAAAATTTTTGTCATACTATCAAACCAGGAGACCCAGGACTACGCGGTTAATTCCTACAAGTTGCATTGGTCCTGTACGAGGTCTTCGTACCACGTACAGGTCGTTTGGGGGCTGGTTTGGGTTTTCACCCTTTAACGGCTTATTTTTAAGTCTAAGTGTGATTCTTGCAAATTATCGTCATACTCTCAAATCGGGAGACTCGGGACAACACAGTCAGTTCCTACAAGTTGCATTGGTCACGTGAGAGGTGTTCGTGCCTCTTACGGGGCCGTTTGGGGATTGGTTTGGGTTTTCACCCTTTAAAGGCTTGTTTTTAAGTCTAAGTATGATTTTTGTAAATTATCGTCATACTCTCAAATTTGGAGATCCGGGACTACGCGGTCAGTTCCTACAAGTTGCATTGGTCCCTTTCGAGGTGTTCGTGCCTCCTACAGCATCGTTTGGGGGCTGGTTTGGTTTATCACCCTTTAACGACTTGTTTTTAAGTCTAAGTGTGATTTTTGCAAATGATCTTCATACTCTCAAATCGAGAAACTCGGGACTACGCGGTCAGTTCCTATAAGTTGCATTGGCCCCGTGCTCAGTTTTTGTACCTCTTACGGGGTCATTTGGGTGCTGGTTTGGGTTTTCAGGGAGTACACTCTCAGTTCCTACGAGTTCCATTGGTCCCTTGCGAGGTGTTCGTGCCTCCTATGGGGTCGTTTGGAGCCTGGTCTGGGTCTTCACCCTTTAACGGCTTATTTTTAAGTCTAAGTGTGATTTTTGCAAATTATCATCATACTCTCAAACCGAAAGACCCGGGACTACGCGGTCAGTTCCTACGACTTGCATTGGTCTCGTGCGAGGTGTTCGTGCCTCTTACGGGGTCGTTTGGGGGATGGTTTGGGTTTTCACCCTTTAACGGCTTATTTTTAAATCTAAGTGTGATTTTGACAAATTATCATCATACTCTCAAACCGGGTAATTCTGGACTACGCGGTCAGTTCCTAAGGGTTGCATTAGTCCCATGCGAGGTGTTCGTGCCTCCTATGGGGTCGTTTGGGGCCTGGTTTGGGTTTTCACCCTTTAACAACTTGTTTTTAAGTTTAAGTGTGATTTTTGAAAATTATCATTTTACTCTCAAATTAGGAGACCCGGGATTGCCCGGCCAGTTCCTATGAGTTGCATTGGTCCCGTGCGAGGTGTTCGTACCTCCTACGGGGTAGTTTGGGGGTTGGTTTGGGATTTCCCCCTTTAACGACTTGTTTTTAAGTGTAAGTGTGAATTTTGCAAATTATCATCATACTCTCAAACCGTTAGACCCGGGACTGTGCGGCCAGTTCCTACAAGTTGCATTGGTCCCGTGCGAGGTGTTCGTGCCTCCAAAGGGGCCGTTTGGGGGCTGGTTTGGGTTTTCACCCTTTAACGGTTTGTTTCTAAGTCTAAGTGTGATTTTTACAAATTATCGTCATATTCCCAAACCGAGAGACCCGAGACTACGCAGTCAGTTCCCACAAGTTGCATTGGTCCCGTGCGAGGTGTTCGTGCCTCCTCCGGGGCCGTTTGGGGGCGGTTTTGAGTTTTCATCCTTTAATGTCTTATTTTTAAGTCTAAGTGTGATTTTTGCAAATTATTGTCATATTCTCAAACCGGGAGATCCAAGACTACGCGGTCAGTTCCTACAAGTTGCATTGGTCCCGTGCGAGGTGTTCCTTCCTCCTACGGGGTCGTTTGGGGGCTGGCTTGGGTTATCACCCTTTAACGGCTTATTTTTAAGTCTAAGTGTTATCTTAGCAAATTATCATTATACTCTCAAATCGGGAGACCTGAGACTACGGAGTCAGTACCTACAAGTTGCAATGGTCCCATGCGAGGTGTTCGTTCCTCCTACAAGGCCATTTGGGGGCTGGTTTGGGTTTTCACCCTTTAACGACTTGTTTTTAAGTCTAAGTGTGATTTTTGCAAATTATCATCATACACTCAAACTGGGAGACCCGGGACTGCGCGGCAGTTTCTACAAGTTCCATTGGTCCCGTGCGAGTTGTTGGCGCCTCCTACTGGGTCGTTTGGGTCCTGGTGTGGGTTTTCACCCTTTCGCGACTTGTTTTTAAGTCAAAGTGTGATTTTTTTGCAAATTATCATCATACTCTCAAATCGGGAGACCCGGGACTACGCGGTGAGTTCCTACAAGTTGCATTGGCCCCGTGTGAGGTGTTTGTGCCTCCTACGGAGTCGTTTTGGGGCTGGTTTAGGTTTTCACCTTTTAATGGCTTGTTTTTAAGTCTAAGTGTGATTTTTGTAAATTATCATCATACTCTCAAATCGGGAGACCCGGGACTACGTTGTCAGTTCGTACAAGTTCCATTGGTCCCGTTCGAGTTTTTCGCGCCTCCTACGGGGTCGTTTGGGGCCTGGTTTTGGTTTTCACCCTTTCACGGCTTGTTTTTAAGTCTAAGTGTGAGTTTTTACAAATTATCATCATACTCTCAAATCGGGAGACCCGGGACTACGCGGTCAGTTCCTACGAGTTGTAATCATCCCGTGAGAGGTGTTCGTGCCTCTTACGGGGTCGTTTGGGGGCCGGTTTGGGTTTTCACCATTTAACGACTTATTTTTAAGTCTAAGTGTTGTTTTTGCAAATTATCGTCATACACTCAAATAGGGAGACCCGTGACTACATGGTCAGTTCCTATAAGTTGCACTCGTGCCTCTAACGCGGTCGTTTGGGGATTGGTTTGGGTTTTCACCCTTAACGGCGTGTTTCTAAATCGAAGTGTGATTTTTGTAAATTATCGTCATACTCCCAAACTGCGAGACCCGAGACTACGTGGTCAGTTCTTACAAGTTGCATTGTTCCCGTGCGAGGTGTTCGTACCTCCTACGGGGTCGTTTGTGGGCTGGTTTGGGTTTTCACCCGTTAACGGCTTGTTTTTAAGTCTAAGTGTTATTTTTGCAAATTATCGTCATACTCTCAAATTGAGAGACCCGGGACTAAGTGTTCAGTTCCTACAAGTTGTATTGTTCCCGTGCGAGGTGTTCGTGCCTCTTACAGGGTCGTTTGGGGGCTGGTTTGGGTTTTCACCATTTAACGGTGTGTTTCTAAGTCTAAGTGTGATTTTTGCAAATTATCGTCTTACTCTCAAATCGGGATACCCTGGACTGCGCGATCAGTTCCTATAAGTTGCATTGGTCCCGTGCGACGTGTACGTACCTCATACGGGGTCATTTGTGGGATGGTTTGGGTTTTCACCCTTTAACGACTTGTTTTTAAGTCTAAGTGTGATTTTTGCAAATTATCATCGTACTTTCAAACTGGGAGACCCGGGACTACGTTGTTAGTTCCTATAAGTTGCATTGGTCCCGTGCGTGGTTTTCGTGCCTCCTACGGGGTCTTTGGGGTCTGGTTTGGGTTTTTACCCTTTAACGACTTCTTTTTAAGTCTAAGTGTGATATATGCAAATTATCATCATACTGTCAAATCGGGAGACCCGAGACTACGCAGTCAGTTTCTACAAGTTGCATTGGTCCCGTGCGAGGTGTTCGTGCCTCGTACGGGGTTGTTTGGGGGCTGGTTTGGGTTTCATCCTTTAACAGCTTACTTTTAAGTCTATGTGTATTTTTTCTAATGATCGTCATACTCTCAAAGTGAGTTACCCGAAACAACGCGATCAGTTCCTACAAGTTGCATCGGTCCCGTGCGAGGTGTCTGTGCCTCCTATGGGTTGGGGCCTGGTTTTGTGTTTTCACCCTTTAACGGCTTATTTTTAAGTCTAAGTGTGAGTTTTTGCAATTTATCATCATACTCTCAAACCGAGAGACCCAGGACCACGCGGTCAGTTCCTACGAGTTGTAATTGTCCCGCAAGAGGTGTTCGTGCCTCTTACGGGGTCGTTTGGGGGCCGGTTTGGGTTTTCACCATTTAACGGCTTGTTTTCAAGTCTAAGTGTGATTTTTGTAAATTATCGTCATACTCTCAAACTGAGCGACCCATGACTGCGCGGTCAGTTCTTATAAGTTGCACTCGTGCCTCTTACGGGGTCGTTTGGGTTTTCACCCTTAACGGCGTGTTTCTAAGTCTAAGTGTGATTTTTTTAAATTATCGACATACTCCCAAACTGGGAGACCTGAGACTACGTGGTCAGTTCCTTCAAGTTGCATTGTTCCCGTGCGAGGTGTTCGTACCTCCTACGGGGTCGTTTGTGGGCTGGTTTGGGTTTTCACCCGTTAACGGCTTGTTTTAAGTCTAAGTGTTATTTTTGCAAATTATCGTCATACTCTCAAATCGGGAGACCCGGGACTAAGTGGTCGGTTCCTACAAGTTGTATTGTTCCCGTGCGAGGTGTTCGTGCCTCTTACGGGGTCGTTTGGGGGCTGATTTAGGTTTTAACCATTTAACGGCGTGTTTCTAAGTCCAAGTGGGATTTTTGCAAATTATCGTCTTACTCTCAAATCGGGAGACCCTGGATTGCGCGATCAGTTCCAACAAGTTACATTGGTCCCATGCGAGGTGTACGTACCTCCTACGGGGTCATTTGGGGGCTGGTTTGGGTTTTCACCCTTTAACGTCTTGTTTTTAAGTCTAAGTGTGATTTTTGTAAATTATCATCGTACTCTCAAACCGGGAGACCCGGGACTACGTTGTTAGTTCCTACAAGTTCCATTGGTCCCGTGCGTGGTGCTCGTGCCTCCTACGTGGTCTTTGAGGGCCTGGTTTGGGTTTTAACACTTTAATGACTTCTTTTTAAGTCTAAGTGTGATATTTGCAAATTATCTTCATTCTCTCAAACCGGGAGACCCGGGACTAGGCAGTCAGTTCCTACAAGTTGTATTGGTCTCGTGCGAGGTGTTCGTGCCTCGTACGGGGTCGTTTGGGGGCTAGTTTGGGTTTTTATCCTTTAACAGCTTATTTTTAAGTCTATGTGTATTTTGGCTAATGATCGTCATACTCTCAAACTGAGAGACCCGGATCTACGCGATCAGTTCCTACAAGTTGCATCGGTCCCGTGCGAGGTGTTCGTGCCTCCTATGGGGTCGTTTGGGGCCTGGTTTTGTGTTTTCACCCTTTAACGGCTTGTTTTTAAGATTAAGTGTGATTTTTAAAAATTATTGTCATACTTTCAAACCGGGATACCCAGGAATACGCGGTCAGTTCCTACAAGTTGCATTGGTCCCGTGTGAGGAGTTCGTGCCTCTTACGGGGTGGTTTGGGGGCTAGTTTGGGTTTTCACCCTTTAACAGCTTGTTTTTAAGTTTAAATGTGATTTTTGTAAATTATCGTCATACTCTCAAATCGGGAGACCCGGGACTACGCGGTCAGGTCCTACAAGTTGCATTGGTCCCGTGCGAGGAGTTTGTGCCACTTATGGGGTGGTTTGGGGGCTAGTTTGGGTTTTCACCCTTTAACGGCTTGTTTTGAAGTTAAGTGTGATTTTTATAAATTATAGTCATACTCTCAAACTGGGAGACCCGGGATTGCGCTGACAGTTCCTACTAGGTGCATTAGTCCCGTGCGAGGTGCTCGTGCCACCAACGAGGCCGTTTGGGGGTTGGTTTGGGTTTCACCCTTTAACGGCTCGTTTTTAAGTCTAAGTGTGATTTTTGAAAATTATCATCATAATCTCAAACCGGGAGACCCGAGACAACGCGGTCAGTTCCTACAAGTTGCATTGGTCCCGTGCGAGGTGTTCGTGCCTCCTACGGGGCCATTTGGGTCTGGTTCCGATTTTCACCCTTATAGGCATGTTTTTAAGTTTAAGTGTGATTTTTGCAAATTATTGTCATACTCTCAAACCGGTAGACCCATCACTGCGCAGTCAGTTCCTACAAGTTGCATTGGTCACGTGCGAGGTGTTCGTACCTCCTACGGGGTCGTTTGGGGGTTGGTTTGGGTTTTCCCCCTTTAACGACATGTTTTTAAGTCTAAGTGTGAATTTTGCAAATTATAATCATACTCTCAAACCAGTAGACCCGCGACTGCGCGGTCAGTTCCTACAAGTTGCATTGGTCCCGTGTGAGGTGTTCGTGCCTCCAATAGGGCCGTTTTGGGGTTGGGTTGGGTTTTCACCCTTTAACGATTTGTTTCTAAGTCTAAGTGTGATTTTTACAAATTATCATCATATTCTCAAACCGGGACACCCGAGACTATGCGGTCAGTTCCCACAAGTTGCATTGGTCCCGTGCGAGGTGTTCGTGCCTCCTCCGGGGCCGTTTGGGGGCGGGTTTGGGTTTTCACCCTTTAACGGCTTATTTTAAAGTCTAAGTGTGATTTTTGTAAATTATCATCATATTCTCAAACCGGGAGATCCGAGACTGCGCGGTCAGTTCCTACAAGTTGCATTGGTCCCGTGCGAGGTGTTCGTGCCTCCTACGGAGCCGTTTGGGGGCTGGTTTGGGTTTTCACCCTTTAACGGCTTATTTTTAAGTCTAAGCGTTATTTTTGCAAATTATTGTTATACTCTCAAATCGGGAGACCCGAGTCTGCGTGGTCAGTACCTAAAAGTTGCATTGGTCCCATGTGAGGTGTTCGTGCCTCCTACAAGGCCGTTTGGGGGCTGGTTTGGGTTTTCACCCTTTAACGACTTGTTTTTAAGTATAAGTGTGATTTTTGCAAATTATCGTCATACTCTCAAACTGGGAGACCCGGGACTGCGCGGTCAGTTCCTACAAGTTCCATTGGTCCCGTGCGAGTTGTTCGCGCCTCCTACGGGGTCGTTTGGGGTCTGGTTTGGGTTTTCACCTTGTTTTTAAGTCTAAGTGTGAGTTTTTGCAAATTATCATCATACTCTCAAATCGGGAGACTCGGGACTACGCGGTTAGTTCCTACAAGTTGCATTGGCCCCGTGCGAGGTGTTTGTGCCTCTTACGGAGTCGTTTGGGGGCTGGTTTGGGTTTTCACCCATTAATGGCTTGTTTTTAAGTTTAAGTGTGATTTTTGTAAATTATCATCATACTCTCAAACCGGGAGACCCGGGACTACGTTGTCAGTTCGTACAAGTTCCATTGGTCCCGTGCGTGGTTTTCGTGCCTCCTACGGGGTCTTTGGGGCCTGGTTTGGGTTTTAACCCTTTAACGACTTCTTTTTAAGTCTGAGTGTGATATTTGCAAATTATTGTCATACTCTCAAACCAAGAGATCCGGGACTACGCAGTCAGTTCCTACAAGTTGCATTGGTCCCGTGCGAGGTGTTCGTGCCTCGTACGGGATCGTTTGGGGGCTGGTTTGGGTTTTCATCCTTTAACAGCTTATTTTTAAGTCTATGTGTATTTTTGCTAATGATCGTCATACTCTCAAACTGAGAGACCCGGAACTACGCGATCAGTTCCTACAAGTTGCATCGGTCCCGTGCGAGGTGTCCATGCCTCCTATGGGGTCGTTTGGGGCCTGGTTTTGTGTTTTCACCCTTTAACGACCTGTTTTTAAGTTTAAGTGTCATTTTTGCAAATTATCGTCATACTCTCAAACCGGGAAATCCGGGACTACGCGGTCAGTTCCTATAAGTTGCATTGGTCCCGTGTGAGGAGTTCGTGCCTCTTACGGGGTGGTTTGGGGGATAGTTTGGGTTTTCACCCTTTAACGGCTTGTTTTCAACTAAGTGTGATTTCTAAAAATTATCGTCATACTCTCAAACTGGGAGACTCGGGACTGCGCGAACAGTTCCTACTAGTTGCATTGGTCCCGTGCAAGATGCTCGTGCCTCCAACGGGACCGTTTGGTGGTTGGTTTGGGTTTCACCCTTTATCGGCTTATTTATAAGTCTAAGTGTGATTTTTGCAAATTATCATCATATTCTCAAACCGGGAGACCCGAGACAACGCGGTCAGTTCTTACAAGTTGCATTGGTCCCGTGCGAGGTGTTCCTGCCTCCTACGGGGCCGTTTGGGGTTGGTTCCGATTTTCACCCTTATAGGCTTGTTTTTAATTTTAAGTGTGATTTTTGCAAATTATTGTCATACTCTCAAACCGGTAGACTCGGGACTGCGCGGTCAGTTCCTACAAGTTGCATTGGTCCCATGCGAGGTGTTCGTGCCTCTAACGGGGCCGTTTGGGGGCTGGGTTGGGTTTTCACCCTTTAACGGTTTGTTTCTAAGTCTAAGTGTGATTTTTACAAATTATCAAAATATTCTAAAATCGGGAGACCCGAGACTACGCAGTCAGTTCCCACAAGTTGCATTGCTCCCGTGTGAGGTGTTCGTGCCTCCTCCGGGGCCGTT
This sequence comes from Sambucus nigra, assembly GCA_949130495.1. Lineage (NCBI taxonomy): Eukaryota > Viridiplantae > Streptophyta > Magnoliopsida > Dipsacales > Adoxaceae > Sambucus > Sambucus nigra. The sequence goes on along the minus strand of OX422211.1, from coordinate 99,431,368 downwards.
TGGGGGCGGGTTTGGGTTTTCACCCTTTAACGGCTTGTTTTTAAGTCTAAGTGTGATTTCTGCAAATTATCATCATATTCTCAAACCGGGAGATCCGAGACTGCGCGGTCAGTTCCTACAAGTTGCATTGGTCCCGTGCAAGGTGTTTGTGCGTCCTACGGAGTCGTTTGGGGGATGGTTTGGATTTTCACCCTTTAACGGCTTATTTTTAAGTCTAAGTGTTATTTTTGCAAATTATCGTCATACTCTCAAATCGGGAGACCCGAGACTGCGCGATCAGTACCTACAAGTTGCATTGGTCCCATGCGAGGTGTTCGTGCCTCCTACAAGGCCGTTTGGGAGCTTGTTTGGGTTTTCACCTTTTAACGACTTGTTTTCAAGTCTAAGTGTGATTTTTGCAAATTATCATCATACTCTCAAACTGGGAGACACAGGACTACGTGGTCAGTTCGGACAAGTTCCATTGGTCCCGTGCGAGTTGTTCGCGCCTCCTACGGTGTCGTTTGGGGCCTTGTTTGGATTTTCACCCTTTAACGGGTTGTTTTTAAGTCTAAGTGTGAGTTTTTGCAAATTATCATCATCCTCTCAAACCGGGAGACCCGGGACTACGCGGTCAGTTCCTACGAGTTGTAATTGTCCCGTGAGAGGTGTTCGTGCCTCTTACGGGTTCATTTGGGGGCCGGTTTGGGTTTTCACCATTTAACGACTTATTTTTAAGTCTAAGTGTTGTTTTTGCAAATTATCGTCATACAATCAAATAGGGAGACCCGGGACTACGCGGTCAGTTCCTATAAGTGGCACTCGTGCCTCTTACGGGGCCGTTTGGGGGTTGGTTTGGGTTTTCACCCTTAACGGCGTGTTTTTAAGTCTAAGTGTGATTTTTGTAAATTATCGTCATACTCCCAAACTGGGAGATCCGAGACTACGTGGTCAGTTCCTACAAGTTGCATTGTTCCCGTGCGAGGTGTTCGTACCTCCTATGGGGTCGTTTGTGGGCTGGTTTGGGTTTTCACCCGTTAACGGCTTGTTTTTAAGTCTAAGTGTTATTTTTGCAAATTATCATCATACTCTCAAATCGGGAGACCCGGGACTAAGTGGTCAGTTCCTACAAGTTGTATTGTTCCCGTGCGAGGTGTTCATGCCTCTTACGGGGTCGTTTGGGGGCTGGTTTGGGTTTTCACCATTTAACGACGTGTTTCTAAGTCTAAGTGTGATTTTTGCAAATTATCATTTTACTCTCAAATCGGGAGACCCGGGACTGCGCGATCAATTCCTACAAGTTTCATTGGACCCGTGCGAGGTGTACGTACCTCCTACGGGATCATTTGGGGGTTGGTTTGGGTTTTCACCCTTTAACAGCTTATTTTAAGTCTAAGTGTGATTTTTGCAAATTATTGTCGTACTCTCAAACCGGGAGACCCAGGACTATGTTGTCAGTTCCTACAAGTTCCATTGGTCCCGTGCGAGGTGTTCGTGCCTCCTACGGGGTCGTTTGGGGCCTGGTTTGGGTTTTCACCCTTTAACGACTTCTTTTTAAGTCTAAGTGTGATATTTACAAATTATCGTCATACTCTCAAACCGGGAGACCCGGGACTACACAGTCAGTTCCTATAACTTGCATTGGACTCGTGCGAGGTGTTCGTGCCTCGTACGGGGTTGTTTGGGGGCTGGTTTGGGTTTTCATCCTTTAACAGCTTGTTTTTAAGTCTATGTGTATTTTTGCTAATGATCGTCATACTCTCAAACCGGGAGACCCGGAACTACGCGATCAGTTCCTACAAGTTGCATCGGTCCCGTGCGAGGTGTCAGTGCCTCCTACGGGGTTGTTTGGGGCCTGGTTTTGTGTTTTCACCCTTTAACGGCTTGTTTTTAAGTTTAAGTGTGATTTTCGCAAATTATCGTCATACTCTTAAACCGGGAGACCCGGGACTACGCGCTGAGTTCCTACAAGTTGCATTGGTCCCGTGCGAGGAGTTCGTGCCACTTACGGGGCGGTTTGTGGGCTAGTTTCGATTTTCACCCTTTAACGACTTGTTTTCAAGTTATGTGTGATTTTTATAAATTATCGTCATACTCTCAAACTGGAAGACCCGGGACTGTGCGGACAGTTCCTACAAGTTGCATTGGTCTCGTGCGAGGTATTCGTGCCTCCAATGGGGCCGTTTTGGGGGTTGGTTTGGGTTTCACCCTTTAACGGCTTGTTTTTAAGTCTAAGTGTGATTTTTGCAAATTATCATCATATTCTCAAACCAGGAGACCCGAGATAACGCGGTCAGTTCCTACAAGTTCCATTGGTCCCGTGCGAGGTGTTCATGCCTCCTACGGGGCCGTTTCTGGCTGGTTTCGATTTTCACCCTTTAACGACTTGTTTTTAAGTTTATGTGTGATTTTTTGCAAATTATCGTCATACTCTCAAATCGGGAGACCCGGGATTACAAGCTCAGTTCCTACAAGTTGCATTGGTCCCATGCGAGGTGTTCGTGCCTCGTACGGGGTCGTTTCGGGTTGGTTTTGTTTTTCACCCTTTAACGGCTTATTTTTAAGAATAAGCGTGATTTTTACAAATTATAGTCTTACTCTCAAATCAGGAGAGCCGAGAATACACGGTCAGTTCCAACAAGTTGCATTGGTCTCGTGCGAGGTGTTCATGCCTCCTACGGGGTCGTTTGGGGCATGGTTTGGGTTTTCACCCTTTAATGGCTTATTTTAAGTTTAAGTGTGATTTTTGCAAATTATCGTTATACTCTCTAACCGGGAAACCCGGGACCACACAGTCATTTCCTACAAGTTGCATTGGTCCCATGCGAGGTGTTCATGCCTCGTACGAGGTCGTTTGGGGCCTGGTTTGGGTTTTCACCCTTTAACGGTTTGCTTTTAAGTCTAAGTGTGCTTTTGCAAACTATTCTCATACTCTCAAATCGGTAGATCCGAGACTACGCGGTCAGTTCCTACAAGTTGCATTGGTCCCGTACGAGGTGTTCGTGCCTCCGAAGGGGTCGTTTGGGGGCTGGTTTGGGTTATCACCCTTTAACGGCTTATTTTTAAGTTTTAGTGTGAGTTTGCAAATTATCATCATACTCTAAAACCGCGAGACCCGGGACTACGTGGTCGGTTCCAACAAGTTGCATTGGTATAGTGCGAGGTGTTCGTGCCTCTTACGGGGTCATTTGGGGGCTGGTTTGGGTTTTCACCCTTTAACGGCTTGTTTTTAAGTCTAAGTGTGATTTTTGGAAATTATCATCATACTCTAAAACCAGGAGACCCGGGACCACACGGTCAGTTCCTACAAGTTGCATTGGTCCCGTGCGAGGTGTTCGTGCCTCTTACGGGGTCGTTTGGGGGCTGGTTTGGGTTTTCACCCTTTAACGGCTTGTTTTCAAGTCTAAGTGTGATTTTTGCAAATTATCGTCATACTCTCAAATTGGGAGACCCAAGACTGCGCGGTCAGTTCCTACAAGTTGCATTGGTTATCGTGCGAGGTGTTCGTGCCTCCAACGGGGCCGTTTGGGGGCTGGTTTGGTTTTCACCCTTTAACGGTTTGTTTTTAAGTCTAAGTGTGATTTTTGCAAATTATCATCATACTCTCAAATCGGGAGACCCAGGACTACGCGATCAGTTCGTACAAGTATCATTGGTCCCGTCCGAGGTGTTCACGCCTCCTACGGGGTCGTTTGGTGCGTAATTTGGGTTTTCACCCTTTAACGGCTTGTTTTTAAGTCTAAGTGTGATTTTGCAAATTATCATCATACTCCCAAACCGGGAGACCAGGGACTACGCGGTCACTTCCTAGAGGTTGTATTGGTCCCGTGCGAGGTGTTCATGCCTCCTACGGGGTCGTTTGGGTGCTGGTTTGGGTTTTCACCCTTTAACGGATTGTTTTTAAGTCTAAGTGTGATTTTAGCAAATTATCGTCTTACCCTCAAATCGAGAGACCCGGGACTGCGCTGTGACAACCCGAATATAATTATGATAAATTATATTTAAATCATGCTTATCTTATGTGATATGAATAATGTGATATTAGTATATATAATGTTAAGTGATTATGTTTATTATAATCCTACTTTCATAAATCATGAAAGGTCGAATTATTTACAAACACAAATTTTGTTGTTTTCGGTAGAAAGGTTACTGTTAGAGACTAGTTTTGACCTTTATAATATTATGAATGACTTGAGGTGAAAACTATATAATTGTAGACATGTGCGTTAGGTTTGTATCACAACAAATGGATCATCAAATGGATTCCCGAATAAAGAGTTATACCGAATTTATGAACAAAGGGCAAAGTTGTCCATTCCCTTTAAGTGGTAGTTTGTCTTTTATTAAACCAAATGGTTTAATTTGATTGGTTGTCTTGGGAGGCAGACTTGGACGACCTTATACCCTTGAAATAGCTTTATACTTCAGCCAAAATCAGCCATGAAAGGGTTTCACCTTGAGGAAAGAGAATTAGGGAGTTTAGGAAGAAAAAGTGAGGAGAAAAGGTGTAGAAAAATCCGTGGAAATTATGTAAAAGTCCCGAAGGTAATCCTAATTGAAAATCTTTTTATTTATCTTATATTACTGATTTATATGATATAAATCATCATAGTTTTACGAAAGTTTCATCCCTTTATATGTATGTATGGTTGGATGCAAGTTTATGTTAAGTTGAATGTAGAAACCCTTAAAATTGCTTTGTATTGAAACCCCTTGCATTCAAACTTGCATATCTCTTTGTGTGCTAACTGGAATTGAGAAATTCCAATTGGATATGAAATTAGACTCACATATTCATATCATATCCTAAAAGGATAATTTATCTCCTTGTGGTTAGGCCATAATGATGATTTCAAGTTGGTACATGGTTGCTGTTTGTATACTTGATTTCCGAATGCCATAAGTTTAGTCGAGCTTTTGAGATAGCAAATGAAGTCAAAAAATTATGAAACTTTAATTCTGTACTATCAAATATGTGTACTAAAAATGGGCTTAAAATCATGGAAAGTTATTCTGTAGAAAAATTATGAAAATTCTGGGAATTCGAAGGAACAATAGAGGAGCTTGTAGGTCGGATTTCTTGTGTTGTAGAGAAATGGTCATAATTTTCCCTAGGAAGCTTGAAAAATTACACCGTCACTTGTTCTGGATAGTATATTCATATATGTTTTCATATTGTTGAGGTTGGACCCCTGTATTTGTACAATTTAGGAATATAGGATGGTTAATATGTAAGACAAAAATTCCAGGCCATACCGGATACCCCTTGAATGAATGTTTGTATTTCGTCCTTACAAAGGGTAATTTGAGTACATGTTTCATTTGTATATACATTGAGGAGTATAATTTCATGTTTACTTGACTTTGGTTATAAATTCCTCATAAGGTATTTCCTATGATTGAATGTCCGTAACTTTATCAACATGTATATCATTGTTTTGCCTTTACCTATGTTTTATAGAAGGTGACTTAATTGGAATTATATTGTTGATGTATAGTCATGGAAAGCTACATAATTATGTTAGGATAATATTTATGATTGAGGTTAAGTACTAATTTAGTTGGATTGATAGGTGTAAGGTCTAATCAACCTAGTTCAGCTCCACCAGAAGGAAACGTGAATACATAGTTGTCAACCAAGGTGAGTGTACTCACTGGAAAGAGATATTTGTATCGTGTTGTTGATATGATCAAATTATAATGAATATGAAATTATTCATTTTGGTTTAACGAAATGGGAGGTTACTCCCCGACCCGAAATGGGGAGATTTGTCTATTAATGACAGGGGGTTACTCCTCAACCAGGAATGGGGGAGAATTGTCTATTTAGACAGGATATGTGAATCATGATTCGAAAAAATTGGTCATTCATTATGAATGAGACTGATAAGTTAATACATAATTATATGGACATGATTTGTTGCATTTAAATTTTTGCAGTAGTATAGTAGTGATGCATTCACTGGGCTATTTTGCTCATGGTTCCTATGTTCACATTTTTCAAGTAACGCGATGTCACTGCCAAATCTAGGAAGTCGGGTTGGGTTAGCCAGGAATGGGAGAAACAAACATTTTATTTAAATGTAAATGATGTAATTAAGTTAAATTTTCCTTCAAGCAAGTCTGTATAAGTGTGACTACTCTGATGTTGTAAAAAGGTTTTCAGATATATGGAATTACAATGATGACTCTGAAATTAAAGGTCTTGTTTATGGTTTGGTTAAATTAATTATGGTTTGACTCACTTTGACTTTTAGACTTAATTATAAGTAAATGGGTTGGGGTGTGTCATCTTTTGGTATCAGAGCCTAGGTTTTTGAGGTTCTGGAGTGAGAAGAGTCTAGATTTGGCAGTGAATGTCAGAAATATATTTTATTTGATACTAACGATCATGTTAGGAAAGATATGTATATATGCATGTTGTTATATCTTTGATTCATTTCAGATATAAGAGAATAGAACGAGGGAATGTGAATGTGGGAATAGAAGATGAGGCTTCAAATATGGCAGCAGAAGCGGAGATTGAGCAACCTGTTCATGGAAATGTAGAACCCGAGCAGGAACAATTGATAGACATGCAAAAAATGGCGCGTGATATGACTCTAATGGCAGAGAAACAAGCTAGATTTATGGCTGATGTGGAAGAATAACAGACCACGCAACTGGAGCCACAAGCCTTGGCTAGGGTTGAGGAGGTGATACACCGAGAAGAAAAGAGTACTTCACATGAGAAATTTATTAAGATGAACCCACCCTCATTTGAAGGAGTAGTTGATCCAGCAGAGGCAGAAGAATGGGTTAAAGAGATTGAACTTATTTTCGGGCTGATGAGAATTCCTAAAAATCAACGAGTGATATTGGCGACGTACATGCTGAAAGGAGAAGCGAAATATTGGTGGGATGCCACCAAACATTTGTTGATTACTCCAGGAGGTGGTAATGTGATATCATGGGATTCTTTTGTTAAAGCCTTGTATGATAAGTATTTTCCTCTGAAAGCATGACTATTAGGGAATATGAAGCCAAACTTACAGCCTTATCTCGGTTTGCTTCGAGGTTTATTCGGAATGAGGAAGACATGTGTAGCCGATTTCTTGATGGACTTGAGTTAGTTATTAAATCAAGGTCGTCGGCTTTAGAGACTGTTAATTATTCAGTCTTGGTGAATAAATCCCTGCTAGTAGAAAATGACGTGAATGAAGCAAGAGAAATTGAGAACGAGATGTAAAGAGAAGTAGATTCAATCCAAGTTATCAAAAAGGTAGTGATACAGAATATTCAATACTTGGAGGGCAGAAATTTCAGCATGGTAGAGGTATGGGAGGTGGTTCGTAGAAGGGTGAGGCTAGTAGTGGAAGAGGCTCAGGAGCTTCAGCGCAAGGATATTTGAATGTTTGTTTCATTTGTGTTACATCGGGCCATATAAAAATAAATTGCCCAAAGTTACAGAATATAGAATGTTTTAACTGCCATCAGAAGGGCCATCTGAGCAAGAATTGTCCTATGCTATCTAGAGCAGTTTCAGTTAGTAGTGTGGGGCCTCATAAAAGATCATCTCTAGGGAATGCAACCAGGGGAAGTGATACAGGACAAGCAAGTGTATCGAAGGAAGGAGGAAGAGTGTTTGCGATGACATTGCAAGATGCCCATGCTACACCTGAAGTGGTTACAGGTAAACTTTTTGTTGCAAACAAAGATCTATATGCACTCATTGATCCTGGATCTACGCATTCATTTATGGAATTACATATTGTTTCATATTTGGGTAGACCATGTTCATTCCTCAATTGTGCCTTATATATTTCTACCCCAATGGAAAGTGTAATTCTAGTAGAGCACATTTATAAAGATTGTGTCTTACGAATGAGTGAGAGATATTTCTATGTTGATTTGATACCGTTGGCCATTCGGGATTTTGATATTATATTGGGGATGGATTGGTTATCATTGTATCATGCTTACATTAATTATTTTCGAAAATAAGTTACATTTTATCTTCCTGGTGAACTCGAGTTCCAGTTTACAGGGGAATGGAATGTTGTCCCTAATTGTCTTATCTCAGCAATAAAGAGCAGAAAGTTATTGAGTAAGGGTTGTACGGGGTATTTAGCGTATGTGGTTGATGTTAGTAAGGAAGCACTTAAAGTTGAAGATATACCAGTGGTTAGAGAATTTTTTGATGTCTTCCCAGAGGAATTTCCAGGACTGCCACCCGATAGGGAAGTAGAGTTTTCCATTGAATTAATTCCAGGTACTGGTCCGATCTCCCTTGCTCCTTATAGAATGGCACCAATAGAGTTGGAGGAATTGAAAGTGCAATTACAAGATCTGATAAGCAGAGGGTTCATTCGGCCTAGTGTTTCGCCTTGGGGAACCCCAGTGTTATTTGTGAAAAAGAAAGATGGGACAATGCGATTATGTATTGATTATCGACAGTTGAATAAGGTAACCATTAGAAATAAGTACCCTCTAGCCCATATCGATGACTTTTTTGACCAATTACAGGGGGCCACAGTATTTTCAAAGATTGATTTGAGATCGGGTTACCACCAGTTGAAAGTGAAGGATAGCGATATTTCCCAAACAGCTTTTCGGACTCGATATGGGCACTATGAGTGTTTGGTGATGCCATTTGGATTAACTAATGCTCCAGAAGTTTTTATGGATTTGATGAACTGGGTGTTCCACCCTTTCATTGATTCATTTGTGATTGTATTCATAGACGATGTGTTGATTTACTCGCGTAGCATGGAGGAACATGAGAAACATTTGAGACATGTATTACAGATTTTGAGAGAGAAGAAATTGTTTGCTAAATTCAGCAAGTGTGAGTTTTGGTTGAATGAAATTGTGTTTTTAGGGCATGTTGTCTCGAGAAATGGGATATATGTTGATCCAAAGAAGGTGGAAGCAATCATTGAATGGGAAAGTTCTAAGAATGTGACAGAAATTAGGAGTTTCCTAGGATTGGGAGGTTACTATCGCAGATTCATTAAGGGATTTTCTGCAATAGCATTACCACTGAAAAAATTGACTCGTAAAGAAGTGAAGTTTGTATGGGATGAAGAATGTGGGAGGAGTTTTAAAGAATTAAATAATCGGTTGGTTTCAGCCCTTATACTTACTATTCCATGTGGGAATGAGTCTTTTGTGATCTATACAGACGCTTCATTTCAGGGGTTAGGATGTGTTCTTATGCAGAATGGGAAGGTAATAGCATATGCTTCCCGACAATTAAAGACACATGAATGAAATTACCCTACACATGATTTGGATCTAGGAGCCATTGTTTTTGCATTAAAGTTGTGGAGACATTAATTGTATGGAGAAACTTGTGAGATATTTACAGTCGCTCGAACGAGGGTTCTCGCGACTTGCTAATGTCGCTCGAACGAGGTCTTCTTACATTTGTATCTGAGCCTGTTGGACAAAATTACCGTGTGATATTTTTTCGCTAAATTATTTTTTCTTTCATATCAGTTTTTGAAAAAATTGTTGATCTTTGAAAAATCAGATTTAAGTGGAGAATTTGTATAATCGAGTGCCCATTTTTTATGGTACCAATTATGCTTACTAAAAGGATAGGATGGGGTCAGCCATAAAATCCATAAATAAAAGAGTCTGGTTAGTTTGTGAAAGAGGGTGGACTCTTTCCACTATCACCATTGATAATGTTGTTGGCCCTAAACCTGTTTCTTCCTGGACTGATGAGGAATTTCAGTGGAGTAATTTTCACTCTTGTGGATTGTGTTATTTATATAACCGTCACTCCTGATGAGTTCTGTCTCATCATGACGTGCACTATATCTAAGGAAGCATGGGATACCCTCAAGCTCACTCATGGGGGTACCAATGTTGTAAAAGCGTCAAAGCTTCCAAATTTGACCACCCAATTTGAGATCATTACTATACTAGAGTCCGATTCAATCAATGAGTTTTATGCGCGCTTATCGAACATTGTTAATTCGAGTTTCAATTTAAGGGTGAGAAAATTCCTGAAACGAGAGTTGTGGAAAAGATTTTTAGGTCAATCCCTACCCATATTATTACTAACGTCACCATGCTTAACTCTTTAGGAATTTTAGACACTCTTAGGTTTGAAGAAGTCGTAGGAGACCTTTAGACTTATGAGATAAATATGTTCCCTAAAACCCTTAAACCTAAGGAAATAGGGGTATCTTTAAAGACTCAAACTAAGAAAAAGGAAAAGGAAAGAGTTTGTGATTCTAAATCTGAGGGAGATTTTGATATGGATGACTTGGCCTTGTTTGCAAAAATTTTCAAAAAGATTCTCAAATTTTCCAGAGAAAATTCTTCCAATAAAAAGATTTTTGAGAAAAACAAAAATAACTATGAGGTAAAGAGTAATGGTGAGAAAGAGGAAGATATAAGGTATTACGAGTGCAAGGGTAAAGGGAATAAGGCACATGAATGTCCCACCAGGCTAAAGAGATTGCCAATAAAGCCACTCTAAGCTATAGTGACATCGAGTCGATTGATTCAAGGGGATAATCTGCACATGGAACGTGCATTGCTTTCATGTCTAGTCACGTGAGCACACTGAGTTCGTCCCACCCTGATGAGGAAATATCTAAACGTGAAAGCCTCGATAATGTTTCGAGTCATTTTAGTGAGAGTGAGGATGAGATTACAAATGAGGGAGAAGGGTATCTCCAAAAAGCATTTATTGATTTATACAATAGACTTTGAAAATAAAAAAGATCAATAAGGATTTGTCTAGTAGGGTGTTAGACTTGGAGAGAGAGGTAAAAGTTTTGAGGCTGTGTGAGGCGTCGACGAGTCAACTCTAGAAGGTGAAGGTTTCTTTATGTGAGCAGTCGATCTCCTTAGTCCGAAAAAAGATCAATTTGACCAACAACGTGGCTAGTCTTACTAGAGATCTTTAATATTCATTGGAGATCCATGATAAACTTGAAACCCATGTATCCTAACTCGAGAAAGATCTCGAATTTCCTTGGGAGGTCAAAGTCATAATTGAGGACACATCTAATAAAGTTAGAAATATGCTCCTTTGTCTCGCTTTAGGTAACCTCGAGAAGCAAGGAATTGGTTATGACGGTGCTTCCATTTCCCGTGCTACACCTGAGCCGAGCCCTAAGTTTGTGTTAGATCCTTATGGCTCTTGACCTAACAAAACTAGGAGATCTCTTCTTAGCCATTTTGAGAGAGGTGGACCCAAGCCCATTTGTGTTTGTCCTCATTACAGAAAAACAGGTCTCCTGAAAGAGAATTTTGTTTTGACGTAGGGAGAGTGTCTCGTAGGTATGTTCCCCAGTTTGCTCCTACACGATTTCTTGCACGCACTGCCACACATGTTACTCCGCATGCTCCCACACATCACTTGAGAGATATTAAGTGTTTTCGAGAGAAAGGAGAATATTTAATCAAGACTTCACAAAATTTGATGGAGGAATTTATTAGTATTCCATCTCCTTTTGAAAACTCCTTTGGGCCTAATGATTAAGTTACAACTTTTCACTACAATAGGGTGCTTATCGTGATCATTTTTTATCCCTATTTCTAATGTGCACTATCATTGTACTTATATTTTTTCATTTTGATATATTTTTTGAAAAATCTTAAAAGAGTTTTATTTTAATTAAAAAAATTGAAAAAAAATACAAAAATATTTTTGGTTTCTTTTTTAAAAAGGTGAAAAGGGAAAAAAGATTTTATTTTGATAAATTTTTTGAAAAAATCCAAAAAGAGTTTTGTAGTTTTTTTACACCATACGTGGATGAACATTGAAGATGTTCGAATCACCTATTCATTCCATATCCGCGTGAGTATTTTATAGTATTTTGAGACATGATATCATTTCTTTTACGTGCTTTATAATGTGTGGAGTCATTAAGATGTGATTTGATGACATCTTGCTACATGTTTGAGTCCTTGTCTCTTTTAATGCACATGGGCACAAGATTATTTGAGCATTTCACTTACCTAACACATGTCGATTGTCGTGTTTTCATCTTAATTATGCTTCTAAAATGAACTAAATGTGAAAAACGAGATAATAAAAGTTGTGCATGTAAGAACCATTTCCCGGATTTCAAAAAATCATATTTTTTTGATAAAATTATTTTATTTTAATCAATGGAAAGGCACTACGAAAGACATGTTGACTTTGCATGAAAAGCCACCATCTGAAAGAAAAGAGAAAAAAAATTGACAGCACATAAAAATAGAATTGACAGACCATTTGCTTTAAACATTGATGCTTTGCTACAAATGAACATTAATTTCTTCAAAATTGCAAGTGTTATTCATATATGTGAGATTTTTTAGGGAGATAAGTTGAAGATCAATGGGTTTTCACTTACTATAATTTTTTTGAAAAGCATTACATAGTTTTGGGCATTATTGGTGTGAAAATCATTCACGGAGTTGATTTGTTGATTAGGTTAAGTCACTTTCACATGAGTTCGCTATTCTTACACCTAAGGTAGATCTTGAGATCATTCATTAGTAGTGTCTCAATCCTTCTTGAACATGTGATATGATTGTTCATTTTGATTAACCTATGTAATATGTTCACACCCCTACATTTTTCTTCCATGATTCGGGTACTTTTGTGTTTTCTCCATGGCATGTTGTATTTGTAAAATTTATACTTAAAAAAATTCAAAATTTCAAAAATAGTTTGTGGAGATCTTGCGATTATCATTACATGAGACTATTTGATATATCTTTGTGATGGTATTCTATATTTAGTTCCCTCCATTATCATGCTTTACTTTCTACTCCTTGTCAGTTTCGGACAAATTATGGGGGAGATTACATGAGGTTAACTTATGGGGGAGAATTTTTATGAATTTTATTTTATATGTCAAACTCTATACATCACGGGTATTTGCTTTATTTCATGTGTGTAGGTATTTTTAGAAGATCATATTCACATTACACTCGATGAAGACAAAGTACCTAAGAGAAGAACACGAAGAAGTGGAGATTTGAAGGCGTCATTATCTTGTACCTATCCTTTTTAGGGTTTAGGAGGGTATTAGGATTTGGATTTGGAATTTATATTTGTACCGGAATATCCAAAATGAGAAGATTTGTAAGAGGGCAATTTCTATTATTTGCTCATAGCTTAGGCTTATTTATATTTTGGCATATCTCGTTACCATTTTACTCGAGCCATCACGAAGAACCGAATCTCCAACATCTTCAAGTTCAATGGTTCTCCACTTTATGAAGGTATAAAGTTTTTAGGAATTTAAATTTATTCATTAAACTTAATTTGGGATGTTTTATTTTTATTAATACTGAAACATGATTTGTTGTGTAAAAAATCGAGGCATTTTATTTTAAAATAATTTTTCCAACATCATCTGCCTCATTCAAAGGAGAAGGCATTCTCGTTCGAATGAGATGTCAGAGTCGTTCGAAGGTTGTTTGATATATTTATCTAATGAGCATCTAGGGCGTACTGGCATATTGTTTGGCATCGTTTGAACACTATTCAAATGGAATAGCAATGTCATTCGAATGAGACCCAGTTTCATTCTAACGAGATGCATTCTCGTTCGAATAAGTCGTCACCTCAAAATTTGTGTCTGAATTTTAACTACCTATTTCGTGTTTATTTTTGTTAGGACTTTTTCCAGATCATATTCTAGCATATTCTTTGCAATAGTTTTCACCATTTTGAGTTTAGAAAACTATTTTGATTACAGTTGATAGTTTGTATCCTTGCATACACTACTCTTATGGAGACATCATCTTCACTGTTGACTATTGTGATTCTCGAAGGGATCATTATTGAAGACAAAGGTTGACTAGTGGATACCGAGGGTAGAAGGTCGCATGTGTACTTCTTGAAGACAAGTGGTATTCTTTAGATATTTGCAAAGAATAGCACACTATACTTGTGGATGGTATCCAGTAGTCTGTAAGTCGACTGTCTTGTAATATTTCTAAAGTGTTGAATAAAGGTTTTTCCCGCAAGGAATTTTTTCCTTAAAACATTGTCATTTTTTATTGCATGATTTAAATTTTCTATTTTATCACATAGATGTATGTATTAGGGTGAAAAGATAAAATTTGTTTGTGTGGGTTGACATTTAATTAGACAAGTTAAGCCATTAGACCTATAGAGCACTGTATAAAATGAAATAAGCTTAGTCATAAACTAAAAATTTAAAATTAAAACTTCTTTAGATTGGATGCATTACAATATTGGGGAACCTCTCTGGCCTCCATTATTTCTGAGTGGTAGTCTCCTAATAAGTCCTATTTGGGTCCAAGTTTCCCGTTTGAGGGCTTTTTGGTTCTACCCATGATCTTTCTACGTATGTAGTCCCCGATCCTGAAGCCTCTCGCTTTAGCACCCTTATTATATTTCTTAGTCAATTGGTAGGAGGCAAGTTTTACAAGAGCCAATTCTCTTTTTCCATCGGTTAAATCAAGATCTGATCTGATTGCTTCATTGCTGAGATCTTGATTGACTAAGGTGGACTTTATGGTTGGCAAACCTACCTCTAGTGGGATGACCGCCTCCATTCCATATGCCAAAGAAAAGGGTGTTTCCCTCGTTGATTTCCTGGGTGTTGCTCGGATCACCCATAGAACGTGGGGGTTTTGCTTGACCCAAGAACCCTTTTTCTATTTCCAGACACTTTTTGATTGAGGATTGTTTTGTTGGAAGTTTTTCCTACCCATTGCTTTGGTGGTAGGCCAACGAACTGTAGTAGTGCCTAATATTGTGCGCATTATATAATCTTTAAAATATGAATATCTAAAACTAAGGTATGTTACCTATGATGATAATTTTCGGGATGCCAAACCAAGTTATGATGTTCGTTTTTACGAACTTGGTCATATCGACATCTCAGGCGTTTGCCAAGGGTTCCCCTTCAACCCATTTAGATACGTTTTTTGCACCAACTAAAAAGTACTTTCTACTACCAGAAACAAGTGGCAACAACCCGACAATGTCAAGCCCCCACTGGGAAAATGACTAAAGACTTGCAAGGGAGCTAAGGTTGCTGGCTAGTTTGTGTACCAATTGCAAGAAAAAATGACAGTTCTTTCATTTTTAAATGTAGGCAACTGCGTTCTTTTTCATATATGGCCACCAATATCCTTTTTCCATAGCCCTAAATGCTAGCGACCTACCACTTGCATGGATCCCACATATCCCATCATAAATCTCCTAGAGGGTCTGCTTGGTATCGTTTGGGTGCACGCATTATAGCTAAGGTGCTAAAAAAGAGCACTGATAAAGCTTTCGATCTGTCGCTACGTGTAAAAAATAAGATTTTACACATATTTTGTGTGTTTCCTTTTTATTAATTGGTAGAGCATTTATATAGTGCAGGATTGGATCCATCCAAATCAGAGCCATTGATGGTACGTTTTTCCCTTCTAGTACTATGGGGCACATTTTATTTAATACTGGGGTGTCATACTGTTTTATAGATACTCTCTTGGCATAGACCTTAGGATTTTTAGAGATTACTAAAGTACAGTGTCATGCGTAGACTCATCCTTGGGGAAAGGGTCATTTATTTTCTGTATACGCCCACATGTAGGTATATAGTTTGGTAGTTTGGTTTTACCTACAGTCATACTAGTTTTAGTCATATGTGAGCATGACGTTAATATTTGGCATGGGTTGGCTCGCTATGCATAGAGCCATGATAAATTGATTTGTTAGGAGTATTACCTTTGTCATTGCGGGGCAGGAGGTGTTTGAGTGGCGATGCCTCGCTCAGAAGGGGGATCTTCCACCTATTTTTTTATTATATAAAGGAGGATATCTCTAAGGAGATTGTGATTATCCTAGATCCGATTCTAGTCGTTCGTGAGTTTTCGAATGTATTTTAGGTGATAAGTGGAGTAAGTATCGAGGTATTTTATGGAGAGTGAAATCACACGTGCTAAAAATATTTTTCCGAAGCGAGTATAGGGGACAAGAGTATGGTGTCTAGTAAGGGACAACGATTAAAGTAGTTTTGTTTTGGTTTAGACACGTATGTCACGTCCGGGGACCATCTGTGCAGCCAAAACGATTGGTAAAGTAGAAGTATGAGTTGTATCCTCGACGGATGAGACGTGTTTTATGTGACCCGAGCGAGTCACTACTTTTTTGTTCGTTGCTAGATTAGCATGTGAGACAAGTTTAATGCGTATAAATAAAACGATATTATTATGTGCATATTTTCCTAGTGTAGCAGGATTTCCTTTAGTGCTATCCGCGGAGGATGAATGGGTGTATTGATAGTGTTATATACTTTATGGAGATTACTCGTTTTAGTGATGTGGTATACGAGTATGATATTGTCTTGGTTACGAATTTATAGTAATGGTTAGTATGATAGTAGGTAGTTATTACTAGGCTATCGAAATGGTTTCATTAGTGCAACATGTTTTTTTATGACGAGGCCTCACCTGCGAGAGGATCGGACTCACACTTACATTATCTACTTTAGGGACTCTGAGGGGATAGCGTGCTCAAAATATTTGATCCCAGTGTGTATAGAGAACTTGTTGTTATGATTTAGTATGTATTGGGTTTACTGTGGAGAGAAAAGATTTAACTCATTATGATGTTTAGTGCTCAAGACTTGGTGACAGGAAGAGCGCATTGATATATTTATCCTTTAGAGATGTGAGAGTTAAGAGTTGGAACCATGTGTTTGGAGATAGGATTTCGAGATCCCTGAGCATATGTATTCGATGTTTATGGAGTGTGATTACCACCAATATTAAATGATTGTACAATTGGAAAAATGCTCGTTGTTAAGTATAATTACGGAAGAGATATAACTTTTCTGTCAAGAGATGGAATAAAGGGGTACATGCTATGGACGGAGGGCCTAACGTATTTCGATAACCGACAATGCTAGGTAGTAGTGTATCGGGGGGGGGGGTTCCTTGTTTGGATTTCACTTTGCGAGACATCCCACGCATGAAACTTAGCATAAAGTCGGAAATAGGGAGACGTTTGATCATTAGTCCATGAGTTCGGTACCCCGATCGAAATGGGATCAAGTAATTATATCTGTAAGTTGGAAGTTGAATTGTGATTTAAGGCCAGTGGAGTCGGTTGTGTGGTAAGAAAGCATTGAAAGTTTTATTTTATCACCACGAATTAAGGAGCGGAATGATGATAAGGAGGATATAAAATTTTGATTTTTAGGGTGATTGAGAGTACCCAAGTGTTGTTATCACGTTCCAAGAACTAGGGAAAATAAAGAATTGGGTATCAGGTGTGTAGCGTATGTGATGCTTACGCTAGTATGCACCGTTTATAGGGTGTGTGAGCATCCAGGATATCTGATAATCGAATCGTCCGAGTTGAGGGGACGTGGGAATGGACGTGTGGAATATATATTTGTGGGACTAGAATTACGACGTGGAACTAGTATAGTGGATTAAGCATCGCAAGAAGAACGATAAATCCATATATACGAATACGAACATATTAGCATGCCGAATCTGGTTGAAAAGCTGTGGGAAACCATTTACAAAGGGGTATTCCTTGACAAGGGTATAATTTAACTATATGGAGAATACTCGGAGCGGAGTTGTAGTTAGCCAAATGTGATAGCGACTTGCGCATACAAAGAGTGATGCTGTTAGTATGGTGTAAAAGATCCAGAAGTGCACATTGTGGAGAAAAGTGCACGGGTCAAAACTTTCGGTATACACCAAGGAAGGAAGGGGAGTATTAAGTGTCACTTAATGTGAGACATTTCAAGGAAAGTCGATGTTGAGCGTGACATAGTGAGTAGTCTCAGCGGGCACCACTTATAAATAGAAATCGGTTAGAATAAGAGGATCAACCAGAGAATTTGGTGGCTATCGACAACTGTTATAATGAAAGAGACCGGTAAGGTCAGTAAAGTTTCTTCGATGGGTTGCCATCTCCAAGGCAAGATCAAAAGTTCATCCGAACAGGTGGGACAAGTTTCCCAAGACGGAAATGATTGTTATTCCTTTGGGGTAATTAACAATAATTACTAGTGTGCCCCATCCTTCCTTTGAAAGTAAGGGATCGCGCCGGTACGTGGTCCTATACGGCATTATTTTCTGAATCGGGATGTGATTTGTGAATCCCACCTTCAATATGGGATTTTAGGAAATAGCGGAGATAACATTTCATTTTGAGTAGGAGGTATCACCCATAGCCGAGGAGTAGGCGCACGGTAATTAACGATTCGTGTAGCCACACGTAGGTAATCTTGTAATCTTGGTGATCATTTCATTTTCAAAACGGATATAACTAGCAAGTGAAGTATAGTAGGGTAGAGATTCGTAGAAGCACTCGTACCTGTTTGTCGTGAATGAGGTGCTTATTGAGGTTTGCTGTGGAAGAACCTTAACTATTCTCCTTCTGTATGTTTAGAGGTGAGCGAATAATCAAAATTTTTAATCGGTCGAGAATAGTCCGATGACTATGGTGGAATTCCACGACTGTTTAGGCGAAAAAGAGTGGTCATATGTTCGTAGGCTTTCTCTCAGAATGGGGGTTTTGTGTTTAGATAAACCCGAGTAGTTGTCATGTAGTGAGGTGCGGCCTCCCAATGATATTGAAATAATGGGAATTAATAATGTATAAGGTGTGACTTATGCTAATGTTGTCGGATAGGAGCACAATGTGAAGTGTCTCCAATGAGAGTGTTAAACAAGCTTGCTGTGAGGCGGGGGCTATAGTGATTGAGTGCCTTACTATGTTAATAGTTTGCGTACTGATAAGATATCCAGACCTGTTTTGCTAGATAGGCCTTATTTTCCGAATTTCGGGACGAAATTCTGTTATTAGGGGGAAGTTCGTAATACCCCGTATTTTTATAGCTTTTAAATTTGGGGGAATTATTAATTGAAATTGAGATATTAACTTAATATTAATCCGAAAATTTATTTTAAATGTTTACTAGCGTGACAAGAGTTAGTAATTATTTAAATTGTTGAATATTACTAGATGAGTAAAGTAACATATAAAATTGATGTTGTAAAAATTATCACGAGTGAATAAAATGATAATTATGGAAATTTAAGTCGGGACGCGCCTGTGTCGTGTCAGGACTAAATTATTATTATATTAAGTGAATAAATTATAAGTCACCCGTATGGTTATTTTGAGTACATCAATGTGTCCGGAAGGGTCTAGATAGTCAAAATAATGTACCCGGGGGTTTAGTTTGGGTCTCGGGGCGTTTCTAGGCCTAAATAACACCCAGGGAGGGCGTTTTAAACATTTTACAATTTTGGGAATGAAAACCCACGAAATTTCTAAGAGGATATCAGATAATAGGAGTTGTCTTCTAGGGTTAGAACAACCAAAAACCTAAGACGACCATTGCAAGGGAAAAGGAGAAGTTTTCCAAGGAGTTCTAGGCCAAGAACTCCACCGTTTGCATCGCCGTTGCCGCCAAACTTTAGATCGCGCAACGAGGACCGCAACCACACTAATCTTATCCACTAATCTTAACCAAGAATTCCCAGGCAAGTATCTATCTTGCTCTATTCTTAGTTAATGCCTCAATTATGTTAGTCTAGGATTGTTTAGAACTTGTTTCATGGAAGAAAGTGTAGTTGGAGACTAGAATTCACATGTCATTGAAGAAGTAATCATATTCTAGACATCTCATTTGCATGTAGAGGATAAACCACGAATTATTATGGATTTAGAAGTAAGAAATCTGGAAAATAATGGAACGAATTGAAAGAAAAAAAGAAATTAGGGTTCTTGAAGTCTAGACAAATTTTACCCCATTATATTGTTATAATTGATGAATTGGAACATATTTTACGTGGACAATCATGTATTTAGGTGTATGGTACTGGTAATAACTTTTGTTGGGAGTTTCGGAATCAAATATAAAGTTTTGGTTGAGGTTGGAGAGGAAAACCCGTAACTGGATAAATGCAGTTTTCTCTATAACTACTTGATCGATCGATCGACCTAACAGTATCGATCGATCGACCCCCTTCCCTCGATCGATCGACCCCACCTGGAAAACTGCACATCCCTCTTATAATGGTTTATTCCGATTGAGATGCCTAGTAACCCTTGAGTATTATTATTAGAGCATTTTAGGATATAAGTAGGACCAATAGGGTTTTAGTAAACCCCAATAAGTGGGAATTTAATATAAAATGAAATAAAGGGGTTAACGGGGAGTGATTTACCCATCTGGGATTATGCGAACATTTAAATAAAAGATTGAGACTCTTAAGAGAGTTAGACCAGAAGATAAGTGAGTGTACGTCTACTGAAATTATATTTAGAGTACATCGAGAAAGGAGAAGTGAGTATGAAATGCATTATAAATGAAAATAAAAATGACGAGTTGTTATGCGTAATAATCGAGTAAAATGTGTTAATAACGGATAATTATGATTATGGGTCGTGAACACTCCTAATTTAGAAATGTGGATATTTATATATATACCACTGTGTGATTGTGCATATACTATATATATCTGTGTAAAAATCGTACCCGAGCTACTTGCTATCACGGGGGTTTCTGCGTCGGGACAGTCTTATCTCGATTGGACCTTTATGGGGGATAACGACTTGTACCCTAGAAGATAGTATCCTTTATTACATGCTATTGGAGTTATAGTCAGATGGTCCTAAGAGACGTGTGGGTATGTGCTGACCTATTAGGATTGGGAACTATGCTTCGCCTCCAATTGTTTGTGTTTTGTGTTAATACAGTTCGAGAGTGATTCCGAACTAGTATTTCCCTTAGTTTGTGTGATACGGGGACTTGATAGCAGAGTATGCCAGCACCTTAGATCTTAAGTGAGGTACCGTTAGTATATATATTATATGTGTGACTAATATATATACGTATATTTATATGAAAACTTTCTACTGTGCGTATAAGTAGATAAGAAATAATAAATGCTTCAACTTTATTATAAGTGTTTGGGAACTTTATAATGGTAATGAGTTGTTTTAAATAACGTAAGGAATCTTGAAGAGAATGATTTTCTAAAGTAAATATCATAATTTCGCATTTTACATGATAAATCATTATGGAGAATAAGAAAAGGAAATTGATGGGATTTATTAGTACGGTAGGTGTGCACACTAGATCAGAGGTGAGAAATCTCAAGAGAGTGTCGCATTCTAACATGGTAGTTGCATTAGCAGGTAAGCATTTTAAATACTTGGTAAACTAATTTTAAACTGTTTTACACTTGGGCTCTGACCCGTTTCCTGTTATCTCTTTTCTCTTGTATATATATGTATATATCTCAGGTGCCCAGCCACAGGGGCGTCTTGCGTAGATTCTTTGGACCGAACGTGCTGCAACTTATGTGGGAGAGGCAGGACATTACTTAGACGACCTCGATGTTGAATTTACTCTCATTCTACTTATGATTAGTTAGGGCATGTGTCACCCATTTCCTTATTCAGTTAGATTTGTCAGAGATTATGTTTAATTATCTTTAGCATTTTTACTCTTTGGGATTTAATTGCTGTCATGATGGTTTTCCTTTTTAGTTTTAAAGTTGGTATTGAATTATCTGAATTATTAAATTCATGGGTGTTTATTTCCAGTCTTAATAATTGTGTGATTCTTAAACTGTTATGTAATAAAGTATTTCATAATTGGATTTAATAAATGGAGATAATGATTTAAATGGTTTTGTCACTTAGCTTAATTATGTAGGGTGTTTCAATTGGAAAGTTTATTTTGCGACAGTGATGCTGAGAATAAACCAACCGTTCGCCTTGATTATAATTTAATAAAGGACTGATCACCCGGTATTTAATTAGGCAGGGTGTCACAATTTGATACCATCCTTTATTCGCATCAGACGTCAAGGTAATGGGTTCCCAAGTAGAGTTCTTTTAGTTATCCATCGAGTAAGGTTTCAAACTCAGCTTCGTTATTATGGGCTTTGAACGAAAAGCAAATTTCCTACTCAAGAACTGTTTTCTCCAGGGATACTAGTACAAACCCGACTCTTTACCCCTTGGAATTTGAGCCGCCGTCAACATATAGTATCCATTTATCTTCTTTTTTATCAACTGTAGGATAGATTCTTTATTTTGTTACCAATTTCTACTGGTTCTTGGTCATTGGAAAATTTGACGATGAAGTCTTTTATTACTTGGCCTTTGATCTAGGTTCTAGGTTGAAACTAGATATCAAACATTTCAAGCTCTAACGATCGCTTGGACATCATCGACCATCCTGAGCATTGCTTATAGACGGATGGAGGTTAGAACAATGATAGTGCGCACCGTGAAGTAATGTTTTAACTTCCTAGAGGTTATCACCAATGCGTATGCAAGATATTCTAATGCTGTGTATCTTTTTTCAATATTGAGAAATGTTTTTCTTGCATAATTAAATGGATCCTGACCACTATTATTCTCACATACTAAGTCTGAATTTACGGCACCATCGGACACTACTAAGTATAAAGGTCTTCCATTATTTGTAATAGTCACCAATGGCGGTTTTCTCAAATAGTTCTCTATTTATTCAAGTGCTTTAATGCATTCATCTTCCCATACTTCCTTCCTTTATTTTCTAAACGCTTGAAATAGAGGTCGGCACTTTTCTGAGAATCTCGATATAAAACGGTTAAGGACGGCCAGCATGCCAATCAATTATTGTACCTCATGCATAGTCTTAGGGTGCACCTTCCTAATTACTTCAATCTGATCAATGTTTGCATCAACACCTCTTTGATTGATTTGGTATCGAATGAAATTTCCCAATTATAACCTAAATGATCACTTCATGTCACGTTTTGTTTCATCCAATAGTAACAAAGAACATTTTGTTTCTTCAAGGTCTACAGCGTGATCCCCATTTCTCTGGCTTTTTATAAGCATGTTATCTATATAAATTTATGTCTTGTCTCCTAGTTGTTCTTTAAACATCTTTGTCATAATCCTATGGTAACTCTCCCCTAAATTCTTAAATCTGAATGACATCAGCATATAGCAATATATCCCTAGCATAGTGATGAAGGAAGTCTTTTCTTAGTCGGAGAGAACAACATAATTCGATGGTACCCTGAGTAGGTATTGAGGATGCTTATACATTTATATTTAGTGGTGGCATCGACCGAATGATGTATCTTGGGCAAAGGAAAACTATCCTTTGCACATGAACGATTCAGGTTAGTGAAATCTATCTTAACTCTCCGGTTTTCATTATTTTTCTTTATGACTACCAGGTTTGACAGCCACTTGAGGAATTGAACTTCCTTTATGGATTGCGCCTCTTTAGCTATGAGATTACCATCACTTTCATTATTACAAGGCCGATAAAGAGAAGGTTGGTCATCCCCATTACCTAGGATGACCTATAAGACTCCACTTCCCTTGAATCAAACATGGATAAATTATATGAGGATACCATGTATTCCTAGGACTCAAAGAGGGATGAATCGTCTGAGGAAATCACATTATACTCCTTTGATACACTTAATGTTTCTTTGGTCCATTCCACCATTTTACCAGTGCTATGGCGAAGAGGAAGCTCACTAACTTGATCATTGCCAACGTTGGTACTGCAAATGCTGGTATCAGATCTCCTCCCCCTATTTTCCCATTGGGCAAAGAGGAATATCTTGCTCGACTAATGAATAAGAAAAGTGATGTTTGGAGTTCCACTAAACCCATGGACCTTGATGAATCCCATTCCAAGGGGAACAAGCTTCATTCAAAGAGGTAAATGAATTATCATCGTCCCCAATTAGAGATGATTATTGTTAAAAACAAGGGTACTGCCGAGTCTATTGTTGCTCATTTTGATCTAGTCAGGGACTTGTTTAGGTCTAGGGTTTTCCCTACGGATGAAGCATATGCCTCTGCCCTTCTCAACTCATGGTTACTAGAGCATGTCACCCACAACATTTCCTTTGTAATCGCCTTCGTATTTTTCTTTTATGTCCATCTCTTATTTGTTTCTCATATTTGTCCGTTATTTTATTCTGCAGCTCTTAATTGATTACGACCAATTATTTAATAGGAATTACCATATGAAGGCATACTTTGTTGATGCAGAGGCCACCTATGAAGAGTTATGCAAATCTCTTTTAGATTCTCAGCGGGTCAATGATTATTAGGCAACTGAGAATAATAAGTTTGATGAGAAGGTTGAGAGATTGGAGGCTGAAAAGGTCATTCAGCTTCTCTTATGGTTATTATCGAGAAGAAAAAAAAGGATGCTAAAGATGTGAAGGTTATGGCCGACCTAGACAAATACAAGAAATTGAAAGAATAAAGAAATTGAAATGAATATTACCTACCTGAAAAATATATTTTTCAAGAATGGGCTTGGCTAAATATCTAGTCAAGGTTGATGCTAGCGAGGGGTCTGACTTTTTTGGCGAGCATTATCCTGGTACCCTCCCTTCTTTAACGAAGAGGTTAAGGATAATAATGATGAGTTTGCTATAGAGGAGAATTTTATCGATCAAACTGAAACAACTACTGAGTAGGCTACCAATCTTAGGGCCACTTGTTAGGGAATGTTGTACTATTTTTTTCCCAATGATGTGGGGGAATGCCTTGGTTGTAATCCAATTTAACAAAATTGATGGTCTGATTCAATCATTCCCATTTCATTTTATTTTTGCACATCTTTTCTTTTGTTTGAGAAACTTATATATCGGACCACTTGTTTATGCATTTTAATGTAAGACTTGTAGCATTATTCATTGATCATAATGACTTTTAAGAAAGACGTAAAAGGTTGTTCGTTGTTGGTCAAGATGAAGATGATGAGGATGATGAACTTGATGAGTATCTAGGTTTTGATGTGTCAGCCTAAGTAAGAGGGCCATACTTAGATCTCCGTCACCTCTTTCATCAGGCAATCGTTAATAATGTTATATTTCATGACATGATTTTTACTGCCAAATGCAGCCATAAATAGTCATTATCCAATATGAAAGCCGTCTTCAAATGATATATTGTTAATTGTATAAAAAATGGTGGATTTAATGAAAGGACGTACGCCATGTAATTTGCTCATGCAAAGAAAGGTGATAAGGAAAGACTCAAATAGTCTCGACTAAGCGAACAGGTTGGGGAAGACACTTCCTTTTTGGATGAAGAAAATGCCCAGGTGAGGGAGGATTTAGGGAAGGCTGAAAAAAATCTTAAATGACAAAGTTGTAAATGCCAAGGGACAATCTTTTTCTCAAGGGAAGGAGAAAAGTTGCTTAGTAGAAAATCTAGAGAAGATCAAGAAGACTTTGCTCAATAAAGTCCAATTATTAAAATTCTGATCGAGAAAAATGATCATCTCAAATTCTAGTTACATAAACAACCTCACCAGGTCTGGATAGATGGCTATGATGAGTCTTTTCTCAGCATGAATCCTTCCCTGAGCGATGCTTGGAGTGTTGGTTATAAAAATGGTTAACTTAATGCTCTTGTCGTGGCGAAGATCCCATAAGATTTTATGTTGTGGTATTGGTATGAACCAGATTGCTTAGATCATAAAGATCCTCCTTAAAATATTCACGTGTCGTGAATCCCAACGTGTACCATTGCAGTTAGCCTTATAAGGAAATGCCTCGGCAAATTTGGCCTTGATGGAGATGATGAACTCATCTGACCTCAACACTTGGTTGATAAGGTGATTCATGGTGGGCCGTCAAGGATTATAGAGATGACATCAACCATTATTCCTTACATGTTGGATGTTCCATCGACTGGAGTTAGGGGTTCAATGAATGAAACATTCTGGTCGCATAATTGATCCAACCATATTCACCATTTTGTTATATATTTTTTACTTTTTCCAATTTCCTTGTAATAATGTAGAAGTGTTAATGGAATTTTTTTCATTTTTACTTCCCTTTATGATGTGTGGTTATCTAGTCTTACCTTTTAGGTGATTCATCACATCTAACCTTAGGCCTAAAACTAGAAATGAAAAAATGCACGTATTTATGGAGTCATTCGCCAACAACAATTTTTAGGAACCAACTGGTCGTAGGTTCTTAAGATTTCTAAATAGGCCTTTAACTGACTCTAGCTCCGGTCACCACCACCTCCTCTTGCATTGTCTGATCAATTTGAGCTCCATTACCAAGTGGAGTGTATACAAAATCAACTCCTTAGAAATATTAAAACCTTTTTTGTCCATGAAAGTGGGGATACCTCCCCAGCGGAGTTGCCAAATATAGGAGGGTAGTGTGGATGGGGTTTAGTAAAAAACTGTAATGGGTGATGCGTGACCTACTTCAAAGGACTCTGCCTACAAGGTCTTCAAGAGTTTTAGAAGCAAAACCTGGTAAAACCATCCCTTTGTGGTAAAATGGAACTAAAGATAGAACCACTTCCTGCAAGAAGATGAACTTCACAACAATAATAATAACTTTGAGAAATCAATCTCTTGAGAACGATGGTTGTGAAGGTGGGAGTGAAGAATTAAGCACTCAGCACTTAAAGAAAAAGGGCAGGGAGATAACACTAGGTGTAATTTTACCTCGCCAATGGTCCTATTTATAGGTGAACATGAGGACGGGTTTGGGCCTTTTTGGGTGCCAAAAACAATAGGTAAAGCTTAGAGGGTCAATAAATATAATATTCCTTTTATCCCTACTAGGTCTGCAGTCGGTTGTCCCTTTTGATAGATGATAGCTGGTGTGAACTAAAGTTAAAAAGAAAATATGTCTCCTAACGGAGACAAAATATCTTATTTGGTAAATATCTTTTGAAACAGTAACTATTTGTACAAAATTTGAAAACTTGAGAGGGGCCTCGAGGACCACCTCCTCTAAAACCATTAAACATGAGAGGGGCCCTAAGGCCCCCCCTCCCTAAAATCATTAAAACATGAGTGGGGCCTTGAGGACCCCCTTCTCTAAAATTATTTTATAAAAATGTGTAATACCCCGTATTTTTTATGACTTTTAAATTTTGGGGATTTATTAAATTTAATTAGAGATATTAATTTAATATTAATTCGGAAATCATTTAAATATTTACTAGCATGATGAGAGTCAGTAATTATTAGAATTTTGTTGTAAATTACTTTATGGGTAAAGTAAGATGTTACTTTATGGGTAAAG
Organism: Sambucus nigra; assembly: GCA_949130495.1. Classification (NCBI taxonomy): domain Eukaryota; kingdom Viridiplantae; phylum Streptophyta; class Magnoliopsida; order Dipsacales; family Adoxaceae; genus Sambucus; species Sambucus nigra. Next base: position 99,404,347 of record OX422211.1, on the reverse strand, counting down.
TAATATGTGTAATTAAATTTTGTAAAAATTATCACGAGAATCAAATTTGATATTTTTAGAAATTTTATCGGGACGCGCCCGTGTCGTGTCGGGATTATATTCGAATTTTTAAAAGTGAATAAATTATAAGTCACCCGTATGGTCATTTTGAGTACGTCAATGTGTCCGGAAGGGTCGAGATAGTCAAAATAATGTACCCGGGGGTTTAGTTTGGGTCTTGGGGCATTTTTAGGCCTAATTAGCATCATTTTGTATTTTTGGGTATGGAAACCCACGAATTTTCTAAGGTTTTATCAGATGTTAGGGGTTGTCTTATAGAGTTAGGATAACCAAAAATCAAGAACGGCAATTGGAGAGGAAGAGGAAAAGCTTTCCAAGGAGTTCTAGGCCAAGAACTCCAACGTTTGTACCGCCGTCACCGCCAAATTGTAGATCACGCGACGATGATCAAAACAACACCAATTTCTTCCACAAATCAGAAACAAAGATTTCTACGCAAGTATCTATCTTGATTTATTTTTGTTAATGCTTCAATTATATATGTACAGTGTTGATTAGAACTAGTTTTCGTGGAAGAAAGCATATATTAGAGACTAGAATTTACATGTTGTAGAGGTGGAAATCATATTCTGGATATCTATTTCACATGTAGAAGTTGAACCAAGAATTTGCATTGAGTTAGGAGTAGAAAATCTGGATAAAGAATGGGAAGAACTAAGTTAAATAAAATATTAGGGTTCTTGAGATGTATATAGATTTTACCCCTTTTAATTCGTGATACTTGATAAAAAGTCACATGCCTTACGTAGAATATTATTTATTTGGGTATATATTACTTGTAGTAACATTTGTTGGGAGTTTGGGAGTCAAAAATTATGATTTGGATGAGTTTGGATTAGGATTCCCGTAACTGGTATTTCTGCAGTTTTGCCATAACTGCTTGATCGATCGATCGACCAAAGAGCATCGATCGATCGACCCACTTCCATCGATCGATCGACCCTCCTAGAAAAATTTATATTCTTATTTTAAATAGTTTATTTTGATTAAAATGAGTGGTAACCTTTGATAATTATTGTTGACACATTTTGGGACATAAAGAGGACCAGTAAGACTTTGTAAAAATGGAGCATTTAATGTAAAGACGAAATTAGTGTTAACGGGGAGTGATTTACACTTAAGGAATAATGGGAACGTGTGTCTAAAGGAGTGAGACTCGTAAGGAAGTTACGTCGTAAAATAAGAGAGTGCCTACTGAAATTACACTTAGGGAGATAAGATACTACGAGTGATGCGAAGTAAGTTTGGGATGATCCCATAAATATGAATAAAAGAGACGAGCTGTTATACGGGATAATCTTGTAATGTGTACTAAGAACGAATATCATAGGTATGGGTCGTGGGTGTACCTAATTTAGAAATGGGAACGGTGGTATACATATATATGACTGGGTCTGTGCATATACTATATGCGTGTAAAAATCATGCCCGCGCTACTTGCTATAACTGAGGTTACCGTGCCAGGACAGTCTTATCTCGATGGGACCTTTATGGGGGATATTGAATTGTACCCTAGAACATAGGAATCCTTGGTACAGGCTATCGGAGTGATAGTCAGATGGTCCTAAGAGACGTGAGGGTATGTGCTGACCTCTTAGTGACTTGGAACTATGCTTCGCTAAAATTTGTATGTGTTTTGTGTTAATATAGTTCGAGATGATTCTGAACTAGTATTTCCCTTAGTACGAGTGATACGGGGACTTGATATCAGAGTATGCCAGCACCATAAATTTTATGTGGGGTGCCGATAGCAGATATATATATATTATATGAGTGAATAACTTAAATATAGACTTGAAATTGGGAACTTTCTATTGTGACTGAAAGTAGTTAAGTAATGAATAAATATTCCGACCTTATTGTAAATGTTGGAGAAGTTTGAGGAAATACTGAAAGACTTTATAATGAAATGAGATTTATGTAAAAATCTTATTTGCAAAAATTAATTATCTTAGCCCTAGTAATTGTCGGCATGGAACCTTATGAGAAATTTAAGATAAGCTAAACTGGTGGGGATTTATAGTGCGGTAGGTGTGCACATTAGAAGAGAGGTGAGAATTTCTCAAGAGAGTGCCACATACTAATATGATTGTTGCATTAGCCGATAAGCATTTTAAATACTTGCTAAACTGAAATTTTAAACTGTTTTACAATCGGGCTCTGACCCGTTTCCTGCTATCTCTTCTCTCTTGTATATGTATGTATATATTACAGGTGCCCAACCATAAGGGCATCATGCTTAGGATTCTTTGGAAGGAACGTGCTGCATCTTAGGCGGGAGTTGCAGGCCTTTTGATTAGACGACCTCATTATTGATTCGACTCCTAGTTCTGTTTTAATCCAGTTGGGCATGTGCCGCCCTTTTTCCATATTCAGTTGGTTTTGTCAGAGACCGTGATTCATTTATTTTCAGTATTTTTACTTTGGGATATATTATTGTCAAGATTTTTTCCTTTGAAGTTTTAAAGTTGGGATTAGTTATTTGAATGCTTAAATTGTTTGGATGATCTTTTCTAGTCTAGTTATTGTGTGACTCTTAAACTATGAATTATGAAAGTTTTATTATTGGTCCTAAATTAAATATGGAAATAATGTTTTAAATGGTTTTGACACTTAGCTTAATTATTTAGTGTGTTTAAATTGAAAAGTTATTTTTGCGACAGTGATGCTAAGAATGAACCAACTATTCACCTTAGTTATAATTTAATAAAGGACTGATCACCCGGTGTTTGATTAGACGCGGTGTCACATGTGGTTTCAGAGCATCCGGTTCTAGGTTCCTTTAGGATCTGTACGGCTTATCTCGCTTTCAACTTAGCATCCTTGATATAGAGCCTTATTTTTAGGATTATTGTATTCTTGCATTTACACTTACGTCTTCAGCTATTTGAGATTGTCTAATAACTGTAGACTAATAAACTTCCTTCTCATTTCAGATGCCTTCGAGACGCGCACCCAAAGACAGACGTGCCCAGGCCGAGTAGCCAGCAGCTCCGGCTTAGGGAGTGATGAACGCAACAGAGGTAGCCGCTATCATTGCCCAGGCGGTGAACGCCGCATTAGCAGTAGTGCAGCAGGCTCCACCCCAGGTTCAGGCAGTGGCGCCAGTACCAGCACAGCTTCCATCTGCATGGGAGTGGGTTAGGGATGCCTTTCAGAAGGTGCATCCCCCTGAGTTCGCGGGTAGTTCGGATATCATTGTAGCCAACCAATGGAAGAAAGATATCCAAAGGCATCTGCACATGTACGAGTGCAAGGACTTGAAAAAACAACTGTTGGCTTCCTTCAAGTTAGTGGGGCCCCTTTGCAGTGGTGGGAATCCACCACCACCTTGGAGGATAGGGACATTATCACTATTTAGTCATTTTGGGCACGGTTTGACTGCAAATACTTTCCATCCGCCGTGCACACTGAGATAAGGCGGAAGTTACTGAATCTGAAATAGGAGAATACGACTGTTGCTGAGTACGAGGAGGAGTTCACTAAGCTTCTCACTATAGTTCCAGATGAGGCACCCACTGAGGGGAAGAAGATACTGTTGTTTATGGATGGGTTGGCCTGGAGGAGCCGTCAGCACCTCATAGGCAATTTGTCGCTGAGTACCTACACGAATGTACTCAATGCTGCTTTATTACACTTCCGGGATCACCGCTTCCATCTGCAGGGAAGCAAACGAGTAGGAGAGTCCAGCCAACAAGGCAGGATATGGGTAGTAGTACTGGTGGGGCACCAGCATCTCAGGGGCAGACTCGTCATAATGAGCAGAGTTCCCATCAGGGGGACCCTGCCAAGCGGTTCCGATCAGGTGAATCCAGGTAGGGATTTAGGCAGGGCCAGTAGGGCCAACACCGTCAGCCACAAGGTCAGCAGCAGGGCCATCAGGGAAAAAAGCATTTTCAGCAGGGCCATCAGGGCCAAAAGCATTTTCAGCAGGGCCTATGGCGGGGTGGTAACGGCCAACAGGGCCGTAATCAGCAGGGACATAGCGGAGGAAATTTCAAGGGCCGATGATTCGAGTGTGGTAAAAATGGACATAGGCGCCAGGATTATCGAAAGGGAGATAGGGACCCACAGTAGCAGGGTGCCCGTAATGAGCCACAGAGACCATTTTTTCCAGCCGCACTCCCAGCACCGGCTCAGGCACCAGCCATCCCAGTAGCTCCAGTACAGCAGGGGCAGTTGTTGTATGGACATGTCTATAACGTCCACCAGGCAGCAGCTCCTTAGGCACCACCCGCGATCGAGGGTACGTTTCCTATCCATGGTACTATGGGTCAGGTTTTATTTGATATTGGGGCGACACACTATTTTATAGCTACTCATTTTATGAAGGCCTTAGGATTATTAGCCACAGTAGAGAGCATTGTGACATGCGTAGACTCACCACTGGGAAATGGGTCGTTAATCTTCTTTATATGTGGGGGGTGGGAGTAGAGATTGGTAGCTTAATCTTACCAGAAGACATGTTAGTCTTAGATATGCATGATCACGATGTTATTATTGGCATGGATTGGTTCACAGCATACAGAGCCATGGTAGATTGTTTCGGCGGGAGTATTATCTTTGCCATTCCGGGGCAGGAGATGTTTCTAGTGGAAATGACTCACCCAAAGGGAGGCTCTTCCGCTCATTTGTATTACATAAAGGAGGATACCTCTAAGGAGGTTGTGATTCCCTTAGACTCGATCCCACTTGTTTGTGAGTATTCTGATGTATGTTAGGAGATACCAGGCCTACCCCCAGTCAAAAGATAGATTTAGTCATAGACATGTTACCGGATACTCGACCGATAGCACGTGCTCCGTACCGTATGGCTCCACTGGAAATGAGGGAGTTACAAGATCAAATAGAGTAGGTGTTAGGTCAGGGCTTTATTCATAGGAGTACCTCATCTTAGGGCGCTCCAGTTTTATTTGTGAAGAAGAGAGATGGTTCACTGAGGCTATGCGTGGACTACCGGGAGCTGAACAAGGTCACGATACGGAACAAATATCCATTGCCTCGAATCAATGATATGTTCGACCAGCTGAGGGCAGCAACTTTCTTTTCGAAGATAGATTTGAGGTCAGGATACCATCAGCTACGAATTAGGGAACAGGATGTCTCAAAGATTGCTTTTTTGACGAGATATGGGTCCTATGATTCAGAGTGATGCCATTTGGACTTACAAATGCCCCAGCCGTATTCATGGACGTGATGAAACGAGTGTTCAGAGAGTTCTTAGATCAGTTTGTCATCATCTTCATAGATGACATTCTAATATATTCACACACTGAGGAAGAGCATGCTAAGCACTTGAGGCAGGTTCTTCAGACTCTACGAGAGCATCAACTGTATGATAAGTACGAGAAATGAGGATTCTGGTTACGGGAGGTGCAATTTTTAGGACATGTTGTATCTGAATTGAGGATAGTGATTGAACCGAGTAAAGTCTCAGCAGTGAGAGAATGGGGACAACCCACAACACCGACGAAAGTGTGTAGTTTCTTAGTATTAGCCAAGTACTACAGGAGATTCATCCGAGGGTTCTCCAAGATAGCAGGTCCATTAACAAACCTGACTCGCAAGGGGATACCATATGTTTGGGACGATGCTTGTCAATTGGCTTTCGATGAACTGAAAGATAAGCTGACTTCGGCACCAGTTCTTGTTTTACCCAAGCCGGGAGTGGAGTATCTAGTTTACACTGACGCCTCCTTACGGGGACTCGGGGGAGTACTTCAGTAGGAGGATAAGGTTATAGCTTTTGCCTCTCGTAAGCTTAATCCGCACGAGAGAAATTACCCCACTTATGACCTTGAGTTAGCAGCGGTCATATTTGCATTAAGGATATGGAGACATTATTTATTAGGGGAGAAGTTTCGCTTGTTCACAGACCACAAGTCACTGAAGTACCTATTCACTTAGCGAGAGATGAATATGCGTCAGCACAGGTGGTTGGAGTTTGTGAAAGACTATCAGTTTGACATACAATACCATCCGGGGAAGGCTAACGTAGTTGCTGATGCTTTGAGTCGTAGACTGGTAAATGACGTAGCGGACGTCTGGAGAGAAAAGTGGAAAGTGTTGGGTCACCAGGACACGGTAGCCCGTTCCTTCATATCTGTCATGATAGTGACCCCCGAGATTGTTACGAGAGTAATACAGGTACACACAGAATACTCATTTTGCCAGGAGCAGATTGTACGTCTTTTAGCGAAGGATGCTAAGTCTTATCCAATTAGTTCCGATGGAGGTTTGAGGTTTAATGGGAGATTAGTGGTCCCAGAAGGAACAGACTTACGTCATGCAGTAATGACACAGTCACACGGGTCCAGATTTGCAGTGCATCCGGGGGGAGATAAGATGTAACAAGATATGAGGTGACAATACTGGTGGAGTGGGATGAAGAAGGACATTGCTGAGTTCGGGTCCAAGTGTTCTACTTACCAAATGGTAAAGATAGACCACAAGAAACCATCGGGGTTGCTTCAGCCATTGGAAATATCCACGTGGAAGTGGGAAAGTATTTACATGGATTTTATTACTGGGTTGCCTAATCACAGCGAGGTCACGACTTCATCTGGGTGATTGTGGATAGTTTGACCAAGGTGGATCATTTTCTGCCAGTACGGACAGACTCTACCATGGGCCCGTATGCTCAGTTGTTCATTGCAGAGATTGTTATACTACATGGATTGCCCCTAGATATTGTGTCGGACAGGGACAAGATTTTTGTGTCACGTTTCTGGGAGAGGTTTCAAGAGGCAATGGGTACAGAGTTGGGATTGAGTTCAGCTTATCACCCACATACAGATGGACAAACAGAGCGTGCCAATCACATGTTGGAAAATATGCTACGCATGTGTATACTTGATTTTGGAGGAGGATGGGAGCCACACCTTCCACTGGTGGAGTTTTCTTATAATAACTCTTATCAGTTCACGATTGGCATGGCTCCATTTGAGGCATTATATAGCAGGCCTGGTCGTTCTGCAACTTGTTGGCTAGAGGTGGGGGACAATAAGTTGCTAGGACCAGAGGTGATTCAGGAAACCTCCGCTAGGATTGATCTTATCAGGAGTCACATTCGGCTAGGCCAGGACAGGCAGAAAAGCTACGCTGATGCAAAATGGTTTTTCCAAGAATTTAATGTGGGGGACCAAGTATTACTACGTGTATCTCCTATGAAAGGAGTCTTGAGGTTTGGAAAGAAAGGTAAACTAGCCCCAAGGTACGTGGGACCATTTCCCATTATCGAGAGGATTGGGCCGGTAGCATACAGATTGGGACTGCAAGAGCATTTACACCACATCTCGCCGCTGAGACGATACCTTCAGGATGACATGGCCCACACCAACATCGTGATTGAGGAGATTGACTTACAGCCCAATAGCCCTTACGAGGAGAGGCTAGTGGCTATTCTAGACCATAGCGAAAGGAGATTGAGGTCTAAAGTAGTCCCACTTGTACGGTTCCAGTGGGAGCATCATAATGTGGAGGAATCCACTTGGGAGCATGAGGCAGACATGCGTGAGAAATACCCAGATTTATTCTTACCAAGTATACCTTATTTTTCGAATTTCGGGACAAAATTCCGTTATTAGGGGGGAAGTATGTAATACCTCGTATTTTTTATGACTTTTAAATTTTGGGGATTTATTAAATTTAATTAGAGATATTAATGTAATAGTAATCCGGAAATCATTTAAATATTTACTAGCGTGATGAGAGTTAGTAATTATTAGAATTTTGTGGTAAATTGTTTTATGGGTAAAGTAAGATGTTACTTTATGGGTAAAGTAATATGTGTAATTAAATTTAGTAAAAATTATCACGATAATCTAATTTGATAATTTTGGAAATTTTATCGGGACGCGCCTGTGTCGTGTCGGGATTAAATTCAAATTTTTAAAAGTGAATAAATTATAAGTCACCCGTATGTTCATTTTGAGTTCGTCAATGTGTTCGGAAGGGTCGAGATAGTGAAAATAATATACCCGGGGGTTTAGTTTGGGTCTCGGGGCGTTTTTAGGCCTAATTAGCATCCCGGGAGGGCGTTTTAGACATTTTGTATTTTTGGCCATGGAAACCCACGAATTTTCTAAGGTTTTATTAGATGTTAGGGGTTGTCTTCTAGGGTTAGAATAACCAAAAACCAAGAACGGTAATTGGAGAGGAAGAGGAAAAGCTTTCCAATGAGTTCTAGGCCAAGAACTCCACCATTTGCACCGCCGTCACCGCTAAATTGTAGATCACACGATGAGGATCACAAAAACACCAATTTCTTCCATAAATCAGAAACAAAGATTTCAAGGCAAGTATCTATCTTGTTTTATTTTTGTTAATGCTTCAATTATATTTGTATAGGGTTGATTAGAACTAGTTTTCTTGGAAGAAAGCATATATTGGAGACTAGAATTTACATGTTGTAGAGGTAGTAATCATATTGTGGATATTTATTGAAGATGTAGAGGTTGAACCACGAATTTTCATTGATTTAGGAGTAGAAAATCTGGAAAAATAATGGGAAGAACTAAGTTAAAGAAAATATTAGGGTTCTTGAGATGTATATAGATTTTGCCCCTTTTAATTCGTTATACTTGATGAAAACTCACATGCCTGACGTAGAATATTATTTATTTGGGTATATAACACTTGTAGTATCATTTGTTGGGAGTTTGGGTGACAAAAATGATTATTTGGATGAGTTTGGATTAGGATTCCCGTAACTGGTATTTCTGCAGTTTTGCCATAACTGCTTCATCAATCGATCGACCAAAGAGCATCGATCGATCGATGATCGATCGATCGACCCACTTCCATCGATCGATCGACCCCTCCTGGAAAAAATTATATTCCTCTTTTAAATACTTTATTTCGATCAAAGTGAGTGGTACCCTTTGAGGAATATTGTTGGAATATTTTGGGACATAAAGAGGACCAGTAAGACTTTATAAAAATGGAGCATTTAATGTAAAGATTAAATTAGTGTTAACGTGGAGTTATTTACACTTAAGGAATAATGGGAAGGTGTGTTTAAAGGATTGTGAATCGTAAGGAAGTTACGTCGTAAAATAAGAGAGTACCTACTGAAATTACACTTAGGGAGATAAGATACTACGAGTGATGCGAAGTAAGTTTGGGATGATGCCATAAATAAGAATAAAAGAGACAAGTCGTTAAACAGGATAATCTAGTAATGTGTACTAAGAACGAATATCATAGGTATGGGTCGTGGGTGTACCTAATTTAGAAATGGGAATGGTGGTATACATATATATGACTGGGTCTGTGCATATACTATATACATGTAAAAATCATGCCCGCGCTACTTGCTATCACTGAGGTTACAGTGTCGGGATAGTCTTATCTAGATGGGACCTTTATGGGGGGATATTGACTTGTACCCTAGAACATAGGAATCCTTGGTACATGCTATCTGAGTGATAGTCAGATGGTCCTAAGAGACGTGAGGGTATGTGCTGACCTCTTAGTGACTTGGAACTATGCTTCGCCTCAATTTGTATGTGTTTTATGTTAATACAGTTCGAGAGTGATTCCGAAATAGTATTTCCCTTAGTACGAGTGGTACGAGGACTTGATAGCAGAGTATGCCAGCACCATGAATTTTATGTGGGGTGCCGATAGTAGATATATATTATATGAGTGAATAATATATATATAGACTTGAAATTGGGAACTTTCTATTGTGACTAAAAGTAGTTAAGTAATGAATAAATATTTCGACCTTATTGTAAATGTTTGAGAAGTTTGAGGAAATACTGAAAGAATTTATAATGAAATGAGATTTATGTAAAAATCTTATTTGCAAAATTTTTTTATCTTAGCCCTAGTAATTGTCGGCATGGAACCTTATGAGGAATTTAAGATAAGTTAAACTGGTGGGGATTAATAGTGCGGTAGGTGTGCACATTAGAAGAGAGGTGAGAATTTCTCAAGAGAGTGCCACATACTAATATCATTGTTGCATTAGTCAGTAATCATTTTAAATACTTGTTAAACTGAATTTTTAAACTGTTTTACAATCGGGCGCTGACCCGTTTCCTGCTATCTCTTCTCTCTTGTATATATATATGTATATATTATAGGTGCCCAACCACAGGTGCGTCATGCTTAGGATTCTTTGGAATTAACGTGCTGCAGCTTAGGTGGGAGTTGCAGGCCTTTTGATTAGATGACCTCATTATTTATTCCACTCCTAATTCTGTTTTAATCCAGTTGGGCATGTGTCGCCCTTTTTCCGTATTCAGTTGGTTTTGTCAGAGACTGTGATTCATTTATTTTCAGTATTTTTACTTTGGGATCTGTTATTGTCTGGATGTTTTCCTTTGAAGTTTTAAAGTTGGGATTAGTTATTTGAATGCTTATATTGTTTGGATGATCTTTTCCAGTCTAGTTATTGTGTGACTCTTAAACTTTGAATTATGAAAGTTTTATTATTGTGCTTAAATTAAATATGGAAATAATGTTTTAAATGGTTTTCACACTTAGCATAATTATTTAGGGTGTTTAAATTAAAAAGTTATTTTTGCAATAGTGATGCTAAGAATGAACCAACCGTTCACCTTGGTTATAATTTAATAAAGGACTGATCACCCAGTGTTTAATTAGGCGAGGTGTCCCAAAATGTTTATTTCTTTTGACCAACCTCTTTGTTGCTCACTTTAATTATGGCTGGGTGTGAACTATGTAAGGACTTGAATGTCTCCTAGGGTATCTCTACTTATTCTCTCTATCTTAAAGTGCTAACTAGTTAAGCTTACTCAATAAACCTTGTTCCTCAGCCACCAAACCAAAACTTCCAGTAGATCCCAACAAACATGTTTGAGCCATGCCTGCTCAATCAGGCTACCTGTGTAAGAAAGTAAATATTAGTACTTAAATATTTTCTTGGTAACAAATATTGGTGAGGATCCTCTTTTGATGGACCGCCTCACGTAGTGTCTTCGGTAATGGGTCACTTGTGTAGAGGGCCACTCTAGGTGGACCTCCTCGCCCAGTATTTTTAATGTAGCATGTGAATTATGGTAATGGGTTTCTCGCAGTGAGACCCTTTACCTTGGCCTTTTTCTGTGGCTTTAACTATTGTGGAGAGCCTATTCGTGATGAGCCCTCTCAAACTTTCTTTCTTCTATGGTTTTAAGCTTGGGCTGAGGAGCTACTTATTAAGGGCCCTCCTCGCTTTTATTCTCTTTGTGTCTTGAGCTTTGGGACGCGGGGATGATCGTGGTGAGCCATCCTCATCCAAGTTAATTATCTATGGCTTTAAGCATAGGGCGAGGGATCCTCACCTTTATTATTTATGTGGCTTAAGCTTTGGGGGCGAGGGGCTCCTTGTGGTGATCCCTCCTCACCCAAACCAATTATCTGTGAATTTGAGATTTGTATAGAGGGGACCCTCATGGTGACCTCCTCATCCAAGTAGCTTTTAACTTTTTCCAGAACGTCATTTGGGGGGTGTTGTTCGTGTTGAGCCCCCTTCCCATATGGTTATACTAGCCCATTCATTTAGACGAATAAGTGAGAACCATTCTACACCCACCATTATTAAGGGAGGGGAAGTCCGATTATATGTTCAAGTCTTATATTTGTGAAATTTACTCTGAAAACAAACACAGTTTGAACACACAATTGATCAAACACGACACGGGGAAAAAATACGGGCATGCCAATTTAAATTACAATGTGTTTCCAAGTTTAATTTCTTGGCTAATTAATCCTACGTGGACATGCGTAATATTTCTTAGTTAATTTTTAAGGGTACTTAAAGCATCGAATTTAAGCGATAAATGTGGTTAGACAGATTTTAGCATTTTAGTCCTACGCATAGATTTATGTGGGGAAAATTGCAAACATAAAAAGGACAACCACAATGTTGCGATTGATGAGGAAAAACCCAAAATGTGAGAAAACCTCGAACAGTCAGGACTAGAAGAAATCAACTATGAATATGGTTTTACAATGACTACTCAAAAGACTTATAAAATCGATGCAACAAGATTCGCTGATGACATCTCCAATACCTACCTCTGTAGCACTTGTAGCCCTAAAATGCTTGCACAACACGTTCCGTGTCTCGATATCCACCAATAGCCAATGCTCCATCTCTAACTCGTGCAGAAATCCACCGTACACACAAAGGTGGTGTATGAAGGTTGTAGAGGATGTGGGTGTTTTTTCTTCAAAAATTCTCCAAGTTGATCATGTAAATGTTGTAGATAAAAATGACAAAGTATTTTGGATTTGTAAAAATAAATGGAGTGGAGTTGGAATTGTAAAAATAAATGTGCTGGAGTCTCTCATCTTTTTTCCGAGACCATATTATTTTATAAGTTAAGAGGAGTGGGGAAGTGGAGAACATGGGAAAAACCTGCTCATTTTGGCGTATTTTCAATAACTGACCTGGTCGCTTGAACAACTGGGTGACTCTCTTGAACGAGGATGTTTGAACGAGGTTCTAATGATTTCTCAGCACCGTCATAAAACGATGTCATTGGAAGCCTATTTTGAATTGGGGAAATCTCGTTTAAATGAGATTTCTAACGAAATCTCAATCTAAGGCAAAATGGATTAAGTTATGAAAAGGATTTTGAAAAACTCAGTTAAAGCCTTTAAAAAAATTATAGAAATTTTCTCCAACAAATTTTTAAAATATAGGGTTATATAACTTTTGGGAATAGATCATCGGAATGTTGATATGAGCTTTCATGATGCTCGAATTCTTAAATTGCCGGATGTTTAAATTTTTTTCGTGCAAAGCATGATATGACACCTTACAAACTGACATTTTTTTCCTAACCAAAATATTCAATACTGCAAATGATTCAATGTGGAAATTTACCCTTACAAATTTCCCCATTTGGCTATTCCGGGACAAAACATAAAAAATAAAAAGACTCTGAATTTTCTAAGCCAAGATGTCAAGTCTATCCAATAATTCCCATCCCAAAATATCCAAAAAGAATATGGACACAACTCGCCTATCTGACAAACTTGCTGCATTAAGTTCATTATAGTCTTAAGGCTTTAAAAAAATTTAAATGTGCCTAAACACATGAAACAAACAACATATAAACGCATATGGAGAAGATAATATATAAATCAAAATATATTTATGTATCCCACTAAATATGTCTCATCCTTTTTGTCCGAAAAAGACAAAGGGTAAGAACAAAACTTGCAAAGTTGGTGACTAATTCTTGAAGCATTACAACAATAGATTTTAATCAACATCAAGACTAATCACACAAACAATTATAGAACTATGTAAACACTAAAATCATCCACACGATATAATATGAATGGCAATAACCATAGGGTGAATTAAATGAAAAAAAAATTATACAAATTTCCATAAACAAATATCCAAATATAAATGCGAAAAAATAAATAATATTCAGATATATGGTACAAGTGAGAATAATGAAATATAAGAAAGAAGCTCTCTCTCATAAGTACAACAAAAACAGAATCATAAAAATAGAAATCACTGGGCTAGATCATCTGGGTCGTTATCAAATGTATCATCAAAGGAAGAAGGACCACCACTAGAAGGAGGACTAGTACCAAAAGGACCTTCACTGAATCACATCTCAGCATGCCAAATCTCCTCATAGTATTGCATCAACTGAGAATCATGACGGGATTATTCCTTAGCTCATCTTACTTGTTCCACCTTTGATGAGACGGGAGATCAATTATATCACCTACACTGATAGAAAACATAAGGCGCTCATGTTTAAGCCTTATTTGGGTAGGATTTGCATGGGTAATGAGACAAGAACAAACAATCCAATTTAGAATCCTAAACTCGGGTTTGAGGAGTTTATGATATAAAATTGAAGATCTCGATTCAAATTTCTAAGAAAGGGCTTCTAAATTTAGCTAAGAGAAGGTCTACATGCATTACGCTAGGGAAAGGTAGGATTGGCAACATGGGGTAAATCAGAAAGCCTATAAATTGATTCAACAGTGATTAAAGCTTCCTTACCATAGACCCTAGACATGAGACCGCACACACTCATAAGTATGCTAAAGAAAAAATCTCTAATGAGATTGGTGTAGATGGGGTCACGAAGGTTAAAATCAGGTCCCATTCGAGAGTAGCAAGCCAAGTGAATACCATAGTGCGTGACAGAGAGCCAAAAGTCAATAAGTTTTTCCCTAATGATAGAACAAGTCGGGAAACCAAGAGTGTGGTATTAGGTGTAACTATCCCGAGTTCCCCAACGGAGTTGGAGATTGCTAATAGGTTGTTCATCTTTCGAGGAGTGTTCCTCGTCAGATTGGTTAATGCGACGGTCACGACCACCACGAGCAATATAAAAATAACAATTTGACACCCTATTCGAGTATGACCAACCAAACTCTCAACAACAAAACAAAAAAAAATTAGGAAAAATATGAGATCCATGAGAATATTATCAATATTAGTAAATTGGGCCATAATTTAAATATAATGAATTATTATGATCTTTTGACAAAAAATTAGATAAGTGTTAAAAAAATAGTGTAAAAAACATCTTATAAAGAATCATTAAACTTGGGGTGAAAACAATTTTTGAAAATCATTATATATATAAATAACCCCCAAATTGAAATGAGTTGGATTTCCATAACACTGGGTCCTTATTTAAAATAAGCAAAAACAATGATTGCATGTTGATAAAATATACCCAATATATATTAACTCAACCAAAAACTTTTAAAAACTAAGGTTTAGAGGATAAATGGAGTAATACCTCAAAGAGAATATCCAAAAACTCAAGAAAATTTCTCCAATAGTAATGGTGGAAACCTTAGTTGATGTGGGTTTATATAGGCTCTAGAAATATGGACACTTTTAGTAATGGGAAGAAGAAGAGTTTAGCATGAAGAGTTGAGTAATTTTTCAAGAGAAAAATGATTTTGGGAATTTGAAAAATGAGTTCAAATGACCAAATAGAAATGAAGACGAATCGACCTACAAAAATGACGTATGGTCTGTGAATAGGCCAAATTTCCCCCCCAACAAGTAGTGTCTCCAAATCCATAGGGCAAACAAGACTGTCGCTAGCTCCAAGTCAGAGGTGGGGTAATTCCTCTCGTGAGGCTTAAGCTTGTGGGAAGCATAAGCTATAGCCTGGTCCTCCTGCTGAAGTACTCCACCAAGTCCCTGTAGGGAAGCATTAGTATACACCAGGTACTCAACTCCCATCCCGAGAAAGGCAAGAACTGGCGCTAAAGTCAACTTATCATTTAGCTCATCGAAAGATAACATATAAGTATCATCCCGATGAATGGTACCCCCTTGCGAGTCAATGGGACTGCAATCTTTGAAAACCCTCAGATGAACCGCCTGTAATACCCGGCTAACCCCAAGAATCTATGCACCTCCGCCGACGTCATGGGTTGTCCCCACTCCCCCACTGATGACACTTTTCTCAGGTCCACTGATATCCCCAACTCTGAAATAATGTGACCCAAATACTTCACCCCTCGTAACTAAAATACGCACTTCTCATACTTGGCATACAACTGATGCTCTCGCATAGTCTGAAGAACCTATCTCAGGTGCTCGGGATGCTCCTCCTAAGTCTGTGAATAAATCAAGACGTCATCTATGAAGACAATGACAAACTGATCTAAGAACTCTCTCAACACCCGGTTCATCAAGTCTATGAATACTGCTGGAGCATTAGTCAGTCTGAATGGCATAACTTGGAACTCGTAGGATCCATACCTCGTCAAGAAAGCAGTTTTCGACAAATCTTGCTCCCTAATTCGTAACTGATGAAATCTCGATCTCAAGTATATCTTTTAGAAGAATGAATCTCCTCTCAATTGGTCAAACAAGTCATTGATTCGGACAACATATACTTATTGTGTATCGTGACTTTTTTCAACTCTCGGTAGTCCACACACAACCTCAATGATCTATCTCTCTTCTTCACGAATAATATGGGATCACCCCAAGGTGAGGTACTCCTACGAATGAAGCCCTGCCCCAATAGTTTCTCAATCTGATCTCGTAACTCCCTCATCTTGGTTGGAGCCATACGGTAGGGTGCACGGGCTATCGACTGAGTGCCCGACATCAAATCTATAACGAAATCTATCTCATGACTAGGTAGCAATCCCGGTATGTCCTGGAACACATCAGAAAACTCGCAAACGATAGAAATCAAGTCAAGGGTAATCACTATATCTTTAGAGGTCTCCTCTTCTATGTAATATAAATGGGTGGGCGATCCTCCCTCAGGACGAGGCATCGCCACCAAAAACATATCCTAGACCGATATAGAAAAAATAATGCTCCAACTAAAGCAACCGATCATGGATATACAAGCAACAAGACAAACCATATTGATAATCTCATCATACTCGGACATATCTAATAAAAGCATGTCGACAGGTAAAATAAGTTTCCTAATCTCTATCCCCATGCCCCGACAAATAAAAGAAATCACCCTCCCATTACCTAACGGCGAGTCAACGAACGTAACAGTACTCTTGACTGTATCTAAAAACTCCAATGCACATGCAAAACTACTGGAAATAAAAGAGTGTGAAGCTCCCGTGTGGAATAATATACGCCCCAAAGTCCCCTAAATAGAAAATATACCCTCGACTACATGTGGAGCCTGTGGGACTGTGTAACACCCCGAGGTTTAATTAATTGACTTTAATTAATTTAGAGTAAAATAAAATTTTGGATTTATTGGCCTTTTAAATATTTAACTTGGTATTATTCGTAAATCTTTTTATCGAAAATTATTTCGGGTTTTTTATAAAATGGTTATAAGGATTTTACTCATTTAACTTAGTAGGTACGTTTTTTAGAATAATTATCAGTTTTAAAAAGACGGATTTTAAAAGATTTAGATTTTAATACTGGGGTTGTTCAAACGACATCATATGTCGTTCGAACGATAGCTTCTCGTTCGAACGACACCGTACGTAATGCAAATGACAGGCGGTGATTGGATGGGAGTATCCTAATTGTGTTTTAACTCTGAAACCCTTTATATACTAAACAGAAACGGGGCTGGGACTTTGAAAATCACTTTTCTCTCAAACTTTCTCCAGAAGGCTTTTTCAAAACATAATTCTCTCATCTTCAACCCCTAGACCCTACTTTTCACAGGTTTGGAAGACTAAATTGGTGTTTTCTCAAGATGAGTTCAACCTTCTATTCAGATTTTGATTCAAGTTAATCGCAGGCATGAATAATCTATTCATTTCCTTTAATATTATGTATTTTAAGTGTTGTCTAAACTTTAATCTCATTTTTTTCTTAAAACCAATTAGGAATCTAATCAGAGAAAGTGGACACATAAAACTTGGGATGTTTTTATGAGATCTCTTAATATGAATAATATTCATAACCCTTGGGTACGTAGGATTCAGGAGTGGATTTTTTTTTAGTGTAGGGTGCATGTAGAAAAACCCTAGTTTTGAAATAAATGGATTTGGGGGGGTATAACTCATGTAATTTGTGTAGAGATAATGAAATTTGGAGTTTGTTCTATTAATGATGAAATCTCGGTGTATTTAATTTAAATAATTAAATGAGATAAATTGGGTATTTTGATGATGTGATAATTAAATTAAGATTTAATTTAATTGGCCTATCATGCGTAGTTTGGTACATTGATTTATTTGTGATTATTTATGTGACTTGTTGGTTTTATTAAATGGCCATTATAACGACGGGTTGTTGGGTATTTTTTCTCTCCCTATATTTTAGGATGCCTTCTAGGTATGGGACTAGTGGGTAGGGCTTTTGATGATTTACGTCGTCTAGGTATGGGACTAGTGAGGGTAGATTATTACGACTTTATTATGTCGGGGATGGACTGATTTCCGATACTTTATCGACATTACGCCAGCCTAGGCAAGAGACTAGGTCTACGTTTATGTTAGAAATTCATCCTATGCATAGGGTAGGGCGTATTGATAACTTGGGGACCCTTAGGTATGGGACTAAGGGGTATTTTGAGGATCTCACATCGATTAAAAGGGTGGGATAATTTATAAATTTTAAAATTTAGAAATTGACAATTAATGCCTAAGATAAAAATGGGTATTAAAATTGGTGGCGACATAAATTGTGGGGGATCGACAGTTTAACCGAATTCGGCTGGCATTTTATGCCGTGTCGTATGTGGAACCTTGTCAAATTACCGGGGATCGACAGTTTAAACAGATTTGACTGCCATTTTGGGGAGGGAAGTGTGACACTTTGGTGGAAATTTCTACCCGGGACAGGAGGAACGTCATAATAAAAAGTGAGAACAATAATAAAATGTGTTTAATTTAATAAAATTAACATTAGGGGACCGGGGAATTTAAAATCATATTTGTGTGCCTTTTGAAATGGGGATCTCTGCGGGTAGTTAGTGACTTACATTTATCACATTTAATTACTCGTTCAATTGAAATATTCTATTTCAGCATTTATTGTGTATAATGCTACTTTCTGGATTAAAGGATCCTATTTGAGTGGAATAGTGTGTATTCATGCTCAGGGCTCTGACCTCGTGCATTGACTAACTTTTTCAGGATAAATTTTGGAGAAGATGCATAGGATTCTCGGAGTTTATCATTTGGAGGTGCAACTAGAGTTATTCATTTTATTGCATTGTTTGGTTAGACTTTCCGTTTCAATCGTATTTAATTATGAGGCTTCATTTGAGTTTTATTGGGCCATTCGGTTCCAAAGTTGTTTAGAGGATTTCAGTTGGATTATTTAGTCGGTTTGGTATTCAAATTTTATTTAACCATTATGGGAGATTGAATTTAATTGGAGTTTTAGCATGTGATGGATCGTTTGTCGCTTAGTTGTTTATGATCATTTGAAATTAATTCAATCAGTATCTTATGGACTGATTCAAATATGTCTCATATCTGTCTCATGCTAAGAATGGTAATTATTTAGGTCATACCCGGCTTAGTTCGGTGGTAGTGGCTGGCCACCCCACCTGTCGAATTTAGTGGGGTGTGACCGACTGCGGCCTGATGGACGTTGTAAACACACCCATACTGTAACTATCCTTGATGAACTGGTACTAATGGGATGGCAGGTAAGGCTGACATCTGAGGTGGTGCTAGGAGGGCAGCTAGGAAGATCGGTTTCTGAGGCTCCTGACGGGAACCGTGGTGCTGCGGGGCCCTATCTCCCTCGGGTCAATCCTAACATCTATAGCCATTTATACCACAACCAAATCATTTATGCCTAAAGTTTCCTTCCCTCTATCCCTGCTCTCCTCGACCATGCTGGCCATTACTACCCGTCCACTATCCCTGCTGATACAGTTATTGTCCCTAGTGGCCCGATTGGTAACAAAGTTAGCCCTGCAGACTGGACTAGATCGGCTGGACCTGTCTATATACCCCATGTCTCTGCCTAGAGTCATTAAAATGAGATCTCTTAGCAGGGTCCCCCTGATGGAAATTCTACTCACCCTGACGTACCTACCCCTGAGCTGCCGGTGCCCCACTAGCACTACCACCTCATGTCTGACCCTGCTGCTTAGACTCCTCGGCTTGCTTTCTCCCCTGTTGATGGAAGCTGTGGTCCTGGCAATGTAATAGATTATCATTGAGTACATCAGCATAAGTACCCAATGAAATATTACCCAGGAGGTGCTGGTGAATCCTCCAGGTCAAGCCATCTATGAACATCCGAATTTTCTTCTCTTCGATAGGCACCTCATCTGGCACCGTGGTAACCAATCTTGTAAACTCCTCCTCATACTCCACAACAGTCAGCCCTTCTTGTTTGAGGTTCATCAGTTTCCACCTCATCTCAATCTGTACGGCAGAAGGGAAGCATTTGCGGTCGAACTGCACCCAGAAGTCCTGTATCATAAAAACATCATGCTCCTCTGTAGTGGTAGTGGACTCCCACCACTGTAATGAGTCCCCTACCGGCTTAAAGGTAGCTAAAATATTCGTTTGCACCTCTGTGCACTCATAAATCTGCATGTGCCTTTGTATGTCCTTTTTTCATTAGCTAGCCACCACAACATCTGAGATTTCTGAGAACTCTAGTGGGTGCGCCTTCTCCCAAGAAGAAGGGAATGCATGTATCGCGGTAGGTGCCACTGCATGTGCTTATCGTGGGGCGTGTTGAACCACTGCTAATGATGCATTGACCACCTATGCAACTATAGCGGCTACCTCCTCAGCATTCATTTTCCCTTGTTCTTGTGGCAGTTGGGGCTCGGGTTGAGAATTTTTGTCCCGCGGTGCTCATATCAGAGGCATATGAAATGAGAGAGAGAATTTATAAGTCCACATTTCAATAAATCTCAATATTGCTGAAAGCGTATATAAAAAAATTCAGAGTGCAACAATCCTAATAATAGGGCTCTATATTAATGAATGCTAAGCTAGAAGCCTAATAAGTCATATAGATCCTAAAGGACACTAGAACCTGGTCCTCTGATACCACCTATGATAACCCGCCTAATTAAATACCTGGAGATCAGTCCTTTATTAAATTAAACTAAAGTATCCGGTTAGTTCATTCTTAGCATCACTGTCGAATTTTTTTTCTCTTTATTTATCACCTAATGTATAATTAAGCTAAGTGTCATAACATTTAATTTTATAAATTAAGTCCCAACGATAAGAATTTTTTCACACAAACCATGTAAGCGAACACAATTATAGTAGCGAATACCAAACCATTCAACTTAATTAAACAGGTTGGAATAACATTCCAATAAAATATCTCAAAACCACGAACAATAATAATACTAACAATCCCAACTGGAAAACTGAGTGCAGAATATAAGAAAGTACAATATCTCTCTGAACTAGATAGAAACTCGAAATGGGCGACACATGCCCTATCTAAAATGACTAAAAGAAGAGATAATATAACAAGGATGAAGTCGTCTAAATTCAAGGACTTGCAACTCCCACACCAACTGCACCACATCAATCAGTCCAACGGTCTAAGCTTGATGTCCTTGTGGCTGGCCACCTGATATAATATACATATATATATATACAAGAGGAAGAAAAATGACAACAAACGAGTCAGAGCCCGAGTGTAACATAGTTTTAAAACTGTTTAGCAAGTATATAAAATTCTTACTAGTTGATATCACATACATGTTAGTGTTTCGAAACTCACTTGGGAATTCTCAACTCTAAATTAGTGTACACACCTAACGTACCGCTAAACCATCCTAGTTAATTCTAACCCAACTAACTAGTTTGAATTAAGTTCTCGCTTACATTTTCTCTTACGTATGCTCGTACATATTACACACTAAATACATTATCGAACTCCTGGCATTTGAATTTATGTTATAATTTCATTACCGTCTTAAGTTTCCACACACTTAATTTATTTTTTAATATCATTATCTTTCTCATCTACTCACAAGTATAGTAGATCAAACACGGGTATTTATAGTTATCACTTAATATATATATATATATATATATATATATATATATATATATATATATATATATATATATAGGTCACTGCACATAAAATCTATGGTGCATGCATACTTTGCTATCAAGTCCCCATACCTCTCGTACATAAAAGGGAAACACTATTTCGGAATCACTCTCGAACTGTATTAACACAATAATGGAGGCGAATCATAGTCCTAAGTCACTAAGAGGTAAGCACATACCCACATACCAATTAGGACCGTCTAATCTATCACTCACAGATAGGCTGTACCAAGGTTCTATGTTCTAGGCTACAAGTCAATATTCCCCCAATGGGCATATAAAATAAGACTGTCCCGACGCAGAAACCTCTGTGATAGCAAGTAGCATGGGTGAGATTTATCACACAAAATACTCATACACTAGATATATTCACACACCTATGCATATAT
The DNA here is from genome assembly GCA_949130495.1 of Sambucus nigra. NCBI lineage: Eukaryota > Viridiplantae > Streptophyta > Magnoliopsida > Dipsacales > Adoxaceae > Sambucus > Sambucus nigra. The sequence goes on along the minus strand of OX422211.1, from coordinate 99,382,430 downwards.
TGATTCAATTAGGCTAGGTACACTCATGACCTACACACACATGATCCGAACATAGAGTATAACTCTCGACTATCCTACGTAACATATAATTATCATAATCACTTTCATCATATAATTTAAATTACCTTACCCCCACTCACAAAGAGGTTACTAAGTGACCCCACCATGACTTAGGTTATTTTAGTAGCAATAATAAACCCCTTTCTATTGGTTTTTAACCTTGAGTTATCATATTGTCATTTTAAACCTCGCACTATATAATTACCAATCGTAACTCACTTGGTGAACAATCGTACATTTAACGTTTAATCCCGTTCATAATCATATTTTCCAAGTCTTAATCACGACCCTACTGATCTTCCCTAAGTTATATTATAATCAATTAGTCAACACCAACGATTTGGGAAGGTTGGGGTTAAATCAAAACATAAAGGAAAATATCTTCACAATTTCCAGGGGAGTCGATCAATCGAAGAAAAGGATCGATCAATCGAACTAGTCGATCGATCGACATTCATGATCGATCCATCCATCCATCAGGCATGGTTGTGATTCTGTATATTTTTGCCTACGGGTTTCTTACATTTTAATCCTCAAATATCCATTTAAAAAGTCCCAAACTCCCAACCAAATATCACCAACATAATATAGACATGAATAGATTTTTTCTAACATAAGACATTCAATAAATCTCCAAGAATCATCATCAAATGGTTTCAATTCAAAAATTTATCATGTAAACGCTAGATTATCTTACTTTATCAAGAACCTCATTATTTTCCAAATTTCTATCTCTACTGGCCATCAAAATTTCATGGTTAATGTTCTACATACATTAAGCAAGTTATCTTAACATGATTCCTAGCCAAATTATGAATTTAATCTTCTAAACAACATTAAATCTTCATGAAAACTTGTAACTATGCATCCTATTCTAACATGGATGTCTTATCAACAAAAGATTAGCAAGATAGATACTTCGCTAAAAATTAAAGGTCTTAGTTGGAGAAGATGATAGGTTTATTTACGCTCCTCGTTCTCCGATCAACGCGTTGGTGGTGGAATTGGTGAGAACGCTGAAGGATTGATGGCTCTCCCCCTTGAAAACCTCCTATTTTCTTCCTTCCTTAGCCTCTCTGCAACTCAAGTGTTTCTAACCCTCGAAGGCTCTAGTTTCCATCAGATATAAACTCTTAATTTTCGTAATTAATTAAGGCCCAAAATTAAAAATTACTAAAATGCCCTCTTGGGTTGTCGGGTAGGCCTAAAATCGTCCCGAGACCTAAACTAAATCCCCGAGTACACTTTTCTGACTATCTCGACCCTTTCAAACACATTGGCACACTCAAAATGACCATACAGGTGACATGGAATTTTTTTATTTTTTATTTTATTAAATTAGTCCCGACACGACTGACACACGCATCCCAACTTAATTTCTATAAATGTCGTATTATTCTCTCACAACAATTTTAATAACCTCACATCACATTTTTACTTTTCTCACTAAGTAATAATCAACATAAATCCCATCAATAATTACTACATCACGTCACGCTAGTAAATATTAATTTAAATCCGAATTAATATTATATTAATTTATCCCAATTTAATTTAATTAACCCCATAATTAAAGGCCATAAAAATACGGTGTATTACACTTGGAATTTTTTTTTATTTCTTCTACTTTAGGATCTTTTTCAATGGTGGATTTTCACGCAAAAGATTTTTCTTTTCGCAGCTCGATTCGATTGCAGTCTTATTTTGATATGTTCCATAAATATGTGCAATGGTTCTTACATGCACAAAATCTTTGTCTATTGTTTTACCATTAGGTGACAATATTGATAAGACAAGATTGATAAGAGAACATTAAACCTCGCCTAGTAAGTCTAAAGAAGACTAACATTATGACAACCCGAACATAATTATGATAAATTATATTTAAATCATGCTTATCTTATGTGATATGAATAATGTGCTATTAGTATATCTAATATTAAGTGATTATGTTTATTATAATCCTACTTTCATAAATCATGAAAGGTCGAATTATTTACAAACACAAATTTTGTTGTTTTCGGTAGAAATGTTCCTGTTAGAGACTAGTTTTGACCTTTATAACATTATAAATGACGTGAGGTGGAAACTAGATAGTTGTAGAAATGTGAGTTAGGGATGTAACACAACAAACGGATCATCAAATGGATGCCCGAGTAAAGAGTTATACCGAATTTACGAACAAACGGCAAAGTTGTCCATTCCCTTTAAGTGGTATTTTGTCTTTTATTAAACCAAATGGTTTAATTTGATTGGTTGGCTTGGGAGGCAGCCTTGGCCGACCTTATACCCTTGAAATAGCTTTATCCTTCAGCCAAAATCAACCATGAAAGGGTTTCACCTTGAGGAAAGAGAATTAGGGAGTTTAGGAAGGAAAAGTGAGGAGAAAAGGTGTAGAAAAATCCGTGGAAATTACGTAAAAGTTCCGAAGGTAATCCTAATTTCCAATCTTGTAATTTATCTTATATTACTGATTTATATGATATAAATCATCATAGGTTTACGAAAGTTTCATCCCCTTATATGTATGTATGGTTAGATGCAAGTTTATGTTAAGTCGAATGTTGAAACCCTTAAAATTGCTTTGTATTGTAACCCCTTGCATTCAAACTTGCATATCTCTTTGTGTGCTTACTGGAATTGAGAAATTCCAATTGGATATGAAATTATACTCATATATTCATATTATATAGGAAAATGAGAATTTATCTCCTTGTGGTTAGTCCGTAATGATGATTTCAAGTTGGTATATGGTTCATGTTTGTATACTTGATTTTGGTATGCCCTAAGTTTAGTTGAGCTTTTGAGATAGCAAATGAAGTCAAAAAATTATGAAAAATTAATTATGTACTATTAAGTATGTGTAATGAAAATGGGTTGAAAATCATGGAAAGTTATTCTGTAGAAAAATTATGAAAATTCTGGGAATTCGAAGGAACAATAGAGGAGCTTGTAGGGCAGATTTCTTGTATTGTAGAGAAATGGTCATAACCTGCCCTACGAAGCTTGAAAATTACACCATCACTTGTACTGGATAGTATATTCATATATGTTTTCATATTGATAAGGTTGGACCCCTGTATTTGTACAATTTAGGAATATAGGATAGTTTAGTATGTAGGACAATAATTTCAGGCCATACTGGATACCCCTTGAATGAATGTTTGTATTTCGTCCTTACAAAGGGTACTTTGAGTACATGTTTCATGTGTATATACATTGAGAAGTATAATTTCATGTTTACTTGACTTTGGTTATAAATTACTTATAAGGTATTTCCTATGGTTGAAAGTCCGTAACTTTATCAACATGTATATCATTGTTTTGCCTTTACCTGTGTTTTATGGAATGTGACTTAATTGGAATTATATTATTTATGTATAGTCATGGAAAGTTACATAATTATGTTAGGATAATATTTATGATTGAGTTTAAGTACTCATTTAGTTGGATTGACAGGTGTAAGGTCTAATCAACCCAGTTCAGCTCCACCAGAAGGAAACGTGAATACATAGTTGTCAACCAAGGTGAGTGTACTCACTGGAATGATGTATTTGTATACTATTACGAATATGATCATAATGTTATGAATGTGAAATTGTTCATTTCGGTTTACCAAAATGGGGGAGATTTGTCTATTAATGACAAGGGTTTACTTCTCGACCAGGAATGGGGGAGAATTGTCTATTTAGACAAGATATGTGAATCATGATTCGGAAAAGTTGGTCATTCATTATGAATGAGATGGATAAGTTAATACATAATTATATGGACATGATTTATTGCATTTAAATTTATGCAGTAGTGTAGTAGTGATGCATTCACTGGGCTATTTTGCTCGTGGTTCCTATGTTCACATTTTTCAGGTAACGTGATGTCACTGCCCAATCTAGGAAGTCGGGTTGGGTTAGCCAGGAATGGGAGAAACAAATATTTTGTTTAAATGTAAATGATGTAATTAAGTTAAATTTTCCTTCAAGCAAGGTTGTATAAGTGTGACTACTCTGATGTTGTAAAAAGGTTTTCAGATATATGGATTTACAATGATGACTCTGAAATTAAAACTCTTGTTTATGGTTTGGTTAAATTAATCATGGTTTGACTTACTTTGACTTTTGAACTTAATTATAAGTAACTAGGTTGGGGTGTGTCATCTTTCTGTATCAGAGCCTAGGTTTTTAGAGGTTCTGGAGTGAGAAGAGTCTAGATTTGGCAGTGAATGTTAGAAATATATTTTATTTGATACTAACGATTATATTAGGAAAGATATGTATATCTGCATGTTGTTATATCTTTGATTCATTTCATATATAAGAGAATGGAAAGAGGGAATGTAAATGTGAGAATAGAAGATAAGGCTTCAAATATTCCAGCAGAAGCGGAGGTTGAGCAACCTGTTCAGATAAATGTGGAACTCGAGCCAGAACAACTGACAGATATGCAAAAAATGGCACGTGCTATGACGCTATTGGCAGAGCAACAAGATAGATTTATGGCTCAGATGGAAGAACAACAGACCAGGCAACTGGCAGCACAAGCCTTAGCTAGGGCTGAGGAGGTGATACACCGGGAAGAAAGAAGTACTTCACATAAGAAATTTATTAAGATGAACCCACCATCGTTCGAAGGAGCAGTTGATCCCGTAGAGGTAGAAGTCTGGGTTAAAGAGATTGAACTTATCTTTGGGGTGATGAGGATGCCTGAAAATCAACGAGTGACCTTGGCGATGTATATGTTGAAAGGAGAAGCTAAATATTAGTGGGATGCCACAAAACATTTGTTGATTACTCCAGAAGGTGGGAATGTGATCTCATGGGATGCTTTTGTCAAAGCTTTGTATGATAAATATTTTCCCCCAATGTATTGAAAACAAAAGGAGAAGGAATATTTCATGTTGAATCAGGGGAGTATGAAAGTTAGAGAATATGAAGCTAAACTTACAGCATTATCTCGATTTGCTTCGAGGTTTATACGGAATGAGGAAGATATGTGCAGCCGATTTCTCGATGGGCTTGAGTTAGTCATTAAATCTAGATTGTCGTCCTTGGTGAACAAAGCCATGATAGTAGAAAGGGACGTGAATGAAGCTAGAGGGAATCGAGAACGAGGTGTAAAGAGAAGCAGATTCGATCCAAATTATCAAAAGGGTAGTGATACAGAATATTCGAGACTTGGAGGGAAGAAATTCCAGCATGGTAGAGGCATGGGATGTAGTTTTCAAAGGGATGAAGCAAGTGGTGGAATGGGTTCAAGAGTTTCATCGCAATAAGATCCAAATGTTTGTTTCTTTTGTGGGACATCGGGTCATGTAAAGAGAAATTTCCCAAAGCTATTGAATATAGAATGTTTCAACTGTCATCAGAAGAGCCATCTTTGAAAGAATTATCCGATGTTATCAAGAGTGGTTTCAGTTAGTAGTGTGGGGCCTCATAAGGGATCCTCTCCAGGGAGTGCCACCAGGGGGAGAGGTACAGAACAAGCAACTGGATTGAGGGCAGGAGGAAGAGTGTTTGCGATGATGCTGCAAGATGCCCATGCTACACCTGAAGTGGTTATAGGTAAACTTTCTATTACAAATAAGGATTTATATGCACTCATTGATCCTGGATCTACGCATTCATTTGTGGCATTATATATTGTTTCATATTTGGGTAGACCATGTTCATTTCTCAATTGTGCCTTATATATTTCTACCCCAATGGAAAGTGTGATTCTGGTTGAGCATGTTTATAAAGATTGTATCTTACGAATGGGGGAACGAGATTTCTATGTTGATTTGATACTGTTGGCCATTCGAGATTTTGATATTATATTTGGGATGGATTGGTTATCATCATATCATGCTTCCATTGATTGTTTTCGCAAAGAAGTTACATTTTATTTTCCTGGTGAACCCGAGTTCCAGTTTATAGGAGAAAGGAATGTTGTCCCTAATTGTCTTATCTCAGCAATTAAGAGAAGAAAGTTATAAAGTAAACGTTGTACAGGGTATATAGCTTATGTTGTTGATACTAATGAAGAGACAATTAAAATTCAAGATATACCCGTGGTTAGAGAGTTTTCTGATGTCTTCCCATAGGAATTGCCAGGATTGCCACCCGATAGGGAAGTAGAGTTTTCCATTGAATTAATTCCAGGTACTGGTCCAATTTATCTTGCTCCATATAGAATGGCACTGACAGAGTTGAAAGAATTAAAATTGTAGTTACAATATCTGATAAGCAGAGGTTTCATTCGGCCTAGTGTTTCGCCATGGGGAGCACCAGTGTTATTTATGAAAAAGAAAGATGGGACAATGCAATTATGTATTAATTATCGACAGTTGAATAAGGTGACCATTAGAAATAAGTACCCTCTACCTCGTATCGATGACTTATTTGACCAATTACAGGAGGCCACAGTATTTTCAAAGATTGATTTGAGATCGGGTTACCACCAACTGAAAGTGAAGGATAGCGATATTTCCAAAACATCTTTTTGAACTCGATATGGGCATTATGAGTTTTTGATGATGCCATTTGGATTGACTAATGCTCCAGCAGTTTTTATGGACTTGATGAACCGGGTATTCCACCCTTTCATTGATTCATTCGTGATTGTATTCATATACGATATGTTGATTTACTCGCGTAGCATGGAGGAACATGAGAAACATTTGAGACTTGTATTGTAAACTTTGAGAGAGAAGAAATTATTTGCTAAATTCAGCAAGTGTGAGTTTTGGTTGAATGAAATTGTGTTTTTAAGGCATGTTGTCTCGAGAAATGGGATATATGTTGATCCAAAGAAGGTGGAAGCAATCGTTGAATGGGAAAGTCCTAAGAATGTGACAGAAATTATGAGTTTCCTAGGATTGGGAGGTTACTATCGCAGATTCATTATGGGATTTTCAGCAATAGCATTACCACTGACAAAATTGACTCGTAAAGAAGTGAAGTTTGTATGGGATGAAGAATGTGAGAGGATTTTTAAAGAATTAAAGAATCGGTTGGTTTCAGCCCCTATACTTACTATTCCACGTGGGAATGAGTCTTTTGTGATCTATACAGACGCTTCATTTCAGGGATTAGGATGTGTTCTTATGCAGAATGGGAAGCTAATAGCATATGCTTCCAGACAATTAAAGACGCATGAACGAAACTACCCTACACACGATTTGGAGCTAGCAGCCATTATTTTTGCTTTAAAGTTGTGGAGACATTACTTGTATGGATAAACTTGTGAGATATTTACTGATCATCAAAGTTTGAAATACTTTTTTACACATAAAGAATTGAATTTGAGACAGAGGCGTTGGATAGAGCTGATTAAAGACTATGACTGTACCATCCATCATCATCCTGGGAAGGCCAATGTAGTAGCAGATGCTTTGAGTCAAAAATCATCAGGGATTCTTGGTTGCATACGGTGTTCCCGTGTTGGAAATATTCTTAACTTGGCATCGATGGGGATTGAATTGAAGTTTTCAAAAAGTGGAGGATTATTAGCACATGTCACAGTGAGACCTGTATTGGACGAATGCATACGAAATTTGCAGACCAGTGATCCATTCCTTGAGAAGAAGAAACAAGAAGTTCGGAATGGTAAAGAGAGTGACTTTGAAATTAAGAATGATGAATCATTGTGTTATAAAAATAGGATTTGGGTACCGAATGATCCACCCTTAAAGAAAGATATATTAGAAGAGGCACATAGTTCTATTTACTCTATGCATCCGAGAGGTACCGAAATGTATTGATATTTGAAAGAATATTACTGGTGGAACAATATGAAATGTGAGATTGCAGAGTTCGTAGCTAAATGTTTAGTATGCCAGCAAGTGAAAGCGGAGCATCAGAAGCCGGTAGGATTATTGAAGTCTTTGCCTATTTCGGAATGGAAGTGGGAGCATATAATCATGGACTTTGTTACAGGATTACCCCGGTCACCAAAGGGGCATGATTCTATTTGTGTGATTGTAGACTGATTGACGAAGTCAGCTCATTTTCTCCCAGTTAAGACCACCTACAATGTTGACAAGTATGCACGTATGTACGTTGATGAGATTATCCGTTTACACGGGGCACCAGTGTCAATTGTATCAGATAGAGATCCAACGTTCACTTCTAAGTTTTGGCCTCATCTCTAGAATGCTATGGGCACAAGTTTGAAGTTCAGCACTGCGTTTCATCCACAAACTGATGGGCAATTAGAAAGGACGATTCAAAAATTAGAAGACATGTTAAGAGCCTGTGTATTTGACTTCAAAGGTAGTTGGGATGGTCATTTTCCATTGATGGAATTTTCATATAATAATAGTTATCAGTCGACTATTGTTATGGCTCCTTATGAAGTTTATATGGGAGGAGATGTAGAACTCCTTTATGTTGGGATGAAGTGGGTGAAAGGAAAATATTGGGTCCTGAATTAATGTATGTGACGACTGAAAAGATCAAAATTATTCGGGAACGGATAAAGATAGCACAAAGTAGGCAGAAATTTTATCCATATAAGAGGAAGTATCCATTGGAATTTCAGAAGGGAGATTTTGTATTCCTACGTATTTCACCGTGGAAAGGCTTTATGAGATTTCGTAAAAAGGGGAAACTAAGTCCAAGATACATTGGACCGTATGAGGTGTTGCAAAGAATTGGGCCCTTGGCTTATAGATTAGCATTACCTCCATATTTATACCGTTTACATGATGTGTTTCACGTATCTATGCTTCATAAGTATTTGGCGGATCCATCTCATCAGTGGAAAACTCAACCAATTGAACTGAAGGAAGACTTATCGTACATCGAGGAACCACTGGAAATTATAGATCGTAAGGACCAAGTATTGAGAAATAAAGTTATTCCCTTAGTTAAGGTTATGTGGATGAGCCATGGAGTTAAAGAAGCAACTTGGGAAATGGAGGATAGCATGAGGAAACAGTATCCCCATTTGTTTAGTAAGTGACCTTTATATTAAATTTCGGGGACGAAATTTTCTGGGGGAGGGGGGGGGGGGGAGTTGTGATAACCCGAATATAATTATGATAAATTATATTTAAATCATTCTTATCTTATGTGATATGAATAATGTGATATTATTATATCTAATGTTAAATGATTATGTTTATTATAATCCTACATTCATAAATCATGAAAGGTCGAATTATTTACAAACACAAATTTTCTTGTTTTCGGTAGAAATGTTCCTGTTAGAGACTAGTTTTGACCTTTATAACATTATAAATGACTTGAGGTGGAAACTAGATAGCTGTAGAAATGTGAGTTAGGGCTGTAACACAATAAACGGATCATCAAATGGATGCCCGAGCAAAGATTTATACCGAATTTACGAACAAAGGGAAAAGTTGTCCATTCCCTTTAAGTGGTATTTTGTCTTTTATTAAACCAAATGGTTTAATTTGATTGGTTGGCTTGGGAGGAATCCTTGGCCGACCTTATACCCTTGAAATAGCTTTATCCTTCAGCCAAAATCAGCCATGAAAGGGTTTCACCTTGAGGAAAGAGAATTAGGGAGTTTAGGAAGGAAAAGTGAGGAGAAAAGGTGTAGAAAAATCCGTGGAAATTACGTAAAAGTTCCGAAGGTAATCCTAATTGCCAATCTTTTCATTTATCTTATATTACTGATTTATATGATATAAATCATCATAGGTTTACGAAAGTTTCATCCCTTTATATGTATGTATGGTTAGATGCAAGTTTATGTTAAGTTGAATGTAGAAACCCTTAAAATTGCTTTGTATTGAAACCCCTTGCATTCAAACTTGCATATCTCTTTGTGTAATTATTGGAATTGAGAAATTCCAACTGGATATGAAAGTAGACTCATATATTCATATCATATCCGAAAATGATAATTTATCTCCTTGTGGTTTGTCCGTAATGATGATTTCAAGTTGGTACATGGTTGCTGTTTGTATACTTGATTTCGGTATGCCCTAAGTTTAGTCGAGCTTTTAAGATAGAAAATGAAGTCAAAATATTATTAAACTTTAATTATGTACTATTAAGTATGTGTAATGAAAATGGGTTTAAATTCATGGAAAGTTATACTATAAAAAAATTATGAAAATTCTGGGAATTCGAAGGAATAATAGAGGAGCTTGTAGGGCAGATTTCTTGTGTTGTAGAGAAATGGTCATAACGTGCCCTAGGAAGCTTGAACAATTACACCGTCACTTTTAATGGATAGTATATTCATATATGTTTTCATATTGATAAGGTTGGACCCCTTTATTTGTACAATTTAGGAATATAGGATAGTTAAGTATGTAGGACAATAATTTCAGGCCATACTGGATACCCCTTGAATGAATGTTTGTATTTCGTCCTTACAAAGGGTACTTTGAGTAAATGTTTCATGTGTATATACATTGAGAAGTATAATTTCATGTTTACTTGACTTTGGTTATAAATTAATTAGAAGGTATTTCCTATGGTTGAATGTCTGTAACTTTATCAACATGTATATCATTGTTTTGCCTTTACCTATGTTTTATGGAATGTGACTTTATTGGAATTATATTATTGATGTATAGTCATGGAAAGTTACATAATTATGTTAGGATAATATTTATGATTGAGTTTCAGTATTGATTTCGTTGGATGGACAGGTGTAAGGTCTAATCAACCCAGTTCAGCTCCACCAGAAGGAAACGTGAATACATAGTTGTCAATCAAGGTAAGTGTACTCACTGGAATGATGTATTTGTATACTATTATGAATATGGTCATAATGTTATGAATGTGAAATTGTTCATTTCGGTTTACCAAAATGGGAGGTTACTCCTCGATCCGGAATGGGGGAGATTTGTCTATTAATGACAAGGGGTTACTCCTCGACCAGGAATGGGGGAGAATTGTCTATTTTGATAGGATATGTGAATCATGATTCAGAAAAGTTGGTCATTCATTATGAATGAGCCATATAATTTAATACATAATCATATGGACATGATTTATTGTATTATGCAATAGTATAGTACTGATGCATTCACTGGGCTATTTTGCTCATGGTTCCTATGTTCACATTTTTCAGGTAACATGATGTCACTGCCAAATCTAGGAAGTCGAGTTAGGTTAGCCAGGAATGGGAGAAACAATTATTTTGTTTAAATGTAAATGATGTAATTAAGTTAAATTTTCCTTCAAGCAAGTTTGTATAAGTGTGACTACTCTGATGTTGTAAAAAGGTTTTCAGATATATGGATTTACAATGATGACTCTGAAATTAAAACTCTTGTTTATGGTTTGGTTAAATTAATCATGGTTTCACTCACTTTGACTTTCAAACTTAATTATAAGTAACTGGGATGGGGTGTGGCAAACATCCTCACGAATTCGTGAAAGGTGTGTTCCTATAAGGTAATGAGTCGAGGCCAAACATAAAGGATATATCATAAACGAGCATTAAAACTTCTAGATAACGCATAAAATCCACAAGTGAGATGATATTGAGACTGTCAAATTATTGTCAATCACATGACAATGGAATGAAGTTTTGGTATGAATGTCTCACAAACATGTCCTAAAACAAAATATTAATAAATTTTTGAAAATGTTTTTCAAAATATACAACATTAAAATATTTTTGAATTTTTATAAAAATATATACAAAAACATAATCTATTTCATAGGGAAAAGAATGACATTAAGCTCACCCTAAACTAGATAAAATAGTCTGAACTTAGTCAAGGGAGCAAACCCTAAATTTTTTCCTAAGGTTCTCAAACCTAAGGGCATCTAAAGGTTTGGTAAAGATATCAACCAATTGACGTTCGATTCCATTAAAGCTTAAGGAAATGACTTTTTCTTCAACTAACTCACAAATAAAGTGCTCACGAATCCTAATATGCTTTGTTATATAATGTTGGAGAGATTTCGGGATACATGAATTGTGCTCGTATTATCAAAATAAATAGTAATTGTGTCTTGGGATATACCGTAATCTTCCAATATTTGTTTCATCCAAATGAGTTATGTGCAACAACAATATATTCGGCTTCTACTGCGAATAAAGAAATGGAGTTTTTCATTTTAATCATCCATGAGACAAGTTCACTCCCAAAATAAAAACATCCACTAGAGGTGCTTTTTCAACCATCAACATCTCCTGCCCAATTAACATGCTAATATGATGAAAGACAATCGTTGGGGTCAAAGGAATACCAAATTCCAAAAGATAGGCCACTTACATATTTGATTATATGTTTAACGACAAGCAAATGTGACTCTTTTGGGGCAGCCTGATAATGGGCACAAACTTCTACACTAAATGAAATGTCAAGAATATTGGAGGTTAAGTAGAGTAGACTACCAATCATACTTCTAAAAAGAATGTGTTCTACCTCCTTTCCTTCTATGTATTTATTACGCTTAACATATCAACTCATGGGTATACGAGCATGCTTAATGGAGTTTAAATTAAATTTCTTCACTAAAATTTTCAAATATTTAGACTAAGATAAAATATCCCATTCTTGACTTGAGGTACTTGAAGACCTAGGAAGTAAGTAAGTTTTCCTACCCTACTCATCTCGAATTCGCTTTGCATCTCTTTTGCAAAGAGTTAACTATGCGTGTCGCATGTGTAACCAAAAATAATATCATCGACATATACTTGCATAACCTTTTATCCAGGCGGACAAATAATTTCATGTTTTCTCCCCCTCTTGTGAATCCACGATCAAGGAGATATAAAATAAGGCTTTCATACCAAGCACGCGGTGCATGCTTCAATCTGTATAGGGCTTTCTTCGAGTAGAAGGCATGGTTCGGGTTCTTAGGATCTTTAAACCCTTTTCATTATTCCACATAGACTTCCTCTTGAAGAATTCCATTTTGGAAATCACTCTTGCCATACATTTAGTAAACCTTAAATTTTAGATGACATGCAATAGCTAGTAAAAGATGAATGGATTCTATTCGTGCAACAAAAGAAAAAATATTCATCAAAATCGACACCTTTTATTTGGGTGTACCCTTGAGCAACTAACCTAGCTTTGTTTTGAACAATGACACCACTTTCATCCATTTTATTTTTAAAGATCCACTTGGTGCCAATGATGTTAGTATCACTAGGCCGGGGAACCAATTACTAAACATCATTCTTTTGAAATTAAAATAATTCTTTTAGCATAACATTTATCCAATATTCACATTGAGAGTTTCTTTGAAATTTTTGGGATCTATTTTAGAGGTGTAACACAAGTAGGTAACCTCATTTTGGGCTAGACTCCTTACACCTACATCGGGATTCACAATAATATTATAGGGGTCATGAATTTTGTCAACCTCAGATGATGGATCCTTTTCATCAAGTGTGGGGTCCACTAAATCATTGTGAGTACCAATGAATCATCACTGGGGGGCGTATTTTTCTCACGAGAAGGATTTTCATCGACATCAATAAATGTGGCTGGAGCATCATCTTTTATGGTTACATTTATTAATTCCATAACTTTAAAGTTGGCAAAATTATAAACTCTATAAGCTCTACTGTTTGGTGAATAAACAAGAAAAATACCTTCATCGCTCCTCGAGTCGAATTTTACTAAAATCTCTCTATCCCTTAGATATAGCATGGACTTCCAAAGACTCAAAAATATGATAGATTAGGTTTCTTACCTATCCATAATTTATAAGGAGTTTTATTAGTATCGGGATGTAAGTATACCCTATTCACCGTGTGACACACGGTACTTACTGATTCTTCCCAAATTTTCGAGGCACTTTCCTACAAAGAAGCATGGACCTTGCCATTTCTTGAATTGTTCAATTTTTTCTCTCAACAATGCCATTTTTAGGTTTTCGAATGGCTAAAAATTCATGCTCAATACTAATTTCTTTACAGAAGGCATTTACAACAGCTTCCTTAAATTTAGTACCATTATCGCTTCGAATTGATTTATGGTGACACGATATTTATTTTGAAGGGCTCGACATTTAACTATAAATAATCAATTGAATATAAATTTTCTCCAAGAAATCCAACCATTGAATATATTGAAAAGGCGACAACCCGCCCAATTAAATACTAGGTGAGCAGTCCTTTATTAAACTAAAACAGAATATCCACTTCGTTCATGCTTAGGATCACTGTCGAAAACTGTTAATTAATAATCACCTACATTACGTTATTAAGCTGGTGTCAAATTTTAATCTTTTAAATTAACATGTAATGATTTGAAAGAAACAAGTAAAAAATGATATTCACCATTCCAAATAGCCAACATCATAAATAACAAAATATTTGAAACAAGTAGGATATGAATGGAATAAACACTCCATCCTAAAACTCCAATACAATAATCCATATCTAGGACTGAGTCCAACAACAAAAAATAAATGAAGTACAGTGTCCCTGGAAATAACTAGAAGGTGGGCGACAAGCCCGACTGAGATAAATAAAATAATGCATCAGATCTGGGAATGAATGGAGGCGTCTATACCGAGGTCCTGGAATTGTCCACAGTAACTGCAACACATCAAATGAGAATGAACTCCTAAGCTGGGCGTCCCTGTGGCTAGGCACCTAAAATAGTTTTTACAAAATAGATTTGGAAAACGGGCCGAGTAAAATAGTTTAAAAATATTTGTAATTATTTAAAATGAATAATCAACAGATATTATGTACATGTTAGTTTCACGTGCTCTCACTTGAGGTCCTCACTCCTTAACTATTGTAGTTCTTATTGCATTATATTTCATTGCTAGGGACTAGCAATGTGTTAGTTATGGGGTGTGATAATACGTAAATATTGCGTATTTCGTCCTTCGAATCTACGCATTTTAACCCCCTCGGGTATTTTATTCCCTATATTTATGCTCATTAACCAGATAACCTCGAATTTCTATGTTAACATGCTTTGCAGGGTTTAATTGAGTTTTTATAGTATGTGGATGCTAAGTGTGAAGTTTGGACCCAGTTCGGCTAATTTTCGTACGTATTCGCACGTTCAAGGGAAATTCGGTCTATTCACAGTTTGGTCACCTGGACCGATATCTTCACGGAAGTTGTATCCCTTCTCGTAAGCTCCGTGTGTCCATGAACGGTGCGTGATTCTGATCCTCAACGAAGAAGTTACGGTAATTTTAGCGGAAGATAATTCCAAATGAGTTAAAACAGGAGGAAGATTGATGCAGACCTGCTTGATCGATCAATCGATCAGAAGGACTGATCGATCGATCCTCCAATTTTCATTCATTATCGGAAGCAGTAGGCTCGTATCTAATCGATCGATCAAAGGGATCGATCGATCGATCCCCTATTTTCTGCAAATATTTTCCCCTTTTCTTTTCTTTTCCCTTTTCTTTCCTATTTTTATTCCACTTACTATATAAACTAATTTTTTTGTAAGATTCAATTATAATTTGTTTTTAGGTTAGAATAGGTTAGGGTTTGGGGTTTTTCGAGCTCTTTCTTCATTTACTTTTGGTTTGAAACTCATTTGGGTTTGTAAGTTGTACTTTCATCTTCCCTCTCCATTAATATAATTTGTACTTCCTTAATTCTTGCTTTGTAGTTAATTTACATGATTTCATAATGAGGTTTACGTGCTTTCTTTCCATTCTTTGTAGTGTAGTTTTATTACGTGTAATTACCGCGTTAATTTACCGCATTTTTAATATGCTTTCTAGCTATGTTAGTCTAGGTCGTGTCGGATTGAACTCATTTTGGGTTGACATGTTGCTTTGCTTTGGTGATGGAGTTTACGGGTCTATTTATAGTACATTGTCCTAGTTACTGCACCTAGGAGATTTGATGGGATACATCATGTATGCTCCGTGCTTACGACCTTGCGTGCATAATTTCCAAGGTATTTGTTGATGCCAAAATCTTATTAGACTGTTACGCGAATTTAGGGGTGTGAAAAATCTTAATTTAATTAACTGTCAAAATGAGACGCAGTCTAAATAACTCGTCGATCCATGTAACCATTTTATACTAATTAACTCGGATGAGGGATATTTGACGTAACCTACAGTTTTTATCACTTTTGTTAATCTAGTTTAAATACACTCGCCTAGATTAGTCTTTCCCTTTTGTGAATCTTTTCCTTTTTGTATGTAATCATCTTTTACACTTTTATTTCTGAAGTAGTAAACAATATAAATGCTAGCAACTCGTCTCTGTGGATTTCGATACCCGGACTTGGCCGTTATACTCACGAGTTGAGTGTAGTCATAGGTTTAGGTTTTTGTATAGTTCAGGTGAGTCGAATATAACACGACCGACACCTAGGTGATGCTCGCGCTGCCTATTAAATGGCGCCGTTGGTAGGGACTTGATGTTTTAGAATTTATTTGATTTAGTATTTGTAGTATTTTCTTTCTATTTGTATTTTTTGCCTAATAGGACTTCTACATTTGAGCGCCAAGAATCGCTTGAATTTTTTACGCGCGCATTTACTTCGTGGAATTCGCCACTTTGAGCCATTTTTGGGGTAAGCATGTCTTATTCCAATTCTTTCAGTAATCATTGTTATAATTCTCAAAATGCCCGTAATCATATGACTTTCGGTCAATACTTAGCGTCCCAAAAAATTACAAATTCACAAATGACTTTGGACGAGTATAACAAAAGTCAAAACTTGGGTTATTGGAATTTTGATGATGATAATTATTTTGTGCCTCTAACTCCTTATAATAGGGTTTTAAACACGAATTGTAATAGTTTTCAAAATTCTTATAATAATGAGCTTAAGTTTAAGTTCGATGGTGAGTTTCAAAGTTCGCATTTTCAAGAATCCGCGCCTCGGCCCATGAATTTTGGCGAGGGCTTGCGTATGCTTGAGAATGAGAAAATTGAAAATCGTTATCGAGAAGAAAATCATTGTTGGGATTATTTGAATCCGATGACGATTTCTCTTTTGAGACTTTTGAAGTCGACGAATGGTTTGATCAAAATGAGGATTTTATGCCGACTTTGGAACAAACCATTCTTGACTTTGCCCATTGCATAATAGATATTTAAAGTGAGGATGAAATGGAAGTAATATCCATTTGCAATGAAATGATTTCTTCTTTGACCCCCAAAGAAGAACATTTAATTGAAAATGATCGTATTTCCTTCGAAACTCAATCTTCAAGCAATAATGATTCATCTCTTGAGTTTGAATTTCTTTGCTCACCATTTTCAGTCCCTGTTATCACACCGTCAAAAGTACCCGATGAATCGGTTTCAAAATTTAATGTGTTAAACTTTTTCGCCGATGAGGAGTACTTTCTCGAGTCGCCTTCTATGAACGCATCTTTGCCTTTATGTGCACCCCCTCCCATTCCAATTTTAAAATCTTTGGGAGGATATTTTTCTTTTCTCGGTCCCTACATATTTTTGTCAACTGTTCAATCCAAATCCCCCATCGTCCCTCCAAAACTTTTAATTGACGATTCCGTTCTTACGCCTTACACATGCCTTCCGTTGTTCAAACGGAATTCATATTTGTTGGAAGGCATGCTTGAGAGTGAGGGTACACCGGTCACCCTCCAAGGTCGAATCATTTTCACGGTGGACCCTCAACTATTTAGACTTCTAGTGTATAGTTAGTGTGAAGAAAAATAGTAGGTTGTATATATTTAGCTTTTTATTCTTTCTTTATTTTTATCTTTTCTTTCCTTTTTAATTTATTCTAGTGTAATTAGTTAACTTTTTGCTATTTGTATTTTATATGCTCGGTACTAACTTGTTTTCTAGATTCTTTGGACTTTTTCTTATGGGGATCGCTCCAATTTTGGAAATAACACTATTTTCCTCTCTTTAACTTGGTTCTTAATTCACATTGAGGACAATGTCAGGTTTTAAGTTAGGGGGTGTGGGATATTTTATCCATTTCTGTATTTAGTCCATGTTTTTGCTCACATGTTAGTTACTTAGTATGCTTTTCATAGAAAAATTAAAAATTTCAAAAATATTTTCTTTCTTTTTTCTCCTTTATTGGGCATTTTGCCTTTGTTTTTAATGATAAATTTCAATAATTTCCCGATCCAATAGACAACCCAACTATGCATGTTCTCGATTTTAGAAGTTATTAGACTTTAGTCCTAATTATTGATTTTATGAATAACTCCATGAATTAAACATTAATCCCATGAGCACATGCACTTTTATTGTTCTATTGATTTGGTTTAAGATTTTTATAACTCGGTAATCTTTTGTTGCATTGTATATACTTACACCGAGTAAGCTTTGTACCTTTCGTTGTTTGTGAGTGTATACACTATTCTTTCCTCTTTGAAAATGTTAGAGTCGTTGGTAATCTCTCTATTCTTTCATTTGATCGTTCATTCATTCTTGAAATGTATTACTTGAGCATGATTTTTAAAGTTTGTTTTGACTCGAGACTTGCGTAAACTTTTTGGAATTGATCATAGGACATCTTTTTTATATCGTCCATATTAGCCTTCACCTCACCTTATATGTTTCCCCTCGTCAACCCCTTTGATCTTAAATATTAACCTTTCGTTTCATAACCCCAAATCCCTTACCAACTCCAATTTGGAGTTTTAAACCATACATACACCTTCCATACCTTTGTTTGGAATGTTTCTTGGGATTGAATGTTGTTGTGTTGTTGCGGTTGCAATTTAGGCATGTGAGAGTGAGAAAAGTAAAGAAAAGAGATGTGAAAAAAAGATTAAAAAAAGAAAGGAAAAAGCAAAAGAAAACAAAAGAAAACATGAGGAAAATAAGAAAATAACAGAAAGATAAGTTTGTATATGTTGTGTATATGGTTCAATAAGCTTTGATTACTCTCCAATTATTATATCTAATGCTTGTTCGGAATTGGTTTTCCAATTTTTCTATTGCTCTCATTTTCCCATTATCCCGAGTATTCATTTTCGAACACTTTGAATCCGTATATATATTCCTTTCTTTTCATACCCTAGACAAACCTACATTATAACCCTATTAAAGTCCTATGTGATCTTAAGTAGATGTAATTCAAATGTTTAAATATTTTTGATAATCTGTGAAAATGCATTTCGCCTCTTTTAATGAGAGGTATCTTTCATTGAGATTATAATTTTTCATTTTATATATAGCGTTCTTCATTCGTGACATGTGTACGGCCTAGTTTCCACTTACAATTACTCTTTATTCCCACATGTTTCGTGTGTTACCTCCCTGTTTCAAGTGAATTCTCTTGATGAGTGTAATGCCCGTGAGGATTGAATTTTCGCTTGTCTTTATATTTATCCGATTTATATAAATCTTTACCAAATCAAACATTGCATGTGCTCTCTCCCCTCCCACATTTTAAGGTTTCAATTCTATGAGGTGCATTCTATAATGTTAATGATTTGGACTTTCATTTGAATCCATTCGTTTTGATAATAATGTGTATGAAATCTTGTTTGCCATTATTGGGCTTGTCGGATGTTGGTTTGGGCATATTTTGAGGAAACCATATGATGTTTGTGGGTATCATCCCTAAAAACCCTTACAAGACGACACTCGTCCACTAGGGTAACCTAGGGGTTTAGCGACTTATTGCATATGCTAAATGCAATCGAATCGCCCGTAAAAGTGGCCATATGCTTTTATACCATATTTTTTTACTTGTATCATGATTTTGGTTTGATTGTAGTTCTTTTTGCATCATATTTCATTGCTAGGGACTAGCAATGTGTAAGTTATGGGGTATGATAATATGCAAATATTGCGTATTTTATCATTCGAACCTACGCATTTTAGCCCCCTCGGGTATCTTATTCCCTATATTTATGCTTGTTAACCAGACAACCTCGGATTTCTATGTTAACATGCTTTGCAGGGGTAAATTGAGTTTTTATAGGTATTTGGATGCAAAGTGTGAAGTTTGGATGCATTCCGTCTAATTTTCGTACGTATTCGCACGTTCAAGGACAATTTAGTCAATTCATAGTTTGGTCACCTGGCCCAACATCTTCATGAAAGTTTTAGCCCTACTCGTAAGCTCCGCTTGGCCATGAACGGTGCACGATTCCGATCCTTAACGAAGAAGTTACGACGATTTTAGCGGAAGAGAATTCCAAATGATCCAAAAAAGGAGGAAGATTGATGCAGACGTGCTTGATCGATCGATTGATCGATCCTCCAATTTTCATTCATCGTGGGAAGCAGTGGGCTCATATCTGATCGATCGATCGATCCCCTGTTTTCTTCAGATATTTTCCCCTTTTCTTTTCTATTTTTATTCCACTTACTATATAAACCAATTTTTTTGTAAGATTCAGTTATAATTCGTTTTTAGGTTATAATAGGTTAGCGTTTGGGGTTTTGAGAGCTCTTTCTTCATGTCCTTTTGGTTTGACACGCATTTGGGTTTGTAAGTTTACTTTCATCTTCCCGCTCCATTAATATAGTTTGTATTTCCTTAATTATTATTTTGTGGTTAATTTACATGCTTTCATAATTAGGTTTACGCCGTGCTTTACAGTGTAGTTTTATTGCGTTTATTTACCGCATTTATTTAATACGTTTTTAATATGCTTTCTAGCTAAGTTAGTCTAGGTTGTGTCGGATTGAACTCATTTCAGGTTGACATGTTGCTTTGCTTTGGTGATGGAGTTTACGAGTCTATTTCGAGGAGTGCATTGTTCTAGTTATTGCGCCTAGGAGATTTTATGGGGTATATCATGTATGCTCCGTGATTACGACCTTGCGTGCGTAATTTTCGGGGTATTTGTTGACGCCAAAATCTTATTAGACTATTGTGCGAATTTAGGGGTTTGACAACTCCTAGTTTAGTTAACTGTCGAAACGAGACGTAGTCTAAATAACTCGTTGACCCATGTAACAATTTTATACTAATTAACTCGGATGAGGGATATTCGACGCAACCAATAGTTTTTACCACTTTTGTTAATATAGTTTAAATACACTCGCCTAGATTAATCTTTCCCTTTTGTGATTTTTTTCCTTTTTGTGTATAATTACCTTTTACAGTTTTATTTCTGAAGTAGTAAACCATATAAAGTCTAACAACTCGTCTCTGTGGATTTATCTACCCGGACTTAGCCATTATACTCATCAGTTGAGTGTAGTCATAAGTTTAGGTTTTTGTATAGTTCAGGTGAGCCGAATATAACACGACCGGCGCGTAGCTGACGCTCACGCCACGACGAAACCCTGTCTATCAGTTATTTTAGACATCAATATCTTTCTCATCTGTCAAGTACACAGAGTGGGATGAACCACAAGTATAAATATTTCTCACTCTATTTATATATATATTAGTACAGCACCCCTAGGCCGAGACCTGTGGTGCATGCATACTCTGCTATCAAGTCCCGGCACATCGCATACTTATTAAAGGACTATCGGCTCGAAATCACTCTCGAACCACAATATACAATTCACACATAATTGGAGGTAAACATAGTTCTAGGCCTTTGGGCTACACACATACTTACACACCCAAATGACCGGGCACACCCTCATTTACACAAGTGATGCTCATCCCTAAGTTTTATGTTCTAATGTATAAGTCTAAAATCCCCCAAGATGGCTCATCAAGATAACACTGTCCCCTTTTTAAACCTCCCATGATAACAAGCAATGTAGGTATGTCATACACGTAATAATTCACACATTATTTATTCACATGACCTATGTATATAAGTTCAGTAAAGGTAAGCATGCACCCTACAATATATCCCACACGTGGTCTAAATAACTATCGCATAGCCTATATACCATTAATATACCTCCTTTAAGTCAATTCAGTAGCTATCCAACTCATACCCTACTGGTCTAAGTCATCGATTCCCTAGGAATTCTCAGGTCAATATAAGTTTCCCCGAATTTAAATCTCAATGCACAATTATGTTCAATTAAATTTAGCCTTAAATTCTCCTCATGTGATTAAGTATCCAAATAATCCTTGGTCTACTAGTGTTTAAAATAACTCCCATTATATTTAAAAATTACCTCAAAAGTTAACTAGATCGTTTCCCATGCCTCCTAAGCAAAATGGGAAAATTTCTGCCAACATCTGGGCAGCCGAATTGTTTCACCTACTAAAACGATATATCCTGGGAGTCGAAATGATTCGCCTGCTATAGGTCTTCATCTTCTTCCTTAATCAACTACGGGTTTCATCATTTTTAATTATCTAAACCTTCATTACACGATCTCATACACCCAACTAAACCTATCAAACATCATACCAACCTATATATATGATCTCTAACGTTTTATAATCATCAAAGAACGTCAATTAATTTGAATTAATTCAAGATTATCCTCTAAAAACCCTAGTTCACCATTTTTATCAAGAAGACCAATAGAACTCAGATTTCCTCACATTTTAATCATCATCAATTCATCAAACTCGTCTTCTTACATAATGGATTCAAACCTAACATTAATTTAACCCAAGACATGATTTAAATCTCTCAATTTTGTCATCAATATTGATGGAATCAAGATAATAAACATCCTACTATAACATGGATATTATATATAACCAAAATTCGACAAGATAAATACTTGCCTCTGTTTGAAGGTCTGATCCTCGGTAGAAGAGTGGTATGTTTGTGATCCTCTCCTCTCGATCTACGCAATGGTGGTGTTTGTGGTGCAAGAATGGTGTGCTATTGTCTTGGGGTCTCCTCTCTTCTTCCTCCTATGTCCTCTCTTCAAATTTTTAACTTCTAACTCTTAAAGACTCATGTTATCAACGGGTATAAACCTAGGGATTTGGTAGGTCTCCCCATTCTAAAAATTTAAAAGACCGAAATATCCTCTCGGGGTGCCGGTTTGGCATAAAAATGATCTGGGACACAAACTAAACCCTCGAGTACACTTTTCTCACTATCTCGACCCTTTCGGACACATTGGCGCACTCAAAATGACCATATGGAATATAAAAAGTAAAATTATACTTTATTTCCCACATTAAGTCCCGACACGACTGACACGCGCATCCCGGCTATATTTACCGTAGCTGCCGTAATTTTCATTCATTACAATTATAATATTTCCTTATCATTATTCTTACTCACTAGTTGTAAAACCGCGTGACGCGCGTGCGAAACGCAATGTGATGAAGGCACCATTTTTAACTTTTGACCTTGTCATCGTGCAAGGAGATCGAACTTGATTGTCAAGTGACACATACATTAAACATACCATTTTTAGTCTACCTAAACTTCTTGAATTTGATATCCTAAAATCCTACAAAACAACACAAAATATATTATTCTCTTAGATGTATCATATATGACTATTAATGCAAATATTTTAGAATATCTAAGAATTGGTCAAGCATATTATTCACTATAATTATAAACTCGACTATATAGGATAATGATATCTTCAATATCAGTAGTGTGGGTCTTCTAATTGAGTTAATGAACAATCCAAAATTAAGGAAATGAACGGAGCACTAATGATATGTCTCAGTATTATCTTCGCCCTATGTTTTGTCTAGAATTCATATACCTTTAATTTTCTTCTGCATACATACAATACTAAAGCGTGGTATAGAAAACATTTAACAAAGAGAGTATACACACGCATGAAAAGATACACACACACACATACACACACACACACACACACACACACACACACACACACACACACACACACACATATATATATATATATATATGTATATATATATACAATACTGAACTTGTGCATACCAACCCGCATTTCAAGAGTGCAGACCGAACATGTGTCACCTGACGGTGATCCTAGAAATTATAGGCACTCTCTCTCCTTTCTTGGCTCACCGCCAAGTCACACATGTCGGGTCTGCACTCTTAATATGCGGACTGGTATGCATAAGAGCAGTACTGTGTGTGTGTATATATATATTGAAGACAAATTTTTTAAAACATCTAAGGCTTTAATGACCAATGCCAAATACACATCCATAAAAATTAGTTCTAAAATTATTAAGGAGGTCACAAATTCAATTATAATGATATCACTTATCATTAAAAAAATTATAAAATGATTTTCCAAAATACAATCAATTGGAAAAGAGAACAAATGTTTTTTAACAACCATCAATAAAGAAATAAGCACATACTATATGATATATTTTATTAATGGGTTGAAAAAAATGGAAAAACTAACTTTCAATCCATTATTATATCATTCCCTGTACAAAAAAATAAGTCATTGCTTAATAGATCAAAGTTCAAAAAAAAAAACAAACAAATAAAAAAAATGATCGACTCAAATACCCAACTCAGACCTATTTTACCCTTACCCGTCGGAGCACATCAATTACTATCCCATACCCCTGGCCATCCACCCCATCAAATCGAGATCAACCTCCAACAACTCCAATCCATATCAACCCAAATCCAAGTTCACCCCTTTCCCAAATCCAACCTGAACCCACCTCTGGCAGCTCTAACCCAATTCAGTCCATACCGAAAAGGCAACACCACAACTTTAAAAGTAAATCTACAAAGAAAATGGAAAACAGAGGATCGTTGGTCGTCTGAGTGGACGGGAGAAAGATTAGACGTGATAAGATGTTCAATAAAATGTATCTATAGTCATAAGGCCTATTGGTTTTACTAGGCATTCAATTTATAGTCATAAAGACTTTTAATTAGTCATAAGGACTGTTGATTTTTCTTACATAAAGAAGACCTAACAATTATAAATAGGGAGATCAAAGTTTTATAAATTTCATTAAAAAAAATCAATTATTGTAAGAAAATATAAAATAATATGCACCAAAAAAAGGTATAAACCCCCCCAATTACAAACTATGTCAATATCAAATATATCTTCCCATAAATAATATTAATCAAACTTCCAAAAAAATTAACCATTGAGAGTCAAAATAAGAAAAAAAATATATTCAAAAATGAAAAAAAAAATCTCCATAATTTCATCCCTATCCCTTTTTGAAGTAAAATGTTTTAAACCCGTAAAATAAAAATTCATTTTGAACCCTAATTGTTCAATTTTAGTAAGGTATATATGCAATGATGGTGAAAATTTATAACAATTTACAAGAGCTTTCTAATCTTTTCTAGAGGCCCTAATTGTTATTCTCACTTTACGTAGTTTGTTTGTGTATCTTAATTGTAACATGCTTGAACAGCACCAGTGATAATTCATTTTGAATGCAGTATATACATTTCATACAACTTTTTTGAATTGAAAGAAATGTTAGGAGCATAGGTCTTACTGTTTCTGCCATAAATTCTAACATGTTGATTAACCTAAAAACAAAAAATCATAAAAAACAAAAAATATATAAGTCTAAACTTAAATTAAAAACTCGAATAGAATAGAATCCATGCATGATAAGGAACTTTGTTTAGTTTCACCTGGAAATCTGTGAGACCTTTTGCGAGGTCGAATCTAAAGAATTCCAAAACCTGACCAAACAATTAAGGAAATTGAATTTAATTTGTTATAATGTTTTTGGTTGAACAAAAACAACATAGAATTTAAATGCGTATTAGAATATGTGATTTTACCTCAGGAACAGATCTGGAAAAAGCGTCCTCCTTTGGTTGTAAATTTTGTGTTGCAAGTGGAAAAAATCTTAGAAAACCTAATTGCTGAGCGTAAAGGATGAACGTGTACATTGTAGGCGGTGGTATTTGGTGTGTAGAGATAGAGATCATTTTTAATGAAGTCGGTACAAAGGGGTTTTTGTAAAGTCATATAGAGAGAGGATTCATTTGAGTTTCTTTGAGAGAATCTAAATCAACACAGCATATTAAAAGGGAGGAAATAAAAACTGAAGAGCCACTTGTAATATTATTAAGAAAAAAGAGGCGTTCGAGGATATTAAAAGGGAGGAGATAAAAACTTAAGATCCACTTGTACTCTTATTAACAAAAATGAGGAGTTTGAGAAAAAAAATTAGAATTTCCATGTGGGCACTTTAGTTAAGAGGGAGCCTTAACTCTTGTATATGATTTTAGAGTATATAGAGATTCCCTAAGTAATATTCAATATAAATAAATATTAATCCTTATCTCGCTAATTAATATTTATTATAGAGGATTAATTTCCAAATATAATTTCATTAATCCCAATAAATTCCCCAAAAAATAAATAAAATTTCGGGGTGTTACATACTTCCCGCCTAATAACAGAATTTCATCCTGAAAATCGAAAAAAGAAAATACATGGTCAAAACAAATCAAAATACTTTTCGTGTATCTCATCCTCGCGCTCCCAAGTGGACTCGTCGATATTATGATGCCTCCACTAAACACGAATAAGTGGAACTACCTTCAATCTGAGTCTTCTCTCGTTCTGGTCTAAGATAGCAGTCGACCTCTCCTCATATGAAATATCGGATTGTAAATCAATCTCCTTTAAAGCGCTGTGAGTGTGAGAGAACTCATCCCGGAGATATCGCCTCAGCGAAGAAATATGAAAGACATCATGATTTTGATGTAAGTGCTCCGACAACCCAAGTCTGTATGCAACAGGACCAATCCGCACAATAATAGGGAATGGCCCCACATATCTCGGTGCTAACTTCCCTTTCTTTCTGAACCTCATTATCCCTTTCATATGATATATATGTAGCAGCACCTGGTCTGCCACATTAAATTCCCGAAAGAACCTCTTGGCATCAGCATAACTCTTTTATCTGTCCTAAGCTACCCGTATATGACACCAAATCATCTCGATCCTAGCCGAAGTATATTGAATCAACTCTGGCCCAAAAAACATGTTATCCCCCACCTCTAGCCAACAAGTAGGAGAACAACAAGGTCTACCGTACAATGCCTCAAATGGAACCATGCCAATAGTGAACTGGTAGGAGTTATTATACGCAAACTCCACCAATGGAAAATACTACTCCTAACCTCCCTAAAAATCAAGGATACACATCCGTAGCATATTTTCCAACATCTGATTGGTCCTCTCCGTCCACCCGTTCATCCGTGGGTGGTAAACTGTACTCAACCTTAACTTGGTGCCCATAACCTCCTAGAAACACTCCTAAAATTGAAACACAAACATCTTGTCCCTATCGGACACAATGTCTAATCGCACCCCATGCAACCCCACCATCTCAGTAATAAAAATCTGGGCATAGTCCTATAGTATAATCAGTCCGAACTGGCAGAAAGTGAGCTACCTTGGTCAGCCGATCCCCTATCACCCATATGGAATCACGACCTCTCTGTGAAGTAGGCAACCCAATAATAAAATACATGGAAATGCTATACCATTTCCATATAGGGATTTCTAACGGTTATAGAAACCCTCGTGGTTTCTGATGGTCCACGTTTACGAGTTGACAAGTGGCACACTTTGAAATAAATTCGGTGATGTCTCACTTCATCCCACTCCACCAGTACTGTCATCTCAGTACCTGGTACATCTTATTCCCTCCAGGATGTACCACAAATCAAGATTCGTGTTAACCTGACATCCTCGTGTGTCGTAAAGTCTTCTCCTTTTGGAATAATCAGTCTTCTGTTGAAGCACAGGCCTCCCTATGAACTCACTGGGTAAGAATTTTGTCCCCCTGCTAAGATTTGTCTGATCTGCTCTTGACAAAAACAATCTTCTGCATGTTCCTATACCACCCTAGTGAAAGTTTGGGGGGTGACAATCATAACTGACATAAACGATCAGGAAACTAAATTCTAATATCCCAACTCCTTCAATTTTGCCTTTCATACCTCGGCCACCTCACCTGCTGGCCTATAACTCAACGTGTATGCCACCACATTAGACCTTATTAGGTGATACTGGATATCGAACTGATAATCCTTCACAAATTCAAGTCACCTTCTCTAACGCATATTCAGCTCCCTCTAGGTGAATAAATACTGTAATGACTTATGATCTGTGAATAAGCGAAACTTCTCTCTCAGAAAATAGTGTCTCCAAAATAGCAATGCAAACACGACTGCCATTAACTCCAAGCCGTGGCTGGGGTAATTTCTCTCATGAGTCTTAAGATTGCGAGAAGAATACGCTCTAGCCTGATCCTCCTATTATAGCACACCCCCGAATCCCTGTAGGGATGTGTTAGTGAAAATAAGGTACTCTACTCCTGCCCTGGGAAGTGCGAGTATGGGTGTTGGAGTCAACTTTTCCTCCAGCTCATCAAAATCCAACTGACAGGAGCCATCCCAAATAAACGTTACACCTTTGTGAGTCAAATTTGTCAATGGAATCTCAGAGAATCACCTAATAAATCGTTTGTAGTACCCGAATAACCCCAAGAAAGAACGCACCTCCGTTGGTGTCATGGGTTGTTCCAACTCCCTCATCGTTGACACCTTACTCGGGTCCATCGATATTCCCAACTAAGAAATGATATGTCCCAGAAATTGCACTTAAGGTATCCAGAACTCGCATTTTTCAAACTTTGCATACAACTGACGCCCACATAGTGTCTGTAAGACCCGACGTAAATGCTCGGCATGCTCCTCCTCAGTTCAAGAATAAATTAGAATGTCATGAATGAAGACGATAACAAACTAATCCAAGAACTCTCTAAACACCCTATTCATCAAGTCTATAAATACGGATGGCGCATTGGTTAGCCCAAATGGCACAACCCGAACTCGTAAGACCCATATCTCGTTAAGAAGTCAGTCTTAGACACGTCCTTCTACCTTATACGTAACTGGTCATAACCTAATTTTAGATCTATCTTAGAGAAGTAGGCCACTCTTCTTAACTGATCGAATAAGGCATCGATTTGAGGCAACGACTACTTGTTGCGTATCATGACTTTATTTAATTCCCGATAATCAACACAGAGTCGTAACGACCCATATATCTTCTTCACAAATCGAACTAGATCACCCCAAGGTGATGTACTCATATTGATGAATCCTTATCCCAAAAGTTGCTCGATCAGATCCCATAGCTCCCTCATATCCATGGGAGCCATACGGTAAGGTGCACGTGCTATCGATCGAGTCCCCGATGCTAAATCTATCGCAAACTCTCTCTCTCTACTGAGTGGAAATCTCGATGTATCCTATAACACATCGGAAAACTCACTAAAAAAATGAATCAGATCTAGGGAAACCACCACCCCCTTAGAGGTCTCCTCCTCTATGTAGTATAAGTGGGTGGACGAGAATCCCTATGGACTAGGCATCGCCACCAAAAAATCTCCTGGCCCAGTATAGCAAACATAATACTCCTACTATAACAATCAATCATGGACCTATAACTGGCTACCTAATCCATGCCTATACTTGCATCCTACTCCGACATATCTAGCACAAGCCTGTCGACAGTAAAAAGCATTCTCCCAATATTTATACCCACTTCCCAACGGATAAAGAATATCAGCGTCCCATTACCCAATGGCGAATCAACACATGTAACAGTAATATCTTCTGTATTTAACAACCTAGTGTCCCATGCAAAACTAGTGGATATGAATGATTCTTGAGCCCGAGTATCAAATAAAATATGCCCTAAAGTGTCATAGATGAGAAACATACCCTCCACTGTGGGTGGTGCCTAAGGAACTTCTTCCTGGTGGACGTCATATACACCCCCATAGTGCAACTGCCCCTACTAAGGTGGGGCTGCGGGAGAAACTAGTATGGAAGGTAAGGCTAGCATCTATGCTGGTGCTAGAAGGGCAGCTGGAAAGATGGGCCTCTATGGTTCCTAGCGAGCACCCTGGTGCTGCTGCGGGGCCCTGCCCTTAGCGGGGCAATCCTGACACTTATGGCCATTATTGCCACAAATCAAACATCTCCCAGTAAAATTTCCTCGCCTCTGACCCTGTAATCCCCGTCCCTGTTGGCCGTTACCACTCCTTCATTGACCTTGTTGGCCCTACTGAAAGCGTTGCTGGCCCTTCTGACTCTGTTGGACCTGATGGACCTTCCTGAAACCTTCATGCCCCTGTCGAAAGTCTCCAAATCTGAATCTCTTAGCAAGATCTCCGTGGTGGGAACCCTTCTCACTCTCCCTATATTGCATCTGGGCTGATTGGCACTACCACCCCTTATCCTGCCCTGCTAGATAGAGACTCCTGCTCATTTTCTTCCCTTAACATGGATGCGGTGATCTTGGCAATGTAATAAAGCAACATTCAATACCTCGATGTATGTATTCAAATTCGGATTACCCAACATATGCTATTAGATCCTCTAAGTAAGGTCGTTTATAAATAGATGTATCATCTTATCCTCTGTAGGTACCTTTCTTAGAACGAAGTTATCTAACCTCGTGAATTATACCTCATAATAAGAAATGATCTACCCCTCCTGGGTGAGATCTAATAGTTTTTGCCTCATCTCTGTCTGGATGGAGGATGGAAAATATTTGCGGTCGAAATGCCCCCAGAACTCTTGTATCGGCATACTGTCTCTCTCCTCCGTGGTGGTAACACACTCCCACAACTGCAGTGCCACCCATAACCCACAAGTCCCAGGATCGAAACCTGGCTCTGATATCATATGTGACACCCCGCCTAATTAAATATCAGGCGATCAATCCTTTATTCAATTAAAATAGAATATTTACTGTGTTTATTATTAGCATCACTGTCGAAAATTGATAATTACTAATGACCTACATTAGTTAATTAAGCCGGTGTCAAATTTTAATCTTTTAAATTAACATGCAATGATTTGAAATAAAAGTAAATAAACCATATTCACCATTCTAAATAACCAACATCATAAATAACAAAATAAATGAAACAAGTATGATGTGACTGGAATAAACACTCCATTCTGAAACTCCAATACAATAATCCATATCTAATACTGAGCCCAACAACTGAAAATAAATGAAGTACTGTGTCTCTGAAAATAACTAGAAGGTGGGAGAGATGCCCGACTGATATAAATAAAATGATCCATCAGATCTAAAAGGAATGGAGGCGTCTACTACCGAGGTCCTGCAATCGTCCACAGCAACTGCATCACGTTAAATGAGAATGGACTCCTAAGTTGGGCATCCCTATGGTTGGGCACCTAAAATGGTTTTCATAAAATAGATTTAGAAAATGGGTCAGAGCCCGAGTAAACCAGTTTAAAAATATTTGTAAGTATTTAAAATGCATAATTAGAATATATTATGTACATGTTAGTTTCGTGTGCTCTCACTTGAGGACCTCACTCCTCAACTATTGTGCACGCCTAATGTATTATACTAACACATCCTAGTTATGCTACCCCATCTAACTAGTTCAAGTCCTTTAGCTTACTACACATACTTACTTGTAGTACCCACTTGTATTACCCATACAATACGTTGTTGATTTATTTTCTCAAATCATTTAAATCAATTTAGGGTTCACCAAATAGATGTTAAGTTTCCACTTTCTTAGGTTATTTTAGACCTAATTATCTGTCTCATCTACTAAGAACACACAGTAGAATAAACCACATGTATATATATTTATCACTATATTTATATATATATACTAATACAGCACACCTAGGCTGAGACCTACGGTGCATGCATACTCTGCTATCAAGTCCTGGTACATTTGGTACTAATTAAAGGACTATCGGTTCGGAATCACTCTCGAACCACAATATAAAATTCACACATAATTGGAGGCGAACATAGTTCTAGGATTTTGGGCTACACACATACCTACGCACCCAAATGACTAGGCACACCCCATTTACACAAGCGGTGCTCATCCGTAAGTTCTATGTTCTGAGGAACAAGTCTAAAATCCCCCAAGGTGGCTCATCAAGATAAGACTGTCCCCTTTTTAAACCTCCCGCGATAGCAAGTAGCGCAGGTATGTCATACACGTAATAATTCACACATTAGTTATTCACATGACCTATGTATATAAGTTGAATAAAGGTAAGCATGTACCCTACAATATATCCCACACGTGGTCTACATAACTATCGAATAGCCTACGTACCATTAATATACCTCCCTTAAGTCAATTCAGTAGCTATCTCACTCATACCCGGCGGGTCAAAGTCACCGGTTCCCTAGGGATTCTCATGTCAAGATAAGTTTCCCCGAATTTAAATCTCAATGCACAATTATATTCAATTAACTTTAGCCCTAAATTCTCTTCATGTGATTAAGTATCCAAATAATCATTGGTCTACTGGTGTTTAAAATGGCTCCTATTATATTTTAAAATTACCTTAAAAGTTAACCCGATCGTTTCCCTCCCGTTCTCAGAAAAACGGAAAAAAAATTACAAAATTTGGGAAGCTGGATCGATTTGGCCTTAGACCAAATCGATTCGCCTGCCGAATCGATTAGTCCAGGGAGCCGAATCGGTTTTCCTGCTACAGGTCTTCATCTTCTTCCTTAAAAAGTTACGGGTTTCACCATTTTTAATTATCCAAACCTTCATTACATGATCCCATACTCCAAACCAAACCTAGTAAACATCATACCAATATATATACATGATTTCTAACGTTTTATAATCATCAAATCATTAAAGAACATCAATTAATTTGAATTAATTCAAGATTAACCTCTAAAAACCCTAGTTCACCATTTTTCATCGAGAACACCCATAGAACTTAGATTTCCCCACATTTTTATCATTAGTAATTCATCTAATTTGTCTTCTTACATAAGGGATTCAAACTTAACATTAATTTAACCCAAGACATGATTTAAATATCTCAATTTTGTCATCAACATTCATGGAATCAAGATAATAAACATCCTACTCTAACATGGATATTATATCTAATAAAAATTCGGTAAGATAAATACTTATCGCTGTTTGAAGGTCTGATCCTCTATACAAGAGTGGTATATTTGTGATCATCTTCTCTCGATCTACGCGATAGTGGTGTTTGTGGTGCAAGAATGGTGTATTATGGTATGGGGTCTCCTCTCTTCTTCCTCCTATGGCCTCTATACAACTTTGTAACTTCTGAACCTTGAAGACGCATCTTATCAACTGATATAAACCTAGGAACTTCATAGGTCTCCCATCTCTAAATATTTAAAAGATCAAAATACTCTCACGGGGTGCCGATTTGGCCTAAAAGTGCCCTGGGACCCAAAATAAACCCCAGAGTACACTTTTCTGACTATCTCGAACCTTACTGAAACATTGGAGCTCTCAAAATGACCATATGGAATATCAAAAGTAAAACTATATTTTATTTCCCACGTTAAGTCCCGACATGACTGATACGCGACTAAATTGACCGTAATTGCCGTAATTTTCACTCATGACAATTATAATATTTACTTATCAATATTATTACTCATTCACTAAGTAATATTGAATATAAATAAATATTAATCCTTATCTTTCTAATTAATATTTATTTTACCAGATTAATTTCCAAATATAATTTCATTAATCCCAATTAATTCAAAAAAATCAATAAAATTACGGGGTATTATAGAAAAGTCATCTACCATCACTAGATTGTACCTCTTTACTACTATACTTACGGTACGAATGGGACCCATAAGGTCAATGTGAATCAATTATAGGACACGAGAGGTTGTAATCGAATTCAACCTCTTATGAGGATTCTTAGGTTGTTTTTCAAGTTGACAAGGACCACAAATTGTGGAAGTTGATTTTTCTAATGATGGAAAGCCACAAATGAGGTATTTTCTAGCTAGACAGTCAAGATGTCTAAAATTGACATGACCTAATCCTTGATGCCAAAGGATGACTAGAGAGACCTTGACACTTTTGCATACGAATGAAGACTTTGGAATAATCCCATGACAGATATCACTAGTCCTCACATCATGTAGTATAGTTTTACCAGATTTATCATAGACATTGCATTTTTTCTGGATAAACCTAATTGTTAGGTTTTCATCGCAAAGAGGGCTATTGTTGATTAAATTTTCCTTAAGTCCATCAACATAAAAAACATTTTCTATTTTTTAAAATTCAGAAACTTCAGTAGTTCCTCTACCAATAATTTTAGACATACTCCTATTGCCATAGGTACACTTTCCATCATTGTTGTGATACCCCGCCTAATAAAATACCGGGCGATCACTCCTATATCAAATTAAAACAGGAGTCTCATATGGATCATTCTTAGCATCACTTTTGAAAATCCATTTATTTACTAATAACCTATTAGGCCGGTGTCAAAATTTTAACTTTACTACTCTTTTTAACAATTATAGTAAAACATCCACAATTTAGTGCGTAAATAAAACTAAAATGAAAATGAAATAAATTAAAATAACCGAACACTCGGTTCAAATTATACAACCATATGGAATATCGAGCAAAGAATAAATAAAATCAGTTGGACCATTGGCCCGAATGTTTGTACAATACCTCCTATCTAGAGTATAAGGAAAAGAAGAGTCTACTGAGAACCCGCAAGCATCCACAGCTGCTGCAGCAGACGTCTGACTCGAAAGAATTTCCATCCAGGCGTCCTTGTGTCTGGACACCTATATATATATATAATATATGGAAATAAAGGAGAGTAGATAAATGGGTCAGAGCCCGAATTTTGAAAATATTTTGCAAGTGCATAAATGCTTTATTTTTAGAAAAATAGTTTTATCTCATATTTAAATTGGTATCGCACTCCCATGAGATACCCCTCACCTCTCCTCTAGTAGTGCACACCTAACGCATCCTAACAACACTTCCGAGTCAAGCTACCCCGCCTAACTAGTATAATAACCTATCCACTATCTACCCTAGATAGTCCAAGTGCTAAGGGCTAAACTTCCCTCCATTCTCAACACTGCACTAAGTTCGTGCGTGGGGTGTCTCGCAAAGCGAAATCCAAACAAGGAACCCCCCCGATACACTACTACTTGGTAGGGTTAATGGTAGAGATCCATTAGGCCCGTAGCACACACAAATGTATAAATATATATATGTGTACATTTACAATATACGTCCGGATAATATCTCCCGAACTGAGGTTTACCAATTCAATTATATCTTTATAATACACATCCGGATCTACCTCCCGGACTGAGGTGTATTTGATACACAAAGTATTTATCATTTTATTTCAAAACTTTCCATTTCCCTTCTCATATCCAGGAAATGTATTTAAAATCCAATTCATTAGCATGAATTGCTATACCAAAACATATATCTTTTTAAAATCCAATTTTATTAATATAAAAATGCTTTTCCTTTTTCAATTATCCCATTTCCCTTTTTATACTCAGGAAATGTAATTAAAAGCCATTTTTATTATCATAAAAATTCTTTTACCATATCATATGCTTCCACATCCCTTCTTCCATCCGGGAGTGTTACCGAAGCTAAACATATAACCCATTTCCCTTCCTATATCCAGGAAATGTAATTAAAGCCAATCCATTATCATGAATTGCTTTAATATTACGCGTTCTAAGACCGCCCGTCCGGGTTTCCCCACTGTGCGCGCCCCTAAATGGCTATCATCTTCCAGGGCCTATCATCAAGACAACCTGGGATCCTACATCGTAAGACGTCAGGAAGTGTCCATGTGCCTGCGAGATAGTCGAGACCACACCCGGAATCTCCTAACCAGCGCAGAAAAATATATATCAACAAACGCTCACATGGCCTATAGGACTATATCCACCCTGCATTCATTAGCCAGGGGGCTTCACCATACGTACGCAACTTCCCTTATGATTGCGATTTAGAGAGGTGTGTAATCCATATTTTATTAATTATGAAACACATTTATCTTTCCATTTTGAAAATATTCATTTTTTTATATTTTCAAAATCATTTCCATCATAACATATACATATATACCTAAATCACACAGTATATACATATCCTATATATTCCTCCTAGAATATTTATATAATAACGGTCATAGTGGCCTATAGCATCTAGCGATAACCAATAATCCCAAAGATTCCCTCTAGGAATCATAATCATGCATTCATATAAGCATGATACTAAACCCAAAGTATTTCTTACTTCAATAAGTAATATATACCAAAATCCCATCTACGGATTCATTTGGATATATCCAATTATACTAATTCACTCTAAGTGAATATACACACATATATATTCCCAATTCCTCAAGTCCTTTAGGACATAACCCTCCATAATACTCTAATTTGGAAGGCCCTTAAACTTTAAACTCAAAAAGGAGAAATAATCCTAATCTCCAAAATCTTGGGATGAAAACAAGGCACCGGTCGACCACGGGTTGTAAATAAGCCTACGAAACAAAGCAGTAGGCCCTTTCTCCTTGACGCGGTCGACCGGCCATAGGGGCGCGGTCGACCGGTCACACCAGGTCCTCAAAACTTTAATTCCTCAAATTCTTAATCCAACCACCCAAATTTATTTTTGGGGTTTCTAAACTACCCTAAAAATCATCCAAAACATCTACACGACTAATGCTAGCCTGTATTTTTCCAATTCCCGATTTGATTTCCGAGTTGATGATTTCAACCCGGAGCTTCCATCTTGTAAAAATCATATCAAATCGTAGAAAAATCAGAAAGATACGGGTCGGCGCCCACGCGACCGTATCGAAAAGATCTACAACTTTCGTGTTTTGGCCGAAAGCTAAATCAATTATTTCCTGGCCAAAATGACCCCACAAGGTTACGGGGTTACTATTCATCACCTTCTTCAAGAAGGTTTCGGCCATTAAAGCTTCTAAGCTTTTGTCGCCTCACCCAACGTCCTACAACCTCAACCAACTACAAATACACTTATAATACGGGTTCTAAACATCCTAGAACCCGAAATCACCAATTAATTTCAAATAAAACCTAAGTTTCTCCAATTTACCATTTTTAGGGGTTTATTCGTTTTAACTCCCAAAAACCCATTTTATCCACGAATACCCAACCCAAAATCATTAGGGTTTGTTATACCAACAATGATATGAGATATTTATGCATAAAAATAAATAAAGCAAGTAAACACTTGCCTCGTGGATAAAATCCGACGTCCTCGAGTCGAATCCGGCGGAGTTTGGCCCGAATCTCCATTTCTCCTCCTCTTTCTCCTTCCTCTCTCTCTTCTCTCTCTTTTCTTTCTTTATTTCCTCTCTTTTCTCCCTGTCCCTCTCTTTATATAGAAAGAAAAGGGTTATGCCCCTTAAAACCCAAAAACGACTCGTTTACCCAATTACGAGTTACTTTTACCTCTAAAATTAGCCGAAACTCATTTTTGAAAATCATCACTCTTTTCCGACTATCTCGGACATTCCGAGACTCATGGCGCAGTCGAAATTTTCATCCGAGGTACTTGACCGCAAATCACTATTCCAACCCAAAATAAATAAATGCGGGTTTTCAAATTAAAAATCTTACCTCGTGTCACTTTACTCAACGACGACATATAATTAAAATATTTCGACCTATATAGTCCCAAAAATAATTACAACTTCCATCGAAAACCATTAAATCCTCGAGAATCCCCAAAATCACTATTTAGGGAAATTCCCCAAATTGCCAATTTATATTTATTTATGGAATTTAATTGTCTCCAAAAGGACGGGTTATTACATACTCCCCCCCTTACAACGGAATTTCGTCCTCGAAATTCAGATACAACCTACACCGCCAAACCTAGGACCACTCCAAATACTAATACCTCAAGGGAATGACGCTAACCCAATGGTTCCTAACCATGTACCATACGACTACCACGGTCGTAAAGTGACTCTAATACGTCACATAATACCCATCATCTATAATGCCTATCGGCATGAATTTCAACCTTATATACTACGCCCATTCTATTCCAGGCGGTATATAAAACCATCTTACCAAGGTGCCCATACACCTTTCTAACTTGTGCACATCTGCACATTCATAGTGAACGTCTGACACGTAACACTCTTTCCTATTAAGGGTCTCCTTTCCTCGGTGTAATACTCACCTATGGGTCCTCCGAACCCACGAAATTCAATTCTCCTAACCTCGGCTCCACTAACACTATCGAACTTACGTCCTACTAATGCTACGGTCTAAGCGTTACCCTACTTACGCGAAACGAGTATCCTAAATATGTCCCTAGTGCCCAAGGCCTCTCTCAACTTCCAACATTTTCTCGGTTTCGTGCGTGGGACGTCTCGCCAAGGCGAAATCCAAACAAGGCACCCTCCCATTACACTACTCCCTCGCGTTGTCGGTTATCGAGATATAACGACCTAAGGCACACCAGCGGGACGTCCTAAATCTTACTAAACTAACCTACAAACGCATTCCTACTATCTTATCCTTCCGCCCATACGAAAGGAAACCTAACTAATCAAAGTGCCTACTCTCTGTAGGAACACTTCTTATATCACACCGATCACAGATTTCCTCCAAATTTGCCTTCTTATTAAGGCTTGGCTATCATTCTCAAATCAATTTCTCTAAGTCCTACTCCACCCAACTACTTGTGGTGAGAGGACCACTTTAGTGCTTTTCCATAGCACAATATTTCCATAAGCGTACCATCATCACAGGGCTCATAGTCTATAGTTGTTCATCCACACTATAAGACTAACCCACATCCTTGCATCCCATAACAGCTCTCCACGCCCGGAGCCGTTAAGAGTCATGTGTGGAGTGTCTCGCAAAGTGAAATCCAAACAAGGAACCCCTCCACACATTAACACTTGACTTCATCGGTCACGGAGTCCCGTTATTTCAGACATGCAACCGGGACAATCCTATCCCTTAATCCAACAAAAAGGTGGTCTGAACTCATATTTAAAACTAAGAGTCATACCACCCTGCGCTCGCACTCATTTTTAACTCCTTACGCAAATAGTAATGAGCTTAATCTTACAGCTCACTAATAATCCTGTGGGCCTTAAATTATATCTATAAGGTCACCATATACTCAAATAACAATAATGAAACCTCTGCTCATCGAAGTTCCATATACCCACAATAAATAGGGTGAACTCAACCTATATCAAGGTGAGACACCACAACAACAACCCGTTCCCTCCAGGAGCCATGGACACGATAGACTTGCCATTCTTAGCCTGCTATCGTTCCGATCAACCAAATACATTATACGTATATATACAAAATATAAACACTCGCCTCTATGACGAGTGAAAGAAAACAAAATTCCGCTATCGCGGAAAAACACATAAACATACATGATATTATGTTATCGTGACCGCCATAACTCAAATTACACACACGAGTCTAGGGCTAACAAATATCGTGACTTTATCTAGTCACTCCAAATATACCTCCTCGATTGAGGTAAAACTCATAACAACATCCTTCTCATTCCGGCTAAATCATGGGGACTCACGATTAAAACTATCCGTAAGGTCCCCTTCGAACCCTCAATTTCAATGAGGAATTCGACTTTAGTACCACTCTCTACTTGAGTGGTACTGCGGTACTCCTAACTACCATTATTTAGTAGTCGCCGCCAAAATCCTTAAAAATTACCATAAGGAAAGTGACCTCTACTAAGGTCCTCATCCCACCTTCTACCAGCTGCTCCAGCTAAGCCTCACCTCCTGCTACCATCCAAGCTCCGCACACGGTTCTCAAAGGAGCGGGCAAAAGATTTCTATAATCCCATAATATGGCAGGAGAATGAAATCTCACAAGAGAAATCAACAATCCTAGTCCTGAGGCTCTATAACAAACGAGAGCAACGCTGAAAGTGTAGTACGTCCGCACAAATTCCTAAGGACACTAGAACCTGATGCTCTGATACCATCTGTGACACCCCGCCTAATAAAATACCAGGCGATCACTCCTATATCAAATTCAAACAGGAGTCTCATATGGATCATTCTTAGCATCACTGTCGAAAATCCATTTATTTACTAACAACCTATTAGGCCGGTGTCAAAATTTTAACTTTACTACTCTTTTTAACAATTATATTAAAACATCCACAATTTATTGCGTAAATAAAACTAAAATGAAAATGAAATAAATTAAAATAACTGAACACTCGGTTCAAATTATACAACCATATCGAATATCGTGCAAAGAATAAATAAAATCAGTTGGACCATTGCCCGAATGTTTGTACAATACCTCCTATCTAGAGTACAAGGAAAAGAAGCGTCTACTGAGAACCCGCAAGAGTCCACAGCTGCTGCAGTAGACGTCTGACTCGAAAGAATTTCCATCCAGGCGTCCCTGTGTCTGGACACCTATATATATATAATATATGGAAAGAAAGGAGAGTAGATAAACGGGTCAGAGCCCGAATTTTGAAAATATTTTGGAAGTGCATAAATGCTTTATTTTTAGAAAAATAGTTTTATCTCATATTTAAATTGGTATCGCACTCCCATGAGATACCCCTCACCTCTCCTCTAGTAGTGCACACCTAACGCATCCTAACAACACTTCCTAGTCAAGCTACCCCGCCTAACTAGTATAATAACCTATCCACTATCTACCCTAGATAGTCCAAGTGCTAAGGGCTAAACTTCCCTCCATTCTCAACACTGCACTACGTTTGTGCGTGGGGTGTCTCGCAAAGAGAAATCCAAACAAGGAACCCTCCCCCCCCGATACACTACTACTTGGCAGGGTTAATGGTAGAGATCCATTAGGACCATAGCACACACAAATGTATAAATATATATATGTGTACATTTACAATATATGTCCGGATAATATCTCCCGGACTGAGGTTTACCAATTCAATTATATCTTTATAATACACATCCGGATCAACCTCCCGGACTGAGGTGTATTTGATACACAAAGTATTTATCATTTTATTTCAAAACTTTCCATTTCCCTTCTCATATCCAGGAAATGTATTTAAAAGCCAATTCATTAGCATGAATTGCTATACCAAAACATATATCTTTTTAAAAGCCAATTTTATTAATATAAAAATGCTTTTCCTTTTTCAATTATCCCATTTCCCTTTTTATACTAAGGAAATGTAATTAAAAGCCATTTTTATTATCACAAAAATGCTTTTACCATATCATATGCTTCCACATCCCTTCTTCCATCCGGGAGTGTTACCGAAGCTAACCATATAACCCATTTCCCTTCCTATATCCAGGAAATGTAATTAAAGCCAATCCATTATCATAAATTGCTTTAATATAACGCGTTCTAAGACCGCCCGTCCGGGTTTCCCCACTGTGCGCGCCCCGAAATGGCTATCATCTTCTAGGGCCTATCATCAAGACAACCTGGGATCCTACATTGCAAGACGTCGGGAAGACGCCATGTGCCTGCGGGATAGTCAAGACCACACCCGGAATCTCCTAACCAGCGCAGAAAAATATATATCAACAAACGCTCACATGGACTATAGGACTATATCCACCCTGCATTCATTAGCCAGGGGGCTTCACCATACGTACGCAACTTCCCTTATGATAGCGATTTAGAGAGGTGTGTAATCCATACTTTATTAATTATGAAAAACATTTCTCTTTCCATTTTGATTTTTTTTTTTTTTTTCAAAATCATTTCCATCATAACATATATATATATATACCTAAATCACACAGTATATACATATCCTATATATTCCTCCTAGAATATATTTATAATAACGGTCATAGTGGCCTATAGCATCTAGCGATAACCAATAATCCCAAAGATTCCCTCCAGGAATCATAATCATGCATTCATATAAGCATGATACTAAGCCCAAAGTATTTCTTACTTCAATAAGTAATATATACCAAAATCCCATCTACGGATTCATTTCGATATATTCAATTATACTAATTCACTCTAAGTGAATATACACACATATATATTCCCAATTCCTCAAGTCCTTTAGGACATAACCCTCCATAATACTCTAATTTGGAAGGCCCTTAAACTTTAAACTCAAAAAGGAGAAATAATCCTAATATCCAAAATCTTGGGCTGAAAACAGGGCACCGGTCGACCGCGGGTTGTAAATAATCCTACGAAATAAAGCAGTAGGCCCTTTCTCCTTGACGCGGTCGACCGGCCATAGGGGCGCGGTCGACCGATCACACCAGGTCCTCAAAACTTTAATTCCTCAAATTCTTAATCAAACCACCCAAATTTATTTTTGGGGTTCCTAAACTACCCTAAAAATCATCCAAAACATCTACACGACTAATGCTAGCCTGTATTTTTTCAATTCCCGATTTGATTTCCGAGTTGATGATTTCAACCCAAAGTTGCCATCTTGTAAAAATCATATCAAATTGTAGAAAAATCATAAAAATACGCAGTCAGTACCCACGTGACCATATCGAAAAGATCTACAACTTCCCTGTTTTGGCCGAAAGCTAAATCAATTCTTTTCCTAGACAAAATGGCCCCACAAGGTTACAGGGTTACTATTCATCACCTTCTTCAAGAAGATTTCGGCCATTAAAGCTTCTCCCAAGCTTTTGTCGCCTCACCCAACGTCCTACAACCTCAACCAACTACAAATACACTTATAATACGGGTTCTAAACATTCTAGAACCCGGAATCACCAATTAATTTCAAGTAAAACCTAAGTTTCTCCAATTTACCATTTATAGGGGTTTATTCGTTTTAACTCCCAAAAACCCGTTTTATCCATGAATACCCAACCCAAAATCATTAGGGTTTGTTATACCAACAATGATATGAGATATTTATGCATAAAAATAAATAAATCAAGTAAACACTTGCCTCGTGGATAAAATCCGACGTCCTCGAGTCGAATCCGGCGGAGTTTGGCCCGAATCTCCATTTATCCTCCTCTTTCTCCTTCCTCTCTCTCTTCTCTCTCTTTTATTTCTTTCTTTACTCTCTTTTCTCCCTCTCCCTCTCTTTATATAGAAAGAAAAGGGTTATGCCCCTTAAAACCCAAAAACGACTCGTTTACCCAATTTCGAGTTACTTTTACCTCTAAAATTAGCCGAAACTCATTTTCGAAAAAATCGGACACTCTTTTCCGACTATCTCGGACATTCCGAGACTCATGGTGCAGTCAAAATTTTCATCCGAGGTACTTGACCGCAAATCACTATTCCAACCCAAAATAAATAAATGCGGGTTTTCCAATTAAAAATCGTACCTCGTGTCGCTTTACTCAACGGAGACATATAATTAAAATATTTCGACCTATATATTCCCAAAAATAATTACAACTTCCATCGAAAACCATTAAATCCTCGAGAATCCCCAAAATCACTATTTAGGAAAATTCCCCAAATTGCCAATTTATATTTATTTATGGAATTTAATTGTCTCCAAAAGGACGGGTTGTTACAATTGTGATCCTCAAGAGTGGTAAAAAGAGATCTATCACATGTTATATGTTTAGAGTATCCACTATCAAAATACCATTGAGAGGTATCTTGGGCCTTTAGTGCAACATAAACAACTAATGCCTTCTCGATTTTATCTTTTTATACCTAAGGATGAGTTGTGTTCTTCTTGTTGATGTTTCTAGTCTCTTAGTAAGATGAATTTATTTGAGATTTAGACAATTTTAGAAATTCTTCCATGGAACCTTGGGAAGTGTTGACTAGATCCTCAACTTTATTTTTAAGGCTAGCCAATTGGCTATAGT
The DNA here is from genome assembly GCA_949130495.1 of Sambucus nigra. Lineage (NCBI taxonomy): Eukaryota > Viridiplantae > Streptophyta > Magnoliopsida > Dipsacales > Adoxaceae > Sambucus > Sambucus nigra. The sequence continues at coordinate 99,339,039 of OX422211.1, read as the reverse complement.
GAGGCATAGTAGCCTGTGGAAAAGAATGCTTCCTAAGATCATAACAAAAAAATTGAGATAGCCCCTTCTTCTGTAAAAAAGTACAAAAATAAGGTCGTTTAGGTATCCCTTTAGAAAATTTCTTAAAAGGATTTCTTTTAGGCGGGATAGGTTTAGGAGTGTTAACCTTGGTAACAAATTTAGCTAAAGTTTCGGATCTAGTCTTTGAAGATTCACCTTCTACATATCCTTTACATTTTCTCTCTTGATATCCTTTCTCCTTATAACCTAAATTGGGTTCCATTCTTCTTGAGTTGTCTTCAAGAGTGACTTTGACTTCTTAAGAGGCCTCGAGATATTTCTATGGTTTGAGAATTTTTTTTTGAACCTCCAAAGATTCATAAATATTTTCAGAAACACGAGCTAAAGAATTTGTTAATTTAATATTTTTCTTTCCCAATTAAAATAAGTCCCTCTAAAAGAGTAACCTTAATCACCTCTAGTTGACTAACTAACATTTCCTTATCCTTTAGTTCTTTTAACTCTTTTTCTAAAGTCAACACCCTAAAAGTTAATTTCTTATTAGTCTTTTGAATACGCAAGGATTAGGTGTATAACTCATAATTGGCCGTTCGAATATCACTTTCTTCAACATCACTCTCTCTTTAAACAAAATTATTATCTAGTGTGTGATTGGTAACAACTTCATTCTTATCATTTCAATAAATGTCAACATTAGGATGTGACACACTAGATGAGCTAGAAAGACTATCCATAAAAGCAGTGAAGTCATTACCGAATGGACTTGAGTCATCGGAGTCTTTAGAATCGTTTTCACTATTACTAAGAGTCGCATTATAAACGACCTTTCCTTTGCCTTGTATCTTAAGTTTAGTGGGGCCTTCATATGCTCTATGACCTCTAGCATCACACTCGAAAAATATTTCTAAATCATTCTTTTAATATTATCTTCTTTAGGATTATCATTTTAAACATCTTAGAACTACCATTTGCCTTGTTTTCATTTTTCTTAAATTTTCATTTATCAAATTTTGAATTTTGGTTCTTAAATTTGTGATTTTTTTTAATTTCTTTGCAAATAAGGCCATATAATTGGAATCATCATCGGATTCATCGAATGAAAAAATATCTTCCTTTTTAGCTTTTAAAGCAACTCCGTTATTTTTCTTTTTGTTATCCTTAGGAAACATGTCTAGCTCATAAGTTTCGAGATCACCTACAAGTTCTTCTAATTTTCAGGAATTTTATACGCCTAAGGTGTTAAGGATAGTGACTTAAGCACTAAAACAACTAGGAAGAGATCTAAGGATCTCTTAACTACACAATATTCAGGGATTCTATCACCCAAGTTAAAGTATAAGTAAACTATATCGGAAAGATAGACATAAAACTCATCAAACATTTCACTTTCTTTCATGGTGATAGTTTCAAACTGAGTGGTTAAATTTTATAGTTTTGAAGCCTCTTCTGGGGACACGACACTAAATAAAGAATTTAAACCTTTAGAATTAAAATTACATAATTTCAACTCATCCTCACTCCATTCTTCAATGGGTTTTAAAACATTAGCATCACCAACAATAAAAGTTTGAAGGGATAACCCCTTTTCAACAAGCTAAACACATCCATATATAGATATTAATGAGGATCTCATATGTGATTTCCAATAATCATAATATGTTCCATCAAATAAAGAGGGTCTATATGACAAATAGCTCTCCATATAACCTCCAAAATTCATCTAAGTAAAGTTTAGAAACTTTATTTTTACTAGTTTGAGGGGGAAGGGATTTCGATTATATTGTCAAGTCATGTATTCGTGAAATTTACTCTATAAACAAATATAGTTTGAACACATAATTGATCAAACACGACACGGGGATAAAATACGAGTAGGCCAATTTAAATTACGACGCATTTCTAATTTTAAGTTCTTAACTAATTAATCCTACATGGATATGCATATTATTTCTTAGTCAATTTCTAAGGTACTTAAAGCATCGAATTTATGTAATAAATGTGGTTAGACCGATTTTAGCATTTTTGTCCTGCGCATGCATCTATGTGAGAAAAAGTTCAAACACAAAAAGGACAACCACAATGCCATGATGTACGAGGAAAAACCCAAAATGGGAGAAAACCTCGGACGGATAGGCCTAGAAATAATTCACTACAAATACGATTTTACAAGGATGACTAACAAGACTTACAAACTCGACCCAACAAATTTAGCTAATGACATCTCCAATACTTCTGTCTGTATCACGTGTTGCTACAACACATTCCGTGTCTTGGTATCCATCCATAGCCAAATTTTTGTCTCTAACTCGTGCAGAAATCCACCACATACACAAAGGTGGTGTATAAAGATTTTAGAGGATGTAGGTGTTTTGTCTCAAAAAATGATCCAAGTTGATCATGGAAATGTTGGAGATAAAAATGACAAAGTGTTTTCTCTTTGTCAAAATAACTAAAGTGGAGTCCCTCAGCTTTTTCCCAAGCTCATGTTCTTTTATAAGTTAAGAGGAGTGGGGTAGTGGAGAGCATGGGAAAAACTGCTCATTTTGGCGCCATATTTAATAACTGACCAGGTCGTTCGAATGATTGGGTGCCTCATTCAAACAAGGATGTTTGAATGAGGTTCTATCGATTTCTCATCACTAACCAGAAAGAATGTCATTGGAAGTCTCATTCTAAATAGGGCAAGCTCGTTTGAATGAGGTTTCTAATCAAATCTCAGTGTCAGGCAAAATGGCTTAAGTTATGAAAATGATTTTAAAAACTCAGTTAAAGCCTTTAAAAATATTTATAAAACGTTTCTATAACATATATTTAAAATATAAGGTCATATAAATTTTGGTAATAGATTATCGGAATGTTAATATGAGCTTTGATGATGCTTGAATTCTTGAATTTTCGAATGCCAAATTTCTTCCATGTAGAGCATGATATGACCTTACAAACTGACATGTTTTGTCTTAACAAAAATATCCAATACTACAAATGACTCGATATGGAAATTTCCCCTTACAATTATTTCTAGGCTCCCATTAGGTCATCATGGATGACTTTGAATGGGCCTTCCCACTTGAGCCCCATTTTCCCGTCAGAAGGCTTTTTATAACTTTCCACAATATTACTTAGCACGTAGTCTCTGATCTTTAATCGTCTCACTTTGACCCCACTATTGTAATAATTGTGCAACTACTACTAGTAGGAGGCAAGTGTTGTACGATCAAATTCTCTATTTTCATTGCCCAAGTCATGCTCTGATCTGATTGCTACATTATTGAGATCTTAATCGATTAAGATGGACTTCATGATTGGCAGACCTGCTTCTAGTAGGATCACTACCTCCATTCCGTAAGACAAGTAAAAGGGTGCCCCATCCCCCTCCTCCTCCCCCCCTAGTTGCCTTGTTGTTATGAAAAATGCCTAGAGAACATAAGGGAGTTGATCGGCCCAAACGCCCTTTGTTTTTGCCAAGAAATTTTTTATTCCATCAAGGACGGTCTTGTTGGAAGCTTCTGACTGCCCGTTGATTTATGGATAGGCCATTGAACGGAAGTAGTTCCTAATAACATTGTCATTATAAAATAATGAAAGAGGTTTCTTTCGAATTGAGTTCTATTATCAGTAATGATAATCCGAGGGATGCCAAACTGCGTGATGATGTTCTTTTATACAAACTTGGTCATATCAATATCTCGACCGTTTGCCAAGGGTTCCCCTTTAACCAATTTAGATTAGAAAAATGTGTTGACTAACAGATACATCCTTTTACCAAACGTGAGGATAAACGGGCCGATGATGTCAAGTCTCCACTGGGTAAATGGCCAAGGAATTATGAGGGACTTGAGGTTGTTGGTCGTTTGGTGTACTAATGGTGAGAAGAGTTGACAATTCTTTCATTTTCGAATGTAGGCAACTGTGTACTTTTTCCAGTAAGGCCAGCAGTATCCTTCTTTCATTACCTAAATGCCATCGAACTTCCCCTTGTGTGTCTCCTATATATCCCCTCATAAAGCTCATAGAGGTATTGTTCGATATCATTTAGGTTCACGTATTAGAGGTAAGGCCCTGAAAAAGAGCAGGAATAAAGTTTCAGATTTGGTGCCAAGTGGAAACGAATAGATTTCACGCATACCTTATGTGCTTCTTTCCTATCAACTGGATGCGAGGTTAAAGAAAAGCCTTAGAATGGATTTAGGAGTTTTTGTTCAAGACATATGGAATGAGAGTCACAAGTATGGTAACAAGGGGGTTCACTCTATACATGTAGTATAGTGGTTGGGTTGGCCCACCCTATTTATTCCATAATCTATGGGTCTAGTAGAGCTACCCACTATGATCAATTATCAAAGATTTTAACCCAATATGAAATAACTAGTGCTCAAAGCTACTGGTAGTCCTGAGGGGATGACATCCTCCTATAAAAAATAGGATTTTTAAACAAGCAAGTCATCGGTCCGGGGAAAGAAAAGTACACCATTCGATAAAAAAAAAAAACTCACTTAACTTGATAAGAATTTGGAACAAAGGAATTTATGTTCATGCTTCAGATGATCGGACTACATCTATTTACTTCTATCTAATTATACTTATTCTATTAAAAAGGCAAACCTATAAGCTTATTTAGCACATTTCCAAAGGTAACTGACTACGTTTTCTTTGAAAATGATCCATCTCGGCTTCCTATTGATGATAAGAATTGCTCGACATATTTCCCTTTATTGATAGTTGGTTGGTCAAGGTACTCCACTTTAATCGTCTATTTCATAATGGCTAAAGAAAGTGTTTCTAGTGCATCGACTCGACTACTATTACCTTTTGAGAACTATTACACTTATACATGCACGAATTGGGGAAACAAATGTTGGGCATCCTTAAGGTATGCGGCCATGCGGCCAGCCCTAATGATGTACTCTTCTGATATCTAATTTGATACTAGCCTTGAGTCACAGAGGACATCAATATTATGGGGTCCCAATGAGAGTGTGTTCTACAGCCCATCATGCAAGACTTCGTACTCAGTTTCATTGTTGGAGGTCTCAGGTCCTATATGAATTTCTTATTTGTGAACTATTTCTTTGGGGATACCAATACTATCCCTACTACCATACAATACTTATTTATCACCTTCTTCGATTGGTTATGGGACACGTTTCTAGTCTCTTATGGTTCTTAATCATTCAAAACTTTGGAGATGAAGTCTTTTACGACTTGCCATTTGATCAAGATTTTAGGCTAAAACTGGATATCAAACCTCCTGAATTCTATCTTCCACTTAGACATCCGTCTGAATAGGTCGGAATTTTTAGCATTACTATCGGTGGGAAGGAGGTTAGAACAATGATAGTGAGCACCTCAAAGTAGTGTTTCATCTTCCTGGATGTTATCATCAGTGTGTATGCAAGCTTCTCAAACAACATGTATATTTTTTCAGTGTCAAGTTATATTTTTCTCACATAATAAATTGAAGTCTGACCCCCAATCTTCTCGCAAACTAAGGCTGATCTTATAGTACCACGGGACACCACCAGATATAATTACAAAGGGCCTTTATTGTCTGGAATGGTCAGCAGTTGTGGTTTTCTTAGATAATTCTTTCTTTCTTCAAGTGGCCTTTGTGAATTCATCATTTAATACTTCCTTCCTTTTATTTTTTAAGTGCTTAAAAGAAAGGTCGACACTTCTTTGAGGATCTGGATATGATGCAGTTGAGGGCAGCTAAAATTCCAGTCGAGTTTTATACCTCATGCACAATCTTTGGGTGATGCACCTTTCTGATGGCTTCAATTTGGTTGGGGTTGCCTCAATAACTCTTTGACTGAGCATTTTCAAAAGTCTTTGTCGGGTCTACAAGGTGACCCCCCTCCCTCCTTGTCTTTATAAGCATGTCATCGATATATACCTCAATTGTGTCTCCCAATTCCTCCTTAAACATATTCATCATAAGTTTCTGGTAGGTTGTCCCAGCGTCCTTCAATTCGAACGACCTCACCATGTAGCAATATAGCCCTAAAGTGGTGATAAAGGATGTATTTTGCTAGTCAGGGTGAACATTGGGATTTAGTGGTACCCGGAGTAAGGGTCAAAGAAGCTCATACGCTTATGGTTAGTGATGGAATCAACCAATTATTCTGTCTTTGGCAGTGTAAAACTATCCTTTGAGCATAGACGGTTAAAATTTGTGAAGTCTATGCAGACTCTCCATTTCCCATTGCTCCTCCTTACGACTATCAAATTTCACAATCACTTAGGTAATTGAACTTCTTTTATGGACTGCGCTTCCAGAAGTTGGCCCACTTCCTGTTCAACGAATTTGGACTTCTTGGGCGCTGTTCGTTGTGTCTTTTGAGTCACTGGTAGATGCAGTGGATCCACGTTGAGCTTATGAAAAATCACTTTGAGTATATTCTCGGCATCTCATATAGCCTCCATGAAAATACATATCGATTGCCTTTAAGGAAAGAAACCAACTCTTTTTGGTCTTCTTCCATGAGTGAACTATAGATTAGAAACTTCTTTTCGATTGATTATCATCAAATGCTATCTCTTGAAAGGGTTCCATAATGCGATTAGAAGAGGAAGCCCTAGTTTCCTCAACACCAGGTTGTCGATATTATTATTTCTATTTGGAGAGAATGGAGCCTTCATTTGGCTCTACTAATTTTTCCTTCTTATCTTTCTTTGGTCGAATAGCATTTATAAAATCCTTTCTAGATAAGGCTTGGTTCACGTGTATCTCCATGACTTTTTTGTCAGTGATGCACTTTATTTTTTGATATTAGGTAGATAGTATATCCATCATAGCGTGTAACCACCCTCTACCGAGAATAGGGTTATATGGAGAGTCCATATCGACCATAAGGAAATTAATATTCTTGAAGATCCCTCCATCTCGGGAAGGGATAACTACCTTTCCCATGGGCAAGATCATCCTTCTTGAAAATTCGACCAATATAACGATGACTTCCTACAGGTCTTCTGCACGTAAGTTCAACTTATTGAACATTCTAAGGTACATGACTTTTGAGGAGCTCCCATGAAATGCCTATAATTTGTCCACATCCTAGTTTGCAACTTTGAGAGCGATGACAAAAGCATTGTGGTGGGGATTCCTTACTCCGATAAAATCATCATCAGTAAAAATGATGTGCTTCATGTGATCAATGTCCTTTGGTCACTAGTCTCTGCCCATAATGGGCTTGGCTGAGTTGATTTTAAAGTCTTCCACGGCTAATGTGAGCTTCTTAATCTCCATATCGAGGGTATCCCCCTTGATTTGGCTTGTATTGGGTGCTCCATGAATCAATACGAAATCATGGCCCAAACACTCATCCAAGATGTTGTCTGGTCTTGGGTCCATATGGATTACTAAGAATTTATCTCCTATATCCTTGTCCAAGATGTTTTCTGGTCTCTAGTTGTACACGGGTTGTGTTGTGACTTCCTTCTTCTCTATGAAGTCATTTAGGTGCCCAGCCTGAACTAGCTCCTCAAGGTGGGACTTTAGTGCCTTCAAGTTTTTTATCTTGCGACCATGGTCTTTATGATATTCACATTTTAGTGGCTCGTTCCTCTTCTTCGGATAACTAAACATCTTCTCGGTCCATTCGACATACATCCGCCCTTTGATCTTGTAAAATATCTTATAAATTGGTTCGAAGAACAATGTGTTAACTTCCTTGAATGAGTTTTTCAGAATCCTTTTTATCGGCTACTTTCTGCTTTCGATTTTATTTTCTTCCTACTTTTTTATTCGCCCCCTCCTTATCCCCATTCATGGGATGGTATTTTTACTCTCTATACTAACCAACTCTTGTCATCATATCTTCAATCTTGGCATATTTTTTAATCCTATGCATGAGCTTGTCGAACATAATGGCCTCTCACTTGGTAAGGGACTGGTAGAGCATGAAATCGCTTGATAAGTCAATTTTCAAGGATGCTACGATGACTTGTTAGGGAAGTCCTCCACCTCATTATACACCTCCCAATACCTTCTAGAGAACTCACGGATTGTTTTAGGGGATTATTCTTTATCATCATAAGTGATTTTATCCACTTAGGATGCGTGGTGATAATAATGAATTTAGCCTTGAAGGATTCGTCCAGTTGCTTGAAGGAGGCTATTAATGTGACATATTTTTAAACCACTTTTCGGCACTGTATCCAATATTCGAAGGGAAAATTATGTACATCAATCCTCAATTAGGGTTCTATAAAGTCATCGCTTGGCAAAGTTACCTGACATAATCAGTGGAATCAGTTTTCGAGTCATAAATCTTGAATTTTGGGGGATCAAACTTCTTGGTGGGCTTAAAATTTTATATAGATCAGATAAATGGTGACTTCATGAGGCTAACAAGTTTTGTCCTAACGAGCTCCTTGGTAGTAGGACTCCCTTGATGTACTGGGTATTGTCGGCCTCCCTTTTGATAAAGTCACAAAGCTCCATGTCTCCTCATCGATTATCGGGGCATGGTCTCCCATTAGGGGACCTTTGATGTGGAGAGTATTCCTTTTTTTATTGGGTACTTCTTCCATGTCTACAAGATCTACTTTCCTAAGGGCTAGGAGTTCTCAAGTGGTAGTCACATTTGCACTTCTCTTTATGGTCTTCCTTCTCTAACTTATCTATGCATCACTGGAGTGTGGTGTTTTGCTCATGTTAGAGCTTATTAGTAGCCCTTTCATCCTGGAGGCGCTTCTCATAATTGTATATGAGCTTTACAATCTGGTTAGATCTCAAGAATATAACTGTTCACCATTTCATCCTCCTGGGGAAGGTAACGATAATATGAGGAAAGGATGTACTCACTAATATCGAATCTAACCCTCTGAGGGGGAGAGGTTAGCTGATGAACCTCTTGGTTCTTGTAATCTTCATGGTCGAGGTGAAAACCCTCTGGTTCTCCACAGTTGTATTGTTGGTGATCCTCCTAGTCATTATACTCATATGATCTGGGTTGGGTGAGTAAGACATCCCAATAATTTATCTAGTGGCAAAGAACTCAGATCGCATCCCATGAATGGCGCAAATTATAGGTGGAAATTTTTAACAGTATTTGTATTCAATGCACACAAGCTAAATAAGGAAAAGTACTGAAGGATGAGGATCAAAATAACACAGCACAAGAATATACGTGGTTAAATAAAATGCCTACATCTATGGGGTTTTGGATATGTTATCTTATTAACATAAAGAAAAGGTCGGCATAGTTGCAGTATTGCTTGACGTTATAATATAACATGCCCCTCTCATGGAGGGACAAGTTTACTTTTATACAGGAGCTTAGGGGAGTCCTAAGCTTCGTTAATATTTATCCCTAGAAGTTCGAAACTATTTTTTATCAGTTTAACCTATTCCAAGAGGTATATATGCGGGAATCTTATGTGACTTGGATTCTTAATTAACTTGATGCACAAGAAGCTAGTGGGCATGTGCCGAACATGTGAAGTTCATGTGCCATCGTAACTCTAGTCCTCATATTTTTCCATAAACGGTGCCTATTGTAGGTGTTAATTCCCCACAATGTTCATATTCAATGCTCACAAGATAAATTAAGAGAAGTATTCAAAGAAGAAGACCAAAAACACACAACTCAAGATATATGTGGTTCAACAACATGTTTACGTCCACGGGTTTTAGGGGTTATTCTTTTATTAACTTTGAAAACTAGTTGGAAAAGTTGTAGTACTGTTCTACGATACAATACCACGTGTCCATCTTAATGAAGGGCGTATTTAAATTTATAGGGGGGCGTAGGAGAGTCCTAAGCTCCGTTAATAGCTGTCCCTTAAAGATCGGACATAGCCTTTATCAATTCGAACAGTTTCAAGTGGTAAATATATGGGAGTCTTCTATGACTTGGACTATTCGTTAGCTTGGTGCGCAAGAAGCTTGTGCCGACCATGTTCAGGTAACGTGTTATCGTAATTTTGGTCCCCACAATATATATATATATATATATATATGTGTGTGTGTGTGTGTGTGTGTGTGTGTGTGTGTGTGTGTGTGTGTGTGTGTATGTGTGTGTGTGTGTGTGTGTGTATGTGAGAGAGAGAGAGAGAGAGAGAGAGAGAAAGAGAGAGAGTTATATTGGTCCAGCCTAAATCATGGATTAACTTCTACATGGGCAGTTTAATTAGAGGAGGATACTCGCAGTTATCGTCAAATCAGGTGCCAAGAATCTCGGTCGAGATATTCAACTACCTCATGGCCAATCCAGGTATGAAGGATTTCCTTAAACAACTCAAACTCTGTAACAAGCATATGTATAAATTGTACTCCCTAACCCATGGAAAAGGAATAAAAAAGCTATAATCATTGAGAGAAACTTAATAAGAAAAACAAGTTACCTCTCTGTGGACGTAGGCAAGTTACCGAACCACGTACATCGTTGTTGTGTGTGATTTCAATTACTTTCTACTCTTTTTCTTGATTGCTTTCGTGAATCTTTTATTATGAACTTTTCTTCACTCACAATTGACGTCGTCTATGGTAATCGACTTGTGTTCCTACGAAATCATTCATTACCAGAAATCCAATAATGTCTCACTAAAGAAGCAACATTCCACAAGTCGGCGATGTTCCGGAAGAGCTTCACCCTCCTAGGGTTAGGTTTGAAATTCGCCAACATTCAAAACCAAGGTTTCTCTAGGAAAGGCCACCTTCAGAACAAAGTCATGGACCTCCAAGATCCACTCAGATTTCCATGTTGGTTGACGCCTATGAAGCCCGACTTTGAGAACAAGAAGAGGTGATGTGCCACTAAGAAGAAAAGAATGGTTGCCTCAAGAGGCGACTATAAATAATGGAGAGATCTCTCTCTAGGAACACGAGGCAGCGTCAGGACAAGACTCCTAGCCCTCAGGGGAAAACTCCCCTAGATGACGAAAGAGCCCAAGGCATGACCAGGAAAAACTAAATGTGATAGATCAGAGCGAGCACGATCAGAGCATAGTCACCAGGAGAGGCGCCACCGAGACTATGATCGACCAAGAGATGATTTAAGGATTCTGGTCCATAGGCAGATGGACCAACATCTGGCACACCGAGAAGCCAGATCGACCAGAGATTTTTCTATAAGAGATATTAATTCTCATATAAATACCCCCTTTCTCAAGGGAAATCGAACGCGATGATCCCCCACGAAATTCGTTGTCCCTAGGTTTGAGATCTCTGACGAAAAAATAGACCCCATAGATCATGTTAGGCAATATCAGTAGGAAATGACCTTATGGAGTCACAACGACGCATTTATGTGGAAAATATTCCCTTCTAGCCTACACGATGTAAAAAATAAGTGGTTTGAAAGGTACTATACAGGTCGATCACAAATTTCGCAGCACTGGCAAAGGCTTTCATAGAATAATTCATAATGAGCAGCTCCCAACCTAAACGAATGGATACACTTCTCACTATGAAGCAAAAGCCTCAAGAAAACCTTAGAGATTATGCCAAGAGATACTGGGATATCTTTAATGAGATCGAAGATAGCTCAGAGCAAGTTTACGTATCATCCTTTAAGATCGGCTTTCCAACCACCTCTCTGATACACCAGTCTCTTACCAAGAAGGAAGCCATAAACATTGATAATATTATGGCCTGCATCGAGAAATATGCCAAGGTTGAAGACGTGGTCCATCCTAATGGTGGAGACAATGGTCGAGAAAAGGAAAATAAGGAGACAAAGAATAATGACACCTAGAAAAAAGGAAGTAAGAATAAGGGCAAGAATGGCTCCAAAGGTGGAGGTAGGAATGATCCCTCCAAGGCATTCCAGACTGTTAACACGATCTTTAAGGAACCCATTTATAAGATCCTCAAAAAAATTAAAGATGAGCCCTTTATCAAATGGTCCAACAAGATGGGCGGAGATACAACTAAGAGAACAACGCACTAAGGTGTGCATTCCACAAGGAGGGTACTCATCGAACCGAAAATTACAAAGCTCTAAAGTCACACCTGGAAGAGCAAGTTTTGGTAGAGCACCTTAGCGAGTACATTGATAAGAAAACAGAGAAGGTCACAGTCCATGGAAATTAGAAGCCAGATAATGTCCTCGATGAAGATACAGGATACGAGTTTACAGTCATCCATGGGGTGTTAGACCTCAAACAGATTTAGGGCAATGTCGCTTGAATGGAACTCAAAAAGGTGACTGTCATGATGGAAGATTTTCTGATCAACCAAACTAAGACTCAAGATGGAAAACATCGGTGACCAGAAGATATTAATTACACGAAACATATCTCATTCACCGAACATGATTTGGTTAGGGTTAGGACCCTGCATCATGACGCATTAGTGATCACTCTCAGGATTGCTAATTGGGATGTCAATAAGCTACGGGTGGACAAAGGGAGTTCATCTGATGTTATGCATCTGGACCTATTACATAAACTGAAATTGAATGTCGCCGACCTCAAAGAAACCATTGTTCCATTAGTTAGATTCGCATGAAAGATTACTATGCCATTAGGGAATATCAACTTGCCAGTCAGGGCAGGGAACATCTCGAAGTTAATCGAGTTCTTAGTTGTGGACATTGAGTCCCCATACCATGCTATATTGGGAAGAGGTTGGATTCATGCCATGAAGGTTTTTCCACCCACCTATCATCAAAAAATAAAATGCATCATAACTCGTGGAGTGGTCGAGATTCATGGCGACCAGGTTGTAGCCCAAAAGTGCTTCATTACATCCTTCAACCCAAAGAATGAGAAAAAAAACCCTGAGAATGCCTAGGGGAAGCCCCGGGAGGGGGACGTTCCTTCTAAATAGTAATTACAGTATGGTCGACCAGGGGTGGAAGAGACCAGAGTCCACACCACAGACAGGGTCATCGAAAACCTAGAAGAAGTTATAACCGATGATAACTTGATAGAAAGAAAGTATTTGATTGGATTTACTCTCACCGATCAGGAGAAATTAGAATTGGTTGCATTTCTAAAAATAAACATAGATGCTTTTTCATGGGAGCTTACGAGTTTCCTGGGCTCGACCCAAACTTGGCATGTCACTACCTACATGTAGATCCTAGTTTCAAGACCGTCACTCAAAAGGCTCACCGAACATCTCCCACAAAGGCTAGGGAAGTAGAGAAAGAGGTGGGGAAATTACTGGATATAGGATTCATCAGGGAAGTTCAGTTCCCTTTATGGTTATCCAACCTAGTGGTGGTTCCCAAGAGCAATGGAAATTGGAGGGTGTGTATTGATTTCACCGACCTCAACCGAGCATGTAGCAAAGAAAGCTTCCCTCTCCCGAATATAGATCAACTAGTTGACGCCATGGCAACTCATGAAATGATTAGCTTCCTAAACGCTTACTTCGGATATCATCAGATTCCCCTATATGGGCTTAATCAGGACAAATCCTCCTCTATAACACCAGTTGGGTTATACTGATATAACGTAATGTCGTTAGGCCTCAAGAACGTAGGGATAACTTACCAAAGATTGGTAACCAAGATGTTCAGCAAACAGAGAGACTATGGAAGTGTACATCGACGACATGCTTGTTAAAAGTAAGAACAAGGTCGATCACCTCTCTGACCTAGAAGCAACCTTTGAAATTCTCAGGAAGTATCGAATGAAGCTTAACGCAAGTAAGTGTTCATTCGGGGTCCAGTCAGGAAAATTCTTAGGGTACCTAGTAAGTAAAAGGGGAATTGTGGCCAACCCAGATAAAATTGATGCCGTCACCAAGGTCCGGCCTCCTCAAACACTAAGAGATGTTCAGAAGCTCACTAAACTACTGGCTTCACTGAATCGCTTCATCTCTAAGTCCTCGGATCACTACCTATCATTCTTCTAGCTATTGAAAAAAGTAAAAGTCCTAGTATGGAATGAATAATTATCGTAAGCTTTGGAAGAGATCAAGTCCTACCTTAGTAATTCCCCCACTGTTGGTAATTCCAGATGATGGAGAACAACTGTACCTTTACCTGTTAGTATCAAACCATGTTGTAAGCTCTGCCTTAGTTTGTGAAAAGGAGGGAGAACAGCATCCAATTTACTATGCCAATAATACGCTCCTAGATGTTGAACAAAGGTACTTGCCTCTAGAAAAGATCGCTTATGCGCTAGTGATCCCTTCAAGAAAGTTGAAGCATTACTTTAAAGCTCATTCCATAACTATAATCACCTCTTAGCCACTCAAGGTCGTTCTATGAAAAGTTTATCTTTATAGGAGTTTTTCGAAGTGGTCAGTTGAGCTTAGAATATTCGACATCCACTTTCATCCCAGAACGACGATCAAGGGGAAGATCCTAGCAGATTTTATTACTAAGTTTACAAGAGATCGACTAACAAATCAGATGAATGAAGAGAAATCGATCACCTGTGATACAACGTTCAAAGATTGCACATTGTATGTTGATGGATCATCAAATTCCAAGGGGTCAGGAGTGGTGATAGTTCTTACTAGCCTCGAAAACAAAATTATCGAATAAGGAATTAAACTAGGATTTGAAACCTCCAACAAGGAAGTTGATTCTGAAGCACTAATAGCCAACTTGCAAAAAGCCAAACCACTAGGGGCAAGATGCCTCAATGTATCTAGTGACTCCAATCTGGTCTCCAAACAGGTAAAGGGGTATTTCAATGCCAAAGATGATCGAATGGTAGCCTACCTCAGCATAGTCAGAGGGATCATGAGAGACTTTGAGTAGGTGGAGATTCAATAGTTTCCGTAAGGATTGAGCAGTCATGATAACTCCTTGGAAACACTAAGCTCAGTAATTGCCTCTAACTTAAAAAGGACAATATAGATTGAGTTCCTCGCACAACCTTGTATTGATCATACTGTCGTAGCCAAGCAAGTCCTCATAGATATAGCTCCAAGTTATATGGATCCCATCATCAAGTATCTATAGAGTGACATACTGCCAGACGACTGGAGATCAGCCCACAAAATCAAAGTCCAGGTTGCTCATTTCTACGTTAGCCATGAGGGGAAACTTTATAAGAAGTCATTTACATGTCCCTACCTTCAATGCATTAACCCACAAGATATCGAGCAAGTGCTTAGTGAACTTCATGAAGGCATATGTGGGAGTCATGCAGGTGGAAGATCATTAGCCTTTAGAGTGATCAAAAAAGGATATTGGTGGCCACACATGCAGAAAGATGTAGTCATATATGTTCGCACATATGAAAAGTGCCATAAGCCGTTGCCAATGGTTCATCATCCCTCCACTGACCTAGAATCTCTTACCAAGCCATGGCCCTTCGCTCAATGGGGGCTGGATATCATGGTACCACTACCTTCTATGAAAAGTCCTTGGTAGTGTTATAAAACCATCAGATAGGAAAATTGGAAGGACCATTTAGAGTGATCAGAGATGATCTCCAAGGAGCATATCACTTGGAAACGTAAGAGGGGAGGGAGATACCAAAAGCATGGAATGCAGCCAATTTCAAGAAGTTCTACTTTTAGATCTTCTTTCTTATCCTTTTAACTTAACATGACTTTTATTTTTTTGCAAATTTTTGTTACTAAATAAGAAAATTTACAGTGAATAAAAATCCGCACTGGCCCATCTATTTTAAAAGATCACATTGGCTTCCTAACTCATCTCTATTATATCTCACTAATTAGTACCTTTTTCAATGATATCTCCTTTGTGCACATTTTGAATGATTAATTAATAGGGTTAGCAAGTTAAATGAAAATAACTTCGGATTACCCTCAGGCCCTTATTTTTAACATAAGGGGCCTCATGAGTTGCCACGGCAACAATGAAAACCCTACTAGGGACATATAGGAAATAAATCCAACTTTATTTGGTCGCCAGCATTTGTTGGTTGCAAAAAACCTACTTGGGTGGACGACCCAATAACCAGGTACATTCTCGCCGTCATCTCACTTAGGCTTATGGAAGTGTGATGACACGACCTAATCGATAAAGTGAATAGAATGATACTGCTTATCCATATTGGACTCGGAGATTGTTTAAACATAATTAAAGGAAAATTACCAATACTTAAGTATTATTTAATCAGATATCAATGCCCGAAACATTTCAAACTAAGTATTGGCCTACTTAAAGCCTTCAATTGGTCAATCAATATCATTTTAGTTGATAAAAGTGTTAAGTAACCTACGAAAAACAAAATATGTTTAGCCAACACAATGCTCAAAACATTAGAAAATTATTTATAATGGATACAAGGTTACAGTCACAAAAATAAAAGTAGATATACAAAAGCCTAAGGGGGGCTAGGGCGTCGAAAAAAATATTCTGCTACAACTACCCTCTGACTATCGTCTGACTTTGAGCAAATTCATCAACATCTTTATCAAGGTCTTGGTACAAGAGTTGGGGAGGAATGGCATCGACCAAAATTTATTCATTATCTATCGATAATGGGCTATGGTTATAGGCAGGACATTCAGCCTAGTATTTATAACAAAGATTGGATTCCTTTGTATGTCTTGTCTCCTTAAGCGCTCAACCATCCTCGAGAGAAAGAAACGCTCTTAGCCTCCGTCAGTTTTGCCAGGGCATCTACCTAACCAGCATTATAACCTGCTCTCCAAACCTCTCTAAATACTTCCTTAAAAGAGTATCTTAGCTTCTTGACATTGTGTTTCAATACCCTGATGAAAGATTTCAAGCTCTCCACCTCCTTTCATAAAGCATCATTTCTAGACTATAGGACCTCACCCACTTGGTCGATCTCAATCCTCGCCAAAAGTTGGGCCTTCGGGGAATTAACTTCCTCTTGAACAGAGTCCCCTATCGCTTCCATCTCCTGAAGGTCATCGTTCAGCTTGGCAATCAATTCAATCTAGTTTTTGTATTATTCGCTTCTAGATCTCAGTGATTTATAAATCTTCACGAAGTCTTTGCGAGCTTGTAAACAGATATCAGGTCCAAGACTAAGGGGAAACATGTCACGACCCCAACCCAATAGTAGTAGGGAATAAGTGTCTTGACATGCCACCAAGGCATTCAATGTTATGGCCTTAAAATATTTCTTAAAATAAATGCAACAGAAATACATTCACATGGTCATGAATCGTAAACTATTGAAAAAAATGGAATTATGTCATCAGAGCTTTCTAAAAGGGAACTTTGTATATATTAAAGTATGAACGGATTACAACTTATGCCAAAATTAAAAAACTTATTACTAAAGAGCCAAACATGCTCTATCTCCTAAAAATAAATGTTATATTTAAAAATATAACAAAAGAACTCCTTAAACTAGATCTTCAACATAGTCCTTCTACACTCCGTCCTCCAGTATAATTATTTCCTGAAAAATCGTTATTTATACAACGTCAGCTAAAAGCTGAATAAGATTTAATCTCGCGACATTCCAAGGTTTCCAGAAAATAGATACCTATTCAAGACAAAAGAGAAGGCATATACATATATGGATAGGAACTTGCAGTAAATAAATAAATAAATATATATATATATATATAATTTGAAATAATAGTGTACATATCACAATTGGATAGATCAGAATAAGAAGAATGTAGCAAATCAAATGTGATATATTTTTCTTTCAATCATATCATTTTAATGGCTAAGTATACTCTAATACTGTGTTCTTCTTCCTTATTATACCCCGGTAGTTGAGGGTCAATAGAACTAGTTCGTCACACCGCCTTATTTAGGGCACACCAGCGATAATCCGGCTGGGAAGGTCAGTCAGTAAAGAGGTCCCTTAGGCCGAATCTTATTTCTAGTATTCAATATCATTTTCAATACTCATTTTAATCGGTATGTCTATATGGACAAATATAAACATATCAAAATGAATCAATCATCAGTATCAGATGCATTTTAAGAATAAAACCAGTTCACAAAATACATAGTTTGCATAATATCATATAATTGAAATGTGCAAGAAATGACATGAGTACTCTCGAAAATACAGATATTGAGTCTTGGATCACACGTTAATCTAAAATAAATTGTTGAAAAAGGTTACTAAAACCATTTTCTCAATTTTTAAAATTCATTCATCGTATTTAAAGAATTTAATTCACGGTTCTTCCTAATCAGTCGGTTTCCAGTAGAGACGGAGGGTCACAGGGGCACCACTTAAATACCATCTCAACTAGACAAAATTTCACCGCGACTGACTTTGGAATTATTTAAATGAGATTCCATAATAACGAGCAATTGCTTACAGAAATCATTTTAAAAAGCGTATATATATTTTTCAAACAAGTTGACATCTTTTGAAAATAAAATCAATTTAGATTGTTTCCAAATTTTAATTTTTGATTAGTGAGGTCTTTAGTGTATTTTACCTGCATAACTACTAAGTAAAGCTATAAAATATGAAATTAAAACTACAAAAATGCATTATAACATTTAAATAAAATCATACCTACGAAATGAATTCTTTCTTCGAAATTATAGAACTACTTATTAAGATATTTTCCAAGCTTTCTATCACTCTTTCTTACTATAATTCTCAAGGAATTGGTGTGAGTTTCAAATGAACCCTAAGGCCTTATTTGTAGGTTTCCAAAAGTATTACGGTGTTGACATGTGTCTAGGTGATCAAGCATTTACGGTGGCAAGTCATCGTTTAGGTGTCACGTTCCGGGGTGGTCTTGCAGTCTTAACATCACAAAATGATGACAAGTGTTTTAGCTTTCTCTCTAAAGACGACATGTGTAAGGTGGAGGTGACCAGCATGTGGTGGAAATGTGATAAGGGCATTAGGGTCATTTTACACATGAAGGGTATTTTGGTAATTTCACACTATATATTTTCAATATTTCTTAGAGGTCCTTGAAAATATTTTATTTGCCAAATGGCCATTTTTATATTTTTATTTTAGTCCCTAATGTGTCATAAAATTATATTTTCTACCCCAAAACTTATTATTTACCTTAAGATATGTCATAAGACTTCGATTTGATCCAATTTATGATTGATTCTTCATATTTAAAAATGGGGTTTGTTATATTGATAGGCAATAATACCACATATCTAATAATACAACATTTATAAGATAGTAAGTAACACATGAGTGTAAAAACAAACTATATACATATGAGCATATAAAAGTGGGGTCATTACATCCTACCCTCCTTATAAAAAGTTTTGTACCCAAATTTGACTCATATTAATTTACAAACAAGTATGGATATCTCTCCTTTATTTCATCTTCCCGCTCCCACGTTTCTTCTTCAACTTAATGATTTCTCCATAATACTAGTGGAATTATCTTGGTTCGTAATATTTGATATTTATGGTCCAAAATTTCTATCGGATGCTCAATGTATGACAAATCTTCTCTAACTTGAAGAGGTTTGTGACTTAAGATATGTGTTGGATCTGGGACATATTTCTTTATCATTGATACGTGAAACACATTATGTACACTAGAGAGTTCAGGTGGTAAGGCTATTTTATACGCAACAGCTCCTATCTTTTCAAGGATTTCAAAAGGTCCTATGTATCTTGGGCTCAACTTCCCTTTCTTCCCGAATCGTATTACTCCCTTTGAAGGCGATACTCGCAAGAACACGTAATCTCCTTTTTGAAATTCTAACTTTCGGTGTCGATTATCGAAATAACTCTTTTGACGACTTGAGAGATTCAAAGTCGGTCTTGTATCAATTTCACTTTCTCTCTTGTGATCTGAATCAATTATGGTCCCAATAATTTTCTTTCTCCAACTTCTACCCAACATGCAGGAGAATGACACCTTCTACCATATAATGCTTCATATGGATCCATTTGAATACTTGTTTGATGACTATTATTATAGGCAAACTCCACTAATGGTAATGATCATCCCAATTCCCCTTCAAATCAAGTACACAGGCCCTAAGCATATCCTCTAAGGTTTGAATGGTTCCCTAAGATTTTCCATTTGTTTGAGGATGAAAAGTGGTGCTGAAATTCAATTTTGTTCCCATGGCTGCTTTTAGTCTTTTCCAAAAGCGAGAAATAAATCTAGGGTCATGATCAGAAATAATTGAAATTGGGGTTCCATGAAGCCTAATAATTTCCCGCACATACAACTTGGCTAACTTTTCTAATGAATGGGTAATCTTAATGGCAAGAAAATGAGCAGATTTAGTTAAGCTGTCAATAATTACCCAAATAGAATAATTACCATTTGAACTCCTTGGTAAACCAGCCACAAAATCCATGGTAATATGTTCCCATTTCCATTCAAGGATAGGTAGAGGTTGTAATAATCCTGATGGTTTCTGATGTTCAGCTTTTACTTGTTGACAAACCAAACAGTGAGATACAAATTCTGATATCTCACTTTTCATATGATTCCACCAAAATACTTCTTGAATATCTCTATACATCTTGGTATTTCCAGGATAAAACGTAAATCTCGAGCAATGAGTTTCCTCTAAAATTTGCCTCTTTAGTTGGGCATCACGTGGAACACACACTCTATTTACAAACCTCAATATATCATCCCGTATCGTAAATTTAATTCTCTTCCATTCAATAACCTTTTCTCTGAACTTCTTCAGTTGTGGGTCATTTACTTGTGCAATTTTGATCCTTTCCATCAACGTGGGTTGTACTTGTAAGGTTGCGATTATTCCTCCTTTGCTATAAATACGTACATCTATTTCCATACTTCTCAAATCCGCTAACAAAGGTTCCTGATTTGTAATGAGACATGCTAAATTATTGTAGACTTCCTACTTAAAGCATCAGCTACTACATTTTCTTTCCCTTGGTGATAATGAATATTTAAATCATAATCCTTCATCAATTCTAACAACCTCCTTTGTCTCATGTTCAATTCTTTCTGAGTAAATATATATTTCAAACTCTTATGATTGGTATAAATCTCATAAGTCTCGCCATATAAATAGTGTCTCCAAATCTTAAGAGCAAAAATTACAACAGTTAATTCTAAGTCATGGGTTGGATAATTCTGTTCATGTGGCTTTAATTGTCTCGAGGCATAAGCTACTACTTTTCCATTTTGCATTAGCACACATCCCAAACCATTTTTTGAAGCATCACTATAAATCACAAATCCTCCTGTACCTGAAGGAATAGTCAAAATTGGGGCAGTTACTAATCGATTCTTAAGTTCTTGAAAAATATTCTCAACTTCCTTACACCATTCATATTTTACCTTCTTTTGTGTTAACCTAGATGGATATTCGGCAATGCTAGAAAATCCTTCAACAAATCTTCGATAATAACCTGCTAATCTAAGGAAACTACGAATCTCTGTTACATTAGTTGGTCTAGGCCAATCTAGTATAGCCTCAATCTTTTGAGGGTCAACCGACACTCCCTCCTTATAAATGACATGTACTAAAAAAGAAACACTATGCAGCCAAAACTCACACCTCTTTAATTTCGCATATAATTTCTCCTTCCTAAGGATTTGTAATACTATCTCTGAATGCTTTTCATGTTCTTCAATACTCTTGGAATAAATAAGGATGTCATCAATGAAAACAACCACACATTTATCCAAATATTTCCTAAACACTCCATTCATCATATCCATAAAAACGACTGGTGCATTAGTAAGTCCAAATGGCATAACAAGAAATTCATAGTGACCATATCTAGTATGAAAAGATGATTTTGAAATATCATTTTAGTTAATCTTCAATTGGTGATATCCTAACCTAAGGTCAATCTTAGAAAATACGTGTGCACCTTGTAGTTGGTCAAAAAAATCATCTATACGAGGTAAGGGGTATTTATTCTTAATGGTTACCTTGTTCAGTTCACGATAATCTATACATAACCTCATCATCCCATACTTCTTTTTGACAAATAACACTGGAGCACTCCAAGGGGATATACTTGGTCTAATAAAACCCTTATCTAACAGATCTTGTAATTGAACTTTTAATTCCCTTAATTCTAATGGTTCCATGCGATAAGGTGATTTTGAGATTGGTATAGCTTCAGGAATAAGGTCAATCATAAACTCTATTTCTCTACTAGGAGGTAGACTGGGTAAATCATCCCGAAAAACATCTGGAAAATGTTTAGCTATAGGGATCTCTTCTAAACTAGAATATTTAATTTTCAAATCAATAACACTTCCAAGAAATCCTTGACATCCTTTCTTAAGAAAACTATAGGCTTACATTATAGAGACAATACACATGGGAGACAGGACGCCAGTTCCTTCAAAACTGAATTTTGGTTGGTTAGGAATTTGGAAAGTAACTCTCTTCTCAAAACAATCTACATTAGCATGATATGATGCTAACAAATTCATCCCCAAAATGACTTCAAAATCTCTTATGTATAAAACTATCAAATCGACAAATAGTTTATGACTACATACATCTATAGGGTAAGATTTATATACTAATGTACCCGTCAATAAATCACCAAAAGGTATAGAAATGTGTATGTCATGATTCAAGGGTTAGGGAATATTAGGAAAGCGATTAACAAAATGTAAAGATACAAATGAATGGGTAAAACCAGGGTCTATTAAAACTTAAAAAGGTTGTGCACATATAGAAAGTATACCTGACACTACTATATTAGATGCCTTTGCATCAGAAAGATTAAAAATTCTACCTTGTCTGCCATGATCTTTATTGTCATTAAAAGTCTTTGTTGGCGCCTTCCCTTTGTTAGGGCAATCTCTCATTTTATGTCCCTTTTGGCCACACCCAAAGAAATTTCCTGTTTCTAGGTAACATGGTTGCCCTCTATGAATATTACCACATCGTTGGCATCTATCAACATAAAGGGTTTGTTCACAAAAGGTCGCCCTGTATTGGGTATTGTCCTAAAGGGTTTATTATTGGGGTTCCTTCCTCTTTGTTCCCCAAACTTCCTCTTCCCTTCTCTAATCTGATTATATTCTTCACTGTCCTTATCAGCTATCGTTGCTCTAGTCACCACGTCAGTATATGATGTCAACTTCAGGATGGAAATTCGACTACGAATATTCAACCTTAACCCACGTTCAAACTTTTTGGCCTTTAAAATATCGGTTATCACAACACGAGGTACAATATGGGATAACTCTATAAACTTCACCTTGTATTGACTAACTGTCATATTTCCTTGAACTAAACTCATGAAGTCGGCTGATTTTTAGCCTTGTACTGTTTCAGGAAAGTATTTCTCGTAGAAAATCACTAGGAAATCATTCCAACCTATGGGATTATTCCTTTCCTCGTATATTCTCTTAGTCATTCCCCAACAATGTTCGGCTTCACCTTCTAACATAAATGTTCCAAATGATATTCTTTGTTCATCAGTACACTTAAGAACATCGAGTATCTTTTCTATTTACATCACCTAACTTTCTGCTTCAGTGGGGTTAGGAGTACCTTTAAAAGATGGAGGAATTAACTTCTTGAATTGTTCAATAGTACATTTACTCAGCTCAGGATTCCTTGGTACTCCATTATTTACCTGATGCTCCACAATCTTTGCTAGACTTTTGATCGCCTTGTATGCACCTTCCAGTCCTTCAATACTCGAATCACTAGTTCCCATAGATGATCTTCTCTTGGTCATTTTCTACGATCATGGCAAAACATAAGATCTACTATACTATATTTAGATTGAAAACTAAAAGACCAGTTATAAATAATATAACACATAGGGAGGGTTATCACATAAATTGGATATTTAATACTATCTCCAAAGGATGGAAACATGAAATCTATAACGTTCGAAACCTATGTTCAGTAGTCTATGGGTTCATAACCTATGCTCTGATACCACCTCTGTCACGACCCCAACCCAATAGTAGTTGGGAATGAGTGTCTTGACATGCCACCAAGGCATTCAATGTTATGGCCTTAAAATATTTCTTAAAATAAATGCAACGGAAATACATTCACATGGTCATGAATCATAAACAATTGAAAAAAATGAAATTACATCATCATAGCTTTCTAAAAGGGAACTTCGTATATACTAAAGTATAAATGGATTACAACTTATGCCAAAATTAAAAAACTTATTACTAAAGAGCCAAACATGCTCCATCTACTAAAAACAAATGTTATATTTAAAAGTATAACAAAAGAGCTCCTTAAGCTAGATCTTCAACATAGTCCTTCTACATTCCGTCCTCCAGTCTAATTATTTCTTGAAAAATCGTTATTTATAGAGCGTCATCTAAAAGATGAATAAGATTTAATCTCCCAACATTCTAAGGTTTCCAAAAAATAGATACCTATTCAAGTCAAAAGAGAAGGCATATACATATATGGATAGGAACTTACAGTAAATATATATATATTTTGAAATGATAGTATACATATCACAATTGGATAGCTCAGAATAAGAATAATGCAGCAAATCAAATGTGATATCTTTTTCTTTCAATCATATCATTTTAATGGACAAGTACACTCTAATATCGTGTTCTTCTATCGTATTATACCCCAGGAGTTGAGGGTCAATCGAACTAGTTCGTCACAACGCCTTATTTAGGGCACACCAGCGATAACCCAGCTGGGAAGGTCAGTCAGTAAAGAGGTCCCTTAGGTCGAATCTTATTTCCAGTATTCAATATCATTTTAAATACTCATTTTAATCGGTATGTCTATATGAACAAATATAAACGTATCACAATGAATCAATCATCGGTATCAGATGCATTTTGAGAATAAAAGAAGTTCACAAAATAAATAGTTTGCATAATATCATATAATTTAAATGTGCAAGAAATGACATGGGGTACTCACCAAAAATAGAGGCTCGAAAATATAGATATTGAGTCTTGGATCACACGTTAATCTAATAAATACAATAAAGATTTAATTATGTATTCTAAATAAATCCCAAATCTAAACATTGTGTTTTAATTCTAAATTGAAAAAGGTTACTAAAACCATTTTCTCAATTTTTAATATTCATTCATCGTATTTAAAGAATTAAATTCAAATTTCTTCCTAATCAGTCGGTTCCCAGTAGAGTGGAGGGTCACAGGGGCACCACTTAAATACCATCTCATCTAGACAGAATATTTCCGGATTTATACCTAGTAGAGATGGAGAGTCACATGGGCACCACTTAAATACCATCTCAACTACACAGAATTTCACCGGGACAGACTTTGGAATTACTTAAATGAGATTCCATAATAATGAGGAATTGCTTACATAAATCATTTAAAAATCATATATATATATTTTTCAAACAAGTTGACATATTTTGAAAATAAAATCAATTTAGATTGTTTCCAAATTTTAAGTTTTGATTAGTGAAGTCTTTAGTGTATTTTACCATCATAACTACTAATTAAAGCTATAAAATATGAAATTAAAACTACAAAAATGCATTATAACATTTAAATAAAATCATACCTATGAAATGAATTCTTTCTTCGAAATTATAGAACTCCTTCTTAAGATATTTTCCAAGCTTTCTATCACTCTTTCTTACTATAATTCTCAAGGAATTGGTGTGAGTTTCAAATGAATCCTTAGGCCCTATTTATAGGTTTCCAAAAGTATTATGGTGTTGACTTGTGTCTAGGTGATCAAGCATTTACGGTGGCAAGTCATCGTTTGGGTGTCACGTTTCGGGGTGGTCTTGCAGTCTTAACATCACAAAATGATGACAAGTGTTTTAGCTTTCTCTCTAAAGACGACATGTGTAAGGTGGAGGTGACTAGCATGTAGTGGAAAGGTGATAAGGGCATAAGGGTCATTTTACACATGAAGGGTATTTTGGTAATTTCACACTATATACTTTTGATATTTCTTTGAGGTCCTTGAAAATATTTTATTTACAAAATGGCCCTTTTTATATTTTTATTTTAGTCCCTAAAGTTTCATAAAATTATATTTTCTACTCCAAAACTTATTATTTACCTTAAGATATGTCATAAGACTTCGATTTGATCCAATTTACGATTGATTCTTCATATTTAAAAATGGGGTTTGTTATATTAATAGCTAATAATACCACATATATAATAATACAACATTTATAAGATAGTAAGTAACACATGAGTGTAAAAACAAACTATATACATATGAGCATATAAAAGTGGGGTCATTACAAAAAATTTCATTATCACGAAGAAAAAGTTGGCCAGTGTCCAGTACATAATGTTTACAAAATAAGGGTAAACACCAACGAAAAATAAAAATTGTATAAGGAAAATAGGAACTCCTAGTGCACGAGATCCCTAGTCTTTCACTCGGTCTTCCTTAACCTTGGCCTTCCCTTTGTCAACCACCTGTTGGTCCTGAACAACACTAGTGTTCCCACCAACCGTAGAAGGGATGATCTCAATATTGCCATCATCTTGGTCGTCGCCCTCTCCTTCTTCATCTTCAATAAAGGGGTCCGAACCAGGAGAATAAAGGTCGAAGAGCTCAGAATTTGCAGGAGTGCCATCAACCTTCAAAGCCTAGTCCCATCCCCTCTTAAAAGAGACCTTGCAAGCATAAGCCATTTGGTGTTCAGTATCCTCATAATCTTTGCAAAAGCCTTCTCGGTGGATGTCATCCTTTGCTCGGGGAAGGTTTCCTTCCACCTTATAAAACTTGTCATTCAATTCTTTATTGGCCTCCACTAATTCTGACTTCTCAACAACTATCCCTTTTAAGAAGCCTCCAAGGCATCATAGGCCTTAGGCATGTTCTTCTTTTCACGCTCCCATGATTGGCCAGCATTGACAAAGTTAATATTATCGGCCTCTAAGGCCACCTTCTCGTCCTCTAAGGACTTTTTCAACTTTTCCTCCCTTCTGAGGCTGTTAGAATGATTATCCAAGAGGGTAGTGATGTTATACAGCATCTGGAGAAAAAACAAAACAACAGGGAATTAGAACATAAACGAGAAATAATAAAGAAAGCAAACAAGTGAGAGGGACTTACTAGGGTCATCCCTGTGTAGCCTTTAGAGAAAGTTGAGAAGGCCTCAGCCTCAAGTACCTCTCTCGATCAGCGAGAGCACCGACCTCTTCAGCATATCTAGTGTCAGAGAGGGGGAGTTGACCACACTAACCCCCTCAAGGCTAGTGAGAATGCCGTGCGTGATACCGGTCTAAATAAGTTCACAAATTTCCAATTTAAACTTATTTAATCGGTGTCAAATATCAAACCAAATTATTTCAACCCCTAAACATCCAACTACATGTGTGTGTCTATGTGTCAAACCAAATAAAATTGCTAACTCACATATTTCAGGAAAAATCCTTTTCGGGTAAAACCTTTTATTTCACATTAGAAAAGTAAATAGTGACTTCCAAAGATTACAATGAAATCTGCAACGAACTCGCACAAGAATCCACAAAGACACGCGGTCTTGAGTCAGCAATGGAACAATTGTAGCAGTCCACACAAACACGCACTTCGAATCATCTAGGAACACCCTCGAGCACTCCCAATCGACACGCAGGCCGCGTAGTGGTGGAAATTCGGGTTAGTCATGTCGATTTTAGGTCGCATTAATTTTGATTTGAATATAAGTTTTTTATACTCGTAAATTTATACAAGCTAATGGTGTCATGTTTGGGTCGTTTCGGGTTATTACCATAGACGGGTTATCGTGTTTGCAGAAACCAAAACGTCAGGTCTTCTTATCGAAAATGGAGTGGTTTAACACCCTATTTATAAAAAAAACTTAAGGCGGCGCGTCGCTCGAACGAGAAGAGAAGTCGCTCGAATGAAAAGTAACTATCGCTTGAACGGCAACTTCGCGCGAGATCACATATCGCTCAAATGACTATGAATCTCACTCGAACGAGAGTAAATAAAAAATAAATTTTTTATTTTCTCAGAAAATATTTCGCCTCAAAACATTTGAAAAAAACTCTTGACAAAAAACTCCGCTCCAACACTTAGAAAATATTTTGTAAAAATATCCCAACTTATTTATATGAACCGTTAAGGGACTTAAACACAACCTTACCAAATTCTGTCTCGCGGAGGATTTTCTTATTAAAGAACTTGATATTTGGATCCGTCTTGAAGTATGAATGTTCTTGAATATTATTTTACGGTTATAGAGTTATATGACATACTCTAAAGGTAATGGGCAACGTAAAATAATGTCCTTACAAATGTCCCCCTATGTCTATGTCGGTACAAAAAAACATCTGAGTTATCAAAAACAAAATGCTTATATATATCTAATACCCTTCCCATGAACCCAAAATTGAAAAGGTACTAAAGATGCAAGTCGAAAAACTTTTCTTCAAAATCATTAATAGCAAAACTTTAAATCTCAAAGCTTTTCTCATCAGGGTGTGTAAAATATGATCTTCAATTTTGTACCTACACACATGAGACAAAGCAAATACTTTCGTGACGCATCAAGTTTGAAATGATATAAGAATAAATCAATCAATAATCAAATCTCCCCCATAATGCAAAAACTCCACCATAATTCGTTCTCCCCCTTTTTATTCGACCGAAATAGACAAGAAAACGAATAAACAAAATAAACATGGAGTTATCACGACAAAAAAATGCATAGAAAATATGGATCAAACTACGCTTATAGAAAGGAGTAACCCAAATGCTTCAACAAACTATTTTTGATTTTTTAATTTTTCATACAAAAATGCAAAATAATTTTACAAAAATAACACAACATGAATTTACACTAAGACAACTAAGACATGGAAACGGAATGAATGGGTGCGAATATATTTGATAGGCAAATCAAGGCAATCAAAACATAACATATGTTCATGATGAATATGTGTAGTCCTAACGAATAAATCTCAAAATTGTCCTTAGGTGTCGAAAGTGTTGAATTTAAATGACATCAACTCAATCCATTAACATCAAAGTCAAGAATGATTCCCACTAGGTTAATGCTTTTTCATGACGTTCTCAGGTGGTGCAAAATCGTTGTTTATTTATTTCCATCCAAACTCCCTCATAAATAATAATCATTTATTTTTCTTTTGAGGTGGACCCTTTTTGGCATTTTTATCTTTTTATTGCCTTTAAATTTTTTCGGGCTATTTTCAAACAGTGGATTTCATGACGAGTTAATTTTGTACTCTTGTAGAACTTTCCCATTATTCACTCATCATATTTTTTTGCAATAAAAGTTCTCACGGTAAACGTTTTTGACATGCACTACTTCCAATGTCAAGTTTTATCGCATGTGCTTCGTTTTAAAGACAGAATTGAGATAACAACACTCCAATCAATATGTGATAAATTAGTATAATAATCAAACAAATCCGTGTAAGTGTGCATTAAAGGAACTCATGAGTCAAACATGTAGGTAGTAACACTAAATTGCATCTCAATGATTCCAAACATTGTAAAGCACAAAAATGAAATGATGACGCATATCAAAACACTATCAAATCGTCACATGGATATGAAATGAAATTGTGACCCGGTCATCCTAAATGTCCATTCATATACGGTGCAAAACAAACTATAAACTCTTTTTGAATTTTTCTAAAACTTTTATGAAAATAAAATCTTTTTGTATTTTTCAAAAGTTTTGTTAAAGACAAAAATCTAAGATAAAAAGTACACAAGTCATAACACTAGCAAGAATATATAATAAAACACAACTAGCGTATGACAAACATGCGAACACAATCATCTGTATGATATAGCAAGATAACAATCATGTGTAAGCAACCAAGAATCAACTAGTCTAACATGTAGTGTCAATAAAAGTGATTTCCTAACCCAAAAAGGTGTGCAACAACGCATAGGGGTTTGGGGAACCAAAGGAACTCTAGACTTCAACTTCTTAGAAATTTTTCAAAGATCGAAACAAAAATGCCTAAGGTGACCTTTCCAACCACAATGTGAACATGTGTAAAAGGGTGGAACGACATCTATGGGTTGACCTTTTATAACATCTTTGGGATTTATTGACCCTATAAAACAAATAATGGTCTTATCTTCAATACTCAAAACATGAGAACGCGACGATCCACTACCATTGCTATCAACACTACTCGAGTCTTTCAAATCATTTTTCATCTCCAAAATTTTTTACTCAAGCAAAGAATTAGACTCTTCCAATTTTAGGGATTCCTTATCTAAATTTTCAATAATTCCGAGAAAATTATCACGTTCATTCTTAAAATACGCACACTTATCCCTAAGAATCTCCTCACGTGCCATAAACTCATTGAGTAAAATATTTTTATCCACTTTGGCACGAACACAAATCCTAGAATTTTTAAAGTCATCCAATTCTTTTTCTAAAAATATGACTCTCCCATAACTCTCCTTTTTTGACAATTTTAATGCATTAAAGTCATGGTCTAAAGAAACAAATTTATCACGATATAAATCTCTTTGATCTTGAACCATTTGCAAAATATCCGTAGCGGATTTTAAATGACAATTTTTTTTTCTTCAAAACATCAATTCTTTTATCAAACGTCAAATTCAAACTATTTAAATCATCAAAACTCTGACTCGTGTCATCAAGAGGAGGCATTCGATTACATAAGTTCTCCATCAGAAAAATTGCGATTTTTCATAAAACAGATTTTTCAAAAAAAAAATCAGTATCACACAATTTTGCAGAAATAGGAATACATAATAAATTAGTATAGACTACTCTAATCCCAAAGTTAGAATGTTTTGCATGATACCGATTTAAATAAATTCATAAATTCCCAATTTAAACTTATTTAATCGATGCCAAATATCAAACCAACTTAATTCAGCCCCTAAACATCCAACTACATGTGTGTGTGTGTGTGTGTGTGTGTGTGTGTGTGTGTTCTGTGTGTCAAAACCATCACAAATAAAATTGCTAACTCGCGGATTTCAGGAAAAATCCCTTTCGGCTAGAACTTTTTATTTCACTATAAAATAGTAAATCGCAACTTACAAAGATTACAATGAAATCTGCAATGAACTCCCATAAGAATCCATAAAGACACGCAGTCTTAAGTCAGCAATGGAACAACTGTAGTAGTCCACACGAACACACAGTCCGAATCAGTCAGGAACACCCTTGAGCACTCCCAATGGACACACAACTGTCAGCCGTAGATTTACCCTCTCTACAAGAGAAAAACTTCACCAAAGTTGTATCTTGGGATCTAAAACAATTCACATAAAGATTGGGACATTTTGTGAATTGAAAACAAAAAGGATTAAACCCTAAATGAAGAAGACAAAGTGTTATGTCAATTTGCAGTGTTTGCAGAAATCAAAATGGAAGTTCTTCTTATCGAAAATGAATTGGTTTAACACCCTATTTAAAAAAAACTTAAGGCGGCGCGTCGTTTGAACGAGAAGAGAAGTCGCTCGAACGAAAAGGCATTGTCGCTCGAACAATAGCTTCACATGAGATCACATGTCGCTCGAACGACTGTGCATTTCGCTCAAACGAGATTAAATAAAAAATAATTTTTTTATTTTCTCAGAAAATATTTCGCCTCAAAAAATTTTAAAAACACTTTTGACGAAAAACTCCACTCCAACACCTAGAAAATATTTTGTAAAAATATCCCAACACATTTATATGAACTGTTAAGGTACTTAAACATAAACTTACCAAAATCTGTCTCGCGAAGGCTTTTCTTATTGAAGAACTTGATATTCGGATCCGTCTTGAAGTATGAATATTCTTGTATATTCTTCAATGGTTGTAGCGACATACGACATACTATAAAGGTAACGGATAATGTAAAATAATGTCTTTATAGCTAGGGATATTGGGCCCACCAGAAGATGGAAAAGACAACATCTTGGCCTTTGTTTTCTCTCTCTCTCCCCCTCTCTCTCTCTCTCTCTCTTCTCCGCTTCTTATCTCTTTCTCTCCTTCTTTCTCTTCCTCTCTTATTCTTTCTTTCTCTCTTCTTCTTCTCTCTTCCTATTTTCCTTCTCTCTCTCTTTCTCATTCCCCTTATCAGATGGGCCAGAGTACCACTTCCCTCGGGAGAATTTTCTATAGAAATCTTTAAGGATGGAATCCTATCAAACAGGAATGTATGGTCATCGTCATCATCAGGAAGTCTTAACCCCCTATTATTAACTAGAGGGGACATGTCCTCTTCTTCTTCTCCTCCAACTTCTGCCCCTCCTCTTTTTCTCTGTTCCTCGTTTTGCTCCTCTTCTTCTGAACTTTCCTCTTCAAAAGGGCTTACCTATGGAGCCCTTAAAATTGGAACCTGAACAACTGGTCGAGCAATAAAGCTGGTACTTGGTTTCTTGTACTCCAAAATAAAGGTCTCTGACCTAAGATGATCACTTTCTACCAGTCTCTACTTTATACTCCAGGCCTTCGTGAGCTCTTAAGTATTGATCTCATTAATATCAAGCTCTTGGTTCTTGTTATGAGATGCAACCAAAAATAAGAGGAATGTTAGCGACAGAAATGAGAAAGAATCTATAAGAAGTTAGCAGAAGACAAAAAAGGGGAAGTGACATATTTTGGCCTCCCCATAGTCAAGAATGGGGAGGTCACGTGGTCTTTCTCCTTTCAACAATTGAGGGTGCTTCCAGTTCCTTATAATAAAACCACTTTCCCAGTAGTCCTTGTGAGAATCCGGGAGGTTTACCACTAGAACTCGATCGTCCCATTTGTCTTTCAAATATAATAGACCCTATTTGGTCTTCGAGAACACATAACAGTAGCATATCTCAGGAAGACCTAAATTTATCCCATAGAGAGTATTTATCCTATGGACACCATGAATTATCTTCCATACGTTGGGGGAATACTTAGTAGGAACAATGGAAAAGTACCTAAAGAATCTAAGAAACAGATCGTTCGGGGAAAATGTCAAACTCGCTTGAGTTATTAAGAGAGTGTGAATCCAGTGTCCCCCATCAACCCTATGAATGTTATGGGTAAGGGGGAACAGTCGATGATCACCCAATTAGGGATATTGTATTTAAGCCAAAATTCATCTACGAATTTACCATCTAACATCGCCAAAAACTGAAGAAATAAGAAGAAGCCCTAGGTACAGTAACTAACTAATACAAAGAAGAAGAACCAAAGAAGAGACAGATACTCTAACTTACAAGCAGTAGAAAACTTTGAGAAAGCATAGAAGAAGAAGAAGAAGAAGAAGAAGAAGAAGAAGAAGAAGAAGAAAAAGAAGAAGAAGAAGAAGAAGAAGAAAAATAACTTATACTTTTGAATCAAGAGAGGAGCTTAGGAAAGGGATATGTGCAACAATGGCCAAATATAGTGAACCGACGCTTGGGTAAGTCTCGACTGATCACCAGAACACTCAAACGATGAGTTTCAATTTCTTAAGAAGATTTTGGCACTCCATTTCCACCTTTTGCACAAACATACCCTTATTTCATGCTCTGTTATTGCAATTATGGCATGAAGAATTTGGACCTTGAAACCAGTTGAAATCTGTTGGCCCGTAGTTAATAACCCAAAGATTTCAAGGGCAATTGTGGGAGCCCATTTTTTACAATCATATGGGAGTATTAGGATGCCCGATGAATGGAGAAAAAGTATTTTAGTACCTATTTATAAAAATAAAGGGGACATACAAAGTTGTTCAAATTATCGTGGTATTAAGTTAATGAGTCATACAATGAAACTTTGGGAGAGAGTGATTCAATATAGATTGAGATTGAAGACAACGGTATCTGAGAATCAATTTGGGTTTATGCCTGGGAGGTCAACAATGGAAGCAATCTATTTATTGAGGAGATTAATGGAGAGGTATAGAGAGAAAAAGAAGGATCTTCATATGATTTTTATAGATTTGGAGAAGGCGTATGATAGGATACCCAGAGATATAATATGGTGGGTTCTACATAAAAGAGGAGTGACTCGCAGATATATTGACGTGATCAAGGATATGTATGATGGTGCGATGACTACAGTAAGAACATCAGCTGGAGAAAGTAGTGAATTTTCAATTACGGTAGGGTTACACCAAGGTTCAGCATTAAGTCCTTATCTCTTTGCTCTTGTTATGGATGAGTTGACTGGATAAATACAAGATGAGGTGCCATGGTGTATGCTATTTGCAGATGATATTGTTTTAGTCGATGAGACTAAGATGGGGATAAACGCTAGGTTGGAATTGTGGAGAGAAACTTTAGAAACAAGAGGATTTAAAATAAGCAGAACTAAAACAGAATATGTGGAGTGTAATTTTAGTAGTAATAGGAGGACAAATGGAGATGTGGTGAAATTGGAGGGTCAAGAAATACCTAGAAATGATAATTTTCGTTATTTAGGATCGATTATACAAAAAGATGGAGATATTAGTGATGATGTTACGCATAGGATTACAGCAGGCTGGGTTAAGTGGAGAAGTGCGACCGGCGTTCTGTGTGATAGGCGTATACCTTTGAAGTTAAAAGGAAAATTTTATAGGACGGCCATTAGACCCGCCATGTTATATGGGACAGAGTGTTGGGCAACCAAGAAAACAAAATGTGCAGAAAATGAGTGTGGCGGAGATGCGAATGCTAAGATGGATTTGTGGTAAAACTCGAAAGGATAAAATTAAAAATGAACAAATTCGTAAAACGGTGAAAGTAGCTCCTATAGAAGATAAATTGATAGAAAATCGACTTCGATGGTTTGGACACGTCAAGCGTAGACCAATGGATGCTCCTGTAAGGAAGAGTGATTTAGTTAGTATTGATGGTAACCCAAGGGGTAGAGGTAGGCCTAAATTAACTTGGTGGGATATTATAAAAAAGGACATGATATCATGTGGTGTAACCGAAGATATTGCACTGGACAGAATGGAATGGAAAAATAGGATTCATGTAGCCGACCCCAAATAATTGGGAAAAGGCTTTGTTGAGTTGAGTTGAGTAGATGGGAGTATTAGACCAATATAACTCGAGTTATATTGGTCCGGCCCAAATCATGACTTAACTTCTACATGGGCAGTTTAGTTAGAGGAAGATACTCATGGATATGGTCAAATCAGGTACCAAGAATCTCGGTCGAGATATTCAAGCACCTCATGGACAATCCATGTACGAAGGAGTTCCTTAAACAACTCAAACTCTGTAACAAGCATATGTATAAATTGTACCCCCTGACTCGGGGCAAAGGGATAAAAAACTGTAATCGTTTAGAGACACTTAATAAGAAAAAAAAGTAACCTATCCGTGGACGTAGGTAAGTTTTCGAACCACGTACATCGTTGTTATGTGTGATTTTATTTACTTTGGTTTCGTGAATCTTTTGTTGTGAATTTTTCTCCACTCACAATATATATATATATGTGTGTGTGTGTGTGTGTGTGTGTGTGTGTGAAGAGTAACATGCCACTAGTGAGGAGATGAAGACATGAGGTTTGGGTTTACTGTTTTGTGTTGATCGCAATTCAAAAATTTGGGTAATTCTGTGTAATTTGGTCTTTTCGATATGAGACTCAATTTGAGTTTTAGGTTAAAAGATCCGTGAGAGAATAAGGGTTGATTTGGGGTTTGATTTTTGTTTAGGGGTGTGTAGAATGAAGTAATGTAATTTTTTTTAACTAAAATGATTTAGTTTTAATACAAAATTTACTTTTTTTCAATGAATTTTTTTTTACCTTGCAATAGATATTTCAGAAATCGAAAAATAAGCAGGAAAGTTTATCTCCCTCGTTTTTAGTAAGGATTCTAAAAATTTCTCTCTAAAGGTTACTTTTTTAATGAAATTATTTCATTACAAAATGTTTCTAATATTATCATGCTTTGAAAGACAATTTTTTATTTTCCTTGCTACTAGTGTACTTTTTTTATAACCCTGAACCTCCATACGAACGAGACCTTTGGACTCTCCCATGCAAGTTAAATAGGGAGAACATTGTGCGAAAGTCACCTTAACACATGCCCCGCATAATATCTGATATTCGTTGGGGGTTTAGATCTCTCAAACTTTCACTAAAAGAGCCCATCCCTCACCCTTTCATTAACTAGGGTGGATAGGTAATAGTGTACTTTTAGCAATGAAATTTATTTCCTCGGTACAAAATTCGCTGCAAAAACTTATTTTTGTAGTACACATTAAATTTTCTTTAATTAATAATGAGTAAATAAATTCCTAACTAATAAAAATAAGATGGAAAAGTTTGTCTTCATTACTTGCTGATGAGCTCCTAATCAAAGAAGCTTGATTTTGAATTATTTGATTTTTGAATTATTTATTTTGTGAAATGATTCAAAATAATTCATATCCAAACTATTATTTAGTTTAAATTGTAAAATTTACTCTGAAGATTGGGTTCACTTTTAATTTTGGACCCGATATTTCAAAAGTTACAATATTAACCATGACGTTTATACATTTGTGCAATTTTAGCCCCCGATCATACTTCGTTAGGAAACGAAATGTAGAGGATGACTAGGCATCCTATTCTCTTATGTCATCATCTCCATTAAGTCTCCGAACAAATATGTTATAGAGGCCTAAACTATTACAAATTTTATAATATTAGGATAAAAAATACAATATTAAAACATCAAGTTTAAATTAAAAAGGACCCCAAACTTTAGGATTATTATGCCATCACCCACGTTTCATAACAAATATGTTATGAGATTCTATAATTGCACGAATTTCTAAACATTGGGACTAAAATTGCAACTATTAAAACATCATATTTAAAATAAAAATTGTTCCCAAACGTAAGGTAAAATTTTCATTTTACCCCTCATTCTAACACATTTTCTGCAACTATTAATACAAGTTGATATGTATAGTATCCTACGTCATACATGCATGTGACCTACGTCTTTAATATTTTGTCTTTCTTTCTCCATTCTCATATCAATTTATAAACTTTCTGTTATAGAAATTTGTATCAATGTTTTAGCATTGCTCTTTCAAAATTATGAGATTATGGAGGAAATTATTTCTCTCTTCCTTGTGCTTTCTAATAGTTTGTGTAAGAATTAAGAGTTAGAAAACAAGTTGCCTAACCCTTTACCCATTTGAACATTGAAAGTGAACATTAAAAAATGAACAGGAACTTATTGGACATAATGGTTAGGGCCCACATGTAGCTAATTATTGGGGAATTTGATTTCTTTTTAAGTGTTATTATCTTCTCATAAAAAGATCCAATTGAATATGTAATTGCAACGATGAATATTGTAAGGACACAAATTTCTAATTGAGTCCTTTGTAGTTTTGGCTCAATTCCGGACAAAAACGTTTGAGTCATAGAATAGAGTTATGATCATCCTTCAAGCCTATGACATACTAAAGTTGAAGACGTAGCGGCTAAGTTTAAAGCTTTAACAAAATGTCAAGTTTAAAGTGCCTCATTTTTACGTCATCAACAATGTTCCGTTTACTCCTAAGGTATGAATGCATTTTAATATATATATATATATATAGGAGCTTGGAACATTTTATATTGGGTGTACGTTTATTTAAAACTGTTGTTTAATTTCAGAAAGATTTTATTAAAACTTTAAAATCATGTTTATAAAGTTTTGGGCTAAAAATAGAATTTTTCAAACTTTCTGGAAGTTCATTCAATTCGAACGAGTTTGTCGTTCGAACACTAATGTCGTTCGAACGAGTTTGCTAACGAGTTCTCATATTGGCCTCTGGAACTTCGTTCGAAATGTCGTTCGAATGAGATGGATGTTCGAACGAGATTTCCAATGAGATTTCTAACGAGTTCACATTGGAACTTCGTTAGAAGGCTCGTTCGAACGAGACTTCATTCGAATGAAAATCTCGTTCGAACGAGATTTGGCGAGAACAGGTATTTAGCAGTTTTGAGTAGTTTTTCCCATGTTTCCCACTCCTTTACCCCACTAACTTTTGACAGAATTTAATAGTGCAAAAACCAACCTTTTTGGTTTAACTTTTTCATATCCTACAACCTCCAAGAGAGAGTTTTGAGAGCAATATTCAAAGGGAAAAAGTTTATTATTTTTAGTGTTCAATTCTTCAGGAAAAAATCTTTTAAACACTTGTTTACACCCAAAGTTTGTTTAATCCAAGTTCCATATATATATATATATATATATATATATATATATATATATATATATATATATACTTTGCTTGGAGTGTTTGGCACCCGTTTATCTCTACATCCATTTGAAGAGAAGTTTGGGTTTGCTTCTAAATCCCATAAAGAAGAAGCGCTTGTTTTGTTGTGGCATTCTCATGTGGTGAAATGCGCCATGTGTGGTTGACGGTGTACCTATGTCTCATTGGTTAAGGCCAAGATTACGATGGAGATCTGGAGTTGTCAACTAGGAGGAGGTATTTATAAGAAGAAGCGTCGAGGCTTGAGAGGGATCGAGTCGAGTGTTGTAAGTCTTTCTGTCTTGTAATTTGTAAATCCATACTTAGTGGACTTAAGGCTAGGGCCGTCCGAGGTTTTTTTTTCCGTTGTGGGTTTTTCCTCGTACATCGCGGCATAGTGATCCATTGTTTAATTTTATCTTGTTATATCACCTAGAACGCATGCTTAGGTAAAAGGATACAATTTGGTTTAATCACTACTTTGGTTTAATTTGGTGCTACATAATAATTTGGGTAATGTGTAGTTAATTCAAGTCATTAATTTAATTTGTCAACATTGGTTTGGCCTAATTTGTTAAAATTGAGAAATATGACTTAGGAAAATTTCTAGGACTTGATTTAATTAATTATGTTTAAGTGAAATCAAATCGTGTGTGTGTTTTATCTTGTTTCACTTTGTTTAATTTTAATTTGAAAAAGAAATTAAAATTTGTTAAGTTGTTTTAATTTGAACCATCATCTTACGCTTCCGCATCTATTTAAAAGGAAATTACTTTTTGAAGAGTAAAAAGAATTTTGTTTAAAATTGGGGGCCCTCGCACATTTTCAAATTGGTATCAGAGCCAAAGTGATAAATTCTTTCGTTAAGATCCTTTAAAAATAAGCTAAAATTTTTTGGCTAAAATGGAATTTTTCCCATTCTCAAAATTTCCTATTTTCGATGGTTCTAATTACGCATACTGAAAAGCGCGTATGAAATCATCAATTAATTCTATCGACGAGAGGGTTTGGTTATCTGTAGTTAACGGGTGGTCTCCACCAACTCATTTAGTAGATAATGAACGTGTTCCCAAACCGGTCGATAGGATGGAGTGAGAATGAGTTTAAACTTTCAAATTTTAATTCTCGAGGTTTAAACGCCTTGTTTAGCGCTATCACACCGGATGAATTCCGACGCATTATGACGTGTGAGACCACTAAAGAAGCGTGGGATATTTTACAACTCACTCATGAAGGTACAAGTGTCATTAAAGCTTCGAAACTCCAAAACCTCACCACTTAATTTGAAACCATCAAAATGAATGAAAAAGAAATTTTTGATGAATTTTATGCTAGACTTTTAGATATTGTTAATTCCTCTTTAAACTTGGGAGAGAAAATACCCGACAACCGAGTAGTAAAGAAAATTTTATGGTCCCTTCCCGATAGATTTATTCCAAAAGTGGTCGTTTTAAATTCTTTACCAACTTTAGCCTCTACGCTCGTAGGTGATTTACAAACCTATGAATTGGACATGTTTCCCTCTAAAACTAAAAAAAATAGAAAAGGACATTACTTTAAAAGCCCGAAAAGAGGAAAAACAAGTAGTAGAGAGCGAGAGTGATAGTGACTCGGAAGATATGGCCTTGTTTGCTAGGAGATTTCAAAAGTTTCTTAAAATTAACAAAGATAAATTTAAAAATGACTTTAAGAAATATGAAACTTCTAATCTTGACAAAGCCGAGAGGATCCTTAAAACTATTAATGAAAATGTAAATAGGGAGGAGTCCGAAAAATATTTTGGTTGTGAAGGGTATGGCCATAGGGCTTTTGAGTGTCCCACTAAACTAAGGAGAGAGGGTAAGAAACCAATTCCGTTTAATGCAACCCTTAGTGATAGTGATAATGAAGAGGGACCCGATTTCCCCTACTAAGCCCAACTTTCTGTCTTTTATGGCTAGTCATGTGAGTAATAGTGAGAACTCGTCTATTGATGAAACTTTAACACTTGACATTTCCAAGGTCATAGTTTATGACTCCCTTATTTTTTATGGTAGTGAGAATGAAGAAGAAAGAGAGAGTGAAAATGAAGAAGAGGTTAATGTGAGTGAACTTAAAAATGCTTTTCAAGAATTATATGAAGAATCTATTAAATTAAAAAGAGCTAATTTGAAGTTAGAACCAAGTTTAAAAGAGCATGTCATGGTCGTTGTTGATAGTACGTTAGTGGAAGACCTTAGGACACGAGAGAGATCTCTTCAAGAGAAGCTAGAATATATAGGAGGCGAGAGAGATAGCCTTAGGGGTCTAATGGAATCCTTGAAAAAGGAGCTTCTCGAGTTTGAAGATAGAAATGGTTTGTTAGAGTCTAGAATTTTAGAATTATAAGAACAATTAAAAGACTCTAGTAATGTCAAATTTGATTTGGAGTGTAGGTCCGAAAAACTTGATATAATCTTAGGCACGGTCCAAATTAAAAATGACACTTGTGGTTTAGGCTTCGCTACTTGTAATGAAACAACCCATAAAGCCAAAAGCAATGTTTTAAGAGAATCACCTTGGAAAGCCTTTAGAGATCAATCCTTAGGTCCCAATTTTCGACGTGTTTTTACTTGTGCTCATTATGGTCGAAAAGGTCATCTTAGAAAATTTTGTTTTGATCTTAAACGAGTTCCTAGAAAATCCCACCGTAAAGAAACCAAGGTAGTCAAGATTCCTACACCCAAAGATAGTCACTCATCATTAGTTTGGGTTAGGAGATACGACTTGGTAACTTTACAAGATAGGGTATTTGATTCTCATTTACTT
The DNA here is from genome assembly GCA_949130495.1 of Sambucus nigra. NCBI lineage: Eukaryota > Viridiplantae > Streptophyta > Magnoliopsida > Dipsacales > Adoxaceae > Sambucus > Sambucus nigra. Next base: position 99,298,384 of record OX422211.1, on the reverse strand, counting down.
TCACATGCTTCCTCCCTTGCAAAATCTAAAGGTTGAATGTGTTAGTTTTATTTGCATACTTTAGCTTTTGTACTTCATGCCAAATTATCATGTTAATTGTATGCTTGTTTAGTCATTTTCTAGTCATTGATTTATTCCATATCTTATGCTAGAAATCATGACTTATTTATCTTTTGTATTATATTTCTTTCATTTTTATTTGCGTTAAATGAAAAATACAAAAAGATTTTGTTTATCATTTGTATTTCACCTTTTATAATTTAGGATTAATGAAAAATACAAATGATTTTTGTTTGTCTTTTTAGTAAATATTTTTATTTTTGGTAAAAAATTAGAAAAACTCAAAAAGTTTTTTATTTTGTGTGTATTTTAGTTTGGCATATACTTGTGTTTGAATCCCATCTTTTTCGCTCCCATGTGGCTAGAACGTTTTGTTTAGATTGTCAATTCTTATTATGTTCTTTACCATGCTTACATGACGTAGTTGGATTTTGTGTTGATATAATGGATTCTATTTTTATATGCCTCTATTCACACATGCACGAGCTTTTTGAACCTTAACATCACATGTTATATTTGAGCTTTGTGAGGTGTTCTCCTACAAATCTAGTCATCTACATATTTGTGACCTAGGAGGACTAGTGCATGTCCAAATCCGTTGCACGTGAGATTTGTGAGAAATAAAAAAAAGATAAATATAAATGTGCACGGGGAAGGGCTCCGAAAGGATTTATTATCCTTTGCAAATAGTAAGCCACCGTTTGTTTGGACCTAAAAGAAATACGTGGTCCAAGGCCTAAAAATAGGAATGTGGCATTCAAAAGAAAAATAACTGCCAAGGCCTATGTTTAATTGATATATTCATTCAAAATATATATGCTTATTGAGGTAGATTGGATGGTATATCAACGGTTTGCACAATGTCCATTTATCCTAGTTGTACTTTCAATGTCATGACTCTATTGGTTTGTAGAATAATCAAAAGTCTAGGCTTGTATGCATTGTGTATGTTTATTCATTGAGTTCAATCTATATTACCACGTGAGGTTATATTCAAATGTGATGAAGTTTGCAATCAATTGAGAACTCCGTGAACATGTTTTAAGTGATTGGGTCTAAATTTAATTGTTTCTAGTTCACACCCCAACACTTCCGTTTCCATATGACACATTTTTGCCTCACGAGTGTGGAAAGCTTATCTTATTTTGTGTCATTTGTGTGTTTATATCTATATATGTGTACTTGCGTCTATTTGGTATATATTATGTATACATATATATGATATTTTGGTTTGGTCTTTGCCTTTCTTTATAGTCCATATATGCTTTAATTCATAATTGGTATCCATCTTGTTGCATTCTGTGTTGATATCACATGCTTAATACTTATGTATCATCTTGGTATCTGTTTCTTGCATCTTAGTCGGTATCCATTAGTATTTGTTGGATTTGTTATGACTTTGTTGCAATGTTCTTTAATGTTCTCATCACTTTATGCGCCATTGCATGTTTTTAGCTTGTTATTCCATTTTATTTATCCCTTTCTTAGTTTAGAGCGTGTATATGCGTTAATTGGTAAGATAAATTATTATTTTTTATTCTTTAGCCTTTGTCTATTCCTGAACAAAAAGGGGGAGAATGATAGGGGGAGAAATGGTATCTATTCCTATTATAATCGTATCTTAGTTTGGGGGAGATTTGTCTTAGGGGGATATGTCTTTCTAAGTTGATCATAGTTGATAAATGAGAGAATTAATTTATGGGGAGTACTTACTTTAATTGCATTAAATATTTTGATATTCCCTATGCATTTAATGAGTTTGCTTAAGTGTTCAGGAATTCTATTCTAAGTGGCAACTTTAACCGGCAAAGATTTTGATCCTTAGGTTGTTTGAGTCAAGCATTGTAATTTTATTTTGGGTTAGACTTTTGTAAGTCTAGTAGAGCTTGACGCTCCTTTAGGATTTTTGTTGGGTTTTATTCCGGAATAGCCAAAGGGGGAGATTTGTAAGTCCTTTGTAGTTTTGGCTCAATTCCGAACAAATACGTTTGAGTCATATGATAGAGTTATTGATCATCCTTCAAGCCTATGGCGTACTAAAGTTGAAGACGTAGCAACCAAGTTTAAAGCTTCATCAAAATGTCGAGTTTAAAGTGCCTCGTTTCTACGTCATCAATAATGTTCCGTTTACTCCTAAGGTATGAATGCATTTATATATATATATATATATATATATATATATATATGAGATTGGAACAATTTATATTGGGTGTACGTTTATTTAAAACTGTTCTTTAATTTCAGAAAGATTTTATTAAAACTTTAAAATCAAGTTTACAAAGTTTCTGGGCTAAAAATAGAATTTTTCAAACTTTCCAGAAGTTCATTCGAAGTGTCGTTCGAATGAGTTTGTCATTCGAACAACAATGTCGTACAAACGAGTTTGCCAACGAGTTCTCATATTGGCCTCTGGAACTTCGTTCGAAATGACGTTCGAACGAGATGGATGTTCGAACGAGATTTCTAACGAGTTCACACTAGAACTTCGTTAGAAGGTTCGTAAGGACACAAAAAAGATCCAATTGAATATGTAATTGCAACGATGAATATTGTAAGGACACAAATTTCTAATTGAGTCCTTTGTAGTTTTGGCTCAATTCCGGACAAAAACGTTTGAGTCATAGAATAGAGTTATTGATCATCCTTCAAGCCTATGACGTACTAAAGTTGAAGACGTAGCGGCCAAGTTTAAAGCTTCATCAAAATGTCAAGTTTAAAGTGCCTCGTTTTTACGTCATCAACAATGTTCCGTTTACTCCTAAGGTATGAATGCATTTTAATATATATATATATATATAGGAGCTTGGAACATTTTATATTGGGTGTACGTTTATTTAAAACTGTTGTTTAATTTCAGAAAGATTTTATTAGAACTTTAAAATCATGTTTATAAAGTTTTGGGCTAAAAATAGAATTTTTCAAACTTTCTGGAAGTTCATTCAATTCGAACGAGTTTGTCGTTCGAACAATAATGTCGTTCGAACGAGTTTGCTAATGAGTTCTCATATTGGCCTCTGGAACTTCGTTCGAATGAGATGGATGTTCGAACGATATTTCCAATGAGATTTCTAACGAGTTCACATTGGAACTTCATTAGAAGGCTCGTTCGAACGAGACTTCATTCGAATGAAAATCTCGTTCGAACGAGATTTGGCGAGAACAGGTATTTAGCCATTTTGAGCAGTTTTTCCCATGTTTCCCACTCCTTTACCCCACTAACTTTTGACAAAACTTAATAGTGCGGAAACCAACCTTTTTTGTTTAACTTTTTCATATCCTACAACCTCCAAGAGAGAGTTTTGAGATCAATATTCAAAGGGAAAAAGTTCATTATTTTTGAGTGTTCAATTCTTCAAGAAAAAATCTTTTAAACACTTGTTTATACCCAAAGTTTATTTAATCCAAGTTCCATATATATATATATATACACTTTTCTTGGAGTGTTTGGCACCGGTTTATCTCTCCATCCATTTGAAGAGAAGTTTGGGTTTGCTTCTAAATCCCATAAAGAAAAAGAGCTTGTTTTGTTGTGGCATTCTCATGTGGTGAAAGGCACCATGTGTGGTTAACGGTGTACCTATGTCTCATTGGTGAAGGCCAAGATTCTGGTGGAGCTCTGGGGTTGTCTACTAGGCGGAGGTATTTACAAGAAGAAGCGTCGGGACTTGAGAGGGATCGAGTCGAGTAATGTAAGTATTTTTGTCTTGTAATTTGTAAATCTATACTTAGTGGACTTAAGGCTAGGGCCGTCCGAGGCTTTTTCCCGTTGTGAGTTTTTCCTCGTACATCGCGGCGTAGTGATCCATTGTTTAATTTTATCTTTCTATATTACCTAGAACGCATGCTTAGGTAAAAGGATAAAATTTGGTTTAATCACTACTTAGGTTAAATTTGGTGCTACATAATAATTTGGGTAGTGTGTAGTTAATTCAAGTCAATAATTTAATTTGTCAAAATTGTTTTGGCCTAATTTGTTAAAATTGAGAAATATGACTTAGGCAAATTTCTAGGACTTGGGTTAATTAATTGTGTTTAAGTGAAATCAAATTGTGTGTGTGTTTTATCCTATTTCACTTTGTTTAATTTTAATTTGAAAAAGAAATTAAAAATTGTTAGGTTGTTTTAATTTGAACCATCATCTTACGCTTCCGCATCTATTTAAAAGGAAATTACTTTTTGAAGAGTCAAAAGAATTTTGTTTAAATTGGGGTCCCTCGCGCATTTTCATTCATATATATATATATATATATATATATATATATATATATATATATATATATATATATATATATATATATATATATATCCTTATTTACACATTTAAGACTAACAGTCCTATATCACAAATAAAAGGATGTGTTTAACGAAAAGGAGAGGCGCATATTCATATAAATGTATTTGTTTTATTTGTGTGAGATAGTGGCCAGATTAAATTTTCCATGGGGATCGTTTTTTCGTAATTTTTCTTAGTCTTGTTAATAAGGTATGTGAGCGAACTTCATATGTACAAATTGCTTTAAACTCTAGCGTTGCTTCGGGCTTAAAGTATATATGTGAATATTGAATCACAATTCATTGTTTTGGGTCTTTTCCAACTGACTTGAATGAAAAAAAATCACACACACACACACACACACAGAGAAATAGAGAGTAAATGCATACAAAAAAATCAAAAAATAACAATCATTTCCAAGCATATTTATTTTAATATTTATAATGATTATATAAATCAATCTTTTATTTTATTTATAATATTACTCGTAGTAGTAAGGCATTATTTAAATATTTATAACAATGCACGATTATGTAAATCAATCTTTTATTTTATTTTTAATATTAGTTGTAGTAGCAAGGCATATGATGGTGAGTTTAAATTTATTGAACCTTTAGTCACTACCCTAACTCAAATATTAAATTAATAGAAAAGTAGTTGCTCAAGATCTGATAACTTTTAATGTTTTCACAATAGGGTGAGAGTGTATCGAGGAAAATTACTATACTAACAACGCATTAGCAAAAGAAAACCTTTATAGTCGGATATTTAAGAGAACATTAGCTTGCGAGATTGGTAGTGCACATTTTTAACTTTATGACAAAGGGTGATGGTTGCCTTTTTGACATTGGTCAGAGCGGCACAGCAACATCGAAAGAGCTCGCTTCAATGCTAAGATGGTAAAAATCAAAGGGGTTGAAATGGACTTTTTTACTCTGCCTTCTATGTGCCAAATGACTGAAAAAATTCACCATAAAACCCTTCCACAACCAAAGAACCCTCCTCCAAACTATTAAACATTCCATAATGATGAACCTTAAAAATGACATAAATTTTCGAAATCATTATTTGTTTGTTTTGGATGAAATGAGATTTAAGTATGAAGAAGGTTGAATATGTGGCCATTTAGCATTTCGAATGGTATTACAACTTTTATAACACTAACATATAATCTATCTTTATTCTAAAATGTCATACAACTATAATTTATGCTTTATATTGAGAGTGTGAATGTGGATCTTACAAAAGTAATTAGTGCATTTGATTTCTCATATGCGTGGCTAGCAATTTCCTCACTTTGTGCCAAATGTAATTTCATCTCATATACATCCCATCCTCCCCATGTCCTTTATTATTCTTCATTTTTGTGCCAAATATTATTTTATCTCCTCTACATCCATCCTTTTTTATTTGTCATTCGTCCCATCATCAAACCCTCTCAAGTCCTCTATCTCACCCTCTCATCAAGCCCTTTTAAGTCCTCTTTCTCTCTTAATCCCTTCTACCTACAACCGTGTTTCTCATCAGACAAACCTTGCTGAAAAATAGATACTCTCTTAAAACATGCATGATCCACATTTTATTGATAACCCATTTTCAGATTCACTTAATGTTCAAGTATTATCTTTGTTATATTCTTCTTCTCTCTGATCCGCATTTTATTGTTCCCAGCTAATCTTTTATACATGTGTGTACGTGTTGGGTTTAAATTTATGGTTCAGTTTTTAAGAAATCTAAGTTGTATAATTTTGTATCACCTCTTACTTTCCCATTTTAATCTTTTATGTGTTTTTGTATGAATTTTTTTTGGTCTTTTTCCTCAGTAACTTTGTTTCTACAGTAACTTCCTTAAAGTGAAATTCTTAAAAAGAAAACTTTTTCCTCCTTTTGTACCAATCATTTCCATTAATTCTATAGTTCTATTTTTCCCCATCTATATTTTTGGGAAGTTTACTTACAATGGGTTTTTTTTCCAGATGGTTCTGCATTTAAATTATAAATTCTCTTTTAGTTCAGGTAGAATAGTTCGGTCGAAGACATTTCCCCTAAATTTTAATTTCTCTTACAGAGTAAACTAAAAAGAAGCTTCAATTGTTTCCCTAAATTATTTTGATTTTCATGTTTTTTTATTTTTGTACCTAAAATTTTATATTTTGCGATTTCTGCACTAATAAAAAAATTTCATCACAGATTCCTATAATCCACCTTTATTTCGTTGGTTTATTATTTAGTTTCTTGCAAATTTCTATGAGTCTTACTATTTTTTGTTTGACCTATCTCTCCTCTGTTGGCATTCAAAGTTTGTACAAATGCCAAAGGCTTTATCTTTATTGTTGGTTAAATGTAAAATTACTCTTCAACATGTATATCACGATTTTTATTTATTGTTTATATTATAGGTTGAGATATCTGTTGGCAATGTTTATGATGCTCCACATGGTTAGAATTGAGTTGTCACAGTTATTTGATAAAATATTGATCCACAAAGAGTTTATTCTTACCTTGATGGAGTTGACTTGCTGAATGAGATCGCTGATTTCTACGAATAAAGAAAAAATTTCTTATTTATATTTGGTAATAGTTCGTGTACCTTATTATTGTTATTTATTAATATATTGATACATGAAGTGTTGATTTTCACCTTAATGGAATTGAGTTGCTGATTCAGATTGCTCGGTTTTCATTAATAAAGCAAAGATTTTTTTTATTTATATTTTGTAAAAGTTTGTATACCCTAAATCTATTTTAAATTTTTGATGGAGCTGACTTACTGATTGATATTAGTTTTTATGAATATTTTTTTAATTTACTTACGGGTTGATGTCAGTTATTGATTCCTACATCTGTTTTGGATCTATAATAACTTAAGGATCTTGATAACTAAGAGTATCTCAAAGGCGTGAAGGTGGGGTTGTCCCTTGCAAAATAGAGGCGAGTCTCTTAGAATGGGTCGAGGAGTTAGATCTCAAGGACAAAAAAGTTGCGGTTTCGGGGGGTATCAAGTCTGCGTTGGCCCTTCTATTGGAAGGTTCAGTTGTTCCGTCTCCCTTCATGAAATCTACGGTGGTCATATTTCCACAAGAGGCCTAAGAAAAGGTGGAAATTTATGTTCTTAATCATTGTGTACACAACCTAATCTCGGTAGCTGCCAATCCAACTAACCGTTGCACCAAAGTATATTAAGTGGTTTGACGAGTAGGTATATCTACATTTACTTTTTTTTTCTTCTTTGTTGCATAAATACTTTAATAAAAAACTAATTTGTTGCATAAATACTTTAGTGAGATACTAATATGTAACTATTTAAAAAAAATTTCTCACCCACAATATATTTTACATAATGTATACCACAATAGATTTTTTTCCATAAAAAATTACAGTAGAGTTAATATTTTTTTTGTATCAGTGGTCCGTAATTTGATTTAGGGGTATTCTACTACAAGGGGAAAGAATAAAAGAAGAAGAAGAATGGGTAGAACAAGTAACATTGAAATTAGTGAGTTATTCATTAATATGTTGATTATTGTTTATTAGCTTTTTTTGCTCACCAGGACCCTAAGAGATAATTTTGGAAGTGATGGGATACAACTCATTAGCCATGATTCTAATGTGCAAACTATATCCATGTGACTCAAATAATTAAGATTTTTAAGTTGCACAAAATGTGATTCTGATGTGTAAAATAAAAGCCATGATTTTTGGTATAGGTACGATTTAAAAAATAATATGTTTAAGATTAGATTAATGATTGGTAATAGTTAACGGTTGCATCATTTTATGGACAATAGAACATATTTGACTTTGATTTTTTTTCTTAAGAAAATCTCACTAGGAGCAATGATTCGTTAAACAAAATAAAAAAAATTATTGTGATTTTAAGAATAAATTATTTTGATTAAATTATTGCAATTTGTTTCTCTACTTTCCTTTCCAGATAAAGGAGATGAGTTTTTTGTGTTTGAGGATTGCTTGGTTTGGATTAAAAATGGTAAAATATGTTGAACTATTTAGGAATAAGTTGTGTTCACCCTTTTTGTGAGTTTTTTTGTCTTACCTTACCTCTCTCTTTAACTTGCAAGACTGTTACAAAAAAGTCGCCTAGCTCACGCATCCCGTGGGTTTACAACTTGTGAATCTATATTATACTTGTAAAATGGAAGACTATCCATTTAGTATGGCGTTCAACCATGCTACCACATGGCACTCTTAATACATTAAGCTTCTCTCTCATATCATTATACACCATCCATTCGTCTTCCAACCTCTTAGGCCTCCCATTAGCAAAAAGGAGTATAAAAGTACATGTTGAACATCATCTCGCCTATCCATGTGTGAAAATGTTACGAATAAACTCTTAGTCCTCTCTTTGTCCATGTAACCAGAGGGACATAGACGATGTCTGCTCTTTCCGGTCTCCATTATCTAACAACATCTATAAAACAAACAGTCCATAGCCCTCCAATGAATGGAAAAGGAATATCCATATGCCGCCCATATCTCTTTCTCTTCCACACAAATTGTCGCCTCTTTTCACTTTATATATACACACACACACACACACACACACACACACATCCCCAAACTGAGTCATCTCTAATGTGATAATGTGAAAAAATAATACGAAAGTCAATCTTTACGATGATGTGCTCTAAACTAATTCCTTAATGAATCCATTTTGTTTTGAAAAAGATTTATGACTTTTTGAAAATTTGGTTGTCAAATGGGTGGTCAGATCACATTGGGTGATTTGTCTATACATTTTCTATTTGATCAACTATCTTTGTAAAGATGGTAATGCTTTTTGTAATTCATCCATTTCTAAGGATATTTTTTAGGGTTTTAATGATTTTGAGTATTAATTTTTTTATTGTTAAATTTTACGTTCTCTCTCTCTCTCTCCCCCTATATATATACACACACACACACTAGATCAAATATTTATGTTGTGAAGAACTATTTTCGTGAGTATGTATGTCAATGAAATTGATGTGGGAGGATGTGATGAACCCACTTCAAGTGGGTTGCGGGGAGGTTGAGGAGTGATTTGTTTACCTATAGGATACCGCTTATTCTAATTTCTCTTCATGCATTACAATGAACTTATTGAGGTTTAGATCTAGGTGGAGGTTGGGTTTGGTAGGGCATTCATCTGTGAAAACCTTTTTTCATCTGATGAGTGTACTATTTTTTCAATTATTAATTGTTTTGTTTTGAATCTTTAGATCTCAGAGGAAACTTTTAGGAACTTTGGTTGTGACAAATATATAAGGAATGCAATCCTCAATATTCACACAATAGGTACCATTTAGATATGAAAATGACTCCATTAAACACAATAATTTATTTTAAAAAATTTGCAAAATCAACAGATAACACAACAAGATATAATATTGACAAGATCGCAACAAATATTTCCAATTTTTTGTCATAATACCGTTCTGCCTGCAAAATGTTAAGCTATTCAATGGAATTAATCATATGCTCGGAATAACAAAGGATCTTGATAATAGGTCTTCTTTACATATGACATTACTTAAGTAGTATCATTAAATCACTTTCTTCAACATGCCAGATTTTCATAGTTATTGAATCTTTACGATTAGAATGCATTTTCTAATGAAATCTATTTGGAAAAAAATTCTTATAGGAATAATTGGAGCAAAAAACATGTGGAGCATATTTTAATACATACTTAATAAATGGAACCTATTCAATGATTGTTTTCATCTAGAAAAGAGACCATAATATTTACAATATAAAAGCCATAAATCCCAACCTTAAATAGTAAAGAACTAATAAGTCATAAGAATCAATTAACTCGTTATTCATATTATGGGCCAAGTCAACAATTGTAAGGAGCATTTACATAAGAATAAAAAAATTTACGATAATGTTTTACAAAATCAACTCTTAATGTTACTTAAATTGATGGATCAAGTCAACAATTTTTGAATTTTATGTATATATATGACATGAGTGTAATATAGTTTTATTCCATCTTTTTACAGAACAACTAAATTACTTTCTTCATAGGTACAAGTTATGATCATCTAACACATGGCTGGATTGTCTACTTGTGATGTAAATCACATTTGTTGTGAAATGTGTATAAAATATCAATACAGTGCTTTAAAAAAGAGAATTAAATTGAACATGTACATGTGCAGGGGCGGACCCACACCATCCCGAAGCGGTGCAGCCGCACCAACAAGATTTTCTGAAATTTTTGTTGGGTATAGTGTAAAAAAATGTCATGGACCTATGTGTAAGCTATTAGCAGTAGATAAGGGTAATTAAACTTTGGGGGTGAATATGTAAATACATTAAAGAGATTTAAAATCAAACCTAAACCTATTCTCTCCCTCTCTCTTTCTTTCACTCAGTAGCTAACCTTCGGTTTGTCTCCCTAAAGACACAACCCTCTCCTCCTCTCCCTTGCTGCCCGCCCTCTTTTTTCTCTCGTCCAGCCACTGTCATCCAGCCACTGCCTAGCTCCTCCTCCTCTCGCAGCAGCATCCCTCCTCCTCTGGGGTCAGCATGGCACCGGTATTTTTTTTCAGTCTGTTTTCTTATTTTATAAAACTTTGATTTGTTGTTGATGAAATTTTATGGATATTGATAATGTATGGAACTTGGATATTGCTCAAATTTTATTAGTTAATTTGTATGAAATTTTTTAGTTAATTTGTATGAAACTTTAATGTTGGTTTATCACGTAGGGATAAAAAATGGGTGAATATTAATCACTAATTTCATAGGGTTAAAGTTACAAAATAAAGTAAATTAACTTTAAAAATCCGCCTCTCTTTTGTTATTTAATTAGCATGAAACTTCAGTTTAATTTAATTCCATTTGAATGAAACTTCAATTTTAATATTAATGTTTCAGCCCCTAAGTATTAGTTTGTTCATTGTTGGTTTGTTAGGATAATATTATATTAACATATTGTATACATAAAAAATTCACAAACAAAGTAGGAGTCCAAATTTAGTTAATTAATACCTCCACATTTTTAGGGTTAAAAATTTGCAAAAAAAAGTAAAAACAACACAAAAAATTCACCCCGTGGCCTCCCGCCCCCAAACCCCCAACCTTCGTCAGACATTTTGGCACCACCGACTCAAAATCCTAGGTTCGCCACGTGTTATTGTCCTCCAAACTTTAAGTAAAGAGTTCATTGTGATAATTGTATGGAAATATTTTCTTATTAATATGAACAAATTTCCTATGCTAATATTTTTAAGCCATATTGTTCAAAATGAAACATAACTCTCCAATTATTCGATCGTCAAAAATAAATTAATTATCAAGAGCTTAAGAATTACTATCGTATGGTTTTTTTATATTTAATATATTTATAATACTTAGATATTTGATAGTTGTGTAGTTATTTATAATTTTTGATTTATTTCGCATGTTTTATTACTCATATTTCCAACATATTAACTATGCATTTGAATTATGAAGTTTTTTGCAAATTACACTATGACCTAAAGGTTTTTAATGAGTCGTACTATATGGTTTGTTTCAATGTTTCCTTCCACTTTCTTTCTTTCTTGCACTAATATTTTCGTTTCACAGGTGATAACGGGATACAAAAGCCATTTGCATCATTAAAATTTTGGTGCATATATCCATTTGATATTAGTTGTTGTTATAAAGTTAATGTATATATATATATATATATTGCATTACATGTGTGCATTGTTTTAATATTAAACATTTCTATATGAACTCATAGAAAAAAACAAGAAACAGTTTTTTAAATATAATTAAGAGTCCATGCATATTTGTAAATCTTTCTATAATGACATATACATAAGAATTATATTTCATCCATGCATTGTGCGGGCTGCAAACTAGTATATGTATATATCTATACACTAATCTAAAATGCTATACAAGGTAGTAAATGGTTCGGTTTTTGTAAGTTGTCCACGTGGTAACAAAAAATAAAATATGTCGATCTCTGCTTCTCTCTACGTTTTTACTGCAGGAAGTTGGGGAGACTTTTCATTTCCTCTTAACCCTTTATACCCCCCCCCCCCCCCCCCTCCTCTCTTTGATTATGTACATAGCACAACCTCTCCCGTCACTTCAACCTCAACAACTCTTCAATCCACTGTCTCCTTTTTTTCAAGTGAGAATAGTCTCTCTCCTAATCGCTTCATTTTATTCATGTCTCTTTATACACAAAAGAAGACTTTTCAGTACCATTCCATCTGAAGTTGGAGCCATGAATCTATCAGTAGTGTAAAAAGAGGAGAAAAATGGACTGCCCAACTTGTACATCCCTCTCTATTTTCTAATATTGCAAGCTCGGCTATAACAATCCGTCCATCGACTTCAAGATCGAATATAAAATATGTTATTATAGGTAGATGAACAATCTAAAGGAGACAAAATCAGACAAGTCAAAGATAAGGATGTTGTTCAGAGTATGTCCTATTGTTGTGCTGTGATTTTAGGTTCAAATGCTACAAAGTCGAGTCCTTACTTTTTTACGGTGGCTAAAAAATGTTTGAAAGCTTAGACTGGTTTGGTAGTTGGATTGGTCCAAGAACAAGGTGGGTATCATTCTTGAGGTGATTGTGCTGGATTGTTTGGGTTAGTTCTGGTTTAGCGGTTCAATGTTGTGCGGGTTAGTTCTGATTTAGACTGTTCATTTTGGGTTGTATTTGTTCAGCACTGAGATTGGAAAGTATTTTGCTTTATATTTATTTGGTGATGAGATGTTTAGGGGTTAAGAATGATAATTACTGGGGTAATATATATATATACAAGCAGGAGAGAAAAGTAAACGGGTGAGAACCCGAATTGTGAAAAATATTTAGCAAGTGTGTTAACCGTGCATAATAATTATCGGTGCACTTATTTCATAATTAAAGTGAAATCGCACTCTCGTGGAACCCCAACTCACCTCTCATCTAAAGGCGCGCACCTATTCGCGTCCTCAAGTTTTATTAGTTAAATTACCCCCAATTTTATTAGGTCAACCTAACTTATCATAGGCCTAGCCTATACCCACGAGGGTTACTTTCCCGTCATAATCTAAGTATCCACCTTTTCTAATCCTACTAGATTATGATTACAACAATTATGCCATAAAAGGCTTAATGGATTCCGATTTATAATTTCATGAATTATAATTCTTAATACGTTAAACCCTATATATATATATATATATATACATATGTATATATACATATATATAGGCTAAAATATAAGAATTTATTTCTAAATATCATGCACATGGATTAATGGCAAAACTTCTCTCTAATCTCAAAATTGTACTACGTTTCGTGCGTGGAGAGTCTCGCAAAGCGAAATCCAAACAAGGACCCACCCCGTTACACTACTCCTGAAAATGTCACGACTAGAGATCCATTATGCCATATATGTAATTACTTCTCTCAAATCTCGACATTGCACTGCGTTGCGTGCGTGACGTGTCTCGCAAAGCGAAATCCAAACAAGGAACCACCTCGTTACACTACTCCTGGGCAATGTCGATCCTAGAGATCCATAATCCTTAACATACGATTTTAATACTACCATTACTACTAAACTTTTAAACTATAATATGAAAACAACTAAAAATCTCCAATAATAACCTTGGGATGATGTAACCGAAGTGTTCCTTAAATGCGATACATCAACCCCCAAATAATCTGGTACACCATAATCATCCAAGATGTACCCCAATAGCAATACCATATCCTCTCATCTATAGGATATATATAAATATATATATAGGTATTTTATTCCAACCATATATATACATGTACCATCATCATTCATCCAATAGCCAAGTGTACATACTGCATATGATGTACAAGGCCATGCACATAATATACCCGGCTATATATAGCGCCGATAAAACTGCATCAATGCTATCATCTTCCCAGTGCCCGGCTCACGTAGCAATACTGGGGCCACCATGGTGGGACTAAACGACACCCATCTCGTGGTAAACTCACGCACACGACGTCCCGGTAAGTGGTCATAGCTCCAAACCGGCAATGAGACGAAACATACCCACCACGTCTCATCCCAAAATAAATATATATATATCATATAATAGCACACGGGACGACTATGACCTGGGGAATATCCACACCCTGCTTTTCTAGCCAGGATGCTCACCCTCTACGCGCGCAACTTCCCAATGATAGCATGAGCGGGGTATGCTTAACCAAATAAGTATATATATCATTTACATGAACAATATATATATACATCCATATGATCCAATCATATGATCAAATATTAAACCATCATATAAGGTTTAAATATCCATACCATGTACATCCATACATAAATATATCCATATTATTCATATACATACAGATATATATCAACACATGTTCACATATCCTTATGTCTATATATATAAAATAATTCTCGTTCATATGTATAATATATATATATATATATATATATATATATATATATATATATATATATATATATATATATATATACCCGGATATAAGTATACATAATCCTCAACATACAAGCCGTCACCACCATTTCCTTTAAATTTACCTCGATATGTGGATACAATCTCTCACTTGAAACATATTCAATCATTTTTCCTATGATGAATAGTCTCCCAAAACCATATGTATATATCTATACATATATATTCAACATTAGGGTTATCACCCGAGAGTTTGTGTAGGAATCCATCACTACACATTTCATCCATATTCAAAAGTACGTAGTTTCCTTTAGTACTATTTAACCATAGGCACACACATGACTTAATAGTCTAAAACCTCAATTTATTCCAACCGCATTTCAAGTGTTGGAATCTCAATGGTCATATCCCCATAATTACGTGTAAACTATCCTAACTAGAATTTATGCTACCGCTTATTTTAGTCGATAGTACGATCCAATCATTCCCAAATCTTGCTTAAGGTTCAATTGTTCTTATGAACCCTTACTCCTATCGCATTACCAATTGTTCCTTAATTTAAACATCTCTAAGGGTTCATGACTCCTCTTTCTCATTAATCCCCAATTATAACTTACTAGAATCCTATTGCTATAAGGATTCAATATGCCTATCGGACTATAATCTCCTAACATACCTTCTTAACTCTCTCTCTAGGAGTTCTAAACCTCCTATCGTGTCTATAATTTCTTTGGATATATAATTAGGATTCTCGACCTTGACGAGGTATCCCCCATAATTTCTACACACAACAAAAATCCATACGTGGATATATTTCTCCCAAATACCCTAAGGAGTCCCCAAAATCCTAATATGTGAGAAATTACTTCAAAGTCTCCAAGAACATATCTCTTACATCATAAGAGAAGGCCCCCATATCAATAAACTCAACCAAGAAGGGTTTGGAATCATTAGGGAGAAAACACCTCAAAATGCCCTGTTTCTGAATCGATTCGGCCCTATTCCGAATCGATTCGGCCTAGCGAATCGATTCGGCCTCCAAGGAGAATCGATTCGGGTCCAAAGACCTGGGCTTCTTCCATAGGCCAAATCGATTCGGCTTAGGTTCGAATCGATTCGGTCAATGCAGACCTGCCAATTCCCTTAAACCGAATCGATTCGCATAAGGGGGCGAATCGATTCGGGCGTGCAAATTTTGAAGGGGTCTTCTTCTTCATCAAAACCCACGAATTCTAAACCCTAAATTTTTTTATTCCAACCCCCAAATCTTTATCACAACATGATTCTAAGCCAATAAATCAACCCAAAGTTGATCCCAACCATTTCTAATCCATTAAATCCATATTTAAACATTGATTTCAAGATTAAACCTAAAATCTAGGTTTTGATGTTAATACCCAAAAATCCATTTCTTTACCCCACAAATTATGAAATGAAATACACAAATAGCTATTTAGCAAGATTAAACACTTGCCTCATATTTGTAGAGGTTGGATCGTCCTCGATGACGCGGTTGGGCCGGAAATCCCCAAGCTTTCTTCCTCTCTCTCCTCTTTTCTTCTTCTTTCTCCCTCTAGGGCTTTTTCTCTCTTTCTCTAAATGAGAAAGGCTTGATCCGTAAGCCTTAAATCCTTTAAAACAATAAACCCAATTTAAGTGTTAATACACAATTTAAATGACTCGTTTACTCCAATTCGAGCCAACTGACTTAAAAATAAACCGGAACCGAAATAAAACTCAATGACTGTCATTTTGACTATCTCGACCCTTCCGGGATCGATGGTACACTCAAAATCATCATCCGGAATACTTTAAAATATTCTCTATTTTTGGGCCTCAATTCCCAAATTTTGAAATTCTCCAATTTAATTAAATTTTATTTTCCCAAAATTTAATTTCTCAGTCTCAAAAGTCTTGGGGTGTTACAATCTTCCCCCCTTACAAAAATTTCGTCCGCGAAATTTAAGGCATACCTAGGACCTCAATATCATCTAGTCCTCACATAAATCCTTAGGATCACTATACCGATCCTTCCTGGGTCTCATGTCGAACCATATACTTTTTAAGCAACTACTACCCAGAGCGCCCATACACCCCGTATCCGAGTTTCCACTCGTAGAATTATAATCAGGCTCCATTAACCTCAAATCATAATATAACTCTCAGCAATATAACCTATAACAACATATTAATTATATAGAAGTTTGAAAATTCCCACTGGTTGAACTCTCCTCAATTCCTGACGCTAGCCACCTTCGTGCGGGGGAGGTCTCGCAAGCGAAATCCAAACAAGGAACCCTCCCAATACACTACTGTGTAGCTAGGTCGGGGATTGAGATTAGTTGAACCAGGGTTAAGGTTTTATAAAAAGATTTTCTTCATATTTTTAGATATTGCCCGAGGGCCTAAACAACAATACAATATAAATAAATATAATCCGCGTCTTTCGACACGCCAAACAAATGCCTTATGTTCAAAACACAAGGTCTCAACAAATACCACACTTCTAACCACTACCTAGTTCTCCAAACTAGCACAACTATGAGTTAAATTATCCGCTCAACAACGAGTTTACTAACTCTAAACCTCTCAGTTACCATTCCTATACATCACATCAATACTTTTCCATTAACTAAGTTCTCCCCTCAAAGAACCAACAACCTTAACAATTTACATTCCCAAAATCAATAGAGCCACTCTCTACTAGCTCCTGATAGGACGTTGCACTATCCAGAAGATATCGCATAAAGACCACACTTGCCCACTCCTTCTCAAGGCCTAATTCTCCTCAAAGAATTTTCTTCCTCGTAAATCCTTCCTAACCATTTTGAAGGACAACGCTATTGCGACTATCGAAAACTCCCTAGTCCTACACAACGAAACTGAGTCTTCAAAGGCATTCTCCCTCATCCTAGAAGGAGATACTCCTGATATTGGGACAACTCCACCTACCTCACCTCGGTAAGAGTCACCAACATTAGGTTTCCTAGCGAAGGTTAACAGATTCTCAATCTAACCCCCCCCCCCCAGGACTACACTACATGCCTCTCCTCGGATTTACCTTACTAAGACCAAAATTCGCCATTTGAGTAAATTTCCTTTCTTACTCAACTGCCGATAAATCACCTCGAACCACTGCTAGAAATCTCCTCAATAACTCCTCCGAAACCAGGGAAAACAAATACCCCCGATTAAAGCGTACCCAAGATATGATATGGGTATTGTACTTTTAATCTTATCCTTTCCTAGACGACAAAATATAGGCGACGTCTGAAACGAAACAAGAGCAACTATTATCAGAACGCCAATCAAGTGAATATACTTCACAGAAGAAAACAACGCAGTGAACACAACAGTCCGAATTATAGGGCTTTATGTCAAGAACGTTAACCGAAGAATGGAAAAACTCGCACAGATCCTAAGGACTCTAGAACCTGATGCTCTGATACCATCTGTAACACCCCGCTTAAAATAATAACGGGTGGCCAGCCCTATACTATATTAAATCAGGAATTTCAGATGGTCCAGTCTCAACATCAACTGTCGGTACTATATAATATAGGACTAACTACCCGATATCATATAAGCGAGATGTTAAAATAATTTAAAACATGCAACATACCACGACACAATACTATAACACTACGAATAAAGGGAAGAAAGATGCAGGAAAGGACTATAAAAAAATGAAATGCTATAACTATTAATGAATATGCCATAAGGAGATAAACCCGAATAAGCTGTCGGGTCACAGCCAATACAACAACTGAAATGGAATAAATATAAATATGTATATAAATATCCCTTGGGTACAAAACCCGATATACAACATGAATCCTACCTAGAATTTTAAAAGGAGGAAGCGACTACCAGATACATCCCGCAACAGTCCGCACATGTCACGGCTCCCAAGACTCTAGATAGAAGGTCATCCGGCGTCCCTGCGGTGGGATACCTGTGGTAATATATATATATATATATATATATATATATATATATATATATATATATATATATATATATATATATATATATATATATATATATATATATATACAAGCAGGAGAGAAAAGTAAACGGGTCAGAACCCGAATTGTGAAAAATATTTAGCAAGTGTGTTAACCGTGCATAATAATTATCGGTGCACTTATTTCATAATTAAAGTGGAATCGCACTCTCGTCGAACCCCAACTCACCTCTCATCTAAAGGCGCGCACCTATTCGCGTCCTCAAGTTTTATTAGTTAAATTACCCCCAATTTTATTAGGTCATCCTAACTTATCATAGACCTAGCCTATACCCACGAGGGTTACATTCCCGTCATAATCTAAGTATCCACCCTTTCTAATCCTACTAGATTATGATTACAACAATTATGCTATAAAAGGCTTAATGGATTCCGATTTATAATTTCATGAATTATAATTCTTAATACGTTACCCCTATATATATATATACATATGTATATATACATATATATAGGCTAAAATATAAGAATTTATTTCTAAATATCATGCACATGGATTAATGGCAAAACTTCTCTCTAATCTCAAAATTGTACTACGTTTCGTGCGTGGGGAGTCTCACAAAGCGAAATCCAAACAAGGAACCGCCCCGTTACACTACTCCTGACAATGTCACGACTAGAGATCCATTATGCCATATATGTAATTACTTCTCTCAAATCTCGACATTGCACTGGGTTTCATGCGTGAGGTGTCTCGCAAAGCGAAATCCAAACAAGGAACCACCTCGTTACACTACTCCTGGGCAATGTCGATCCTAGAGATCCATAATCCTTAACATACGATTTTAATACTACCATTACTACTAAACTTTTAAACTATAATATGAAAACAACTAAAAATCTCCAATAATAACCTTGGGATGATGTAACCGAAGTGTTCCTTAAATGCGATACATCAACCCCCAAATAATCTGGTACACCATAATCATCCAAGATGTACCCCAATAGCAATACCATATCCTCTCATCTATAGGATATATATAAATATATATATAGGTATTTTATTCCAACCATATATATACATGTACCATCATCATTCATCCAATAGCCAAGTGTACATACTGCATATGATGTACAAGGCCATGCACATAATATACCCGGCTATATATAGCGCCGATAAAACTGCATCAATGCTATCATCTTCCCAGTGCCCGACTCACGTAGCAATACTGGGGCCACCATGGTGGGACTAAGCGACACCCATCTCGTGGTAAACTCACGCACACGACGTCCCGGGAAGCGGTCATAGCTCCAAACCGGCAATGAGATGAAACATACCCACCACGTCTCATCCCAAAATAAATATATATATCATATAATAGCACACGGGACGACTATGACCTGGGGAATATCCACACCCTGCTTTTCTAGTCAGGATGCTCACCCTCTACGCGCGCAACTTCCCAATGATAGCATGAGCGGGGTATGCTTAACCAAATAAGTATATATATCATTTACATGGACAATATATATATACATCCATATGATCCAATCATATGATCAAATATTAAACAATCATATAAGTTTTAAATATCCATACCATGTACATCCATACATAAATATATCCATATTATTCATATACATACAGATATATATCAATACATGTTCACATATCCTTATGTCTATATATATAAAATAATTCTCGTTCATATGTATAAGATATATATATATATATATATATATATATATATATACCCGACTAAAGTATACATAATCCTCAATATACAAGCCGTCACCACCATTTCCTTTAAATTTACCTCGATATGTGAATACAATCTCTCACTTGAAACATATTCAATCATTTCTCCTATGATGAATAGTCTCCCAAAACCATATGTATATATCTATACATATATATTCAACATTAGGGTTATCACCCGAGAGTTTGTGTAGAAATCCATCACTACACATTTCATCCATATTCAAAAGTACGTAGTTTCCTTTAGTACTATTTAACCATAGGCACACAGATGACTTAATAGTCTAAAACCTCAATTTATTCCAACCTCATTTCAAGTGTTGGAATCTCAATGGTCATATCCCCATAATTACGTGTAAACTATCCTAACTAGAATTTATGCTACCGCTTATTTTAGTCGATAGTACGATCCAATCATTCCCAAATCTTGCTTAAGGTTCAATTGTTCTTATGAACCCTTACTCCTATCGCATTACTAATTGTTCCTTAATTTAAACATCTCTAAGGGTTCGTGACTCCTCTTTCTCATTAATCCCCAATTATAACTTACTAGAATACTATCGCTATAAGGATTCAATATGCCTATCGGACTATAATCTCCTAACATACCTTCTTAACTCTCACTCTAGGAGTTCTAAACCTCCTATCGTGTCTATAATTTCTTTGGATATATAATTAGGATTCTCGACCTTGACGAGGTATCCCCCACAATTTCTACACACAACAAAAATCCATACGTGGATATTTTCTCCCAAATATCCTAAGGAGTCCCCAAAATCCTAATATGTGAGAAATTACTTCAAAGTCTCCAAGAACATATCTCTTACATCATAAGAGAAGGCCCCCAAATCAATAAACTCAACCAAGAAGGGTTTGGAATCATTAGGGAGAAAACACCTCAAAATGCCCTGTTTCCGAATCGATTCGGCCCTATTCCGAATCGATTTGGCCTAGCGAATCGATTCGGCCTCCAAGGCGAATCGATTCGGGTCCAAAGACCTGGGCTTCTGCCATAGGCCGAATCGATTCGGCTTAGGTTCGAATCGATTCGGTCAATGCAGACCTGCCAATTCCCTTAAACCGAATCGATTCGCATAAGGGGGTGAATCGATTCGGGCCTGCAAATTTTGAAGGGGTCTTCTTCTTCATCAAAACCCACGAATTTTAAACCCTAAATTTTTTTATTCTAACCCCCAAATCTTTATCACAACATGATTCTAAGCCAATAAATCAACCCAAAGTTGATCCCAACCATTTCTAATCCATTAAATCCATATTTAAACATTGATTTCAAGATTAAACCTAAAATCTAGGTTTTGATGTTAATACCCAAAAATCCATTTCTTTACCCCACAAATTATGAAATGAAATACACAAATAGCTATTTAGCAAGATTAAACACTTGCCTCAGATTTGTATAGGTTGGATCGTCCTCGATGACGCGGTTGGGCCGGAAATCCCCAAGCTTTCTTCCTCTCTCTCCTCTTTTCTTCTTCTTTCTCCCTCTAGGGATTTTTCTCTCTTTCTCTAAATGAGAAAGGCTTGATCCGTAAGCCTTAAATCCTTTAAAACAATAAACCCAATTTAAGTGTTAATACACAATTTAAATGACTCGTTTACTCCAATTCGAGCCAACTGACTTAAAAATAAACCGGAACCGAAATAAAACTCAATGACAGTCATTTTGACTATCTCGACCCTTCCGGGATCGATGGTACACTCAAAATCATCATCCGGAATACTTTAAAATATTCTCTATTTTTGGGCCTCAATTCCCAAATTTTGAAATTCTCCAATTTAATTAAATTTTATTTTCCCAAAATTTAATTTCTCAGTCTCAAAAGTCTTGGGGTGTTACACCTTTCGATAATCCAACCTTTGGAGGGGAGAAGTATTTCATTACTTTTATCGATGATTCTTCATGTTATTGTTATTTATACTTGCTGCATGACACATCTCAATGTGTGGACGATGTACAAGTGTTCATCACTAAAGTCGAAAGGCAACAATATAGAAAAGTGAAGATCATAAGTTCAGATAAAGGTGGTGAGTTTTATGGAAGGTATGACGAAATATGACAACATCCTGGACCTTTTGCAAAACTTCTCCAAAATCTTGGAATTGTCGATCAATACACAATGTTGGGTTCTCTATGGAATAATAGTGTAGCTGAAAGGCGAAATCGTACATATATGAAAATGGAGTTCTATGATGAGTCATGATAATTTACATACATTCTTATGGATGGATTCTCTAAGCACAGATGTTTATATATTAAACCAGGTTCCTAACAAGACAATTTTAAAGACACCCTTTGAACTATGGAAAGGTTGGAAACCTAGTTTAAAACATCTTCGAATTTGGGGATGCCCATCTGAGGCTAGAATTTATAACCCACATGAAAAGAAATTGGACTTCAAAACGGTTAGTGGTTACTTTATAGGTTACCCAGAGAGGTCCAAGGGGTATAGGTCTTACTGTCCTAACCATAGTACGAATATTGTTGAAGCGGATAATGGCAGATTCTATGAGAATGCCGAAATCAATGAGAGTTTCGTGTTCCCTTTAAGTATCTCAGTACTTTCTTTGCATATTTCCAAAGAGTGATTCGTGGATTACTCTGAAATCTACCCACGATGCCAACAGCATGGCTAATGTCAGGCCTAGTGAAAACTTGTGCATACATCAAACTTCCCACAAGAGAAGCATAAGGATAATTTTCCATTTCTTTACGTTCCAAGTCATTCTGTGGACATTGCCTAAGATCAAGCTTGTCTCCTTTCTGCAGTGGAACGACACTGGAAGAACATGTCATCATGCCAAATCTCTTTACAGATGATTGGGTTTTCGAATTTTGATTTTTGTGGATATCCTAACACTAGACATTATACACTTGGCTATGTGTATCTCCTAGCTCGTGGTGCAATATTATGGAAAAGCCAGAAGTCTGAATTGATCTACACATCTACTATGGAGGTTGTATTTATGGCATATTATGAGGCTACAAATCGAGGAGCATGGTTGCAGAATTTTGTCTCTGAGTTCGGTGCTTTGAGTTTCATTTCTAAGCCCTTAACTATTTACTATGACAATAAGGCCGTAATATTTTTCTCCGGATATCTAAGGGATCCAAACACGTGGATCTTAAATATCTCTCACTAAAGAAAGATATTAGAAAAGGAAAAGTTGTCATTGAACACACATGCATAGATCTCATGGTTACAGATATTTTTACAAAAGGACTACCTCCAAAGACATTTCAAAGACATACTGAAAGCATGGGTCTTAAAGATAGTTCCTAGTTATTTCTTTTCTCCAATTTATTATGTCTGTATTTGAAATTTGTTGAGCTCTTAATAAAACTTCTACATCTATTCTATTATGTTTTTCATTGTATACCCATATTATTATTAAATGAATTATAATAGAAAAATTGTCTTCTTCAAGACATTATGGAACCATTACGTAAACTCCTGATTATGGCCTAGTTAAGAAGATCGTCAATGACGTAATACATGGAAGGAATCATGTTGCATAATGATATGCGACCGCCATGACTTACATTGACTTCTGGATAGATAAGGCACTTATGAAAACCAATTATCGAAGAATTTAACATATAATGCGCACCTTATAATTCTTAATTACAAACATTAATAGATTCTCCTAACGACCAAGTGGAGACTGTAAGAAAATTATTAATTAACCTTTGGGTTCCTTAATAGTTTTAATCCTTCCCCGAAATGTGGTCATTGGTATTTCGATTTTTAATTAAAATATGTTATTTCCTAACAAAATGTTTCATATTCCAAAACGAAATGGATATTAAAAGGAGTTAAAATTCCAATTAAATCTCTACATTGATGGACGGTTGAGATTAATTGACCTTTGAAATTTAGACCTTCTCTACACCTATAAATAGATGCATTTCTTTCATCTAAAATATATCCACAACATTCACATATAAATGTTTATAGGCAAGGAGAGAGAAGCCAAAATTCTCCGTTGAAAGACTGCTAAGGTGGTCGGCTGGCAGCAATCAACGGCAACAAACAGTGACGTCATATCCATGACGATGAAAATAGGTATTACATTATTCCTCCTAACGCATACCTATTAGGTGATTATTATGATGTCCACGATCTTAGGATTCATGTAAATAAATTGTTTTACACGAATGGATTATCACAATCCCGTAGTCCGCGCGTCGCACGGATTTATATCTAGTTTTAAATATTTAGTTATCATTTAATAATTCAAAGACTTTAACACCTAAAAAATATTTGAAAACTAGATAAATATGACATATTGAAAGAATATATTCTTGCACTTTCCTACTGTAACAATCAGAATTCAGAAGACAAACAGAATTCAAAAGCAAATTCTATAATTCATGACTTTTAAGATAGACCACCTTTTTTTAGGTCTTAATCGGTCCACCTCTTGTCAAACACCCACTGCATTATTCTATATAATAAATGTCTAGTTAGATTCATTTAATCTTCAAACAAGATTTGAATAATGCTCGTGAGTGCGTTCATTAACTGTCATTTTCTATCTGTACAAAATTCTGAAATAAAAATACAAAATATGAAAATTTCTTATGAGAATTTCTACATATAAATTTTTTAATGAAAGTATGTATATGATCAAAGATAATATAACTCATATATTATCTAGAGATAATTTATTATTGTCGCGTATAGTAAGGACTTTTAGAAATAACACCATCGCAAGTACTTTATTAAAAAAAATGTGAAGAAGACTTTGGGAAACAACCATCCATCTACGTATGCTTGGTTTTTATAAAGCATGTTTATCCTATGTTAATGTACTTTTCGAAATTTCTATCTAATTTATCATTTCTTCACATTTATAAAAAAGTTAAAGAAAAAGTATCTTTAATAATGTTATATCTAAAAGCATTTACATCATATGTGTCAATGGTGCATCATTTTAAATAATTTATAATGTTAATTATCTTTGTCCATGTCATATAGAAATTCTCATTAAAAATTTGTGCACCTTAAATCCGCCACCTCATATAAGGATTGATATTTAAAATCCATTGGACAATGTTTTATGCATTTTACATATTGATTTGCCATTTTTATACAATGATTATAAGCATTATGAAAAAGGTCTCTCTTTTTTTTGCAAAAATATAAGACTCTTAAAATAACATAAATTTTGAGTACAACTTTTTTTTTTTATCTATCAGTCGAGCATATACATGCCCAGCCATATCCAAAAAACAAGGGGGCAAGGTGGATAAATGGAGGGACTTCGGAAGAAACAAAATTCTATATTCAGAGTATCTTGGCCCTTTTGAACAAAATATTGGACACATTGTTGGCCTTCCTATAGAAAAAAGATATCTAGCCAACCCACACTTGAATTCGACACAAGTAGCGAAAAAATAAATTTAAAATTCGTAATTGGTTCACTTGTTTTGTTACTTTTTATAAAATGACGAATAAATTAGAAAATTAGACATGAACTTGAATTATTGTTCTCGTATAAGTATTGTTGAAATTGATAATTTTGTAATCTCACTTAATCTTTATACTATATTTAGAAACATAATTATTGATTTGGAACAAAGTACAAAGAAAAGATGACTATTAATTTCGGACAAATAAAACACATCAATTTGTGTGGATGTGACCAGGCAAGGTGTTTGGGCTCTTTACATAGTGGCATTTTGAATCTCTTTCATGATAACTATTTAATTTTTGTATTATAAGAGTGAGTACTAAATTAATTACTCGTGCAACATTAGTAGTGTCACGTGCTTACACACCGTGGTAATTTAATGTTTTGTCACTTGTGTACTTCGTGTGGCATTAGAAGCAACGCATCTATGGTATGGGTAAAATATAGTGATGGATATATTTTGTACTATTTTGGTAAGATTAAAAACCTAATAGTGGATGTTGTTGTGTTTATTCTTAATTTACACTTGATTTCTTTATAAATTATAACTTTAATTTTACACTCAAGTTTATTCGTTATATTATTATCTTTGAAATTCTTTCGCTCAGCTCTATGAAACAAATCAGAACATTAAATATCAAATTTTGAAAAGAAAAACAATTAAAATATTATGTTGATATTCAAGGATATAGTGTGACGTTAATCACAATTTAATATTAGGAAGAAAAATTTAATGATTATAACGTGCAGTAACCATTGAACTATTAGCTCATGTGTTAGAGATAGATGTGATATATATATAATGTTACAATGTTGTATTTACAGTTTAACCTTATACGATTGTATTTAGTTACAATAAAATATTACAATGTTAAATTCGCTAAATTATATGTTCGTAAGTTTTATTAATTGCACTTCGATTTATCTTGTTAAATTTCTTGATTAGTATGACGTTGTTACAACATCGGTGCTACAAATTTTAATTGAATATTGTTTAAACTTGTAATGGCACAGCAACACTTGCCAGCACAAATTTAAAATGTTGATCGCCTTATGCTGTCTCTTCACTCCTCATAACAGGACCCTAGGAATGATGAAATTTACATTCTTTTGTAAGAGGTTATAGAAATGTGTGTAGTTATAGTCTGTTTTGTTGTGTGTGTATGTGTGTCAAACCCCTTAAAAGAAGCTATAAAGTTGGTGTCCGAGAAGAAGACAAAGCTTTAGAATTGGAAACCGTGCTACCCTCCTTTCCATCCCCACTCGACAATAAAAATCACCTTATTATAATATACATGATTCTTTCATTATTATCTTTCCATGAAACTAGGGTTTTTATAGCTGTTTAGAGCAGTACACACATAAAACCATGCAGAGTTGTTCATGCCATCTGTCATATTCTTAGATGTAGGTAAGATTGTGACATTCTTTAGCATCGAATGCATTTCTATTGCCATCCAATAAACAGACCTCATCTATCTATCAACTGTCATATCGATGCTCCTGAAAAATAATATTTTTAATATAAAAAGAAATGCACTCAGTTGATTAGAAATATAGGGTACCAAATAACCTCACCTAATATTTGTGTTGTAGCTAGAGAAGGGACTAACTATTTGTAAACAGTTTAGTCATTTTGTCTTTCAATCTAGGTAAAATATAGGTTAAGACAAAATTATAAAATACATTATCGTTTGATAGTGCAGCTAGAGAAGTGTCATTCTCTAGTCGAGACACATTGTGTAAGGATAAAATTTTCAATTGAGTCCGATATATATTAATTTCACTTATTCCCGAAACAAAATACGTTTGAGTCCTAGGTCGTATTTTTATTGTCACGATCCCATACAGACTATGATGCGTTGATGTTTATTGAAGACGTTGTG
Organism: Sambucus nigra; assembly: GCA_949130495.1. Taxonomy (NCBI): domain Eukaryota; kingdom Viridiplantae; phylum Streptophyta; class Magnoliopsida; order Dipsacales; family Adoxaceae; genus Sambucus; species Sambucus nigra. The sequence continues at coordinate 99,270,580 of OX422211.1, read as the reverse complement.
GCAAAGCCTCAAAGAATTTATCATGCCGGTTTATGGTACATATTTCGTCTTTAAGTTTAATACATTCCGAGATCACTCAGGTATGAATGCATAATTTTAATGGGACTCGGAATTTATTTTAAATTGTTTAAGGATGTTGTTTTATTAAAGATATGATTTTAAAATATTTTTAAAGTGTTTGAAATGGTTTACACTTCGTTTTATTTTAATAAGGGCAGATTAAAGCAGTGTTTAATTAGGACTCTAATTCAGTGCATCATTCAAAAAACCTAACCAGACAGTCCAAAGTCGCTTGAGCGAGCCGTCGACTTAAGGAGATTATTCAAGGCATGTTTCCCATCAGAATTTAGTGCGTGGGCAGTCCAGAATTAACTTTTCGTAACAGTACATTTCTGCACAAAAGTTTCGAAGGTTTTTAAGTCTAAACTGTAACACCCCGTATTTTTGGTACATTTAAAATTTAATTAATTCGAAAATTCTAAATTACTAGTGTGTTGTAATTTAATGAATTAATTATGGTAAAATAATATATAAATATTAATCTGGGATTGAATGGTTAATATTTAGGGAAATTTATTTACTAAGTGAATAGTAATAATGTAATTACGTCGTTTCGAGTATTAATGACGAGGTATGTACTTATCACATCCGGAAGTCGGTATAGACTATATTGGGTGGGGGATAAGTATTTTTATAAATTAATTCGGATGCAAATTCTGAGTGTACAGTTGAGTCCGGATGGGCCGAGATAGTCGGAATAGTGTACCCGGGGGTAGTAAACGGGTCACGGGACGTTTTCAGACATAGTTGGGCCCACTCGGGGGCATTTAGGTCACTTGGGCTTGGCCCATTAGTAAAAAAACGGGAATTGGGTAATTAACCTAATAAAAAGAAGTAAGGGCATGGCTGAGTTTAATTAGAGAAAAGAATTTAAGGGTTAGGAAACCCTAACAGCAGCCAAAGCCATTTGGGGATCTCAAAAGAACCAACTAAGGTCATCTTCAACCTTGGAGTCCATCTCAAATTCAGACACTACGAAACCTAAGGCAAGTGAATAACTTGCAATAGAATTAAATCTGTCTTTCAATTCATACTTGTGTGATTTAATGAATTAAAATTCGTTTTGGGGTTTCATGGCATAAACATGGGGTTTTGATTAACAAAAGAAAATATTAATCTGATTTGCCATAATTTATGAGGATTTAGGTAAAAATCTGATATTGGAATATTGATGTGTATCTGTTAGAATGATATCCGGATAAATTAGAACGAGTTTGATGAAGAAATTTGGGGTGTAAATGTGTTTAAGGATAAAGATAGATTTTTCCCCAAAATTTATGAATCAGTAGTTTATGGACGAATTGATGATTGTTGTGGACTTTCTGGGGGATCCTAATAAGGTTTCTAATATGTACTGGTATTAAGAAGGCTTGAAATTCATGTTAGAAGAGATTAGGGTTTAAGAAAATCCGTCCATGGCTGCCCTGTCTTCGGGAAGAAGACGAAGACCTGTTCGATCGATCGATCGACGGTCTGGGGTCGATCGATCGACGGTCGCCAGAATTTGGCAGTTTCGCCAGTTAGTTATATAAAAGGGGAAATTCACATAAAAATCTTATGTAATTAATTATTGAGAAATTAAATACATGAGTTTAAATCTAATTAATTGTAGATAAATTAATTAAGGTTTGAGGCTAATAAATTAGAGTCGGGGATTTTGACTCGGATAAATTTATGGTGGGGGCGACACCAAAAGTGACTTAATTAATTAAGGTGCAATGTAATTAATATTTAGAGTTAGACCATAAACTCTTAATGATTTTAATAGGCTTATGTTACGGACTTAGCGCACGATATAGCAGGGACTTTTATATTTATATACGGATGTGATAGTATATATATATGGTGTGTACATTAATATCTGTGATTAGATATTTTATACTATAGTGCTATGGGGGGAGGTTGCGCGTAGTGGATGAATCCCCTAGCTTGAGGAGTAGGGTGAGTATATTCCCGAGGTCATAGCATCCATTATATGGGTGAGGGACATCTCACTTTCAGGGAAGGAATATGACCGCCTCCAATTATTTATTTTTATCAAGTTGGTGTGACATTCTGACTTGGGATAACTAGGCTATGTGATTGTACCTAGTGGGATAGCACTTTATAGAATTTACATCCTGTGAGTATTTTACTCGGGTGGATGCAAGTTGTTAAATATATTACAGTATGATTGTGAATGCTGAAATATGATTATAAGTCTATAATTGGATAATTAATTATATACGGGTTATTAATGAAAAATATGAGTTAATTCACATGTATAACAAGTGTAGAAGTTATATGAATTTAAAAAGGGAAATGATTTCATTAAGTTGATGTTACTAATACCTTAAAAATCATAATCACTACATACTCAGTTAGAGTAGGGTGGGTATAAAGGAACTTTGTTAATTATCTAGTCATGAGATGAATAACTAGGTAATTTAATTAAAGCGTTAGTAGCGTACGTTAGAGGAGGGGTAAGGAAGTCCTCAAGAGAGTGCGACACTAACTAAAATATGAAGAGCATGCATATTTATTTATTACTGCAAGTTAATCATTTGTTAAATGTTTTTCAAATGTTTTGGGTACTAACCCTTGCTATAAAAACTTTTAAAAACCCTTTTAGGTGTCCAGCCACAGGGACGCCAACCTTGACTCAATTCCAGGGATCCGTTGCTGCAGCATAGGTGGATGTTGCGGGGCTTTGATAGACGCCTCATTCTTCATTCTTAATGTAGAAATTCATGATTAGTTATTCGAGCATGTTGCTCACATTCCATTTATTTGTAGTAGACTTGTTGGGAGTTCATTCTTGTCTTTACGGGATTTATTATTTGGACCGATGGTTTATTCGGTTAATTATTTTTACTTGTGGATGATTATTTCAGTTATCTGTGATTGTTATATTGTTTTATTATCCGCATGAGTTTTTGTTTAAATAATGAAAGATAAAAATTGGCACCAGTCTATTTTCTCACTTAGGTGGTTAGTAATTTAATAAGACGACAGTGATGCTAAGAATGGACCAAATGAGAATCCTGTTCTAACTTGATTTAGGACTGATCACCCGGGATTAATTAGGCGGGGTGTCACATAAACATATCCTTAGAGTTTCAAAGATCTGAGTTTTCATTACTATATGTTATAGTGATCTTTGTTGTCAACAAGAAGAGTTTGTTATGCATAGACCTTTGTCAGGTTGTGCAGTGGAGAAACGAAAGAGCCATATTCAATATCGTAGACATTACAAGCCATATCGGTGGACACCGAGACATACGTGGAGGCGTGTGTTGTGAAAAAGAATCGTGGAAGAAGGATTTTCCGCGTGGGCACTGTGAGAGGAGTGGTTGAAGATTAGAAGATCTTCAAGTCTCGGGGGATCGAGTCGTTAAGTAAGACTTGTGTCTGTTCCTTGTAAATCCACATTCTTAGTGATTGTCTGGCTTGGGCCATCCGAGGTTTTTTTCCGTTGTGATTTCCTAGTATATCCGGTGTTGTGAGCACTATTTTCCTTGCTTTACTTACTTTAATCACTAGATGCATGCTTAGGATTAATCAGGATAAAATTTGGTTAAGTCAAAATTGGTGCATATAAAATTTGAAAAAGAGTTTTTCAAAAAGAAAAAGTATTTCATCGTCCTTAAAGCAAAGTCTGATTTCAAAAATAAGGGGCCTACAAATTGGTATCAAAGCTAGAAGCATATTTTTATTGTGTTGATCCATTTTTCTGTTAAGGATGAATTTTGGTGATTTTGAAAGTTTTTGTGCTCCCATTTTTATGGAACAAATTATGCTTATTAGAAGATGAGGATGAGAAGTGCTTTAAAATCTATTGATGAGCATGTTTAGTTAGCGGTTGAAAAGGGTTGATCTCCACCAGTCACAAGAGAGGGTGAGGTCACTAGTTTGAAACTCGTTGGGTCATAAACCAAGGCTGAACATAGGCTTTCACTTTACAACTCTAAAGGTCTGCACGTAATTTCCTCAGATGTCACACCGAAAGGGTATAATAGAATCATGACTTGTGAAACTTAAAAAAAGGCTTGGGATACACTTGCACTTACTCACGAGGGCACGAGCACGGTTAGGGCGTCTAAGTTGCAAAACCTCACTACACAGTTTGAGACGATTAAGATGTTAGAGAGAGAGACGCTTGATGAGTTCTACACTAGGTTGTCCACTACTGTCAATGAGCCATTTAACCTAAGAGAGAAGATACCTGATAACCAAATCGTAAAGAAAATCTTAAGATCTTTGCCAAGTAGGTTTGATGTAAAAATAATCGTTTTAAACTCCTTAGGTATGATTGATTCGACGAAACTCGAAGAAACTGTAGATGAGATACAAACTTATAAACTCGATATGTTTACCTCCAAGAAAGTGCCAACGAAAGAAAAAGTCATTGCTTTGAAAGCCCAGAAGTAGGAGACTAAAGTTTCGGATGACGATTCCGATTTTGAGGATGTCTCCTTGTTGCCAAAGAAGTTTAAAAAGCTTCTTGAATTTCAAAAGCAATTGAAAGATGCCAAAAAGTTTGAGAAATTCAAGAACAACAAGGTAGATTCCACCCCTAACGATAAAAGGGAGAAATTTAATAGGGTTTAGTCAGATAGGTGTTTTGGGTGTGAGGGGTATGGCCACAAGGTTGTCGAGTGTACCACTAGACTTAAGAAAGATGGCAAGAAATTGATAGCATATAGTGCCTCCTTATGTGATAGTGATTCGAAAGAGGGAGAGAGTTCCCCCTATGAGAGAAGTTTGTTGCTTTCTTGCCATATCATGTGAGCAATGATGATATATCGTTTCATGACGATTGTCTTGTGCATAACACTTTTGAGGTCGTTAAATCTCAAGTGTTTGAGGGTGAGGAGCGTGAGGAGGAAGAAATTAATGTGAAAAAGTTTCAAGTTGCATTTACTGAGTTGTATGTCGAGGCGGTGAAAGTGAAAAAGGAAAACTCTAAATTGCAAGCTAGGTTCAATGTCGTGCCGTATAAAATAGCAATGTTTTGATTGAGGATCTTAGGGCTCGGGAGAAGAAGCTTAGGGAGAAGATAGAATATGTGGAGAAAGAGAGAGATAGCCTTCGTGGTTTGATGAAGGCGTTGAAAAAGGAGATTCTAGAGTTTGAAGAGTCTAGGCGTGTGCTTGAGTCTAGGATTTGTGAGTTGGAGGAGAAGTTGAAAGACTCAAGTAAGGTTAAGTTGACTTAGAATCTATGTCAGAGAAGTTGGATAGGATGTTAGGCACCGTCCAAGTCATAAGTGATAGGTTTTGTATAGGCTACGATGATCATGTTGTTCCCATTCCCAAAGTCAATACCAACCGTGTGAGAGAGCCCACTAGGAACATGAGGAGAGGTCGATATTTTGGTAATCATTCCCTCCATCTTTACACTTGCACACATTGCGATAGGAAAGATCACCTTAGACTTTTTTATTATGACCTTAGGAATGCTCCTTGGAAGTTTAGGAATAAAGTCATGTCGGTTATCAAAAGCCCCATGCATCATGTCACATCTACTTGGGTTAGAAAATCGGACTTAGAGGCTTCAGGTCTAAAACTTCATAGTTCTCATTTGGTTGCACTTGATTCTTCCCATACTAAATCGAAAGGGTGATTGTGTTACTATGTTTGTCATATGCTAGTCTTTGCAACATTGTAATACCCCGTAATTCTGAATATTCTACTTAATTAAATCGTAGAATTAAATGAGAAAATACGCCTTAAATTAAATTTCATAATTTATGAGTTTTATTTAAAAAGGTAATTATGAAATAAAACTCGAGAGATTGATACCGATTAGTATTGCCTCATTATATTTACTTGGTGCGAGTAGTAAATAGTTACTTAACCCGTGTAGAGCGTTTTGGGTGAGAACGAGTAATATTTTTAAGTGACTCAAATGATAATTTAGAGGTCACAGATGAGTCCAAAAAGGTCAAATTAGTCAAACTAGTATACCCGGGGGTACTAGTGGGGTATCAGGGTAATTTTGGACTAAACCGAGACCGTTCGGGGGCGTTTTGGTCTTTTAACATAAGAGGGTACGGATACCTACAAATTTGGGAGCTTTTTATCAGCCGTATGAAAGAGGGATTAGGGTTAGAAAACCCATGTAAACACCTATACCATTAGAGAGAAGGAGAAAACCATTCTCAAGGCTTAGAAGATGCATTTGAGGAGGGTGGGTTTGAATCTTGCACCCTAGGAGCCAAAAGAGGAAGGATTGAAGAAGAGAAGCATCAACCCAGCATCAACTCCACGAAATCAGACCCTACTGATCATAAGGCAAGTTGTTTATTGCAAAAATTATAAAGTTATAATACCCATGTGTAGGGTTTTTGAATAGTCTTGTTTAAATCAATATATTGATAAGAAAATAATGATATTTATACATGTTGGGATAGGAATCGCATGTAGAATGATTTAACAAATGTAGAGGATAAATATTCAGATTAGACTTGATGATTATTTCGGAATAAAATCTGGATTCTGATTGAAAATATGGGAAGAATACCATAACTAGGGTTTCAAGAAATTCTGGGTTTAATTCACTTTTTCTTTAAAGGAATTGGAATTTTGATGTATTTGACATGTTAGATATTGTCCAGGTATATGTGGAAACATATTAGGATCATTGGGTCGAAGTTTGGTGGACTATAATGGAGTCTAGAGATTTGTTAATGGAGGAAAAGTTTAACGAAGAAGACGAGTTGCGTCTGTCCCTATTCGATCGATCGATCGATCTCGAACTATCGATCGATCGACTAGGTCGATCGATCGAACCCAGCAGTCGATCGATCGACGCAAGATGAATTTCCTTAATTTTTCGTGTTTAAGTCTTCGTTGATTTTCGGAAATGAATGAGTATCCTAGGATTTATATTATACTTATATGGGAGTGATAATAATACTAGTAGGTATATTGTTGAGGTCCGATAAGGCCATTGGGTGTAGGGCTTGGATTATGGACCGACGAGAATAATCCGATGAAAGTAGAGTATCGGGGAATTTAGAATTGAGTTACGAGTCGAAATAAATTCAATTTAAGTAATCGACAGTAGGATAAGTAATAGCTACTGAAATTATGTGTGAGTGGTAACTAGGACCCTTAGAGTTGTGTGAATACTCAAATAAATGCGATTAATGAGATAAATCGTAAAGCGAATATTGTACGGTAAATATAAGAGATTAAAATATTATGTACGTATATAATTAATAGGTCGGGCGTGTACCTATTGAATTATATGATCTTTTAGGTCGAGAGATTTATACCTAAAGTAACTATGTTAGGGTCGATGTGATATTCCGAACTAACATAGGGTTATTATATGTTTGGGGTCGATGTAAAATGCCGAACCAAACCTTTGAACTGGTGGCGTGAGGAAAGAGTCCGAGCCAAAATTTTTGTATATAAATAATTGGGGTCGATGTATCATTCCGAACCAATTCTTACTTGGGGTCGATGAATCATTCCGAACCAAGAATTATTTATTTGTGTATATAAATAATTGGGGTCGATGTCTCATTCCGAACCAATTCTTACTTGGGGTCGATGAATCATTCCGAACCAAGAATTCTTTATTTGTGTATATAAATAATTGGGGTCAATGTCTCATTCCGAACCAATTCTTACTTGGGGTCGATGAATCATTCCGAACCAAGAGCCCTTTACATGTGTGAAAAGGGCAAAATAGTAATGACTGATATTTAATATATATTGTGTGTGAAATATATACTTGATGATATTCAACTTCTGTGTATTAGTAGATTGATATATATTATGTATTTAAAGATACATACCGAAATGGTAAGTTAAGTAGTGAAACTTAATTACGAAACGTAACGTTAGATAGAGAATATCTATTTAGTAATTTAAGTAGTGAAACTTAATTACAAAAGTGGGAAGACATAAATTATGATTATTGTAGAAATTTAGTAGTGAAACTAAATGAGAAGTTTTGAAACACAACATATAGGAAATGTTACTTGAGTATTAATTAACCTTCGTGAGATGTTAATGTAATGAATGTACGGTGTGGGAAATATGAGAACTTAAGTATAGATAAGTTCAGATGATTACTTAGTCCTAGATAGCTTTGAAGATATGGCTAGGTGGGTTAAGTGTAGAATGTTAGGTGTGCACAAAAGATGAGGGGTGAGTAAACTCAAGAGAGTGTACGAGAACCTAACATGTGTAATCAATAACCGCATTTTATATTGTGATAAACGCTTGCTAAAAAATTTCAAAATTTTTTGAGTACTAACTCTTGCTATAAAATATTTTTCAAAACCTTTTAGGTGTCCAGCCACAAGGATGCCATGTGTGATGATTTTGATTCTAGGGACTCGAAGCGTAGCACAGTGGATGCTTACAGGATTTTGATTAGACGATATCTCTCATTCAGATCTAGTACAGGATCTCACACTATTCTATGTATGGACTTGTGGTCCGGTATCAGTCTCAGATGTTAGTTCAGACTAGTGGTTATCATGTTGTTGTTTTGGGATTTTAGTCGATGGTTTACTCGGTAATACTTTTGTTCTGTTGTACTTTTACTTTATTGATTGGGTTATTGTACATGATTATTTTTACTTTGTTCCGCATGATTGATTTATCTGTTTTAAGAAAGATCAAATTTGGCACCAGTCTAATTTTACTTAGGGGATTAGTAATTAAAAATTTTTCGACAGTGACGCTAAGAATGAACCATTTGAGAAACCTGTTTTAATTTAATAAAGGCCTGATCACCCGATGTTTAATTAGGCGGGGTGTCACAAACATGATTTATATCTTGCTAGTTTTATGGCATGTGTATCATCTTGTATTATATTATTTATTTATTGAGTCTTTTTTTGAAAAATATAAAAAGATTTTATTTTTGGATAAAAAATTTCGAAAAATACAAAAAGATTTTTGGTTTTAAATATTTTTGAGAAAAATACAAAAAGAATTTATTTTGGGGTCAAAAATATTTTTAGAAAAACACAAAAATATTTTCATTTTTTTTTGTGTCATGAGTTTACATGTTTGATGTGGCATTTTGGTGTGTTTGGACCCCCTTCCTTTCGCTATCCATGTGGCTAGACATTTAGACATAATTATTAATGCTTAGAATGATATTAATCATTGTATTATGGGGTTGTTTCGAAGCTGAGATGCATTTTTATTTGATTTTGTATATATGACATCCTTGCACACATGCACGAGTTTATATGGATGTTTGACTACTCTTGCATATTTGAGTTTGGTGAGACGTTCTTATCTCAATTTTGTCAGCTATGGGTATATAAACTTAAGGAGGAGGTATGCATATAAGAACCGTTTACCATGAGGATCGAAATTGAAAAAATGATGAGTGTTCAAGAGAAAGGGCTGCGAGCTTGTAAAATTGACTCACCATGAAAGCCACCGTTTAAACGAGCCCAAAAAAATTACTGCCAATAAAAAGAATCATATGCCAAAATGGAAAAATTAGTTTATGTTCATTCCAATAGAGAAATATGATATATATTTGAGTGAGCTTAGATGGATAAATTAAACGGGTTTGCACCACGAATCCGAACATTGAAAAATCATATCATGACGTTATTGTTTGTAGAATCATCAAAATTATGGATTTGTGTGCATGATATTTGTTTAGTTCATTAAGCTCACACTTTAATTATCACATATGGCTAAGATAAAGTTTGATGATTTATAGCTACAAATTAGAGCTTCTTGATCGTTTTGATGTGTTGAAATTGTGATTCATTTGCTACAGTTCACGCCCATACATTCCATGTTCATGTTTGAGCATATAGGTACTATGTTAACATGTAAATCATATTATTTTTGTAGTTTTCTCTACTACTTTGCTATTGTTTAGAATTTTTCTGCCACTTCTAGTTAGTTTTTTCTCCAAATGTTTCGTTGGGCGAAACTGTTTAATTTTTAGAATCGAATGTGAGAGTTTAACTTTCTCTTTCAAGCGAGAAACAGATGTTGCGTGAAGTCGTTCGAGCTACAGGGTTGTCTTGTTCGAGCGACAGGCTAAAAAAAATTCCTTCTGTTTCAGTACCCTAGTTTGTATGGTTATATATTTTTGTACTTTTGGTTTGCTTCTGGGATTCTGTTTTGCAAATTCATATTGATTATATCTATCACTGCATTATGTTCGTTTAGTCACACCTAATTAGATTGTTGATTCATGCTGTGTGATTATCGTTTGTTGGCTACAGATTTGACATTTTTTATCATTATTAGTTAGTTGTTTCATTGATATCTAGTTACACTTCATTGATTTATCTCATGTTAGATATGTTTATATTTTCACCGGGTTGTCTATTCGAGACAAAAAGGGGGAGAGATGTATGTGATGTAGGGGGAGAGTTTGTTTGATAAGCAGATACATGTGTTGCATTGTCATATGTTTTTATGATTATATTGATTAGTTTACACAAATTGGTATCATATTGTTGTTGCATCGGAACAAATTGGTATCCTGATTTAGATGTTTACAAATTAACATCATGTTTTGCTCACATAACAAATGATTTGGATTTAATTTTACATTTTGGTTTATATAATATGCTCCTCCATACTTTTTTAGGTATTTGTCTGTTTCATGTGCATAGGTATGATTTAGATATTCGAGAATTCAATACTACATCACATTCAGATAGGTCATGCTTCCCGAACCATCACTTACTAGTCTTGTCCTGTATTTTTTTTTATTTTGGGTTTATGGGATGGGATATAGGCGTCATATTTCTTGACGGCCCAACTTAAGCATTTCATTGTGGGCTTTGTCCCGCAATAATCAAACGGGGAGATTTGTAAGGAAAAAATTTCTAATTGAGTCCGATGTATGCTTATTTGACTTATTCTCAGAATACAACACGCTTGAGTCACAGGTCGTATTTGTATTGTCACGATCCCACACAGACTATGACGTGTTGATGTTTATTGAACACGTTGCGACAAAGCTTCAAAGAATTTATCATGTCGGTTTATGGTGCATATTTCATCTTCAAGTTTAATACATTCCGAGATCACTCATGCAGGAATGCATAATTTTAATGGGACTCGGAATTTTAAATTATTTAAGGATGTTATTTTATTAAAGAAAAGATTTTAAAATATTTTTAAAGTGTTTGAAATGGTTTACACTTCATTTTATTCTGATAAGGACGTATTAGAGCAGTGTTTAATTAGTCCTCTAATTCAGTGCATCGGCCAAACAACCTGACCAGACGTTCGAGCGAGATGTCCATCTCGTTCGAGCGACGGGCCAAAGTCGCTTGAGTGAGCCATCGACTTAAGAAAATTATTTAAGGGGTATTTCCAATCGGAATTTCGTGCATGTAGAGTCCAGAATTAACTTTTCGTAATAGTACGTTTTTGCACAAAAGTTTTCTAAGGTTTTTAAGTCTAAACACATCTTAGAGTTTCAAAGATCCGATTTTTCATTACCATATGCTATAGTGATCTTTGTTGTCACCAAAAAGAGTTTGTTCTGCATAGACCTTTGCCGGGTTTTACAGTGGAGAAGCGGAAGAGCCGTATTCAATATCGTAGACATTACAAGCTATATCGGTGGACACCGAGACATATGTGGCGACGTGTGTTGTGGACAAGAATCATGGAAGAAGGACTTTCTGTCTGGGAAGCGTGAGAGGAGTGGTTGAAGATTAGAAGAGCGTCAAGGCTCGTGGTGGATCGAGTCGTTGAGTAAGACTCGTGTCTGTTCCTTGTAAATCCACATTCATAGTGATTATCTGGTCCGAGATTTTTTCCCGTTGCGGTTTCCTCGAACATCCTGCATTGTGAGCATTCTTTTCCTTACTTTACTTTCTTTAATCACTAGATGCATGTCTAGGATTAATCACAATAAAATTTGGTTAAGTTAAAATTGGTGCACATAAAATTTGAAAAAAGAGTTTTTCGAAAAGAAAAAGTGTTTCATCATCCTTAAAGCAAAGTCTAATTTGAAAAAAAAAGGGCCTACAAATTGGTATCAAAGCTAGAAACATATTTTTATTTGTTGATCCCTTTTTGCTGTTAAGGATGAATTTTGTTGGTTTTGAAAGTTTTCGTGCTCCCATTTTTATGGAACATATTAAGCTTATTGTAAGATGAGAATTAGAAATGCCTTAAAATCTATATATGAGCGTGTTTGGTTAATGGTTAAAAAGGGTTGGTCTCCACCAGTTACACGAGAGGGTGAGGTCACTAGTTTGAAACTCGTTGAGCCATGGACTGAGGCTGAACACAGGCTTTCACTTTACAACTCTAAAGGTTTTCAAATAATTTCCTCACATGTAACACCAAAAGATTATAATAGAATCATTACTTGTGAAACTTAAAAAGAGGCTTGGGGATACACTTTCCCTCACTCACGAGGGCACGAGCATAGTGAAGCACGCTATATCTTTGACTCACTTGAGTTTATATTATATAGGAGCTCTTCTAGTTTGGAAATAGTAACAAAGTGTCAGTCATATCCTAGTCTACCAAAGAGCCTCAGACACTATATATCAATTCCTCGAATAGTCTCAAAGGTACAATACCAACACTGCACCTAGGACTGCATTCATTCATTGCATTCACTATAATTTAGGTGTGTGTGTGTGTGTTAATCCCATAAAAATGAGTTTTTAATAATTTTTGGGATTTTCTAAATAATTTTTAGAAAATTTTAAAACATTTTTAAAATTTGAAAGTTGGTTTTAAAAATGTTGTGGGTTGATTTATAATTTCATATTCTTCCTAAAACCTTGCTTGGTTAGGATCCGAAAGCGGTAGAGAATTCTGTGGTGGAAAATGAGATTTTTTAAAACTCATAAACACCCGTTTGAGGGCTCATCATTAACGTACACGAGTTGGTTAGTGAGCGACCGGATTTGTGTTTGTTACCTCTCACAACCTTAAGACGTAATCATGTCCCTTGGATCTTTAGTTATCAACGGCATGTATGTCTTTGTAATAATCCTTGTGATAGTTGAGAGAACCAATCAGAACGCGTTTAATGGCGGTGCATACCAAGCCATTAGATTTACATCATTTGTGTTCGATATAATCTCAACCGTATATTCTCGCCAACCTTTACAGATCCTTCAGTGAGTAATATAAATAGAGACCAAGTAGGGAACGTTTAGAGACTTTTGGCTCATTTGAGAATTGATAGAAAAAAAGAGAAGAGGAGAGAGAGAGAGAGAGAGAGAGAGAGAGAGAGAGAGAGAGAGAGAGAAAGACCAAATCAAATACCGACCAATTTTTTCTCAGAAAAAACTTTGTGAGTTTGAGAGAGTTCGTATTTGTGAAAATTCATCCTCCCTAATTTTTAATATCTTTTCCAACCAACTCACGAAGTTTAGATATCTTTTTCGTTTCATAGGAGGTTGAGATACATCTCATGTATAACTTGCTTAGTTTGATTTCTTTTTTCAAGAAATCTTCTTTTGTTGGTTGATTTTACTCTTACATGTTGTTTTCAAAAACCAGAACCAACAAATCCATTTCTATTTACAGTTTATGAGAAAATTCAGACTTAGATATAGTTAAGATCCTGATTAGGGATTTACACTTTCGTAAATATTTCACAATTTGTGAAACAAATGTGTATATCAAATAAAAAGAAAGTGTTTAGGATCTTGGTTCTTTTTAATAACAAGATTCCCTCTTGATCTATGGGTAAATATAAAGATCGGTAGTCTGAGACTATCAAACAAACTATGATTCAGAAATCCTTACTACATGTTAGAACGTTATTTGTAATTTGTTAGGAAATTATCTGTATAAGTGTGTGTGGATTGCATGCATGTGATTTGGCACTTCACCACTTACACTTGTCACACTATAACACTAAAGAAGTATTGGTAGAGAGATTCTTGACTTTAGAGTTGACATAAAGCTATAAGGATAAGCGATTACAAAGATGGGAGAACAACCTCAACATCAGAACCTCCAAATGAATCAGAATAATCCAAAGGAGTTGGTAAACATTATGGACTTAGATTAGGTATGTTTGTGTGTTTGGTTTCTTATACAGTTTGTAATCTGTTAACTCTATTTTAGTATATTTTTCTTTTGAGGTGTAGAGACCTCCCTGAATGTTTTTCCAATTGGGTGGGGTTTTACCACGTTAAAATCTTGTGTTCTTGCATACTTACTCTTCCTCTCATCACCTTCTTGAGTCTGTGCTGATTTAGAACATATATAAGTTTTATTTTTCAAAACGGGCACACCTATACCGTAAATAACTCGTTCATATAATCTTTTATACACATCTTGTGTTAGTTGTTTGTTTTGATTAAAGAGTTTCTTCAAAAAACTATTCGGAGCCATTTAAACTTTTTACTCTTGAATTAAACGACTTAAGTGGTACGTTTTTCAATTGGTATTAGAGCAAGGCTTTACAAATTATTTTAGATCTTGAGTTTCTGAAATTGTTTTCTCAAAACAAACTATGGACGAGAAATTTGAGATATTAGGTAACCTGTTCAGGCCCCTCTCTTTGATGGAACCAACTTCCCTTACTGGAAAGTGAGGATGGTCGCTTTCATCCAAGGGACATTTGGAGATGATGTTTGGGATGCTATTGAAAATGGTTACACTTTTCCTTAGTAAACCAGCCACAGAAGGAAGTGTTGTGAGGATTAGGAAACTGCTAAGTGAATACACTAAAGAAGAGAAACAGGTCTACCTTTGTAATAACAAAGGCAAAAATGACATATTCATGTCCATAAATGAACACGAATTCAAGAGGATCTCTTCCTGCACAACTTCTAAGGAAGCTTGGGATACTCTTATGACCCGCACATGAAGGAGACAGACATGTTAAAGATGCTAAAACCCAAATGTTAATCCAACAGTACAACACTCTAGTTATGACTGAGACTGAGTCATTTGATGATTTTTATATTAGGTTGACAGAAATAGTGACAAAACTGCATGTTAATGGTGTAACTTATGATAGGAAGGAAACTGTATCTAAAATTCTAAGACTACTTCCACAAAAAATTGACAATAAGTGCTATGTAATTGAGGATATGGATGATCAAAACCTTACCCCTAAACTCCTCAGTAACAATCTAAGAACCGTGGAAATGGAATTAGAGTTCAAGAAGCAATTAATGTAGATCCATAAGAAACAGTCTATCCCTAATTTTGTCTTTACCTCTAAGTTGACTAAACCTGAATGTCATTTTCCCGAAATAGACTTAGATTCTAATAAGGACTATAATTTAAAAAGTTTGGATAATCAAATTGCCTTAATATCTAAACTGTTGAAGAAAATTATGAAATTTTGAAGTAAAATTGCAAATGGATAAGGCAAACCTACCTGTTCAAACTAATCTAATAATAGAACTCATGAGAAAAGACTTGACAAACCTAGTAGAGACCATAAGAATACTGAATGCTACATATGTGGGAAGTTAGGAAACATAGCCAGTGACTGTAGAGTCATTTTGAATAAAAATAAGAACATCAGGGCTAATTTGTGCAAGACTTGGGATGACTCAAGTGAATTAGAATTTGATGAACCTGAGTTATTCAATACTTCTGACCCATGTATGTCTTTCTTTGCCAAAATCATATACACTGATGATAAGGAATCTGAGCATACTATATTGAATGATGTTATCCCCTCCGATTTTTCTGCCTTATTACTTGATAATGATGATAATTCATCAAATGTTGTGTGTGTGAGTCAAAGGGACCGATCTATTATTAATGCAAATGGGTGTGTGAGTCCTAAAAATGAATCGCTAGGGGACACTACACACTTAGTGACTCTGACAATGAGTATCTCCCAGACATTCACACAATGTACTAAAAAAACTCTCAGGAAAATCACTAAACTTGAAAACATCGTTAATGACCTTACACAGAAGATAGAAAATCTAAGCCATATGGTCAAATAGAACGCTGAAGAGTACACTTCTCAATGTCTAATTCATGAGAATGAGACAAAAACTTTTGAACAAAAACTGAAAGAGTTATGTGAATCAAATGAAATTATGGAAAAGAAATATAAAGGGACGTTGTTAGAATTGGAACAAACTAAAGTAAAAACTTCATCAGTCTTCAAAAAGTTTGCTAAATTTGAAAATAACTCAGAATGTTTTGAAGACTATGTTGCTGAAAGTAAGACCAATTCTAATGACAGAACTAGAATAGGTTTTTGCCCTAACAATTCTAAGCAAACTAAAACTTTTAATCCTATTAAGTTTGTGTCTAGTGGCAAAAGAACTGTTGAAACTTGTATAGATTTTCAAGCCTTGAAAAATGATTTTGACTCGCAACTACAAAAGTTAGACATTGGTGAATCAAGTAACTCTAAGTGTAATGATAAACATAAGGTTAAATATGTTTGCTCTCCCATTAGAAAAAATGATTCGTCATTCCAATCTGTACCGTCTAGGAATAAGGCTAGAGTTTAATTTTTAGACAAAACTTTGTCTAATAACGTTTTTAAATCTAAACCCTCTACTAACCATATTTAATGCTCATATCGTGATGTCTTTGGACATTCTATTGATGGATGTTTTTTTAAACGTCTATATAAACCAATCTATTACTCAGCTGTTTACCATAACTTCAACTATTCTAGGAGAAAACAAAACAATTATGTCCTACCTAGATAGCTAGACAAGAATTATAACTATCGTAATAGGAAGAGAAGATCAAATACTAATAGATCTCTACAAGAAGGAATCCTAGATTTTTTTCTAAACCAAATGCTCAAACCTTTTATCATACTCAAAAACCTGCGCAAAAATATTTTAGAGAAAAGGCTGAATCGCAAGTTTTATCAAATATGAGCTAATTAATGAAAATTTAAAACTATAGCAATATGGGTTAGAAAAGATGAGTTATTACCCCAGATGAAATGAAATATTGTGATCAGTTCTTACAAAGTTGAACACACAACGTCTGGGGGGTATTTTGACTCTAGATGTTCTAAACATATGACTGGGGATGATACCAAACTTTCAAATAAAACTAACTTCTCGGGAGGAAAAGTCTTATTTGGAGATGGTGTATCAACTCAGATCATTAGTAAAGGAACACTACATGAAGAAGGATTACCTATTCTCAAGGATGTTCTTTTGGTAAAGGGTCTTAAAGAAAATTTACTAAGTATATCGCAATTTTATGACTACAACCATACTATCACCTTTTCAAATAACAATCGCAAAACTTTAAATGAAAATGGTGATTGCATTATTACAGGATTTTGTACACTAGATAATTATTATACACTCAATCCAAGTACAGAGGTTTGTAACATTTCCAGAATGGATGACAATGACATATGAAAAAATAGGCTAGGTCACATTAATTACGACAGCCTTGGTAAATTATGTACTTAAGAGATAGTTAGAGGTCTTCCTAAATCAAACCAATTTCAAACATCATATGTGGTCCTTGTTAAGAAGGAAATATTGTTAAGGCTCCCCACAAGAAAGTTGAAGAAGGTCTATCCACTAAACCTCTAGAACTCATCCATATGGACCTAGTGGGTCCTTCTCGTACTGTTAGTATTCGTGGCAATATCTATATTCTTGTTATGGTTGATGATTTTACTCATTTTACTTGGTTGCCTTTTTAAAACACAAGTCAGAAATATTTCATAAGTCTTTGAAAATTCTAGTTCATATTGAAAATGAAAAGGACTCCTAAGTAGATAGAATTCGTAGTGATAGAGGAGATGAATTTATATATTCAAGTGTCATCGAATACTGTGACTATAATGGTTACAAACATGAATTTAGTGCCTCTAAGAATCCTCAACAAAATGGAATTGCAAAGCGTAAAAATCGCACTATTCCGGAAATGGCCCGCATTATGATTCATGCAAAGAACTTACCTACATATTTATGGGTAGAATCTATTCGTAAACCTTGTCATATAATTAATCGATTATACCTAAGGAACAACACTAAACAAACGTCATATAAACTTTGGTACGGGAGGAAACCCAACCTAAAATACTTTACAACCTTTGGTAGTACCTGTTGTATATGCAAGGATAGAGAGCATCTATCTAAATTTAAAACCAGAGGAGATAAAGATATTTTCTTAGGATATTCACCAAATAGTAGAGCCTACCATGTCTACAATCTTCGTAGCAAAACCTTGATGGAATCCATTAATGTGGTTTTAAGTGACACTAATGTAGAGAGTAAGATCAAAGGACCAACTATAGTGGATGAATCCGAAAACGCTTTAACTTATGATTCTCCAGAGATATATGATTCTTTATCAACTGAGTCCCCTGAAGTGCCTAATTGGGTTTCTAAAGATCATCATTTAGATAGCGTAGTTACTGAGCCAGTTTGTACAAGATCCCAACTACGTACGTTTGCTCATTATGCATGCTTTTGTTTCTCTTATACAACCAAAGAATGCTAATGAAGCATTGAATGACCCATTGTGGATAAGTGCTATGCAGGAGGAACTTCTTCAATTTTTCATTCATGATGTTTGGTATCTTGTACCCCGACCAGAAAATAAAAGGGTTATTGGCACATGTCGGTTTTCCAAAAATAAAATAGATGAATCTGGGATGATTATTCGAAATAAGGCTAGATTAGTTGCCCAGTGCTACTCTCCGACTGAAGGAATAGATTTTGATGAGACTTTTGCACCAGTCACTCGCCTTGAGTTTGTTCGCTTACTCTTTGAAATAGCATGTTATTTTCCTTTTACACTGTATCACATGGATGTCAAATCTTCTTTTTTTAATGGTATTTTAACTTAAGAGACCTACGTAAAACAACCTAAAGGGTTCATTGACCATCATCATCCAAACCACGTCTACCGTCTTAAGAAAGCTCTTTATGGGTTAAAATAAGCTCCTAGAGCTTGGTATGAACGTATATCTACCTTCCCTCTAAACAACGGTTTTAAGAGAGGAGGAAATGACCAAACTCTTTTTATCAAACACTTTGACAGAAATATTACTATAGCCCAAGTATACGTAGATGATATCATTTATGTATCTACTTCCCCAACGGACGTTAAAACATTTTCTGACATTATTCATAAAGAATTCCATATGTCACTTATAGGGGAGTTACAATTCTTCTTAGGTCTTCAAGTCAAGCAAAATTCAGATGGTTTATTTGCATCGCAATCCAAATACGCTTTAGAGATAGTAAAAAAATTCAGTCTAGAAATTGCCAAAGATGCTAGGACTCTCATGAGTACTTCGGTTAAACTATCAAAAGATGAACATGGAAAATCCATTGACTCAACCCTATATCGTAGTATGATAGGAAGTCTTCTATACCTTACTACCTCCCATCCTGACATTATGTATGTTGTTTGTGTGTGTGCATGCTATCAAAATAACCCTAAAGAGAATCATTTACATTGTGCTAAAATAATTATAAAATATGTTAAAGGAACTCTCAACTTAGGACTTTGGTACTCAAATGACATATCTAGCACGATAATTGGCTACACTGATGCTGATTGGGATGGGTGTTCCGATGATAGTAAAAGTATGTCAGGAGCATGTTATTACATAGGTAATAATTTAATAGGGTGGAATAGTAAGAAACAAAATTACACTTCCTTATCCACAGTCGAATCTGAATATATAGCCACAGGTAGCTGTAGTGCTCAATTACTTTGGCTAAAACAAATGTTAAGAGATTATGGTATTATTGAAGAACATTTACATCTCTATTACGACAATCAAAGTGCAATTAATATTTCCAAAAATCCTGTTCAACACTCTCGTACTAAACATATTAAAATACGACATCATTTTATACATGAGTTAGGCGAATCAAAAGAATTGGAAATTAATTACCTGCCAACTGAATTGCAATTAGTTGATTTATTCACCAAACTTTTGGACAATATATGGTTTGAATCCTTACGTAAATCATTTGGGATGGTTATAGCAGAATTATAATGTCCTGTTGATGTTTATGCTTTGATATTTCTCTCTCTTATCTGTATGTAGACCCTTTGTCCATTTGAGACAAAATGGGGGAGAAATTTTGAGTCCACTCTTGTACATTATTTTGATTACTTCAACGAAAGTTCTTAATCTTAGTTATCTCATTTCTAGGATATCAATACCTCGTGTTATCAGGATGTTGTTAAGGTATTCGTTTGTATTTAGTTGAGTAATGTAATTTTCTTTTCTAGGATATGGGGTAGATAAAACTTTGTATAGGGATAGGGTTTTCTTATATTTTTGTATCCATACGATTCCTTGATGACTCAAAGGTGACTTTGTCTCATATTTCCAAAGGGGGAGATTGAAGCACCCTATATCATTGACTCACTTAAGTCTACATTATATTGGACCTTGTCTAGTTTGAAAATAGTGACAAAATGTGAGTCATATCCTAGTCTACCAAAGAGCCTCAGACATTACAAATCAATTCCTCTAATACTCTCAAAGTTAGAATACAAACACTGCACCTAGGATTTCATTCATTAATTGCATTCACTATAATTAGGGGGGTTAATTCCCACAAAAATGATTTTTTAATAATTTTTGGGATTTTCTAAATAATTTTTAGAAAATTTTAAAACAGTTTTAAACATTTAAAAGTTTGTTTTAAAAATGTTGTGGGTTGATTAATTATTTTATATTCTTCCTAGATTGCTTAAGTAGGATCCGAGAGCGGCAGAGAATTCTATCGTGGAAAATGAGATTTTTTAAAACTCATAAACATGTTTCTGAGGGCTCATCCTTGCCTTACACATGTTGGTCAGTGAGTGACTAGATTTGTGTTTGTTACCTCTCACAACCTTAAGATGTAATCATGTCCCCTGGATCTTTATTTATCAACGTCCTGTATGCTTTGTAATAATCCTTGTGATAGTTGAGAGAACCAATCAGAACGTGTTTAATGGTGGTGCATCCTAAGCCATTAGATTTATGTTGTTTGTGTTCGATTTAATCTCAACCGTTGATTCTCACCAACCCTTCCAGATCCTTTTGTGAGTAATATAAATAGTTACTAAGTGGGGAACGTTTGGAGACTTTTGGCTCATTTGAGAATTAAGAGAAAAAAAGTAAGAGAGAGAGAGAGAGAGAAAGAAAACCCTAATCAAATTCCGGCCAATTTTTTCTCAGAAAAACCTTTGTGGGTTTGAGAGAGTTTGTATTTATGAAGATTCATCCTCTCTAGTCTTTAATCTCTTGTCCAACCAAGTCACGAAATTTAGATCTCCTTTTATTTTCATAGAAAGATGAGATCTAAAACTGTGTGATACATCTCACGTATAACTTGCTTATTTTGATTTCTTTTTTCAAGAAATCTTCTTTTGTTTGTTTGATTTTACTCTGAGATTTTGTTTCAAAACCAGAACCAACAAACCCATTTTTGTTTATAGTTTTTGATAAGAAACAGACTTAGATCTAGTTAAGATCTTGATTGGGGATTTACACTTTTCTTAAATATTTCACAATTTGTGAAATAACTGTGTATATCAAATAAAAAGAAAGTGTTTAGGATCTTGGCTCTTTTTAATAGAAATATTCCCCCTTGATCTATGGATAAAAATAAAGATCTGTAGTCTGATACTATCAAACAAACTATGATTAAAAATTACTTACTGCATCTTAGAACGTTATTTGTAAATTGTTAGGAAATTATTTATATAAGTGTGTATGGGTTGCATGCATGTGATTAGGAACTTCACAACACTAAAGAAGTTTTGGTAGAGAGATTCTTGACTTTAAAGTCGATGTAAAGCTAAAAGGAGAAGCGATTACAAAGCCAGGAGAACAACCACAACATGAGAACCTTCAGATGAGTCAGAATAATACAAAGAAGTTGGGATACATTCTGGACTTAGATTTGGTCTGTTGGTATGTTTGGTTTATTATGTAGTTTGTAATTTGTCAACTCTCCTTTAGTGGAATTTTCTTTTAAGGTGTAGAGACCTCCATGCATGCTTTCCCAATTTAGTGGAGTTTTACCATGTTAAAATATTTTGTTCTTGCATACTTACTCTTCCTCTCATCATTTTCTTGAGACTATGTTGATTTAGAACTTATAAAAGTTTTATTTTTGAAAATCGATACACCTATACCTTAAATAACTCGTTCCTATAATCTTTTATACACATCTTGTGTTAGCTGTTTGTTTTGGTTAAAGAGTTTCTTCAAAAAAACTGTCCGGAGCCATTTAAACTGTTCAATCTTGAATTAAACGACTTAAGTGGTACGTTTTTCACACAGTTAGGGTGTCTAATTACAAAACCTCACTACACAGTTTGAGATAATTAAGATGTTAGAAAGTGAGACATTTGATGAGTTCTACACTAGGATGTCCACTATGTCAAGGCGTTGTTTTACCTTGGAGAGAAGATACCCGATAACCGAGTCGTAAAGAAAATATTAAGATCTTTGCCGAGTAGGTTTGATGTAAAAGTAACCGTTTCAAAACTCCTTAGGTATGACCGATTTGGTGAAACTTGAAGAGATTGTAGGTGACCTACAAACCTATGAACTCGATATGTTTACCTCCATGCAAGTGCCAAAGAAAGAAAGGGGCATTGCTTTGAAATCCCAGAAGCAGGAGACTAACTTTTTGGATGAAAATTCTGATTTAGATTTTGAGGATGTCGCATTGTTGGCAAAGAAGTTCAAAAAGCTTCTTAAATTTCAAAAGCATTTGAAAGATGGCAAAAAGTTTGAGAAATTCAAGAAAAAAAAGTTAGATTCCACCCCTAAAGATAAAAGTGAGAAATTTAATAGGGTTGAGTCGGATAGGTATTTTGGGTGTAAGGGTTATGGTCATAAAGTTGTCAAGTGTCCCACTAGACTTAAGAAAGAGGGCAATAAATGGATAGCATATAGTGCCTCCTGAAGTGATAGTGATCCGGAAGACGGAGAGAGTTCCCCTAATGAGAGCAAGTTTATTTCTTTCTTGGCATGTTATGTGAGCGACAACAATAAATATTCCCATGAATATTCTCATGTTCATGACACTTCCGAGGTCGTTAAATCCCAAGTGTGTGAAGGTGAGGAGAGTAAGCATGAATAAATTGATGTGAAAGAGTTGCAAGTTGGATTTAATGAGTTGTATACCAAGGCGGTGAAAGTGAAAAAAGCAAACTGTAAATTGAAAGCTAAGTTAAATATCCTGCCGTTGAAAATAATGATATTTTGATTGAGAATCATAGGGCACGGTGGAAGAAGCTTAGGGAGAAGCTAGAATATGTATAGAAATAACGACATAGCCTTCGTGGTTTGATGGAGGCATTGAAAAAGGATATTCTAGAGTTTGGGGAGTCTAGGCATATGCTCGAGTCTATGAAAGACTCGAGTAAGGTTAAGTTTGACTTGGAATCTATGTCAGAGAAGTTGGATAGGATGTTAGGCACCGTTCAAGTCAAAAGTGATAGGTTTTGTATAGGCTACGAAATTACGTTGTTCCCATTCCACAAGTCAATACCAGCTGTGTGAGAGAGCACACTAGGAACTTGAGGAGAGGTCAACATTTTGGTAATCATTCCCGACGTCTTTAGACTTGCACACATTTTTGTAGGAAATGTCACCTTAGACGTTTTTTCTATGACCTTAAGAATGCTCCTAGGATATTTAGGAATAAAGCCGTGTCGATTCCCAAAACCCCCATGCGTCATGTCACACATACTAGGGTTAGGAAATCGGACTTAGGGGCTTGAGGACTAAAACTCCATGGTTCTCATTTGGTTGCACTTGATTCTTCCCATGCTAAATCAAAAGGATGATTGTGTTACCATGGTTGTCATTCGCTAGTCTTTGCATCATGATTTATATGTTGCCAGTGTTATGACATGTGTATCATCATGTATTATATTTTCTATCTATTGAGTCCTTTTTTGAAAAACACAAAAAGATTTTACTTTTGGATAAAAAAATTATAAATATAAAAACATATTTTAGGTTTTAAATATTTTTGAGAAAAATACAAAAATATTTTATATTTGGGTCAAAAATATTTTCATTTTATTTTTATGGCATGAGTTTACATGTTTGATGTGGAATATTAGTGTGCTCTGACCCCCTGCCTTTCGTTATCCATGTCTCTAGGACATTTGGTCATAATTATTGATGCTTAGAATGATCTTAACCATTGTATTATGGTGTTGTTTTGAAGTTGATATGTATTTTGATTTGACTTTGTATATATGCCATCCTTGCACACATGCACGAGTTTATATGGATGTTTGACTACTCTTGCATATTTGAGTTTGGTGAGACGTTCTTATCATAATTTTTTCATCTATGCGTAAGTATATTTAAGGAGTAGACGTGCATGTAAGAACCATTTATCGTGAGGATTGAAATTGAAAAAATGATTAGTATTCACGGGAAGGGGCTGCGAGAGTGTAAAATTGACTCATCATGAAAGCAACCGTTTAAAAGAGCTCAAAAAAATTAAAGGCAGTAAAAAGAATCATATGCCAAAATCGGCCAATTAGTTTATGCTCATTTGAAAAGAAAAA
The DNA here is from genome assembly GCA_949130495.1 of Sambucus nigra. NCBI lineage: Eukaryota > Viridiplantae > Streptophyta > Magnoliopsida > Dipsacales > Adoxaceae > Sambucus > Sambucus nigra. The sequence goes on along the minus strand of OX422211.1, from coordinate 99,246,074 downwards.
TATGATATATATTTGAGGAAGTTTGTATGGATAAATTAAATGTGTTTGCACCACGAATCCTAACGTTGAAAAATCGTATCATGACATCATTATTTGTAGAATCATCAAAATTCCAGATTTTTGTGCATGATGTTTGTTTAGTTCATTAAGCTCACACTTTAATTGTCACATATGACTAGGATAAAGTTTGATAATTTATAGCTATCAATTAGATCTTCTTAATCATTTCAATGTGTTGGAATTGTGAGTCATTTGTTGTAGTTCACACCCATACATTCCATGCTCATGTTTGAGCACATCGATAATAAGTTAGCATGTAAATCATATTGTTTTTGTAGTTTTCGCTAGTGTTTTGATACTATTTAGCATTTTTTTGCCACTTCCATTTAGTTTTTTCTTGAAATTTTTTCGCTACGTGAAACTGTTTAATTTTTATAACCGGAAGTGAGAGTTTGATTTTCTCATTCGAGCGAGTACCAGATGTCGTACGAAGTCGTTCGAGGGATAGGGTTGTCTCATTCGAGCGACGGACTAGAATTTTTTTCCTTCTGTTTCAGAACCCTCGTTCATATGGTTATATATTTTTATACTCATGTGTTGCTTCTGGGTTTCTGTTATGCAGATTCATATTGATTATATCTATTACTACATTATTATCGTTTAGTCACACCTGATTAGATTGTTGATTCTTTCTATGCGATTATAGTTTGTTGGCTATAGATTTGACATTATTTTAGTGTTATTAGTTGGTTGTTTCAATTATATCTATTTGCACATCATTGATTTTTCTCATGCTAGATATGTTCATCTTTTCACTGGGTTGTCTATTCAAGATAAAAAGGGGGAGAGATGTATGTGATGTAGGGGGGGAGTTTATTTGATGAGCAGATACAAGTGTTCCTTTACTTAATGGTATCATATTTTTAATCACATGCTTTCATGATTATATTGCTTAGTTTACACAATTGGTATCATATTATTTTTGCATTGGCACAAATTGGTATCCTGATTTAGATGTTTACAAATCAATATCTTGTTTTGCTCACATAACAAATGATTTGGATGTTATTTTACATTTTTATTGATATCATTTGTTCCTTCATACATCACTGGGTATTTGTCTTTTTCATGTGTGTAGGTATGCTTTAGAGATTCGAGAATTCAAGACTACACCACATTCAGACATTTCATGCTTGTCGAACCATTATTTACTAGTCTTGTCCTATATTTTTTGATTTTGGGTTTATGGGATAGGATATAGGCGACATACGGCTTGACGGCCCGGCTTAGCCATTTCACTGTTGGTTTTGTTCCAGAATAGTTAAAGGGGGAGATTTGTTAGGAAAAAATTTCACATTGAGTCCGATGTATGTTTATTTGACTTAATCCTGAAAAAAACACGTTTGAGTTATAGGTCGTATTTTTATGGTGCCAATCCCACACAAACTATGACGTGTTGATGTTTATTGAAGACGTTGCGGCAAAGGTTCAAAGAATTTTCATGCCGGTTTATGGTGCTTATTCCGTCTTCAAGTTTAACACATTTCAAGATCACTCAGGTATGAATGTGTAATTTTAATGGGACTTGAAATTTATATTAAATGGTTTAGGGATGTTATTTTATTAAAGAAATTATTTTAAAATATTTTTAAAGTGTTTAAAATGGTTTACACTTCGTTTTATTTTGATAAGGACGGATTATAGAAGTGTTTAATTAGGACTCTAATTCAGTGCATCGTTCAAATGACCTGACCAGTTGTTCGAGCGAGATGTCCATCTCGTTCGAGCGAAAGGCCAAAGTCGATTGAGCGAGCCTCTAGCTTAAGGAAATTATTTAAGTCGTGTTTCCGATCATAATTTCATGTGTGTGTCATCCATAACTAACTTTTCATAACAGTACGTTTCTGCACAGAAGTTTTCTAAGGTTATTAAGTCTAAACACATCCTTAGAGTTTCAAAGATACGAGTTTTCATTACTATATGCTATAGTTATCTTTGTTGGCACCAAGAATAGTTTGTTCTACATAGAACTTTACTGGGTTTTGCAGTGGAGAAGTAGAAGAGCTATGTTCAACATCATAGACGCAACAAGACATATCGGTGGACAACAAGACATATATGGAGGCATGTGTTATGGACAAGCATCGTGGAAGAAGGAATTTCTACATGGGCACTATCAGAGGAGTGGTTGAATATTAGAAAGCCTCAAGTCTCGTGGGAGATCGAGTCGTTGAGTAAGACTTGTGTTTGTTCCTTATAAATCCACATTCATAGTGATTATCTAGCTCGAGCCGTTCGAGGTTTTTTCCTGTTGTGGTTTCGTCGTATATACGACATTGTGAGCATTCTTTTCCTTAATTTACTTGCTTTAATCACTAGATGCATGTTTAGGATTAATCAATATAAAATTTGGTTAAGTTAAAATTAGTGCACATAAAATTTAAAAAATATTTTTTTTAAAAAAGAAAAAGTGTTTCATCATCCTTAAAGCAAAGTTTGATTTGAAACATAAGGGGCCTACACATTGAGATCATTTTCGAACATTCTATTCTCCAACTCTCAAAATCTCTCTACACTCGAGCCTAAATTTGGCAATTTTGACATTTTTCATCAAATGTCGATCCATAATTATTCACATTTCTTCATCAAATGAAGTAGTTTATCTCGATCAGTAAATATTCACATTTCTTCATCAAAAGAATTAGTTGGTTTATCGAGTCATTAATAGGCCAAACAATCATGTGGTGGTGGCATCAGATGATGCGGATATTCGTGACGTTGGAGATTTTGAATTTCCCACTAATGTTGTGTTGGAACTTCATCGTACACCTCTAGCATCCTTTACGATAAATGAGATAATTTAATTTTAGTTTTAAGGGGTACTTACGTATAGTCTCATTTAAAATTTGCTTGATCATATAAATCCTATCGAAACATATTCTATTAAAATAAATCCAATTATTGGAAGCTCAAATGGTATAGGACCAAAATGATCCTCTTTACTATTATCCAATTTAACCACAACCAACACCATCAAGTAAAAAACTAACATCGTTGGGTATGAAGCACCACCCCCATTGCAAAACCAAATTGGACTCAATCAAGCTTTAGTGACCACAATTACTCCAACAAACCACACAACACTATAACAAATAACAATAATTACAGATCGGTTGAACTTTTAAGTCAAACTTTGTATAAATGATCTCCATGTTGAGGAGCTCATCCAAAAAATTATCAAAAACTTCATCTCAAAGTGCATAAAATGAAAATTGGGTGCACATTTGCATTTTTTACCACACTTGGTGGATATGGTCTCCATAGTTTATAGATCATCCACACAAAATCATCAAAAAATAAGATCCTTTGACTTCGAACCAATTAGGATTTCAAAACCCTTAGAAAGTTATCCCCACACGTCCTCCTTTATGGAAAAATCAACCTTCTTCCAGTTGCTTGAGCCCTCAATGCCAAATCATCTTTTCGAGAGATAGACAACGATTTTAAAAAAATTGGATGTCAGGTGTTTTACCGGTAGTCCCAAACATGGAGAACCCAATGGAAGTCTAAGGGTTTGCTTGGGATTCCTCAGTAGCTGTAGGTTGGGATTTTATATTAGTAGGGTGTTGTTGAGTTTGATAACTCAGAGATGGAGTGGTAGACTAAATCTTCGATGGAGTAGAGTGTTGATAGCCCAAATGTGATGAGAATTAAGGTTAGAGTATAGGAGAGCGTCGAATTGGTGGTGTTCCGCTAATTGGTTGATTATTTCTGTTCCTATTCGACATTCCTTACAATTAAAAAAATAGGAATGAATGTATGAAAGTCATGTTTACGACTATATATTTGTATATACCTTTCAGTAATTTTACAACACACTCGATGTGTATAATTTTTATCCAATCAATATTAGCTTTTAAAAATCAATGAAATTTTGTACGCGAACAATTGGATAGAAAAGTATCTATGATTGATGTATAAAGGTCCGTGACATCAACTCGAAATCATTTCTTCTTCAACTTATCATTTTTACTATGCATATGTCATGAAACATCATGATCTGGGTGAATATTCTCTTTCATAATCATCATCATCATCATCACCATCCTTGCTTTAGTCCTATCATATGGGGTTGACCACATGGATTCTCCTTTTCTATTCTAATCTATCTTATGCATTATTAACATTCAATTTTAATTCCTTAAGGTCTCTCCTAATAATTTCCTCCCACGATAGCTTAGGGCAACCTATTTTTATTTTACCCTCTATTTTCAACAAGCTTCCTCTTGTTATAGTGGCATCTAGTGGTCCACACAACGCATGTTCGTATCACATATGTCTACTTTCTCTTAATTTATTGCTAATGAGAGATACGCCTAACTTTTCTCTCACGTATTGGTTTCTAATTTTATTCTTTCTGGTAATTCCTATCATCTACCGGAGCATCCTCAAATCACTAACGTGGAGACTTTATTCATATTTTTTCTGTAACGCCCGACACTCAACTCCATACAGGATTACTGGCCTAACAACTATTCTATAAAATTTTCCTTTTAATTTATTAGTTATCCTCTTATTGCATAACACTCCACTCGTTTGTTTTCATTCCATCCAACCGGTTGATATTCTACTTGTAACATACTCATCAATATTTCCATTACTTTGTAACATTGAACCTAGATATATCACTTTTTCTTCAATCTTTATCATTATGTTACTCGACGCCTAATTATTAAAATTACATTCCATAAATTCCATTTTATTTCTCTAATTTTTAGTCCCTTGGACTCTAACGCTTTTATCCAAGTATTTACTTTCATCGCTAAGCTTTCCTTTTAAGTGTCTACTAAAACTATGTCATTCGCAAACAACATAAACCATGGAACATATTCTTATATGTCCTTAGTAATCTCATCCAAAAATACGACAAATAAATATGGACTTAAGGCATACCCTTGATGTAAACTCACTTTAATCATAAAGTCATTAGTCTCTCCATATATAGTCATGACTCTAGGCTTTGTGTTATTATACATATCTTCAATAACTTTAATATAACTCATAGGGATTATTTTTCTTGTTAAATCCCATCAAATTATATCCTTAGGTACTCTATCATTAGCCTTTTTTTAATCTATAAAGACCATATATAAATTTTTACTCTTACTTCTACATTTCTTTATTAACTGTTTTAATAAGTATATAGCTTCTGTGGTGGATTTCCCTGGCCTCATTTCTTTATCTTTGTTCTATAACCTTTTTTCATAATTTCATAGTGTGATTCATTAGTTTGATTCCTCTATAATTACCGCAGTTTTGTATATCCCATTTATTTTTATAAAAAGGTATTATGGTGGTTTTCCTCCACTCATCTGGCATGTTTCCTTCTCTTAAAATTTGATGAAATAATCATATTAACCATTCTATCCCTAGACTTCCAAGGGTTGTTCACACCTCTATGGGTACTTTATCTGGGCCAACCGCATTATTCTTTTCCACTTGACTTATTAATATATCCACTTCTTTTTTAGTAATCGAACATATTTTCATACATTCGGTTCAATGTTCTCGACATCTTTTTCCAGATATTCTTCATTCAATAATCCTTGAAAATACTCTTCCCATCGACCTAGAACTTCTTTATCGTTAATTAATATATTTTGATTTACGTCTTTAATACTCTTAACCGGACCCATATCCCTTGTCAATCGACCTCTATTCTTTGCTAGTTTATATATTTCCTTTCCACTTTCCTTTGAACCTAATATATTATAAATATTATCTAGTTCTTTTTGTTGCGTATTTGTAATACTATTTTTTTCTTCACTTTTTAACTTCTTATATTTTTCTAAATCTTCTTGATTTTTACTTTTTTCCACTCTTTAAAACTTATTCGTTTCTTTTGTATGATCTTTTGTACTTCCTCATTCGAACATCAAGTCTCTTTTTTTATGAATCTTTTTCCTTTAGTCTCACCTAAAATTTCAATTTAACATTCATCTGCCAATTTCAATTTCAAATTAACATTCATACACGAACACACACATACACAAACACACACTCTCATATACCAATTTCAAACATTAATAGTATTCATATATATATATATATATATATAGACACACACACACACACATATATATATATATATGTGTGTGTGTGTGTGTGTGTGTGTGTATACAGAGAAAAAGAGAGGGGGGTCATCGCTGGTGAGGGGGAGAAATAAAGGGGGTCTCCGATTGTGGTGAGAATGATAGGAATAGGGGGGAGAGAGAGAGAAAGGGAATTATTGGTTGTGATAAATGAAAACTGACCGAGCTTGTTAAATTTATTGCCAAAAATGGTCACAATTCCATATCATGACCCCTCCTATGACTAATGGAACACTGATGCATACCGTGACCCCAACTGTTACCAATGAAAATTCAATAAATGGGCACAGTTTTGGATCGGGATCGTGTGGAAGTGGACATTTTAAACTTGAGTTAATGGTCTTTTTTTTATACCACGACCATAATTCACCGGGATTGGTCACGGATGGGCTATTGTCAAGAACCGTGGCCACGAGCATGGCATTTTTTAAGGGAACTTTAACGCCTAAGAGGTCACTTGTTTGTCACAGTCTGAAACCATGGCTAGTGGTCATGATCTAGAACCTTGACCATTCCCATGTTGATGTGACACTTTTAACTAGTCACATGATTGGTCACTATTTTGGACCGTGATCATGGTTTTGGACCGAGATCTTTTGGACTGTGACCATTTGACTGTGAAAAATCCTCGATATTTGGCGTAGTGGGTAGCCTTGATCAATATAAATAATCTCAGAAAAATTAAATTGCATTATCAATTTGTGGAACGCATCGAGTGAAATGCATGATATTAGCCAGGCTTATAGAATTGTCCGAAAGAAGGTTATGTATAGCTACTGTGAAACCAAAAGTATTTATACCAAAAGGATTTTGTATAATGACAACACAATTGATATAAGATCAATCTTCACTATTTTATTTCTAATTTACTCGATATTAAAATAGGCACTTAATATATTATGAGATATGTCATAAAGAACACATCATCCATATAACCACGCAATTATATCCATGCTTTACAATAAATCTCTCAACCAAAATAATGAAGATCATAAACAAAATAATAAAGATCATAAGAAATAAAAAGTTTACTCAAAGCATCATCAAACCCTATAAAAAGTCATCTCTTGAACCTCAAATATAGTTCATCAAACAAGCAAGCTCACTACCACATTCCACAACTAATGGTGATAAATCCAAAGAAATAATCATATCATAAGCCCAAATTTGATAACTAAATCAAGTTAACAGAATGCTCAAAATGCCTAATGGTGGTTACTTTATTTTATTTTTCTACTTTATGAACTATTGTACAAAAGTAAAGTAACTTTTAACTTGTATATGCTCAAGACCTACACATCTAAACCAACTATAAAGGTCCCTAAACCTTTCCTAAAGTTTGGCCCAAAACCCAACACCATTTATCCTAAAACCTGGGAGGTTTAGTCGACTAAACTTTAGTTTTAATTGACTAAAACTATCCATTAAACGGTTTAATCAACTAAAATATTTGGGACAACCCACTAAAATAGGTTAACTTGCTAACAGAGGAGTTTTAGTCGACTAAACTTGACTTTTAATTGAGTTAAGTTCTTGAATTTCAAAATTGATTTTGATAAAACTTTCCAATCTTTCATCCGAATATCCTAACCCTTACCAACTTGATTACTAACCTTTTAATAACATTTATATTTACCTTAAACTATAAATAGAGCCTCTAACTTCCATTCCGAAATACACAAGCATATAAAAATATCCTTGAGTAAAGTTACATCTTCCTAGATTGTGTCCAATCCAAAATTCTTTAGAGCGTGAAACCTAATATCAAACCCATTTTAACTAAGAATTAACATTGAAGATAAGATTTTTCCTATACCCAGTTTAGCTCCAATCATCATCAACCAACCTTTAGCAAAGTTATCAACCCAATACCAACTTGTCCTAAAGTTTTTCCCCGATACCCATTTGAGAAATATACTTGGTATTCCTGTTTACTTACTATTTAGAAAGAAAATGTAAACCCACATCATCATTATTTTTAGTAAAGCTACTTGGCTTTATATTTTGGTTACCGATCTAACTATTGTCACTTACGATTAACGTCATTGTATCTTCTCGGCAGGTAGTGTCTTTGTTGTGGGTAGTCAATGGGCTATTGTGTGGGTACCACTTCGAAAAGGATGAGGTTATCGCCTTTCTGGTTGGCGATTTCAAGGTAGTGTTCCTTGTAAGGTTTTGGTTCCATCATAAGTGAATCGGAGATAGTTAATTTTTCGAGTGTCGTCTCAAGCGTGGGCGTAGGCAGAGGCCGAACTACGTTAAAATATCGATGTGCAAAGTTTCATTAATCTCTCTCTCTTAAGTGATTATAATTCATATTTATTAATTCCCTACTATTATTTTTTTATCGTATTGTAATTAATCTTTAATACAAAGTTAAGACAGTTTTAAGATTATTATTAAATGCATATACCTAATTCACCCCACCCCACCCCACGGGTATATTTTCGGGCCAAAAATTGGTATCAAAGACTAGATCATTGAAACTTATTTTGAAAATGTATAATTAGAGTTTAAAGATAAAGATGGAAATCATTTCTGCAACTATTTTGCAAAAATATGATTTTCTCTTATTTTCAGAAGGATTTTACAAAATGTGGAAAACTAGAATATCTCTTGTTATCCAAACCATTGATTATTACTTATGGAAAGTAATTAGTAATAAAAACTCACCCCTTGTATCTATATTAAACATTGAAAAGAAAAATGAACTTAGCATTTAAGCTTTGAAGATCTTACAATGGGACTTCCTTGTTAAGGAATTCATAGAAGAAAAGAATGCAAAAGTAGAACCTCTTAACTCAATCATCATAACTCCCACACTCACAAAATATATAAGAAGAAGTGATTTTCTATAACACAAAGGGTGAAGTTATCTTAGAAGATTGCTCAATGTCATCATACGAAGAGCAAATAGAATGTCTTCTTTTTGCACAAAATGATGATAAGGTAAACTCAAAATCCTGTGATATGTCAACACTTTCATAACTAGAAATTATTAATGCATGTGACTAATTAGATAAACTTTATGAAACATTAGTTACAAGTTACAAAAATAGCATTGACTCTCATATAACAATTCAAAATAAACTAAGAATGAAAACAACATTCTAACTCGAAAAAATAATTAACTTCAGAAAAAATTTATTTGTATGAACAAATGAAAATACGTACCATATTTACAAATTGCAAATAACAAATTGCGAAATGAAGTTGATCTACTTAGAAACTCTTTTGAAAATTGAGTACAACCCCATTACACCTACTTTTGGGAAAATCTAAACTTAATGAAGAATCAAATACAAATTTTACACCTACAGACTCTTATTTAAAGCTTAAAGATAAAAAAATCAAAAGACCAATTCAAAACAATCACTCGGTCAAAGGCACCTTTTGCAAAAATAAGGATTAAATTTCCAAATCATTCAAACTTAGATTAAAACAAAAGTCCTCTTTTGTATCACATGCAAAGAAAGAAATCACGCTTACCTTCAATGTCATTTATTATATCCCTCTAAATATGGCACCTACTGTGGCATAACTAACCATACAATCAACCCGTACTTATAAGAAAATTAGTATTAGACAACGTTTTAGAAACATCGACAAAAATAAAAATAAAAGCACCGAACATAAAATTCTCAATGTTTTTCTAAACAGTCGATGTTTCTCCAATCGGAAATGATCTACGTTTATGATGAATGTTGGTATATGTTATGTCGACGTTTGTACTGACGTTTATGATAAATGTTTCAATATTAATTGAGTTTCAAACAATGTGTTAGATTACTTAACCCTATGAGTAGAACACCGTGACAAAATAAGAGGACATGATAACACAACAAAAATTAGAAGTTAATACTCGATTAATAATTCGATTAATGTGTTTACTAATCCGAACAATGAAGCTAAAATCTTTCTACGATCGACAAAGTGTGGTTCGGAGGGGATTAATCATGTTGGGTAATCAAGAATGGTTTTAATAGATTTTTTGTTAAACACATCGATTAAAACACGATCTATTAGTCAGTCTTATAGACTTGGCTAAATTGTAGTTGTTGGCCAGAAAATATGCCGAGAGGGGGCGGTGATTTAGGTGTATCGGTTTAATGCAAATCTTAAAATTTCTTAAATTAGTAGTTAAGATTCATTTCATTATGATAAAATAATTTAATAGTAGGAGATTAATCAACAATAATTATAAGAAATTAATACAGAGAAATGAATGAAACTTTGCAAACTGAGATTTTAATGTGGTTCGGCCTTTGCCTATGACCACACTCGAGACAGTACTCAAGAACTTCACTCTCTCTGATTCACTTATGCTGAAACCAAATCCTTATAACGAACACTACCTTGCAATCCTCAACTAACAAGATGATAACCTTGCCCTTTACTAATATATACCTATACAATAGCCCAAACTCTTCAAACGCCTTGTCTACTCGTAATAATGTCACTATCGACCGAGAAGATACAATGTAATTAATCGTAAGTCACAATAGTAAGATCCATAATCAAAATGTAACTCCAAGTAGCTTTGTTAAAAATATTGATGTAGTGGGTTAACTTATTCTTTCTGAAAAGTAAGTAAACAAGAATCAAAAGTATATTTATCAAATAGGAATCGAAGTAAACCAATAGCATAAGTTGGTATTAGTTTGATAGCATTGCTAAAGGTTGGTTAAGGATGCTAATTTAATCTCCATTAGGTTTAGGAAAAAGATTGGCTTCAATGTTAATTCTTGGTTGAAATGGGTTTGGGTCTTGTTTTCACTCTGTAAGGGGTTTCGGGATTTGATACAATCTAGGAAGATGAAACTTTACTCAAGGAGATGTTGTTGTATGCTTATATATTTATTCTTATAAAAATAGGGTTTTCGTAAATTGTTTCCAAACAAGGGTTAAGTAATAATAATTTATAATAACGAGTAATGTTTTTACCAAAATTGTTGTATGCTTGTATCTTTGTTCTTATATAGACTTTACTCAATGGTTTAATAACAATAATAATTTGTTAACTTAACCCTTGAAATATTACTTTTGTTCGATTAATAAAACTAGTAAACACATAGTTTGTTCTGATATATATAGGGTTTCCATGCAACGATGAAGTAAATAATAATAAAATAATGTTTCAATCTTCGTCTAAATAAAGTAAAAGATCCTTCAAATTAGGGTTGTCTTAAAGAGAAAGCGAAAACATTTTTAAGGACTTTAAAGAGTCTACTAGTTGTTGGCCCGAAAATATGCCGAGAGGGGGCAGTGATTTAAGTATATTGGTTTAATGGAAATCTTAAAACTTTCTTAAATTATTAGTTAAGATTCATTTCATTATGATAAAATAATTTAATAGTAGGAAATTAATCAACAATAATTATAAGAAATTAATAGAGAGAAATTAATGAAACTTTGGAAACTGAGATTTTAATGTTGTTAGGCCTTTGCCTATGACCATGCTCGAGACATTACTCAAGAACTTCACTATCTCTGATTCACTTATCCTGAAACCAAATCCTCATAACGAACACAACCTTGCAATCCTCAACTAACAAGATGATAACCTTGCCCTTTACTAATATATACATATACAATAGCCCAAACTCTTCAAATGCCTTGTCTACTCGTAGCAATGACACTACCGACCGAGAAGATACAATGTAGTTAATCGTAAGTCAAAACCATAAGATCCATAATCAAAACGTAAATCCAAGTAGCTTTGTTAAATATATTGATGTAGTGGGTTAACTTGTTCTTTCTAAAAAGTAATTAAAGAAGAATCAAAACTATATTTCTCAAATAGGAATCGAAGTAAAACTGTAGCATAAGTTGGTATTGGTTTGATACCATTGCAAAAGGTTGGTTAATGATGCTAATTTTAGCTCCATTAGGTTTAGGAAAAAGATTAGCTTCAATGTTAATTCTTAGTTGAAATGGGTTTGGGTCTTGTTTTCACTCTCTAAGGGATTTCGGGATTTGATACAATCTAGGAAGATGAAACTTTACTCAAGGAGATGTTGTTGTATGCTTGGTTGAAATGGGGTTGGGTCTTGTTTTCACTCTCTAAGGGATTTAGGGATTTGATACAATCTAGGAAGATGAAACTTTACTCAAGGAGATGTTTTTGTATGCTTGTATATTTATTCTTTTAAAAATAGGGTTTTCATACATTGTTTCTAAACAAGGGTTAAGTAATAATAATTTATAATAACGAGCAATGTTTTTACCAATGTTTTTACCAATATTGTTGTGTGCTTTTATCTTTGTTCTTATATAGACTTTACTCAATGGTTTAATAACAGTAATAATTTTTTAACTTAACCCTTGAAATATTCCTTTTGTTTGATTAATAAAACTAGTGAACACATTGTTTGTTCTTATATAAATAGGGTTTCCATGCAAGGGAGAAGTAAATAATAATAAAATAATGTTTCAATCTTCATCTAAATAAAGTAAAAGATCGTTCAAATTAGGGTTCTCATCAAGAGAAAGCGAAAACATTTTTACGAACTTTAAAGCGTCTGCTTGAGTAGTCAAATGGTTTGGCGCATGCATAACACTAGACTAATTGTCGTCATCTATGCATTATGGCTAGAATACCTTCTTCAAATTTTGAAAGGCACAAATAAAAGGCTCGTTGACCATGAGATCTTTACTATCCATATTCGATAAACATTCCGCGATAATTCTTTAAGTGGGATCAATGTTACAACCATTAATTGTGTCATCGACCTTCATTTAGTCGCAATAGAAGATTTCTTTGAAATCTAAGTAATCTAGTTCAAGGATTTGATGTACAATATCATAATAGGTCAACACCGTATCCTTTGGATTTTTATATCTTTTACTAGACACACAAGAAGTCAAGGCATAAATTGAAATTACACTAATTTGCATCAATAGTTTTTCCTCGCATGGGTATGAGACGAAATCAAAATCGTTGATGCATAATTTTTTAAACTCCTTCGCAGGAAATTTAAGGCCTTTGACTAGGAGAGACATCCTCGAAGAGACATCGTCTCCTTTTAAAGGCTTCATTTATTATTGGATTTGTATTAGGGAATGGTTTACAACACATACAAAAGTAATTGCAACAAATGAGTTGACAATTACCTCTTTTAATACCCATGACCTAAAGTCATTCATCGCGTCTGTTGAACCTCTTCGCTTTTGATTTTGGGTAATTAGTTTACAATGCTTCCTATATTTGTTCATAAAATTATATAATTTATATGTTAATATAAAGAATACATATAATCAAGAAAATATGTTATATGTGTAGATACTTACTCTCTCCACTCTTCAGCTTCATGTTGTGTTTTGAAGATATAATGAGTTGATTTCTTGTATTATGGATTTGTGAGTCTCGCATCTTTTAGGTTCTAGAAAGGTAATCCATCCTCAAACTCTTTAATTTCCTTGACTACTTATTTACCATGAGGATTGAACTTCCAAAGTCCTTATTCTGGCATATTTTCCCGAGCCTATAATTATGATTCTTATGTTATGTATTCTTTCAAAATTTACCCTCTAATGTACCATGTATTCTTAACATAATATATGAAGGTTTTCATCAAGCGCTCAAAAAGATACATACGAAGATACTTGATGGGTCCACACAACAATGCCCCATCACATTTATGCACAAGAAGGTCGACGTTGATCTCAAAGAATGACAGAGGAAAATATTTCTATAAGAGACAAGTCACATCGGCTAAAGTTTCCTTCTCAACGTTAAGGTTATTTTTATTTACCACTTTTACACACAGTATGGTGAATCACAATCTAATCTGTATAATTTCCCTACATAGATCTTTGTGCTAACAAAAGTATTCATTAAATAACAAAAGGATTAATTTAATGATGACATTTGAGTCATGAGACTTGCACTGTTTCAAATAATTTGTTTGATTATTTACAAACCTGCAAAAATTACTATAATAGGCTTTAGGAGTCTTCAATTTGAAAAATGTGTTTTAGAGGATCTTTTTTCACTAGTAGTCAAAGTGAAAGATCCCACGGGAATCGAATTTCTTCCTGTTGTTGGATCAGTTTTTAACCACATTTTTTTTTAAATTTTCATCTCCTTCAAATCATGTCTCATTTTCTCTCCATCTTTCGAATAAGAGTAACCCATACATGTTCTTATAAAAAATTATGAAAAATTCATCTTCTTATTCATCATATCTATTACATTCCTTACACCGTGCTCTTTCTAATACGAAAAGTCAAATAATATAGACCGTCTGGACCATGCCTTCATTTTACTAGGATCTTTCGAATCCTCCATAAATTTTCTTTTCTATCCTATAAAATAAGGGTGTTTGCCTACAATATTATTCCTTGAAGTTGTATCCTTCTCCTTGATTTTATAACCAAATATCGAACAGGTTGTGTTCGTTGCTTGTGACCAACGGGAGAAAAGTTAAACTTGTAGTTACCAAAAGGGTTGTTGTGCAAGAAGAATCTACGATGATCGGAATAACTTATCTTAACACTATGATGTAGCCAAGTGGAATAAGTTTCCTCTACACATATGTGATATCCATAATAATCATGAATATTAGAACCAGACAAGGTTCTAGAAGCAAGAAAGTCATGGATCACACACAACACCATTGTTTTAAGTGTTAACTCTTCACCCATATGAGCGTCAAATGTCTATAGTCCTTCATCCCAGAACATTTCAACTTCATCAATTAACGGGGCTATAAACATATAAATATCATCGCTCGAGCCTTTGGCATAGGTATAAACATCCATAATAATGTGAATTATTTTCTTATGCATGGTGATGGAGGGATACATAAGGCGCTAAGAGAACTAGCCAATAACTCTAATTAGTGCTTGAACTATAAAAAGGGTTAAACTCGACAGTTGATAATATTAGAGAGACATATGATTGAATCAATGGATGACGTATGATATTCTTACCCACCTCACCTTGAGCATAGACTTTGTTATCCATGATATAGTGAAAAATATTTTTAACCATGACTCGGGGGAAAAATACATCAATACCTTATGTGTAACTAGCAAGAACTTGCAAAATTTATTAAGTTTGTCATTTCCACTCTCACAACCCGTATATTTTAAAAATGTATAGAGTGGTCTAGTTATATGGTCAATAGCAGAATTCGTAAACCGAGTCACAAACAAACCAAGTTTAATTTTAATCCAATTTTATCTTGATTAATTAGGTGAAACTAAGCATGCAAGATTTTGAATATAAATCTAACAAATAAAACAACCACATAAGATATGAGGAAAAAAACTTTAGGGAAAAATCCTTTTCTGCACTATTTTAACTAAGGTATTATTGATGACACAAACAGACTTGCATACTTAGACACTACTAAAAATCATAGTTTTATATCCTTCTTGTTGATAATAGAAAGTGACGCAGATCAAATAATGCCCCATAGAAAACTCCATTTACATCAGTATCCATCCATCAATCTCTATAAACTCCATTCCTCTCATTGGCCATGAAGAATAAACTCCACAAGGATTCGAACAAGTTCTTCCAATTTGATAAAGTGATCAAAAATTTCCAAGCGGTTTGGATTTTGAAAACCCAAAGTTTTGATCACAAAATAGGTTCAAAAGGCTCACAACAAAGCGCAGGTGCGTACCTATTAAATAGGATGAAAAGTCTCAAAGAGGTAATCTTGACAATATTGAGTTTTAAACGAACTAAAAAAAAAAAATATTGGTTCATTCGAATGATGTGCTTCTCATTCGAATGTAGCACCTGATCTCATTCGAACGACTTTTAATGACTTGTCTAATGAGAAGCTAGATCAGACCAAAACAATTCTCGTTTGAAATTCACTGGAATCAGATCTAACAAGGTTACATGGTCAAGTTCGAATGCATACCCAACATCATTCTAACAACCTCTCGATTTTTCTAAAAAACATTTTGAAAAATTAATTTGGATTCAAACAAGTTTAAAAATACCTTTGAAGATATGTTAACCTTAAAACTACCTCATATATCTTATCCGATAATTGTACTAACGATACCAACTCTTTATTCTTTGATTGATGTGTTAAGTCACTAATTTGTCTTTGATTAAATCTTTTTGAGAATGTACATGATAGTGTAGTGGGGTAACAAAATATTTCAAACTATAAACTTGATGAGAAAATCATAAATTGTGCTCTGACAAATCTCCCCCTTCGGTTATTTGGGTACAAGACAGAAAATTAAATAAATAACCCCTAAGACAAGTTCAACTAATGTCCCTCCCAAGCCCAAAAAGGAAAAGACACTTGCTACTTTGTCTCAACTGAAAATCTTCATTGTGTAGTCCATGAAATCATTAATGCGGAAAAATACCTAAACGCATGAAGCAAAAAAAATATCGTGATGTGTGGAGTTTGGAAAACACATAGCTCCTTCTTAATATGTTCTCCCCCTCCGTAATAGACAATGGGTTAGAACCTAAAACTTAAAATTTATCATCATGAGACAAATTTGAAATATCATCATAAAGTGTAGGCAAATAAGCATATGTTATGAAATTTAATAAACCAATAAGATATTTTTGGACTTTTTGAGTATAAACTTGTACACATATAAGTACAAACAAACACACCATGGATTAGAACGAAAACATCTTAAGCATGGAAATGAAATGTAGTTTCATGAACTTAATGCATGGGAACGTCAACAGAGGCATATATAGCGATGGTGTACGATGTCAAATAGACACTCCTTAAGAAAGTACTCAATTCAACCTTTCATGTAAAATTACTGAACAAAGTGAAATTGACCCAACTCATACAAAATCCCTCGAATTTCAGTGCTTCTCAAATCAATAAGTCCAACCTATTTAATGTTTTTCAAGGTATTTTATTGTGTAAACCCATTGATATTCAACTTATAACAACCTTAAAATCTCACATTTTAAGGATCAACTCTCAAAAATTCTATATAAGTAGTATTGTGTATTTTTAAAAAGGCATCAATGAAATAAATTCGGTCTTGGCACTTCAGTTTTTATCTGTCAAATTCATCTTTTGGGCTCTTGCCAATAGTGTGTTTTAATTCAATGAAGGTTGCTTCTTTTGTACAATCTAGTTATGGGGACAAAACAGAGCAATAAGAAAATTACCCTAAACTAGAATCAATCCTCAAACTCAATCAAATGAAAAAAAATACCCATTGATTCCTCAAATCCTCAATTTGAAGGGAATCTAAAGGATTAGTAAAAATGTTAGTCAATTCATGTTCGGTACTCAAAAATCTCAAGAAAATGGTCTTCTCCTCAACAAGATCACGAATGAAGTGCTCACGAATCCTAATGTGCTTCGTACGGGAATGTTAGACAATATTACAGATGTGAATTGTACTTGTATTATCACAATAAATAGTCAATGTTCCTTAATTAATCTTACAATCCTCCAACATTTGCTTCATCCATAAAAGTTGTGTAAAACAACTCCTGAAGGCTATGTACTCAGCCTCCACCATGGACAAAGAAATGGAGTTTTACTTCTTGCTCAGCCATGAGACGAGATCACTCCTAAAGTAAAATAATCCACCCGATATGCTTTTACAACCATCAACATTCCCTGACCATTCGGTATCCGAATAATCCAACAAATGGTCATTGGTATCAAAAGAATACTAAATGCCATAAGAAATAATGTCACAGATTTATTTCGTGATACGTGTGCAAGCAAGCGTTGGCTCTTTGTGTGATGCTTGGTATTGTGCATAAACCCTAACACTAAAGGAAATATCTGGATGGATAGCGATCAAGAAGAGGATACTACATATCATACTCCCATATAGTGTTTGTCCTTTGCCTTACTTAAAGTGTCTTTCCTAAGCTTTGTCGAGGTACTCATGGGTGTGCGAGAGTGTTTAGCTCAGTCCAATCTAAATTTTTTACTAGCTCCTTAGCATATTTAGATTGAGATCTAAATATCCCATTCTCGAGTTGATGCACTTTTAGACCTAAGAAAAATATAATCTCACCAACTATACTCAATCCAAATTCATTTTTTATCTCCTTCTTAAAAGTCTAAACGTGTTTGGAACTCATGGATCGAAAGACTTTGTCGCCCATATAGACTTGGGAAATCAATATTGCTCCACCCTCTCTAATAATAAACAATGTCATATCAACTTTTCCTCCTTTGAAGCCACGAGCTAAGAGATAAGAAATTAGCCTTTCATACCAAATACGGGGTGTTTCAAACTATACAAGGCTTTCTTTGGAGAAAAGATGTGTTCTGGGTGATTTGGGTCTACAAACCCCTTTAGTTGTTCCATATAAACCTACTCCTGACGAATGAAAGTAAGAAAGTCACTCTTGACATCCATTTGGTATAGCTTAAACTGTTGATAACATGCTATGAGGAGTAGTAATTAGATGGACTCAAGCCTAGCAACAGGAGCTAATGTCTCGTCAAACTTTTCACCTTCAATTTGTATGTATCCTTCAGCGACCAACCTAGACATATTGAAAATGATGGTACCATTCTCAGCTATTTTGTTTTTATACACCCACTTGGTAATGATCTCATTAGTCTCTCCAGATCATCTTTATTATGATTCAAGTCCACTGTGGTGGTGTTGGTAATAATTGGATCATCACATGTGGTGCATTGTTCTCACACGTATGATCATCATCAATAAACATATTTGGTGCATCATCTCTAATCATGATGTTAATCAATTCCATGATTTTAAAGTTTTTAAGGTTATAAACATTATAAGATCTACTAGTTGATGAATATTTAAACAATATTCCCTCATCGCTTCTAAAGAAAAATTTCCCTAAATTCTCTCTATTTGTAAGGATATAGCAAGCACTACCAAAAACTTAAAATTATGATAAGTTGGGTTTCTTACCAGTATACAACTCATACAGAGTTTGAAGTGTGCGTGGAAGAAGATGAACCCTATACACCATGTTGCACGTTATGTTAACCCTATCCACCAAAAATCATCTAAGCATATTCCTTCTAAGGTACAAGGATTGCGCTATCTCTTGGATAATCTTATTTTTCCTCTCAACAATCCCATATTTTTTAAGTGTGCCTATAGCCGAAAACTCATGTTTGATGCCGATACCATCACACTATGCACCAGTACCAGCATCGATAAACTCTGCGCCATTATCATTTCTCAATCTATTGATGAAAACATTATGTTCATTTGAAGTATACGAACTTGGTTGTAAGGAACTCACAAACATAGGACTTTCCCCTAAGAAATTCATCAATGGAATATCTTGAAAACTCATAGACCATCACCAAAATGTACTTCTTACCACTAATGCTCTCAGTTTCCATTGAATCCATAAGATCCATGTGTACCAACCTTAATACACATGAGTTGGAATTAATGTTTAACTTTATATAGGGACTCATAATTTATTTCCCTTATTAGCAAGGACCACAAACTGAGAAAGGTGGTTTTCCAGGTTATGGTAAGCCACGGACTAGGGCTTTCCTAACTAACCTCACAAGATCTCTAACATTCATGTGACCTAGACGTTGACGCCAAAGGTCAATGATAGTGGACTTACCACTATTTCACACTAAAGAGGACTTGGGATATCATAGCAATTGTCGATAGTCCCCACACTACACCAAAATTGGCTATTGGTCATGGCCAAAATCCCTGACCAAGACTGTGGGTCGCAGACTTGGGCCGTGACCATTTCAGGCTCGATCAATTTCACGTGTCGCGGCCCAAGTCCGTGACCAAAAATGGTCAACAACGTAGTGGTTCATGGTAGATGGTCGCGGACTTGGTCCATGACGTATACTGCGACGGGGAAAAAATGGTCGCGGTCTTCGTCCGTGACCCACAACCATGACAAAACAGGTCGCGACCAAAGTTCATGTCCCACACTGCGACGGAAAAAAAAGGAAAAAAATTATCACGGCCCAAGTCCATGACCCACAACCATGACAAAAATTAGTCGCGGCCAAAGTCCGTGACCCACACTTCTACGCAAAAAAAAAGGAAAAAATTGGTCGCGGACTTTGGCTGTGACCCACAACCGTGACAAAAATTGGTCATGGCCAAAGTCCGTGACCCACGCTGCGACGGAAAAAAGAAGGAAAAAATTGGTCGCGGACTTTGGCCGCGACCATTTTTATGCGCAACGGAAAAAATAAAAAAAGTCATGGACAAAGTCCATGACCATATTTAACTATAATTTTTTTAAATGTCCTTTTTTGGTCCAATCCTAAAATCGGGGGTCCAGTGACTGCATGGTCGGTTGCTACATGTAACGTTGGACACGTACGAGGTTTTACAAATATTTATTAACGGAAAAACAATAAAAAGTCACGAATTGCGAATCGGAAACGTTGTTAATAAACAAATATATACAAATTTAAAAATATTACGCATCTTAATAATTCACAGATAAAAAAAAAATTGGGCAGAGTTTCCTCTATTTTGTGGACATTCCAAACCCTGTAAATATAAAACCTGGTTATTATAAAGCCCGCACGGCCATAAAACTAAACAATAAAAGCCCGCACGGCTGTAACACATAAAAAAACATAATCCTGAATGCCCACAACATTATATAAACAATATTCATGTCGTAAACCATTTCCTTCTTCATTTGTTCCACATGAAAAAATCCTACAAATGATAGGATACAAAAATAAAATGATATCAGTAACCAAGTAGTTTTACAAAAAAATTATTCAAGATGAAAATTGCATATATGAGTTATTATTATCAACATATCAATGTTTTTATGCCTAAGTCTAGAAATATGCAAATTATTATCAGCGTATTCTCAAATTGGGAGTCTCGTGATCGCGCGGTAATTTCCTACGAGTTACACTGGTCCCGTGTGAGGTATTGGTGCCACTCACGGGGCCATTCGGGGGCTGTTTCAGATTTTTACCCACTAATGCCATGTTTTGCCTAACTCCTAATATTTTTAAATTATCATCGTATTCTCAAATCGGGAATCCCGTGATCGTGCGGTCAGTTCCTACGAATTACATTGGTCCCGTGCGAGGTGTTGGTGCCACTCATGGGGCCGTTCGGGGTCTATTTCGAGTTTTCACCCACTAACACCATATTTTTATGCCTAAGTCTAGAAATATGCAAATTATCATCGTATTCTCCGTGATCGCGCGGTAAGTCCCTACGAGTTATATTGGTCCCGTGCGAGGTGTTGGTGCCACTCACAGGGCCGTTCGGGGGCTATTTCGAATTTTCACCAACTAAGTACATGTTTTTATGCCTAAGTCTAGAAATATGCAAATTATCATCGTATTCTCAAATCGGGAGTTTTGTGATCGCGCGGTCAGTTCCTACGAGTTACATTGGTCTTGCGCGAGGTGTTGGCGCCACTCATGGGGCCGTTCGGGGCTATTTCGGGTTTTCACCCACTAAATCCATATTTTGCCTAAGTCTTGATATTTTTAAATTATCGTCGTATTCTCAAACCAGGAGTCCCGAGATCGCGCAGTCAGTTCCTACGAGTTACATTGGTCCCGTGTGAGGTGTTGGTGCCACTTACGGGGCCGTTCCGGGGGCTGTTTCGGGTTTTCACCCATTAACGCCATGTTTTTTTGCCCAAGTCTAAAAATATGAAAATTATGGTTGTATTCTCAAATCGGGAGTCTCGTGATTGCGTGGTCAGTTCCTATGAGTTACATTGGTCCCGTGTGAGTTGTTGGTGCCTCTCACGAGCCCGTTTGAGAGTTATTTTGGGGTTTCGCCTTCTAATGTTATTTTTTAAGCCTAAGTCTATATATTTTCAAATTATCGTTGTATTGTCAAATTGGGGGTCCCGTGATCGCGTGGTCAGTTCGTACGAGTTACATTGGTCCCGTGCAAGGTGGTGGTGGCTCTCAAGGGACCGTACGGGGACTGTTTCGAGTTTTCATCCTCTAACATCGTATTTTGAGGCCTAAGTCCTCATATTTTCAAATTATCTTCATATTCTAAAATTGGGAGTCCCGTGATCACGCAAAGAGTTCCTAAAAGTTACACCGTGAGAGGTGTTGGTGCCTTTTACAGGACCATAGGGGGTTGTTTCGAGTTTTCCCCATTTAACGCCTTGTTTTTAACCCAAAGTCCTCATATTTTCAAATTATCATCATGTTCTCAAATTAGGAGTTCCGTGATCGCGCTGTTAGTTCCTACGAGTTACATTGGTCCTGTGAGAGGTGTTGGTGTCTCTCACGGGACCCTACGGAGCTGTTTTGAGTTTTCATCCTCTAACGCCTTATTTTTAAGTTAAAGTCCTCATATTTTTAAATTATCATCATATTCTCAAACCGGGAGTCATGTGATCACGCGGTCAGTTCATACGTGTTATATTGGTCCCATGAGAGGTCTTAGTGTCTCTCACGGTACCGTACGAGGGTTGTTTCGTGTTTTCTCCCTCTAACGCCTTATTTTTAAGCTCAAGTCCTCATATTTTGATATTATCTTTGTATTCTCAAATCGGGAGTCCTGTGATCATGCGTTATATTCCTACATCTTACATTGGTCTGGTGAGAGGTGTTGGTGCCTCTCACATGACCGTTCGGGGGCTGTTTTGGGTTTTCACCCTCTAACGCCTTATTTTTAAGATTAAGTCCTCATATTTTGAAATTATCATCGTATTCTAAAACTGGGAGTCCCGTGATCGCGCGGTCAGTTCCTACGTGTTAGATTGGTCCCGTGAGAGGTCTTAGTGTCTCTCACGATATCGTGCGGGTTTGTTTCTTATTTTCACCCTCTAACACCTTGATTTTAAGCTTAAGTCCTCATATTTTGAAATTATTGTCGTATTCTATAACCAGGAGTCCTGTGAACGCGTGGTCAGTTAATACGGGTTACGTTGGTCCTGTGAAAGGTGTTAGTGTCACTTACAGGACCGTACGGGGGCTCTGTCAAGTTTTCTCCCTTTAACGCCTGATTTTTAATCCTAAGTCCTCATATTTTCAAATTATATTTGTATTCTTAAATCAGGAGTCCCGTGATCACGTGGTCAGTTCCTATGTGTTACATTGGTCCCCTGAGAGGTGTTGGTGCCTCTCACGGGACCGTACAGGGGTTGTTTTGTGTTTTTACCCTCTAATGCCTTATTTTTAAGCTTAAGTCCTCATATTCTCAAATTATCATCGTATTCTCAAACCAGGAGTCCTGTGATTGTGCGGTCAGTTCATACATGTTACATTGGTCCCCTGAGAGGTGTTGGTGACTCTCAAGGGACCGTACGGGGGCTATTTCGAGTTTTTGACCTCTAACGCCTTATTTTCAAGCCTAAGTCCTCATTTTTCCAAATTATCATTGTATTCTCAAACAGGGAATTTTGTGTTCACATGTTCAGTTCATTCGTGTTATATTCATCCCGTGAGAGGTGTTAGTGCCTCTCACGGGACCTTATTGGGGCGGTTTCATCTTTTCACACTCTAATGCCTTGTTTTAATACTAAAGTCCTCTTTTTCAAACTATCATCGTATTCTCAAATCGAGAGTCCCGTGATCTCACGATCAGTTCTTACGAGTTACATTGGTCCCGTGAGAGGTGTTGGTGCCTCTCACGGGACCGTACGGGGGCTATTTTGAGTTTTTACCCTCTAACGCCTTGTTTTTAAGCTTAAGCCCTCATATTTTCAAATTATCGTCGTATTCTCAAATTCGGAGTCTTCTTATCACGCGATCAGTGCATACAGGTTACATTGGTCCCGTGAGAGGTCTTAGTGTCTCTCACGGTATTGTACGGGGGCTGTTACGTGTTTTCACCCTCTGACGCCTTGTTTTTATGCTTAAGTCCTCATATTTTGAAATTATCTTCGTATTCTTAAACCAGGAGTCCCATGATCATGCGGTCAGTTCATACGTGTTACATTGATCCCGTGAGACATGTTCGTACCTCTCACGGGACCATTCGGGGGCTATTTTGGATTTTCACCCTATAACGCCTTGTTTTTAAGCTTATGTCCTCATATTTTGAAATTATCTTTGTATTCTAAAACTGGGAGTTCCATGACCACACGATCAGTTCCTACGTGTTACATTGGTCCCGTGAGAGGTGGTAGTGCCTCTTACGGGATAGTACGGGGGTTGTTTCATGTTTTCACCCTTTAACGCCTTCATTTTAGGCTTAAGTCCTCATATTTTTAAATTATCGTCGGATTTTAAAATCAGGAGTCCCGTGATTGCGTGGTCATTTAATACGAGTTACATTGGTCCCGTGAGAGGTGTTAGTGCCTCTCACAGGACCGTACGGGTGCTCTTTCGAGTATTCGCCCTACAATGCCTATTTTTCAATCCAAAGTCCTCATATTTTAAAACTATCATCGTATTCTCAAACTTGGAGTCCTGTGATCGCATATTCAGTTCATACGTGTTACATTGGTCCCGTGAGAGGTCTTAGTGTCTCTCACGGTACCGTACGGGTGTTGTTTAGTATTTTTACCCTCTAGCACCTTGTTTTTAAGCTTAAGTCCTCATGTTTTGAAATTATCTTTGTATTATCAAACCGGGAGTCCCGTGATCACGCGGTCAGTTCCTACATGTTGCATTGGTCCCGTGAGAGGTGTTGGTACCTCTCACGGGACCGTTCGGGGGCTGTTTCGAGTTTTCACCCTCGAACGCCTTATTTTTAAGCTTAAGTCCTCATATTTCAAAATTATCATCATATTCTCAAATCAGGAGTCCCGTGATCGCGCGGTCAGTTCATTCGTGTTACATTGGTCGCGTGAGAGTTGCTAATGCCTCTCATGGGACCTTATGAGGGCGGTTTCATATTTTCACACTCTAACGCCTTGCTTTAATGCTTAAGTCCTCATATTTTCAAATTATCGCTGCATTCTCAAATCCGGAGTCGCTTGATCACGCGATCAGTTCCTACGAGTTACATTGGTCCCGTGAGAGGTGTAGGTGCCTCTCACGGGATCGTACGGGGGCTATTTTGAGTTTTCACCCTCTAACGCATTGTTTTTAAGCCTAAGAACTCATATTTTCAAATTATCATCGTTTTCTCAAACCGAGAGTTCCGTGATCGTGCGGTCAGTTCCTACGAGTTACATTGGTCCCGTGAGAGGTATTAGTGCCTCTCACGGGACCGTACAGGGTCTGTTTCGATTTTTCACTCTCTAATACCTTATTTTTAAGCTTAAGGCCTCATATTTTCAAATTATCATCGTGTTCTCTAACCAAGAGTTTCATGATCGTGCAGTCAGTTCCTACGAGTTACATTAGTCATGTGAGAGGTGTTGGAGCCTCTCACGGGACCGTACGGGGGCTGTTTCGAGTTTTCATCCTCTAACGCCTTATTTTTAAGCTTAAGTCCTCATATTTTAAAATTATCATTGTATTCTCAAACCTGGAGTCCTGTGATCGCGCGATCGGTTCATACGTGTCACATTGGTCTCGTGGGAGGTGTTAGTGTCTCTCACAGTATCGTGCGGGGGCAGTTTTGTATTTTTACCCTCTAACGCCTTGTTTTTAAGCTCAAGTCCTCATATTTTGAAATTATCTTTGTATTCTCAAACCTGGAGTCCCGTGATGACGTGGTCTATTCCTATATGTTACATTGGTCCCGTGAGAGGTGTTGGTACCTCTCACGGGACTGTTTGGGGGCTCTTTCTCGTTTTGCACCCTCTAACGCCTTATTTTTATGCTTAAGTCCTCATATTTTGAAATTATCATCATATTCTGAAGCTGGGAGTCCCATGAACACGCTGTCAGTTCCTACGTGTTACTTTAGTCCCGTGAGAGGTGCTGGTGCCTCTCACGGGATAGTACGGGGGTTGTTTCATGTTTTCACCCTCTAATGCCTTAATTTTAAGCTTAAGTCCTCATATTTTGAAATTATTGTCGTATTCTAAAACCGAGAGTCACGTGATCACGTGATCAGTTAATACGAGTTACATTGGTCCCATGAGAGGTGTTGGTGCCTCTCATAGGACCGTACGGGGGCTCTTTCAACTTTTTGCCCTTTAGTGCCTTGTTTTCAAGCCTAAGTCCTCATAATTTGAAATTATCGTCGTATTCCTAAACCAAGAATTATGTGATCGCGCATTCATTTCATTCCTGTTACATTCGTCCCGTGAGAGTTGTTAGTCCCTCTCACGGGACCTTATGGGGGCGGTTTCATTTTTCACACTCTAACGCCTTATTTTAACGCATTACTCCTCTTTTTTCAAATTATCTTTGTATTCTCAAATTGGGAGACTCGTGATCGCGCGGTCAGTTCCTACATGTTACAATTGCCTCGTGAGAGGTGTTGGTGCCTCTCATGGGACCGTACGGGGGCTGTTTTGAGTTTTTTTCCCTCTAACGCCTTATTTTCAAGCCTAAGTCCTCATTTTTTCAAATTATCATCATATTCTCAAATCGGGAATTCCGTAATCGTGCGTTCAGTTCATTCGTGTTACATTCGTCCCATAAGAGGTGTAAGTGCCTCTCACGGGACCTTTTGGGGGCATTTTCGTGTTTTTACACTCGAACGCCTTGTTTTACCGCTTAAGTCCTCTTTTTTCAAATTATCGTCATATTCTCAAATCAGGAGACCCGTGATCGCACAGTCAGTTCCTACGAGTTACATTGGTCCCGTGAGAGGTGTTGGTGCCTCTCACAGGACCACATGGGGGCTATTTCGAGTTTTCACCGTCTACCGTCGTGTTTTTAAGCTTGAGTCCTCATATTTTCCAATTATCATCGTATTCTCAAACCGAGAGTCCTGTGATCGCGCGGTCAGTTCATACGTGTTACATTTGTACCGTGAGAGGTCTTAGTGTCTCTCACGGTACCGTACGGGGGTTATTTCGTGTTTTCACCCTCTAACACCTTATTTTGAAGCTTAAGTCCTCATATTTTGAAATTATCTTCGTATTCTCAAATCGGGAGTCCCGTGATCACGCGGTCAGTTCCTACGAGTTACATTGGTCCCGAGAGAGGTGGTGGTGCCTCTCACGGGACCGTTCAGGGGTTGTTTCTGCTATTCACCCTCTAGCACTATGTTTTTAAGCTTAAGTCCTCATATTTTGAAATTATCATCGTATTCAGAAATAGGGAGTCTCATGATCGCGCGGTCAGTTCCTATGTGTTACATTGGTCCCGTGAGAGGTGCTGGTGCCTCTCACAGGATAGTACGGGGGTTGTTTCATTTTTTCACCCTCTAACGCCTTTATTCTAGGCTTAAGTCCTCATATTTTGCAAATTATCATCGTATTCTAAAATTGGGAGTCCCGTGATCGTACGATCAGTTAAAACGAGTTATATTGGTCCCATGAGAGGTGTTGGTGCCTCTCACAAGACCGTACGGGGTCTCTTTCAAAGGTTTCACCCTTTAATGCCTGGTTTTCAATTCTAATTCCTAATATTTTCAAATTATATTTGTATTTTGAAACCGGGAGTCTCGTTATCCACAATTAGTTCCTACGTGTTACATTGGTCCCGTGAGAGGTGTTGGTGCCTCTCACGGGACCGTACGGGGGCTGTTTGTATTTTCACCCTCTAACGCCTTATTTTTAAGCTTAAGTCCTCATATTTTCAATTTATCATCCTATTCTCAAACCGGGAGCCCCATAACCATGCAGTCTGTTCCTACTAGTTCATTGGTCCTCTGAGAGGTGTTGGTGACTCTCATGGGATCGTTCGGGGCTGTTTTGAGTTTTCATCCTCTAAGACCTTGTTTTCTAGCCTAAGTCCTAATTTTTCAAAATTATTATCGTATTCTCAAACTGAGAATTCCGTGATGATGCGGTCAGTTCATTCGTGTTACATTGGTCCCGTGAGAGGTGTTAGTGCCTCTCACGGGACCTTATTGGGGCGGTTTCGTGTTTTCACACTCTAATGCCTTGTTTTAATGCTTAAGTCCTCTTTTTTCAAATTATCATCGTATTCTCAAATCGAGAGTCCCGTGATCGAGCTGTCAGTTCCTACGAGTTACATTGGTCCCGTGTGAGGTGTTAGTGCCTCTCACGGGACCGTACGGGGGCTGTTTTGAGTTTTTACCCTCTAACGCCTTGTTTTTAAGCTTAAGTTTTCATATTTTCAAATTATCATCATATTCTCAAATCAGGAGTCCTCTGATCGCGCGATCAGTGTATACAGGTTACATTGGTCCCGTGAGAGGTCTTAGTGTCTCTCACGATACTGTACGGGGGCTGTTTCGTATTTTCACCCTCTAACGCCTTATTTTTATGCTTAAGTCCTCATATTTTAAAATTATCTTCATATTCTTAAACCATGAGTCCCATGATCACGCGGTCAGTTCCTACGTGTTACATTCATCCCGTGAGACGTGTTCGTACTCTCACGGGACCGTTCGGGCGCTGTTTTGGATTTTCACCCTATAACGCCTTATTTTTAAGCTTATGCCCTCATATTTTGAAATTATCTTCATATTCTCAAATTGGGAGTCCCGTGACCACGCGATCAGCTCCTATGTGTTACATTGGTCCCGTGAGAGGTGGTAGTGCCTCACACGGGATAGTACGGGGGTTGTTTCATGTTTTCACCCTCTAACGCCTTCATTTTAGGCTTCAGTCCTCATATTTTTAAATTATCATTGGATTTTAAAACCAGGAGTCCCGTGATTACGTCAGTTAATACGAGTTACATTGATCCCGTGAGAGGTGTTGGTGCCTCTCACAGGACCGTACGGGTGCTCTTTCGAGTATTCGCCCTATAGTGCCTGGTTTTCAATCCAAAGTCCTCATATTTTCAAGTTATATTCGTATTCTCAAATCGGGAGTCTCGTGATCGCGCGACCAGTTCTTACGTGTTACAATGGTCCGGTGAGAGGTGTTGGTGCCTCTCACGGCACCGCACGGGGGCTGTTTCATGTTTTCACCCTCTAACGTCTTGTTTTTAAGCTTAAGTCCTCATATTTTGAAATTAACTTCATATTCTCAAACCAGGAGTCCCGTGATCACGCAGTCAGTTCCTACATGTTACATTGGTCCCGTGAGAGGTATTGGTGCCTCTCATGGGACCGTTCGGAGGCTGTTTCGGGTTTTCACCCTCTAACCCCTTGTTTTTAAGCTTAAGTCGTCATATTTTGAAATTACCGTTGTATTCTCAAATTAGGAGTCATGTGTTCATACAGTCAGTTCCTACGTGTTGCATTGGTCCCGTGAGAGGTGCTGGTGCCTTTCATGGGATAGTACGGGGTTTATTTCATGTTTTCACCCTCTAATGCCTTGATTTTAAGCTTTAGTCCTCATATTTTGAAATTATCGCCGTATTCTAAAATTGGGAGTCCTGTGATCGTGCGGTCAGTTAATACGAGTTACATTGGTCCCGTGAGAGGTGTTGGTGCCTCTCACAGGACCGTACGGGGGATCTTTCAAGTTTTCGCCCTTTAATGACTGATTTTAATCCTAAGTCCTCATATTTTCAAGTTATATTCGTATTCTCAAACCGGGAGTCTCGTGATCGCGCGACCAGTTCTTACGTGTTACATTGGTCCGGTGAGAGGTGTTGGTGCCTCTCACGGCACCGCACGGGGGCTGTTTCAAGTTTTCACCCTCTAACGCCTTGTTTTTAAGCTTAAGTCCTCATATTTTCAAATTATCATCGTATTCTCAAAATGGGAGTCATGTGATCACACGGTCCGTTCATACGTGTTACATTGGTCCCGTAAGAGGTCTCAGTGTCTGTTACAGTATCGTACGAGGCTGTTTCGTGTTTTCACCCTCTAACGCCTTGTTTCTAAGCTTAAGTCCTCATATTTTGAAATTGCCTTCGTATTCTCAAACCAGAAGTACCGTGATCACGCGGTCAGTTCCTAGTTGTTACATTGGTCACGTGAGAGGTGTTAGTGCCTTTTACGAGACCGTTCGGGGGCTGTTTCGAGTTTTTACCATCTAACGCCTTATTCTTAAGCTTAAGTCCTCATATATTGAAATTATCATTGTATTCTCAAACAGGGAGTCCCGTAATCGCGCGGTCAATTCCTACGTGTTGCATTGCTCCCGTGAGAGGTGTTGGTGCCTCTCACGGGATAGTATGGGGGTAATTTCATATTTGCACCCTCTAACGCCTTGATTTTAAGATTTAGTCCTCATATTTTCAAATTATCATCGTATTCTAAAATTGGGAATCCCGTAATCGCGCGGTCAGTTAATAGGAGTTACGTTGGTCTTGTGATAGGTGTTGGTGCCTCTCACATGACCGTATGGGGGATCTTTAGAGTTTTCTCCCTTTAATGCTTGATTTTCAATCCTAAGTCCTCATATTTTCAAATTAAAGTCGTATTCTCAAACTGGGAGTTCCGTGATCGCGCTGTCAGTTCCTATGTGTTACATTGGTCCCGTGAGAGGTGTTGGTGCCGCACACGGGACCGTACGGGTCCTGTTTGGTGTTTTCACCCTCTAATGCCTCATTTTTAAGCTTAAGTCCTCATATTTTCAAATTATCATCCTATTCTAAAATCTAGAGTTTCGTGATCTCACGATCAGTTTATACGTGTTACATTGGTCTCGTGAGAGGTCTTAGTGTCTCTCATTGTACCGTACGGTGGTTGTTTCGTGTTTTCACCCTCTAACACCTTATTTTTAAGCTTAAGTTCTCATATTTTGAAATTATCTTCGTATTCTCAAACCCGGAGTCCCGTGATCACGTGGTTAGTTCCTACGTGTTACATTGGTCCCGTGAAAGGTGTTGGTGCCTCTTACGGGACCGTTCAGGAGCTGTTTCGGGTTTTCACCCTCAAACCCCTTGTTTTTATGCTTAAGTCCTCATATTTTGAAATTATCATCGTATTCTCAAACAGAGAGTCCCGTGATCACGCAATCAATTCCTATGTGTTACATTGGTCCCATGAGGGGTGTTGGGGCCTCTCACGGGACCATATGGGGGTTGTTTTGAGTTTTCACGCTCTAATGCCTTGTTTTTAAGCTTAAGTCATCATAGTTTCAAATTATCATCGTATTCTCAAACCGGTAGTCTGGTGATCACGCGGTCAGTTCATATGTGTTACATTGGTCCCGTGAGAGGTCTTAGTGTCTCTCACGGTACTGTACGGGGGTTGTTTCATGTTTTCACCCACTAATGTCTTGTTTTTAAGCTTAAGTCCTCATATTTTGAAATTATATTCGTATTGTCAAACTGGGGTTCCCGTGATCACGCGGTCAGTTCCTACATGTTACATTGGTCCCGTGAGAGGTGTTGGTGCCTCTCACGAGACCGTTCGGTGGTTGTTTCTAGTTTTCACCTTCTAACGCCTTGTTTTTAAGCTTAAGTCCTCATATTTTGGAATTATCGTCGTATTCTCAAATAGGGAGTCCAGTGATCGCGCGATCAATTACTACGTGTTACATTGGTCCTGTGAGAGGTTTCGGTGCCTCTCACGGGATAGTACGGGGGTTGTTTCATGTTTTCACCCTCTAACGCCTTGATTTTAAGCTTGAGTCCTCGTATTTTCAAATTATCATCGTATTCTAAAATCGGGAGTCACGTGATCGCGCGGTTAGTTAATACGAGTTACATTGGTCCCGTGAGAGGTGTTGGTGGCTCTCGCAGGACCGTACGGGGGCTCTTTTTAGTTTTTGCCCCTTAAAGCCTGGTTTTCAAGCCTAAGTCCTCATATTTTCAAATTATATTCGTATTCTCAAATCGGCAGTTCCGTGATCATGCGGTCAGTTACTATGTGTTACATTTTTCCGGTGAGAGGTGTTGCTGCCTTTCACGGGACCGTACGGGGGATTTTTTTATTTTCCATCGCTAACGCCTTATTTTAAATCTTGAGTCCTCATATTTTCAAACTATCGTCCTATTCTCAAAATAAGAGTCACGTGATCACGCAGTCAGTTCCTACTAGTTACATTGATCCCCTAAGAGGTGTCAGTGACTGCAAGGGACCGTACGGAGGCTATTTCAAGTTTTCGCCCTCTAATGCCTTGTTTTTAAGCCTAAGCCCTCATTTTTTTGAAATATTCATCGTATTCTCAAACCGGGAAATACATGATCGTGCGATCAGTTCCTTCGTGTTACATTGGTCCTGTGAGAGGTATTAGTGCCTCTCACGGGAATTTACGGGGGCGGTTTCGTGTTTTTACACTCTAACGCCTTGTTTTAACGCTTAAGTCCTCTTTTTTCAAATTATCGTCGTATTATCAAATTGGGAGCTCCGTGATCGCGTGGTCAATTCCTACGAGTTACATTATCCCCGAGAGAGGTGTTGGTGCCTCTCACGAGACCATACGGGGGCTGGTTCAAGTTTTCACCCTCTAACGCCTTATTTTTAAGCTTAAGTCCTCATATTTTTAAATTATAGTGGTATTCTCAATCCGAGAGTCCTATGATCACGCGATCAGTTCTTACGTGTTACATTGGTCCCGTGAGAGGTCTTAGTGTCTCTCACGGTACCGTATGGGGGTTGTTTCGTGTTTTCGCCTCTAATGCCTTATTTTTAAGCTTAAGTCCTCATATTTTGAAATTATCGTCGTATTCTCAAGCTGGGAGTCCTGTGATCACGCTGACACTTCCTACGTGTTACATTGGTCCCATGAGAGGTGTTGGTTCCTCTCACAGGACCGTTCGGGGGCTGTTTTGTGTTTTCACCCTTTAACACCTTATTTTTAAGCTTAAGTCCTCATATTTTGAAATTATCATCGTATTCTCAAACAGGGAGTCCCGTGATCGCGCGGTCATTTCCTACGTGTTACATTGGTCCCGGAGAGGTGATGGTGCCTCTCACAAGATAGTACGGGGGTTGTATCATGTTTTCACCCTCTAACACCTTGATTTTAGTCTTAAGTCCTCATATTTTGAAATTATCACCGTATTCTAAAACCGAGAGTCCCGTGATCGCGCGGTCACTTAATACGAGTTACATTGGTCCCGTGAGAGGTGGTTGTGCCTCTCACAATATCGTAAGGGGGTTCTTTCGAGTTTTTGCCCTTTAACGCCTGGTTTTCAATCCTAGGTCCTCATAGTTTCATATTATATTCATATTCTCAAACCGGGAGTCCCGTGATTGCGCGGTCAGTTCCTACGTGTTACATTGGTCCCGTGAGAGGGGTTGGTGCCTCTCACAGGACCGTACGGGGGCTCTTTCGAGTTTTCTCCCCTTAGCGCCTGGTTTTCAAGCGTAAGTCCTCATATTTTTGAATTATAGTTGTATTCTCAAACCGGGAGTCCGGTGATCATGCGGTCATTTCTTATGTGTTACATTGGTCCCGTGAGAGGTGTTGGTGCCTTTTGCGGGACTGTACGGGGACTGTTTTATGTTTTCACCCTCTAACGCTTTATTTTTAAGCTTAAGTCCTCATATTTTCAAATTATCGTCCTATTCTCAAACTAGGAGTCCCGTGATCACGCGGTTAGTTCCTACTAGTTACATTGGTCCCCTGTGAGGTGTTGATGACTCTCATGAGACCGTACGGGGGCTGTTTCAATTTTTTGCTCTAACGCCTTATTTTTAACCCTAAGTCCTCATTTTTTCAAATTATCGTCGTATTCTCAAACCGGGAATTTCGTGATCGCGCAGTCAGTTCATTCGTCTTACATTGGCCCCGTGAGAGGTGTTAGTGCCTCTCACGGGATCTTACGAGGGTGGTTTCGTGTTTTCACACTCTAATGCCTTGTTTTAATGCTTATGTCCTCTTTTTTCAAATTATCATCGTATTCTCAAATCGGGAGACCCGTGATCGCGCGTGATAACTTTTCTTTTTGTTTGTTGTTGTTGAAAGCTAAGTTAGTCAAAACCTCAAATACCTACAAAATTATCAATCTCAAGTGTCGAGGTAAGTAAGGGTATCAATCCACTTCCAAGGGGGTAAAGCAAAGGGAACACAATTGTAATTAACGTTTTATTTTCTTTTTGTGCTTTTTAACTTTTCTAATTTTTTTAGCTTTTCAAATATTAAAACAATTGGGTAAGGTGAGGTGAAATAATACTAAACTAAACTAAATAAAAGGGGGTAATCAAACTAAAAGTAAAATGTGAAAAATATAAACAAGTGTGTGACAAAAGTGAGTGGAGTGCAACAAAATGAGAGAAAATATTCAAGGGATGGAAATCCACCCTCAATTCACACAAATTTATCTAAGTTGCACAATTTTAATTTCATCAATTTCTAAAATATTCATTTAATTCAAAAGCTAATTTTCATTACACTAATGAATTAATTGAATATTCTTTTAGAAAAGTAAGTTTAATCCCCACAAGCACTACTCTAAATGAATTAAAATCAATTAAATGAATCACCCTCTAGGATCGATTCACCAAACTAATTTTAATTAGACAAAGTAAAAACAAAAGTAAATGAAAATCATACTTACATTTAATTCAAGTGATAAGCCTATCTCTAGTTTGAATCAAATGATCAAATGATAATAAAATTTTTAATCCTTCCTCAAGGACGATTTTCCATTTCTCAATGTGAAAATAATTAGGAATTAAATTTACTAATCAAAGGAAACTAACAAAATTATAATTGACAATTAAACCAAATTGGATTCATGAGGGTTTCAATTCATCCCTTGAATGGGATGATTAGAACTCCATAATCATCATCCAATAAAAATTAGAATCAAATAAGAGTATAAAATGAAAATTAGAGAGGAGTAATCAAACCAAAATTGCCTTCATTTGCACTAATTCTTCATTCATCTCAATTAATTATAACACTCAATTTATTGAATTTTTTATTAAAAAAAAAACTAAACTACTAAAAAAATAAAAATGGTGTTTCTATATCTACTTATCTCTCTAATTTGATGATCTAAGTCCCCTTCAAATGGGGTCTTAAGTCTTCTATTTATATATGGCAAACATTGAGCTAAAGGGGTATTTTGGGAATAGACTTGAGTGTGCATGGAAATGGGGTGTGTACACATGAGGTAAGAGAGGTGTGAGGGCATGTGGGTTAAATGAGGTGACAAAATCTGATTTGGTTTAGAGGGTTTAATGGGAAGTTGGTTTAAGTTGGTAGTTGGGGGTAAAATTGGGAAAAAGGGGATAAGTGGGTTTTATGCACATGTGGGATTTATTTTGTGTTTGTTTGGTCTTTGGCAGGTGAAATTTGTGTGTGGTTTAAAGATGGGGAAATGGGTCTCGTGGAGGTATCGGTTGGAGAAGAGGATCTGGGTTTGGGTTGTCACGGGTTGGAGTTTTGAGGTTGGATAGAAAAGCGTTGAATGTTGACAAGGGAGAAGGGGGAACGCCGTCGGATTTGGGGCTGGTGGTGGTGGTGGTTACGGAGATGGGGACACCGGACAGTGGTGAGAGGGTAGCAGGTCGGGCGCCCGATTTTTGGGGTTTTCCGGCTGCGGGTCGCGGGTTGAGTCGATTATGGGTCTTGCGACGGGTCTAGTGTAGGTGCGGTTGGGTGATGGCTGGAAATGGTGTTCCGGCGATGGAGGTGGACGATGATGGGGTCGTAGCTCGGGTTGGTGGCTTGGGTCTGCAGTGGCCGGAGAAGGGGTTTCAGGTAATGGTTCTCCGGTTTTGAGGTTTCGACAGGGGGATGGGCCGGGCCGGAGCGTGGCCGTTCAAATGGGGTTCGGGTCACTCGGCGGTGGTGATGGCCATGGATTTAGGCTCCGTGTTAGGTTGGGGGAGATGGGTGAATGGTGTGGTGGATTTGTTAAAAGAGAGAACGGAGATGAATGGGTGTGTTAATGGTGGGAGGTGAGAGGAGAGAGAAAGTGTGGGGATTTATTGGGAAGAAGATGAAGGGTAGGTGTTATGGTGTGTGAGGGTGTAGGAGAGTAAGTGTGTGGGTGTATGGGAATGTGGATGAGGGTGAGGGGTTGAGTTTAGGTGTGTGTGTGGTGTATACCTTGAATGGGTGTGAGTGGGTTTAGGTGTAGGGGAGTTGTGTGTGTGTGTTTAATTTGAACCCTTAAAAAAATAAAGACTAACTAATAAAAATAAAACTACTAAAAAATAAAATCAATAAAAATATAACATATAAAAACTAGCTAATAAAAACAATAAAAATAAAAATATAAAAACTAAAATAAAATAAAATCCTAAACTTATATAAAAACTAAAATAAAACAAAAGAAATAAAAACTTAAAATCTAAATGAAAACTAAAGTACTAAAAAAACTATAAAATCTAATAAACTAAAAATAAACTCCTAAAACTAATCCTAATAAAACTAAAAACTAATAAAAATCAAAATAAAATAAAATTACACTAATAAAATATAAATAGAAAATAAAACCTAGAAATCCTAAATAAATAAATAAAAATCCTAAAAATAAAAATGACTCAAGCTAAAAATCTAAAAAAATATAAAAAGGCACAAACTAAACACACACAGGGTTTGGGGTATGTTTAGGCAAGGTTTAGGCTCGGGTAAGGTTACGGGACAAGGGTATTTAGCACCATTTTTGTACAATTGCCTTGATTTAAGCGTTTGAACTCTACAATGCACAATTTGACCTACAAAATAAATATTTTAGCGCATAACACTCAAATTGTCGAGAATTAGCAACAAAAGCACGTCTATTTGGGGTATAAATTGTACAGTTTTGGGTGCTTATCACACCACCCCAAACAGAGCATTGCTAGTCCTCGAGCAATAAGATAGAGAGAAAGAGAAAGATAAGTAACCAAAAGTGTATCACTTTCAGGGGCACTTGCGATTGCACTTAGCATGTGCAACAAGCCTTTAAACCTATAGGTTGCCCTACAGGACGAGTTGTGTCTCGTGAAGGTTTGCAGGGAATATACCCACAAAATTCTTATTTGCAAAAATTTATTGAAAGGCAGTCAATCTCTTATTAGACATAGAATAATCGCACAATCCATCACATGAGAAAATATTTTCAGAAATACAAGCTAGAATGTGTAAAAAGATTAAGCTAAGTAAATACTCAAGGCACATCCTCCCTAGAACTCAACGTGTGTAGTGTGAATCAATCAAAACGGGTCGAGTATCATAAGAGTAATTCCTAGATTTCCTTTTCGGAATCAACGCTTCAACTTCAAAATCTCACTAGATATATCTCTCTCAAACGAACTCTCGAGATATGGGTCAGTGTATCGCTCTTGTGTGTGAGGAGGTGAGTAAATGTAAGCAAGTTCAAACGTCTCACACACACATAAGAAAGAGCAAACATATAGAAATAAAATGATATCATGAAAGAATGCTAATCACTATAGTGAGAACTTCGAGATATTCACCACGTTGACTATCATTTGCCCGAACACCTAGGGGAATTTGGATGTATATGGGTGAGGGGGAAATGAAATGAGGATGATTATGATATGAGATAGGATGGTGATGGATGGATGAATGATGAGTGATGGATATGCGATGGTTAAAAGATCGATGAAAAATGGATGCGAAAGAAGAGTGTATACACTTTAGGCACAAATGTCTTTATTACTAACTACAAGCTCTCTTTCTTTTCTTTTCTTTCTTTTTCTCTCTTTTTTTCGATTTTTCTTTTCTTTTTCCCTTTTTCTTCTATTTTTTCTATTTTATGTTTTTCTCTTTTTTCTTTTTTTGTTTTTCTCTCACTTTTCAAACCAAGAATGAAGACATTTAACATTTGAAATCACACTCTTTTATTTGAAGTGATGATGGATGATATATGAATGGAGATGATATATAGATGATGTGGGAAATATATGTAAGTATGGGAAAAAAAT
This sequence comes from Sambucus nigra, assembly GCA_949130495.1. NCBI lineage: Eukaryota > Viridiplantae > Streptophyta > Magnoliopsida > Dipsacales > Adoxaceae > Sambucus > Sambucus nigra. Next base: position 99,208,359 of record OX422211.1, on the reverse strand, counting down.
GGTGATGTAATGGGGGGAGTGAATGGGTAGTGTATGGGTGAAAAGTGGTAGGTGTATGGATGAAAATCCAGTATTCGGGACATATATCGAGACACGTGTTTCTTACAACTCGAAAGAGATTTCATTCTCAATGATCAAGCCAAATTTTAATGAAGGATAATGAGATCATACAACAATTAAAGTGCGGATCCAAAAGAATTTGAATCAACTTATGACTCGGAGATTACGTAAAACACTCTGAAAGGGTGAAAGGCACAAATCTCACAAGCTAAAGTATCTACTAGTGATCCTTAAGGTTTTCATGGGAATTGTAGTACTCCTCAACTCTAAAACGTAGTGACATGATAAGTGCGCAAATTTTTGTTGAGTCTAGAAATTCATGGTCAGAATGCCTTATTATGTATTGCATAAGCTATTTAGAAAAACAAATCTCTAGCTTGATTCCTAGACTTTAGAAAGATGGATGATAGAAAATTCACATCAATAAATGAGATGTAAGAAACTGCACGAAATTTTAAAAATCAGGTTTCAAAATCAAAAATTTTCAAAAGAGGTACGATTTTGATAAAATTCCCCACCCCTTAACAAAAAGGAACATCATCCTCGATGTTAAGTAAAATGATTTGTAAAATTGAGAGCATAAGGTAGGAAAGAGTTTACCATAATGAACCGCTAATGAAGTGGACAAATATATCCAAGAATAAACCCGAAGAAAAAAAAATGTGTATAAGTCTATAAACATGATAAAGCATAGGGTGATGTGAAACACCACCCCCAAACAGGATGAGACTCATACAAGAAACGCGGGTTGCCTTGTAAGGACACAATTCTCCAATTGAGTCTTAATATAGTTCTGGCTCAATTCCGGACAAAAACGTTTACATCATAGGATAGTGTTCAAGTGTAACTTTCAAGCCTATGATGTGTTTAGTTGAAGACGTAGCGGCAAAGAGTATAAAGCCGCATCAAATGCCGAAGTTATATGCCTCGTTTCTACGTCATCACAGTGGTTCCATGCTCTGAAGGTATGAATGCATTTTATATATATATATATATATATATAGGAGCTTGGAACATGTTTATTGGGTGTTAGGTTTAAAACTGTGTTTTGTTTTCAGAAAGATTTCAATTAAAAACTTAAAAATAAAGTATATAAAGTTTCTGGGCAAAATAGAATTTTACAAACTTTGTGGAAGTTCGTTCGATATGTCGTTCGAACGAGTTTTTTCATTCGAACCAGATTTCGTTCGAATGAGTTTGCCAACGAGTTCCCATTTTGGCAACTGGAACTTCGTTCGAAATGTCATTCGAACGAGATGGTTGTTCGAACAAGATTTCCAATGAGTTTCTAACGAGTTCACAATGGAACTTCGTTAGAATCCTCGTTCGAACGAGATTTTGTTCCAACGAAAATGTCGTTCGAACGAGATTTCAGGCGGAAAAAATTTCTGGCAGTTTTTAGCCATGTTTCCCACTTCCCTACCCCACTATCTTTTGACAGAATAATATAGTGCGGGAACCAAAGTTTTTAGTTTAACCTTTTCATATCCTATCAACCTCTAGAGAGTGTTTGAGAGAAAAATTGTTTTTAGAAAAAGTTCATTGTTTTGAGTGTTAATTTTAAAAGAAAAAATCACTTAACACTCTAGTTTACACTCATAGTTTTGTTTATCCAAGTTCATATATATATACATCTTACTTGGAGCTTTGGCACCGATTTTCCATCTCTACCGTTTGAAAGAGAAGCTTGGGTTTGCTTCTAAATCCCAAAAAGAAGAAGAGTTTTTTGTGATTTACCCACTTGGAAAAAGGCTCCTAGTTCAGGTGACGGTGACCACATAAAGTCCGATCGGTGGACTCCGAGACCGCGGTGGAGCTCCGGGGTTATTCGCTAAGTGGAGGTGTTTGCAAGAAGGAGCGTCGAGGATTGAGAGGGATCGAGTCATGTGATGTAAGTCTTTTGTCTTGTAATTGTAAATTCCATACTAAGTGGATTTGAGGCTAAGGTCGTCCGAGGTTGTTTCCCGTCTTGGGTTTTTTCCCGTACATCGTGGCGTAGTGTGATTAATTGTTTATTTTATCTTTTTCCATATCACCGAGAACACATGATTAGATAAAAAGATAAAATTGGTTTAAGTTAATCATTACATGTTTAATTTGGTGCTAATTAAATATTGGGTAATGTTTCGTTAATTTAGTTCAAGTCATTTAATGTAATTTGATAAAATTTAGTTTCGCCTACCTTGGTAAAATTGCAAAATATGACTTAGGGAAATTCTCTGGGACTTGGATTAATTAATTATGTTTAAGTGAAAATGTTTTTAATGGATTAATTTAATGTCACTTGGTTTAATTTTAATTTGTTAAGAAATTAAAACTTGTAATTTGTTCTATTGAACCGTCTCCTAACGCTTCCGCATATCTAAAAGGGAAATTAATTTCAAAGTATAAAAGACTTTTGAATTTTAAAATTTGGGGCCTTTCATGCCTCCCGGTAGCGCTAAGTTTAATGTCTTCATCCAGACCGAAGGGATCTCACCCTAAAGATAGGAACGAGGAAAGCTCGGGGTGGCAGAAAAATTGGGTGATAAGAATCACCCCTAAACAAGACTGAAGCGTCTGTATTGCTGGAAACATGCTAAAGTGGTCAATGCACATGTATGGCAAAGTGCATCACGCGATGCAAAGCATCGGTGGACCATGGGCGGGTGGGTATTAGGGTAAAAGTGAGAAAGGCATGGGTTATGAAGCATCGATCATGGGACTTATTGAGCTGGAAGGTGAGGGCGACTAGGGCCCTATAAGCATGGTGCTCAAGTTGTATGGGAAGGAAAAAGGGTTTTGTAAGTGGAATGAGTTGGGCCTTATAAAAATCACATGACCGTTTTATGAATGGGTGATGATAATGGTTGCGCCGTGACACACTAGGGAGTTGTCGATTGAAAACATCAACACCACAAGAGAGTGGCGGGCATGGAGGAAGAAACTCGGTGTCATGGTGGAGAGTAGCACAAAAAATACTCTCATGGGTGGGGGATGGTTTCAGGTGAGGATCTAAATCTATATATGGAAACTTGAAATGTGTAAAATCAAGATTCAAACCAGGCGGTAGGGTGGAAGGTACAATGGGTGGGTCGGGTGGGATAAACGGTGGAGGAAGATGATCCAACTCAAGCGTGGGGTACACACACTCATTGGGAGGAGTAAAGGAATACTCACAAGGGAGTGTGGTTTCTAAAGATGGAGTGATCAACTTCTCCATAAGAGTACCATCGGTGAATTTGGTGGGTGGTTAAGACGAGGCACCAAGATCTAAGATAGAGGATTCACGAAAAATCTCGGTCTCAAAGGGATCCATGCATGGTGGGAAATCATCCATATCTGGATAGTTAGGAACTATCACGGATTATCTCTCAGAAAAATGGTGAACACTCGTAGCCGGAACAAACCTAGGTTAAATTGGTTCCTCGGGAACACAAGGGTGAAGCTCGATAGGTGTAGACTCGGGCATTGTTTTGGATTCGATGGGAAAGTGAGTGGGAATGGAAAAGTGGGGTTCATATGGGCATGGTGGGATTAGATCAGGCTCACTATCGAAAGGTAAGTCAACACAATTGTCAACATGGGGCCCCGACCATGGAATGGTCTCAAATTTAAGATTATCGAGGTGGTAGGGTTGGTCACACTCGAAATCCATGTCACAAGAGGACACATCATCATCACACTTAGTTGCAATGATGGGTGGATCCATGGGAATGTCCGACTCTCTCGCACACTCCAAATAATTTAACCTTTGTTCAAGACTTTGGAGGGCTTCATTTTGGATTTGAGTGGCTTGCTCTTGCTCGAGTATGAACTTTTGCAAGAGGCTTTCGAGAGCGGATGTGGGGGATGGTGGTGGAGTGACGGGTGGTGGCGGTGGTGGAGGTGACAGGACTATATGGAGAATACTCAAATGAAGTGTGTGGAGTGGGGCCAAGTTCATCATATACGAAAGGATCGCTTTCGTTATGGACAATTGGTTGATGCTCATGGGGTGCGTAGTGAGGGAACTGATCGTGAACGGGTGCACAAGGTTTCCATGATGACTGTGGAAACGTGTGAGGATCCACAACATCGGGTTGGGATTCATATTGTGTGGAAGGGTGATCAGGCCTCCACGAATAACTGGAGTACTCACACAACTCGGGATAAGGTATATCGGGATAGTAGGCCGAGATGAGTTCCGAAACAGTGTCATATGGATACACATGTTCCATGGTGGGTTCGGATGGATATGAAATGTAAGGGTACTCATGGGACATGTGATCGGCATAATAACAGTGGGTGCACGACAAGGTATGCGACACGTCGACACTTGACACCGAGGGTGAGGGAATAGGAGGTGCGTGCAGAGATGGGTCAAGAGTACCAATGGTACTCGTGAGAGAGGTGAAACCACGAAGAATATCATAAAGAGACGGTTGGGTATCACTCTCACATGTGTCGCGTGTCAATGAAAAATGACCAAAGTAGTCCCGTAAAGGACGTTCCTCGGCCATTTGGAGGGAAATATTTTTTTAAAGTTTTTTAATTTTTTTCAAAAGGAAAGAAAATATTTTTGGATTTTCTAAAAATAATGGAAGAAAATATTTTTTTGGAGTTTTGTGAAAAATAAAGGAAGAAAATATTTTTGGATTTTTTATAAAAATGAAAGATTTTTTTTTTTTTTGGATTTTTTGGAAGAAAAGGTGGGGGAAAATATGGACCCAGAAATTTGGGACGAACTAACTAAAACCGACTACCAAAAAATTAATTGGACACATGCAAGCCAAGGAAAAATCCTAACTAGCACATAGCCAATTTTATCTTCAAAATTTAGTGAAAGGGGAAGTCAAATTTTAATTAAGTCCGCGGGTGATAAACATTGAAGGAAGTTTCTTGGTGATCGCCATTGCAAAAATGTTCTCCTAGTGGGCTACCTAGTTGATTAATTTTAAATTTGATGATGGCTAGGGTAGCACACAATGGTAAGCGAGTGAGTCGTGTGATGAAATCCATTCTCATGAGTGACCGGGTGTAGGTCTTAGTTAATTAATTCATCACACCATTCAAAAATAAATGCGAAAATAAAATCAAGAGCACACAAAGCACACACAATAATTGACTCGCTAACAGGAGAGGCGCCAGGGTTTAGAAATATACCTCCCACGGTTTTTACACTGTGGGGTGACGAAATTGTTGAGTCGACCGGGGGGAGATTACACCTATCTTAGTCGGCCCCGTGAGTCCTACTGGCCCAAGGTACAGAGGCTTATAAATCCTCGCCTTTGGACTCCCTCTCTCTACCATGTCCGATTTCCCTATCACGCTTGTCTTCAAATTTTTTTTTTATCAAAGAGGGACGGAACCCCCACCCATTTTATTTATATAATATAGGAGAAAAAGCCTCTCCGAAGCTTACAAACCCGAAGACTAAACTTAATTCTAGAGGATGGGTCCATTACTCTAGAAACAAAGCATATAAGCTTGGGGATTTATATAGAATCCCAATTACAAGGCTTGAAAACTTATAAACAAGAAACATGGGGATTTATAATATATCCCCATTACAATGAGAAAACTAATGAGATAAAATTTGGGGATTTACCACTACCCCATGACATTTTCTTTATAATCGTTCTAATACTAAGAAGATTTTTCCTATCCATATTGAGATGTCCTTTGGCCAATGTTGGAAGAGAGTTGAAACTCCAGAAATATTCATCCATTTGAGAAATTGAAGCTATTGAAGCTAAGTAATCGGCTACTGCATTATTTTCCCTCTAAGTATGGTTGATTTTGAAGTTTGTAGGATATGTGATATTCTCAAAAATATCTTGTGATGACCAAGGAGGTTTTGCTATCTTTAAAACTGTGTCCACTAATGCTTTACAATCCGATTCAATGTAAACGTTAGATATATTTAATTTAGAGATCAATTGGGTCCCTACTTGTAAGGCCATAGCTTCAGCATTTGAATGCCTATTGATTTTGAAAATGCAGCGATAAATTTATCTTGAGAGTCCCTAATGACACCTCCAATACCACTTAGGTCTGGATTGTTCTTAGAAGCACCATCAATGTTAAGTTTAAAAGAACCTATTGGAGGTTTGCTCCAATGACACTTAATTAAAAGAATTTTCTTCAGAAAAATTTTGATATTGAAAGTTTTATTTAAAATATCATCTTTAGGGGATATTTTGTCGTAAAACTTGCAATATTCTATAATATTGGAAGACAAGAAGATTACATTTTTAATAATTTGATTTGATGATGTATGACAATTTTCAAATAATTTTTTGTTCCTGGCTTTCCATATTTCCCAAAATATCACTTTAGGTATCACCTTAAATAGAAGAGCTTTATAATCACGTTTAGGGCAATGTAACCACCAAGAGGGAAGGGTAGACCTGCAAGAAGAAAAGTCTAGGAACGAACCAAACATAGATGCAAAGAAATTCCACACCTCAGCAGCAATAGGACATTCAATAAGGACATGATAAGAACTATCCTATTCAATTCTACAAAATCTACATATAGACGCAAGTCTCACACCTATTTTTTGAATCTCTGATTCAAAAGGGACTGAATGGTTTAATAATTTCCAAGTATAGTTGGATAATTTCGCGAGGCATTGTTTAATCCAATTTATTTTCCAAGATATAGATAAATGCCTACTTTGTCTACATATATTATAAGCAGATTTAATAGTAAAATCACTAGTAATAGAAGGTTTCCATATTTTTTTTTCTTTATTAATATATGAATCGGCTAGGGCTTTAATAGTAGCTATCCTTTTAATAGAAGAAGATACTTGATTAACACTAAGGCCATTTTTGTATTTATTTCTTATAAAACTAGACCAAATTCTATTTTCAAATTTATATTTCCAATATAATTTCATACTAAAGGCTGAAACAATGTCTTCTATTTTCCAAAAATTTAGGGCACCCTCATCAAATGGATAACATAACTCATTCCATTTTTACCATTGATATGGATTCTCCTTAGAGGAGCCACCCCAATAAAATTTACTAAATAAGTTATGTAATCTTTTTATAATGATTTTAGGAGGGTTTAAAACAGCAACAGTATAAACATGAATAGATTGAAGGACATATCTAACAAGGGTGGCTCTACCAGCTTGAGAAATTATTTTAGAGGACCAATTGTGAAGATTATCCCTAATTTTAGAGATGAGATCAAAAAAATGAATTGCCTTATGTTTCCCTTTAAACAAAGGACATCCTAAATATTTCATAGTAAATTGTTTATGAGTCAATCCAGAAGTAGATTCTATAGTGTTCCTTCTATGATGAGATAGCTTTTTATCCGTGTAAAATGAACTCTTAGAGAAATTCACTTTTTGACTAGAAGTGGCTTCATACTTTTTTAATAGTTCTATAAGGGACTTTATGCTATTTTTTCCTCCATTTATAAAAATAATCAAGTCATCGGCATACCCTAGATGAGATATAAGTTGAGTTTTAGAGGGGTGAGCATATGGAATAGCTTTTCTAAGAGCAAATAATTTGTCTATGTTTCTACTTAAAGCTTCAGCTGCTATTATGAAGAGACCAGGAGACAAAGGATCTCCTTATCTTAAACCGCTAGAAGAATGAAAGAAACCTATATTTTTGCCATTTAAAATTAAAGAGAACCAGTTGTTAGATATAAGCCTCCATATCAAATCTATAAAGACTTCACAAAATCCAAATTTTCTAAGGACTTCACAAAGGTAAGGCCAATATACTCTATCATAAGCCTTTTCCATATCTAATTTAATTATCACATTATTACCAAAAGATTTTTTGCAAATGTGTTGCACCATTTATTGAGCTAAAAGGATATTTTCTTGATTACTTCTATTTTTAACAAAACCACTTTGGTTTTGGGAAATGATAGAAGGAAGAATAATAGACAATCTATCATTTAAAATTTTAGAGATGATTTTATTAGAGAAATTGCATAAACTTATGGGTCTAAATTGGGAACATATTGAAGGATTTGAAATTTTAGGTATAAGAGCAATAGATGTTGTCGTCCAACTTTTAGGAAGTTCGGCACCAGCAAAGAAAGAATGAATAGGTTGAGTCAGGTCATGTTTTATAATATGCCAAAACTTTAAGTAGAATATCCTTCCAAAACCATCAGGACCAGGAGAACTAGAATGATCCATATTGGATATAGCTATAAAAATTTCTTCTTCAGAGGGAAATTCTATAAGTTTGTTATTCATGGTCTCATCTAGATCTTTACCAATAACTTCTATAAAAGAAGAATCTATAGCTTTGTACTCAGTAGACCAGGTGTCTTTGAAATGATTAAGAAATAATTGTTCAATTTGTTCATTAGATTCTTCCCAATGATTATGATGGTCCTCAATTCTGGAAATGGTTAATCTCCTTTGCCTAGCTTTAACTGAAGCTTGGAAGAATTTGGTATTTTGTCACCCAATTCAAGCCATTTTATGTGGCTTTTTTGGTGCCAAAAACTTTCCTCTCTAAATAAAGCAATATTTAACTCAACTCTAACTTTAGATAAATTGGATCTAGTAGATTCACAAGGATTGTTTTCAAATTCATTTTCCTTGATTAACACTAAGTCCTCAAGGTCTTTAACAGATTGAAAAACATTTTTGAAGGTTCTTTTGTTCCAAGATTTTAATTGAGCTTTAAGTTTCTTTATTTTTAAAGCAAATTTTACTAAAGAAGGGGCTTGAATTTTAGCATTCCACGATTCTTCAATTATCTTTTGCACATTTGAACTAATGCACCACATAGCTAGAAACTTAAAAGGTTTAGGATAATTATCAAAGTTGCTTTTATTAGACAATAGTAGTGGACTATGATCAAAGCATGTTTTATGAAGATGAGTTATACTAGTTGGAGGGAAATTCAATAGCCAGTTGTGATTTACCAAACCTCTGTCAAGTCCACAAAAAATTGTGCCAGCAATCCTATTGTTAGTCCATGTAAACCTGGAACCAAGATATCCTAAGTCTATTAATGAACAACAGGTTATCATGTCCTTAAAGTCTTCCATAGCATTAAAATCTATAGGGTTGCCTCCTAATTTTCCAAACTCTTCTATTACAGTGTTAAAATCTCCTATGACTAGCCAAGACTCAATGATAGAGTTCCTAGTGACAGAAGTTATATCTTTCCAAAGATTGATTCTTTCTATAAGGGTGAATTTGGCATAAACAATAGCTAATTGAATGTTAACATTCAAACAGATTATATAAATTTCAAGACCTAATAGTTGTTCAAAGTCATACTTGACTTGAACTTCAAGGTCATTTGACCATAAAAAATAGATTTTATTGGATAAATTACTAATACAGTTTGGGAAATTCCATATAATTTTGTATTTAGGCATATTATCTGAATCTACTTTAGGTTCTAGTAAGGCAATTGCTGGAAGTTTGAATTGTTTAATCAATATTTTAATTCTTCTGTTTGTTTCTTTATTAGCTACCCCCCTAACATTCCACCATATGAAATTTATCATTTAAATGTAGGATTAGTTATGATATTTTTTTATTTTCCTAAGGATCTAGTGAATCGTCTGAAAAGAGGATCAATAGGAGCTTTTTTAGAGGTCAGACCTAACTTAGTTGATGATTCTGCAGCAGTATTTGTGGTTACAGTGTCTTTCCTTAAGGATGTTGCACTATGTAGCTGATACTTGTTCCATTTGACATCTAACCAAGAAGAAAAATTCCTTAATTCTTCAACCATTGGAACTGAACCTTTTCTTTCCTCTTGATCTGAATGATAATCTTTTGAGGCCTTGAAAGAGTTGTCATATTTAGGTAGGGCAGAGCCTTTTTTGGAGAGGTGGAATTGATCCACCCTCAAAGTTTCCTCTGACTTGTAATGACAATGGGATATTTTTTCTAGTTGAATCTGTTGACATTCTTGATTTTTGTGAGTCCAAATTTCAATCTGGTCTGTTGTTGGCTCTTCAGAATCTCTGTTCGAATTATCTTCTTGCAAGACTTCTATTGTGTCATCTAACATCACTTTCTTGGTTTCTGAAATACTAGGGTTAAGGTTAGACTTTGAAGGTTCTGGATCTGTTTGAGTTCGATCTATAGTGATCCCTTATGCCTTAGGCATTAACTGATTTCTTATTCCAATATCTTGAACTTGTTTTGCAGCAGCAGCATTCTTGAGGAGAAGTTGATTCTTTAATCCATGTTCTTGATCTTGACTTGCAGCAGCACTGTTTACACGCTCATTTGTCCTATGTTTTTGGGAGGTATTTGTTGGAGGGAATTTGATCAAGCTTTTAGATTCTTGATGCCTAATAAGCACCCACAAGTGTCTATTTTATACCCCGAATAGATGCATTTTAGTCTCTCGTTTTAATTAAAATTGGCCTTATGTTCGTATTTTATCATTTTACAGGTCAATTCCCAGTCGCAGTGTTAAATAATGCTAAATCAGTGCAATTGCGACGCAGAAGCGGTCAAAAGTATGCATCGAAGAAATCAAAGGAGATCGTGAAGTGAGAAGTCCATTCTGATCTTGCGAAAATGTGATCCGATGCTGCAAAACAGTCCCGTAACCTTAACCTAGCCCAAACCGAGCCCAATCCATACCCCGAGCCCGGTGTGTGTTGAATTTGTACCTTTATTATTTTTCTAGATTTTTACTTTTAGTCATTTTATTTTTAGGATTTATTAGATTTATTTAGAATTTATTTAGGATTTATTTTCTATTTTTCTTTTTCCTTATTTTGATTTTTATTAGTTTTTAATTTTTAATCTTTATTTTATTTTATTTTATTTTTACTAGGATTAATTTTTAGGAATTTAATTTTTTAGTTATATATATATATATATATATATATATATATATATATATATATATATATATATATATATATATATATATATATATATATATATATATATATATATTTTGTTTTATTTTATTAGGATTATATTTTTAAGTTTAATAGAGTTTTATTTTATTTTAGTTTGAGATGTTAGTTTTTTTTAGTTATTAGATTTTTTTTAGTCTTATGTTTTATTTTTATTTTTATTTGATTTTTAGATTTTTAGTCTTTATTTCTGTTATTATTTGAGTTTTTTTTTTTTAGGATGTTATTTTTTTAGTTTTGTTAATTTTAATTTTTTTATTAGATTGTTTTAATTTTTTTTAGGGGTACAAATTAAACACACACACACACCATAATATCTTACATCTCACAAACTCACTCATCCTCACCATCTATCCTACACCCTCACACACAGGACCCTCACCCAAGTCATCTTCCACCTCAACCAAACCTTAAACCTCATACCCACCTTATATCCATTCCCTATGACCGTCACCAACAAAACCCAGCAAATCGGAAACCCCAAACCCTGACAGCCCCAGCCCTTATCAGCGCCAAAACTGCTAACTCTGGCGACCCCACTGCTCCCACTCGCCGACGCCTGTCGCGATCCAGCCCATGGCCGACCCGAACCCATCCCCTCTACCCATCTACGAACCCGGCGCCCAGAACTCATAAACCCGACCCATTCCGATCGGATATCTATTCAACCCATCCTCCAACCCGAAACCCGCGACCCATGGTGACCAAAACCCTAGCCCAAACCATTACCACAGCCGATTTCGACCCCACCACCTGCTATTCCTACAAATCAGGGACAAACCAAAGTCAATCAAAATCCAAATAAATCCATGTGGCTATCCTCCAAATAAAACCTTTGATTTATTCAAATCCAATCCCAAAAAAATCTCTCCTCCAAAAAGAAGATCGTGGGCTCTTAAAAGAAGGGGAAAAGCTCACTTTAAAAAAGAATACTCTCACAGCAAAAAAAAAAGAGGGATACGTAGAGAGAGAAAAAGACAGTGTATATTATGTACATAGTAGGTTCATAAAAAATTCCAGAAAAATACAAAAAAATTAGTTTAGCTATAGAATAATTTTTAGGTTTAGTTTTTACTCTTCTTTTTGTAATCAAGTGCTGAAAATTGTGAAGAAGTTGGACGCGTGTCAAGGCGCTTTTCAAGACAAATTTGGAAAAAAAAATGTGTATTGTATTTCTACCTTCTCTTTTCAATTTATTTCCTTCTTGACATATTATCTATTATTTTTTATGCACACATGAGAATGTTTGGCTAAACACCCCGTTCAAGGGGTGGGATGCACTGCGTATGATGTTAATTTAATTAAATGGTTTATTTAATTTTATGTTTCTAGGTAAATTAATTTTAAATGTCGCCAATTAATTTATGTAATGAGAGTTAGTAAATTAATTGAACGAATTGATGCTTGAATTTAGGAATCGAACTAGAGATAGGTTTTTCCGATATTTGAATATTAATTCGGTGTTGAAATTTGAAGATTGCTATGGTTTTCGTTAAATTGATCCTAGCGGGTAATTTTCTGAAAATAAAAAAAAATCCTAATTTTTCATCGTGTGACATTTTTAAATTAATTTTCTGAAAAAGATTTTATTAAATTTATAATTTTAATGAGAGTTAGATTATCGATTTAATATTATCTCGAAATATTTCAAATTAATGAATTGAGAAATTAAAATAATTGAAAATGCAGTGCAATCCCATCTCTTGACCTTCTCACATATTTCACACTCGGTTGCACATTTTTTTATTATTTACTCATTTTATAATTTTTAGCATTTGTTAATTAATTTTTCCCTTGAAATTGTTTTTAAAAATTAAAAAAAAAATATTTTAATAAAAAAAAATTAGAATTGCACGTTTTCACATTAATTGTTTCACCTTGAAAGTTGGATTGATACCCGTACTTACTGCAATACGAGTTATTTTTAGACAAGTTTGGTAGGTACTCAAGGGAATTTTGAGAGTGGCTTTTGAAGACAACGACTATACATACCCAAAAAGCCTCTTATCAAATGGCGTCGTTGCCGGGGACAAAAGTTAATTATCAAATGGCACCGTTACCGGGGACAAAAGTTTACTTATCAATGCCCCTTCTTCTTACAGTATTGACAGTATGATGGAATATTTTTATATGCAATCTGTTGCCAAAAACCCTTATCACCACATCCAATCCAGATTCTATAAATTCTTTCTTGTAAAAGATTTAACTCAATGCATATTCTTGTAATGCTTGGACGAGATAATGGTGCAGTTAAGGCATCCATTGTCAAAGGTTTCCCTATTAATTGAGTAATAGAAAATAAACAAGACTTAGCATAAAAATGGATTGGAAGATTGGGGAGATTCACCCAAAATGGTACAATGGGACTTTCTTCTTCTGGGTGGAAATCAGATGTCCATTTGAAGGTACGCATTGGGTACTTCCCGATATACCATTGATCTCGAACCCAGAGTCGAACATAGTCCTCTTCACATTGAAGCCGAATTAAAATGTGCTTAGAATCAATCAGACCAACTGTAAAATCAGCCTTTAATGAAAATGTTTGGAAGGTTTTCCTTATGATTTCAATTGCAGGTCTACCATGCAAAAATTGGCCTATGATTGTGTGTTGGAAAGGAGTAGCTAGCGTTGAAATATCATCTTCTGAAAAAAATATCGCTGGTTCTCCCTTGTATGTAGATGGTTGTTTGAGACAAGGTTCCTTCACAGAATTGTTCATATGAATACTTGCAAAGGATTTCTTCCAAATTGTATTCTGATCAGGAGGTTTGGGAGGGATGTGTGTGTTAACAGGAATGTCAGCCATGTTCGTCATGGTGACAATAGGTTCTAGGGGAATGAGAAATTCACCCTATTTTCAATTTGGTTCTTGAAGCAATTCTTGGAGAGAGGTTTACGAGAGAGAGAGAGAGAGAGAGAGAGAGAGAGAGAGAGAGAGAGAGAGAGAGAGAGAATTTTAACAAACCTTATTAGAACTTTACTTTGATGTATGGATTTTTAGTTAGATGTACGCTTGACTTCGATTATTATAAATTAAAAATGAAAAATAAATGGTGTCTCTATGCACCGCAATACAAGCCAAGGATAAAAATCCAAATACAAGCCTTCTAAAAATATAAAAATAGTAAAAAAAAATAATAATAAAGTGCAAAAAATAAATGAACTACAAGTTGAAATCCGCTTCGAACTTCACCCTCCCAAGAACGGCAACGGCGCCATTTGATAACTTTTCTTTTTGTTTGTCGTTGTCGAAAGTCAAGTTAGTCAAAACCTCAAATGCCTAACAAATTAACAATCTCAAGTGTAGAGGTAAGTAAGGGTATCAATCCACTTCCAAGGGGGTAAAGCAAAGGGAACACAATTGTAATTCACTTTTTATTTTCTTTTTGTCCTTTTTAACTTTTCTAATTTTTTTAGCCTTTCAAATATTAAAACAATTGGGTGAGGTGAAATAATACTAAACTAAACTAAATAACAGGGGTAATCAAACTAAAAGTAAAATGTGAAAAATATAAACAAGTGTGTGATAAAAGTGAGTGGAGTGCAACAAAATGAGAGAAAATATTAAAAGGACGGAGAATCCACCCTCAATTCACAAAATTTATCTAACTTGCACAATTTTAATTTCATCAATTTCCAAAATATTCATTTAATTCAAAAGTTAATTCTCATCACACTAATGAATTAATTGAATATTCTTTTAGAATAGTAAGTTTAATCCCCACAATCACTACTCTAAATGAATTAAAATCAATTAAATTAATCACCCGCTAGGATCGATTCCCAAACTAATTTTAATTAGACAAAGTAAAAACAAGGGTAGATGAAAATTATACTAACATTTAAATCAAGTGATAAGCCTATCTCTAGTTTCAAATGATAATAAAATTTTCAATCCTTTATCAAGGATGATTTTTCATTTCTCAATGTGAAAATAATTAGGAATTAAATTTACTAATCAAAGGAAACTAACAAAATTATAATTGACAATTAAACCAAACTGGATTCATGAGGGTTTCAATTCATCCCTTGAATGGGATGATTAGCCCTCCATAATCATCATCCAATAAAAATTAGAATCAAATAAGAGCATAAAATGAAAATTAGAGAGGAGTAATCAAACCAAAATTGCCTTCATTTGCACTAATTCTTCATTCATCTCAATTAATTACAAAACTCAAATTTATTGAATTTTTTTCAAAAAAAATAAAAAAACTAAACTACTAAAAAAATAAAAATGGTGTTTCTCTATCTACTTCTCTCTCTAATTTGATGATCTAAGTCCCCTTCAAATGGGGTCTTGAGTATTCTATTTATACATGGCAAACATGGAGCTAAAGGGGTATTTTTAGGAATTGGCTTGAGTGTGCATGGAAATGGGGTGTGTACACATGAGGTAAGAGAGGTGTGAGGGCATGTGGGCTAAATGGGGTGATAAAATCTGATTTGGTTTAGAGGGTATAATGGGAAGTTGGGTTAAGTAGGTAGTTGGGGGTAAAATTGGGAAAAAGGGGATAAGTGGGTTTTATTCACATGTGGGATTTGTTTTATGTTTGTTTGGTCTTTGTCAAGTGAAATTCATGTGTGGTTTAGAGATGGGTAAATGGGTCTTGTGGAGGTCTCGATTGGAGAAGAGGATCCGGGTTTGGGTTGTCACGGGTTGGAGTTTTGAGGTTGGGTCGAAAAGGGTTGAATGCTGACAAGGGAGAAGGGGAAAATCCATCGGATTCGGGGCTCGTGGCGACGGGTGGTGGGGGTGGTTACGGAGATAGGGACACCGGACAGGGGTGAGGGGGAAGCAGGTCGGGCGCCCAATTTTTGGGGTTTGTCGGCTGCGGGTCGCAAATTGAGTCGATGATGGGTCTTGCGACGGGTCTGGTGTCGGTGCGATTGGGTGATGTCTGGAAATGGGGTTCCGAAGATGGAGGTGGACGACGATGGGGTTGCTGGTCGGGTTGGTGTCTTCGGTCTGCAGCGATCGGAGAAGGGGTTTCAGGTAATGGTTCGCCGATTTTGAGGTTCCGACAGGGGGATGGGCCGGGCCGGAGCGTGGCCGGAGTTGGGTTGTTTCAAATGGGGTTCGTGTCACTCACCAGTGGTGATGGCCATGGCTTTAGGCTCCATATATAATGTGTGGAGATGGGTGAATGGTGGGGTGGATTTGTGAAGAGAGAGAAAGAAGATGAAGGGATGTGTTAATGGTGGGAGGTGAGAGAAGAGAGAAAGTGTGGGGATTTGTTGGGAAGAAGATGAAGGGTAGGTGTTATGGTGTGTGAGGGTGTAGGAGAGTAAGTGTGTGGGTGTATGGGAATGTGGATGAAGGTGAGGAGTTGAGTTTAGGTGTGTGTGTGGTGTATACTTTGAATGGGTGTGAGTGGGTTTAGGTTTAGGGGAGTTGTGTGTGTGTGTTTAATTTGAAACCTTAAAAAAAATAAAGACTAACTAATAAAAAGAAAACTACTAAAAAAGAAAATCTAACTAAAAATAAAACAAGCTAAAAACAATAAAAATATAAATATAAAAAGTAAAAAAAGAAATCCTAAGCTTATATAGAAACTAAAATAAAACAAAAGAAATAAAAACTTGAAATCTAAATGAAAACTAAAGTCCTAAAAAAATATAAAATATAATAAACTAAAAATAAACTCCTAAAACCAATCTTAATAAAACTAAAAACTAATAAAAATCAAAATAAAATAAAATTACACTACTAAAATAAAAATAGAAAATAAAACCTAGAAATCCTAAATAAATCAAAAATAAATCCTAAAAATAAAAATGACTCAAGCTAAAAATCTAAAAAATATAAAAAAGGCGCAAACTAAACACACAAGGTTTGGGGTATGTTTCGACTAGGTTTAGGCTCGGGTAAGGTCACAGGACAAGGGTATTTAACACCATTTTTTCACAATTGCTTTGATTTAAGCGTTTGAACTCTACAATGCACAATTTGACCTACAAAATAAACATTGAAGCGCATAAGACCCAAATTGCCGAGAATTAGCAATAAAAGTACGTCTATTGGGGGTATAAATTGTACAGTTTTGGGTGCTTATCAACGCGGTCAGTTGCTACGAGTTACATTGGTCCCGTGAGAGGTGTCGGTGCCTCTCACAGGTCCGTAACGCCTTGTTTTTAAGCTTGAGTCCTCATATTTTCAAATTATCATCGTATTCTCAAACCGGGAGTTTGGAGATCGCGCGGTCATTTCATACGTGTTACATTGGTCCCGTGAGAGGTTTTAGTGTCTCTCACGGTACCGTATGGGGGTTGTTTTGTGTTTTCAGTCTCTAACGACTTATTTTTTAAGATTAAGTCCTTATATTTTCAAATTATCGTCCTATTCTCAAATCGAGAGTCCCGTGATCGCGAGGTCAGTTCCTATCAGTTACATTGGTCCCCTGAGAGGTGTTGATGACTCTCATGGGACCGTACAACGGTTGTTTCGAGTTTTCACCCGCTAACGTGTTGTTTTTAAGCCTAATTCCTCATATTTTAAATTATCATCCTGTTCTCAAATTGGGAGTTCCGTGATCGTGCGGTCAGTTCCTACGAGTTACGTTGTTCCCATGAGAGGTGTTGGTGCCTCTTACGGGACCGTACAAGGGCTGCTTAGAGTTTTCACGCTCTAACGCCTTATTTTTAAGCTTAAGTCCTCATATTTTCAAATTATTGACGTATTCTCAAACTGGGAGTCCGGTGATCACGCGATCAGTTCCTACGTGTTACATTGGTCCCGTGAGAGGTCTTAGTGTCTCTCACTGTACCATACGGGGGTTGTTTCGTATTTTCACCCTCTAATGCCTTGTTTTTAAGCTTAAGTCATCATATTTTGAAATTATCATCATATTCTCAAACTGGGAGCCCCGTGATCACACGGTCAGTTGCTAAGTGTTACATTGGTCCTGTGAGAGGTGTTGGTGCCTCTCACGGGACCGTTCGGGCGCTATTTTTGGTTCTCACCCTCTAACACCTAGTTTTTAAGCTTAAGTCCTCATATTTTGAAATTATCCTCGTATTCTCAAATTGGGATTCTCGTGATCGCGCAGTCAATTCCTACATGTCACATTGGTCTCGTGAGAGGTGGTGGTGCCTCTTACAGGATAGTACGGGGACTGTTTCATGTTTTCACCCTCTAACGCCTTGATTTTAAGCTTAAGTCCTCATATTTTCAAATTATCGTCGTATTCTAAAATCAGGAGTTTTGTGATCGTGTGGTCAGTTAATACGAGTTACATTGTTCCCGTGAGAGGTGTTAGTGCCTCAAATAGGACTGTATGGGGGCTTTTTCAAGTTTTCTCCCTTTAACGCTTGGTTTTCAAGCCTAAGTCCTCATATTTTCAAATTATATTCGTATTCAAAAACCAGGAGTCCCGTGATCTTGCGGTCAGTTCCTATATCTTACATTGGTCCCGTGAGAGGTGTTGGTGCCTCCCACGGGACCGTACAAGGGATGTTTTGTGTTTTCACCCTCTACCACCTTATTTTAAGCTTAGGTCCTCATATTTTCAAATTATCATCCTATTCTCAAATCGAGAGTCATGTGATCACGCGGTCAGTTCCCACTAGTTACATTGGTCCCCTGAGAGGTCTTGGTGACTCTCATGGGACCGTACGGGGGCTGTTTCAAGTTTTCACCCCTTAACGCCTGGTTTTCAAGCGTAAGTCCTCGTATTTTCAAATTATATTTGTATTCGCAAATCGAGAGTCCCGTGATCATGCGGTCAGTTCCTATGTGTTACATTGGTCCCGTGAGAGGTTTCGGTGCCTCTCACGGGATAGTGCGGGGGTTATTTCATGTTTTCACCCTCTAACGCCTCGATTTTAAGCTTAAGTCCTCATATTTTGAAATTATCATCGTATTCTAAAACCGGGAGTCCTGTGATTGCGCGGTCTGTTAATACGAGTTACATTGGTCCGGTGAGAGGTGTTGGTGCCTCTCACAGGACCGTACGGGGGCTCTTTCCATATTTCACCATTTAACGCCTGGTTTTCAAGCCCAGGTCCTCAGATTTTCAAATTATCGTCGTATTCTCCACGTAAGAATTCCGTGATCGCATGGTTAGTTCATTCGTGTTACATTTGTCCCGTGAGAGGTGTTAGTGCCTCTCACGGAACCTTATGGGGGCGGTTTCGTGTTTTCACACTCTAATGCCTTGTTTTAACACTTAAGTTGTCTTTTTTCAAATTATCATTGTATTCTCTAATCGGGAGTCCCGTGATCGTGAGGTCAGTTCCTACGAGTTACATTGGTCCCGTGAGAGGTGTTGGTGCCTCTCACGGGACCGCACGGGGGTTATTTTGAGTTTTCACCCTCTAACACCTTGTTTTTAAGCCTAAGTCCTCATATTTTCAAATTATAATCGTATTCTCAAATCGGGATTTCGGTGATCGCGCGGTCAATTCCTATGGGCTACATTGGTCCCGTGAGAGGTGTAGGTGCCTCTCACGGGATTGTACGGGGGCTGTTTCGAGTTTTCACCCTCTAACGCCTTGTTTTTAAGCTTAAGTCCTCATATTTTCAAATTATCATCGTATTCTCAAACCGGGAGTCATGTGATCGCACGGTCAGTTCATACGTGTTTCATTGGTCCCGTGAGAGGTCTTAGTGTCTCTTACGGTACCGTACGGGGGCTATTTCGTGTTTGCACCCTCTAACGCCATGTTTTTAAGCATAAGCCCTCATATTTTTAAATTTTCTTCGTATTCTCAAACCGGGAGTCCCGTGATCACACAATTAGTTCCTACGTGTTACATTGGTCCCGTGAAAGGTGTTGGTGTCTCTCACGGGGACGTTCGGGAGTTGTTTCGGGTTTTCACCCTCTAATACCTTATTTTTAAGCTTAATGTAAGGCCCTAAAACACGATTAGTAAGGTTAATTATACGATTAAGTATAAGTTATGAGTTATAAGTTATAAATTGGTTATGTGGTTGAATGCATCATGAAAATATGTTTCTAAATGCATCATTATGTTTATAAAAATTAAGCTAGAGTGTTGGTGCGAAAGTGGCGATGTTTGGTCGCCAAATGTGAAAGTTATGAAATTCTGAGTAAATAATTACTCTTCTGTTCGAGCCCAAATTAGGTGTACTAGTTTTATGATTTTGGGAAAACACAAAACATGAAAGTTGTATATGTTTAAGTTATATACTCATAGACACAAAGTGAGAGTAAATCGGGGCCCGAAATAGTGAGTTATGGTGATTTTACGAGGCAGGACAAATCTGTCATTAACGGAATTGTCCTATTGGACCCCTTGCCCAACGAATCGCGTAATACCACCTTAAAGTGGTCACATAGCCACGTTTTTAAGATTATAAGGCAGAACTTATCATCCTTTTCATTTGCTATTACAAGCTTGAGAAAAATATGCTTATGGAGAGAGAAAAACAAAGTTAAGGAAGAATTTCTTTGAAAATTCACCATAAATCAAGGAATTCTCGTGAGGTAATTACATCTTTATTAAAGTTTGTCACATGGATGAGTTATATACTTGGCATGTTTTTATTTCTGATTTGGATATATATTTTAATGATACCCATATTTCTGAATTGTGTTGGAACAAGGATGGGTTAAGAACATAGGTTAGAACCAGAGCTAGGATCGTAAATGCATACTTTAAAGTCCTAAATTTACATCATCTTTTCGTAAAGCATTTTGATTTAGAAAATCCATGATTATGATGTATATTTCTGCTAAAACATGTTTATAATATGTTTCCATGAATTATACTCAAGGTCAAGGTTATGTATGCTTAAAATTGTTAAGTTATGCCTTAATGTTGTATTTTGACCTAGTTATGCTAAAAATGGTATAAATCATGGAATACTTATTGGAATTGAGTGATTCAAGTTGGAGAGTAACATACACTCATACATGTATAACATATCCGAAAATTGAGTAAAAATACCAAGGAATGAACCCTTGGTGATAGTTTGAAGTCGTGGTTTAAAATCTGCCCTAAAGGAGCAAGAATGCATACCAAGTGTTTGACGTTTTGCTCGACATAGAAAATGAGCCCTAGAAATTATGAAACATTAAATTTGTATTATTCAATGTGTTTACTGATATTGGGTGGAATATCATGAAAATTTATGTTGTACAAAAATGATGAGAATTCTAGGAAGTTGAAGTTGTGTTGTTGTTTTTCTTGAGAAACGATTTGGAAAAGGCTGTAATAAAATGGGCATAACTTTGTCTAGCAAATTCGTAATTTAATTCTGTATATTGTGTTAGAACCCTAATTAATTGGGTGTTATATAAATATGAAGTGTCATATGTAATTACTCCTTAGTTATTTCTGATTAACCAAATTATGTAGTGTGTTACTGGGTTTGATGTTAATCGGAGTATTCAAATACTAACGACATTGACCTGTTAGGTGGGGAAGCAGCTAATACTACCATACCAAGGAAGTAGTTATTATTAATATTAGCACTAAATCCAAGGTGAGTGACCTTCCTTATGAAATATAAATTCTTATAATTTCATATGAAAATGTGTAGTTAAACACATGTGTGAAAATGTTTATGGGAGTAATGTTGTATTTATGAAACATATGCATATGATTAAAAATGTTAAGCGATGTTATATGATGATATGGACTAGTGAGTCCTTTATCTAATGTTAAGGACTGTGGTGGGTCCTACGGGATGTGGTGGTCCTGTTAATCCAACTTAAAGGTTTGTGTACTCGGGCCTAATAAAGGGATGTGGTGGTCCCTAATTACTGTGGTGGGTTAATTGGACTGTGGCGGGTCCAAGCTTGCGAGAGTTTCACAATTCCTGTTGGGTTATAGCATTAGAACAAAATAAAAATGATTATTCAAATTGGTTATATGTGTGGTATGTGGTCATTCACTAAGCCTTTATAGCTTACACTCCTGTAATGTTTTGTTTCAAGTATGCTTATAAATTGGAGTTCACTGCCAAGTTAGGACCTTAAAACGGGGGAGTGACGGATATTTAGTATGGTTTAAATATCAAGATTCCTTTTGTGTAATTATTAAACTAAGGATATTGGTTATGTAAAGTTATGTAGTACTTATAAGTTATAAGTAAAGGCAGTTATGTTTTCATCTACACATACTTTTGGGGAAAAAAAAAATCTTATGCTATTTTCCTCAGAGATTTAAATTAAAGCATTGTTTAAGGCAATTTATCTCTAAATTAAAGGATGAGTTTAACAAAATTAATTCGGGGCGCGACGCTTAAGTTCTCATATTTTGAAATTATTGTCATATTCTCAAACTAGGAGTCCCTTGATCGCGCAGTGAGTTCCTACGTGTTACATTGGTCCTGTGAGAGGTGATGGTGCCTCTCACGGGATAGTAAGGGGGCTATTTCATGTTTTCACCCTCTAACGCCTTGATTTTGGGCTTAAGTCGTCATATTTTCAAATTATCATCGTATTCTAAAATCGGGAGTCTCATGATCGTGCGGTCAGTTAATACGTGTTACATTGGTCCTATGAGAGGTGTTGGTGCCTCTCACAGGACCGTACGGGGGCTCTTTTGAGTTTTTGTCCTTTAATGCTCGGTTTTCAAGCCTATGTCCTCATATTTTCAAATTATATCTGTAGTCTCAAACCAGGAGTCCCGTGATCACCCGGTTAGTTCCTACATATTACATTGGTCCCGTAAGAGGTGTTGGTGCCTCTCACGGGACCGTACGGGGGTTATTTTGTGTTTTCATCCTCTAACGCCTTATTTTTAAGCTTAAGTCCTCATATTTTCAAATTATTGTCCTATTCACAAATCGGGAGTCTCGTGATCACGCGGTCAGTTCCTACTAGTTACATTGGTCCCCTGAGAGGTGTTGGTGACTCTCATGGGATCGTACGAGGGTCATTTCGAGTTTTCTCCCTCTAACGCCTTGTTTTCAAGGCTAAGTCCTCATTTTTTCAAATTATGGTCGTATTCTCAAATCGAGAATTTTTTTATCATGCAGTCAGTTCATTCGTGTTACATTGGTCCCGTGAGAGGTGTTAGTGCCTCTCACGGGACCTTATGGGGGAGACTTTGTGTTTTCACACTCTAATGCCTTATTTTAATGGTTAATTCCTCATATTTTGTAATTATCATTGTATTCTCAGATAGGGAGTCCTTTGATCGTGCAATCAGTTCTTACGAGTTACATTGGTCCCGTGAGAGGTGTTGGTACCTTTGACGAGACCATATCGGGGATGTTTCGAGTTTTCACCCTCTAACGCCTTATTTTTAAGCCTAAGTCCTCATATTTTGAAAGTATTATTGTGTTCTCAAATCGAGAGTTCCGTGATCACACGGTCCATTCCTACGAGTTACATTGGTCCCGTAAGAGGTGTTGGTGCCTCTCATGGGATCGTACGGGGGCTGTTTCGAGTTATCACCCTCTAACTCCTTATTTTTAAGCTTAAGTCCTCATATTTTCAAATTCTCCTTGTATTCTCAAATCGGGAGTCCCGTGATAATGTGGTCAGCTCCTATATGTTACATTGGTCCCGTAACAGGTGTTTATGCCTCTCACATAACCGTTTGGGGGCTATTTCGGGTTTTCACCCTCAAACGCCTTATTTTTAACCTTAAGTCCTCATATTTTGAAATTATCATTGGATTGTCAAATCGGGAGTCCCGTGATCGCGCGGTCAGTTCCTATGAGTTACATTGGTCCCGTGAGAAGTGTTGGTGACTCTCACGGGACCGTTCGGGGGTTGTTCATGTTTTACCCTCTAACGCCTTGTTTTTAAGCTTAAGTTCTCATATTTTCAAATTATCATCGTATTCTCAAACCGGGAGTCCTGTTATCACGCGATGAGTTCCTACATGTTACATTGGTCCCGTGAGAGGTGTTGGTGCCTCTCACGGGATCGTACGGGGGCTGTTTCTTATTTTCTCCCTCTAACATCTTATTCTTAAGCTTATGTCCTCATATTTTGAAATTATCGTTGTTTTCTCAAACCAAGAGTCCCGTGATCGCGAGGTCAATTCCTACGTGTTTCATTGGTCCCGTGAGAGGTGAAAGTGCCTCTCACGGGATAGTTCGGAGGATGTTTCATGTTATCACCCTCTAACGCCTTGATTTTAACCCTAAGTCCTCATATTTTCAAATTATCATCGTATTCCAAAATCAGAAATCCCATGATCGCGCGGTGAGTTAATACGAGTTACATTCGTCCCGTGAGAGGTGTTGGTGCCTCTCATAGGACCGTACGGGGGCTCTTTCGAGTTTTCACCCTTTAATGCTTGGTTTTCAATCCTAAGTCCTCATATTTTCAAGTTATATTCCTATTCTCAAATCGGGTGTCCCGTGATCGCGATGTCTGTTCCAACATGTTATAATTGTCCCGTGAGAGGTGTTAGTGCCTCTCACGGAACCGTATGGGGGATGTTTTGTGTTTTTACCCTCTAATGCCTTATTTCTAAGCTTAAGTCCTCATATTTTGAAATTATCTTCGTATTCACAAATCGGGATCCCGTGATCATGCAGTCAGTTCCTAGGTGCTATATTGGTCCCGTGAGAGGTGTTGGTGCCTCTCACGGGACCGTTCGGGGGCTGTTTCATGTTTTTACCCTCTAACGCCTTATTTTTAAGCTTAAGTCCTCATATTTTGAAATTATCATCATATTCTCAAATAGGGAGTCCCGTGATTGCGCGCTCAATTCCTACGTGTTACATTGCTCCCGTGAGAGGTGTTGGTGCCTCTCATGAGATAGTACGGGGTTGTTTCATATTTTCACCCTCTAACGCCTTAATTTTAAGCTAAAGTCCTTTGATTTTCAAATTATCATCGTATTCTAAAATCGGGAGTCTCGTGATCGCGCGGTCAGTTAAAACGAGTTACATTGGTCTCGTGAGAGGTGTTGATGCCTCTCACGGGACCGTACGGGGGCTCTTTCAAGTTTTCACCCTTTAATGCCTAGTTTTCACTCCTAAGTCCTCATATTTTCAAATTAAATTTTTATTCTCAAACTGGGAGTCCCGTGATCGCGCGGTCAGTTCCTATGTGTTACATTGGTCCCGTAAGAGGTGTTGGTGCCTCACCCGGGACCAAATGGGGGTTATTTTGTGTTTTCACCCTCAACGCCTTATTTTTAAGCTTAAGTCCTCATATTTTCAAATTATCATCCTATTCTAAAACCGGGAGTTCTGTGATCACGCGATCAGTTCATACGTGTTACATTTATCCCGTGAGAGATCTTACTGTCTCTCACGGTACCGTACGGGGGCTGTTTCGTGTTTTCACCCTCTAACGCCTTGTTTTTAAGCTTAAGTGCTCATATTTTGAAATTATCTTCGTATCATCAAACCGGGATTCCTGTGATCACGCGATCAGTTCCTTCATGTAACCTTGGTCCAGTGAGAGGTGTTGGTGCCTCTCATAGGACCGTTCGGGGGCTGTTTCGGGTTTTCACCCTCTAACGCCTAGTTTTTCAGCTAAAGTCCTCATATTTTGAAATTATCATCATATTCTCAAACAGGGAGTCCCGTGATCACGTGATCAATTCCTACATATTACATTGGCCCCGTGAGAGGTGTCGGTGTCTCTCACGAGATAGTACGCGGGTTGTTTCATGCTTTCACCCTCTAACGCCTTGATTTTAAGCTTAAGTCCTCATATTTTCAAATTATTGTCTTATTCTAAAATGGGGAGTCCCGTGATAACGTGTTTAGTTAATACGCGTTATATTGGTCCCGTGAGAGGTGTTGGTGCCTCTCACAGGACCGTACGGGGGCTCTTTCGAGTTTTCACCCCTTAACGCCAGGTTTTCAAGCCTAAGTCCTCATATTTTCAAATTATATTCGTATTCTGAAACCAAGAGTCCCGTGATCATGCGATCAGTTCCTATGCATTACATTGGTCCCGAGAGAGGTGTTGGTGCCTCTCACGGGACCGTACGGGGGATGGTTTTTGTTTTCCATCTCTAACGCCTTATTTTTAAGCTTAAGTCCTCATATTTTCAAATTACCATCCTATTCTCCAAATGGGAGTCCCGTGATCACACGGTCAGTTTTTACTAGTTACATTGGTCCCCTAAGAGATGTTGGTGACTCTCATGGGAGCGTACGGGGGCTGTTTCGAGTTTTCGCCCTCTAACACCTTGTTTTCAAGCCTAAGTCCTCATTTTTTCAAATTATAGTCGTATTCTCAAATCGGGGAATTCGTGATCACGCGGTCAATTCATTTGTGTTACATTGATCCTGTGAGACGTATTAGTGCCTCTCATGGGATCGATCGGGGTCATTATATTCTCAAACTAAGAGTCTCGTGTTTATGCGGTCAGTTCCTACGTGTTACATTGGTCCCGTGAGAGGTGTTGGTGCCTCTCATGGGATAGTACGGGGTTTGTTTTATGTTTTCACCCTCTAATGCCTTGATTTTAGGCTTAAGTCCTCATATTTTGAAATTATCATTGTATTCTAAAACCGGTAGTCCCGTGATTGCGCGGTCAGTTAATACAAGTTACATTGGTCCCGTGAGAGGTGTTGGTGCCTCTCACAGGACCATACGGGGGCTCTTTGGAGTTTTAACCCTTTAATGGCTTATTTTCAATCCCAAGTCCTCATATTTTCAAGTTATATTCATATTCTCAAACCGAGAGTCCCGTGATCGTGCGACCGGTTCCTACATGTTACATTGGTCCGGTGAGAGGTGTTGGTGCCTCTCACGGGACCATACGAGGGTTGTTTCAAGTTTTCACCCTCTAACGCCTTGTTTTTAAACCTAAGTCCTCATATTTTCAAATTATCGTCGTGTTCTCAAATCGAGAGTTCCGTGATCGCGCGATCAGTTCCAATGAGTTACATTGGTCCCGTGAGAGGTGTTGGTGCCTCTCACGGGACCGTACGGGGTTGTTTTGAGTTTTGACCCTCTAATGCCTTATTTTTACGATTAAGTCCTCATATTTTCAAATTATCATCGTATTATCAATTCAGGAGTCCTGTGATCACGCGGTCAGTTCATATATGTTACATTGGTCCCTTGAGAGGTCTTAGTGTCTCTCACGGTACCGTACGGGGGTTGCTTCGTGTTTTCACCTCTAACACCTAAGTCCTCATATTTTGAAATAATCGTCATATTCTAAAGCCGGGAGTCTCGTGATCACGCGGACAGTTCCTACGTGTTACATTGGTCCCGTGAGAGGTGTTGGTGCCTCTCACAGGACCGTTCGGGGGCTATTTTGCGTTTTCACCCTCTAACGCCTTATTTTTAAGCTTAAGTCCTCATATTTTGAAATTATCATATTATTCTCAAATAGGGAGTCACTTGATTGTGCGGTCTGTTCCTACGTGTTACATTGGTCCCGTGAGAGGTGTTGGTGCCTCTCACGGGATAGTACGGGGGTTGTTTCAAGTTTTCACCCTCTAACACCTTGATTTTAAGCTTAAGTCCTCTTATTTTCAAATTATCATCCTATTCTCAAACCTAGAGTCCCGTGATCATGCAGTTAGTTCCTACTAGTTACATTGGTCGCCTGAGAGGTGTTGGTGACTCTAACGCCCTTTAATGTCCTATTCAAATTATCGCCCTCTAATGCCTTGTTTTCAAGCTTAAGTCCTCATTTTTTCGAACTATCGTCGTATTCTCAAACCGAAAATTTCGTGATCCCACGGTCAGTTCATTCGTGCTACATCGGTCCCGTGAGAGGTGTTTTTGCCTCTCACGGGACCTTATAGGGGGGTTTCGTGTTTTCACACTCTAATGCTTAAGCCCTCTTTTTTCAAATTTTAGACTTATTCTCAAATGGGGAGTCTCGTGATCGCGTGATCAGTTTCTAAGAGTTACATTGGTCCCGTGAGAGGTGTTGGTGCCTCTCACGGGACCGTACGATGGCTGTTTCGAGTTTTCACCCTCTAACACCTTGTTTTTAAGCTTAACTCCTCATATTTTCAAATTATCTTCGTATTCTCAAATCGGGAGTCTCGTTATCACACGGTCAGTTCCTATGTGTTACATTTGTCCCCTAAGAGGTGTTAGTGCCTCTCACAGGACCGTGCGGGGGTTGTTTCGTGTTTTCACACTCTAACGCCTTGTTTTAATGTTTAAGTCCTCATATTATCAAATTATTGTCATATTTTAAAATCGGGAGTCCCATGATCATGCGGTTAGTTTCTACAAATTACATTGGTCCCCTCAGAGGTGTTGGTGCCACTCATAGGACCGTACGGGGTCTGTTTTGAGTTTTCGCCCTCTAACACCTTATTTTTAAGCTTGAGTCCTCATATTTTCAAATTATCATCGTATTCTCAAATAAAGATTCCCGTGACGTGCGGTCAGTTGCTACGTGTTTCATTAGTCCCGTGAAAGGTGTTGGTGCCTCTCACGGGACCGTATGGGGGTTGTTTCTTGTTTTCACCCTCTAACCCCTTATTTTTAAGCTTACGTCCTCAAATTTTCAAATTATCATCGTAATCTCAAATCGGGAGTCTTTTGATCACACGGTCAGTTACTACGAGTTACATCGGTCCCGTGAGAAGTGTTGGTGACTCTCACAGGACCGTACAGGGGTTGTTTCATGTTTTACCCTCTAACGCCTTATTTTTAAGCTTAAGTTCTCATATTTTCAAATTATCATTGTATTCTCAAACCGGGAGTCCCGTTATCACGCGATGAGTTCCTACATGTTACATTGGTCCCGTGAGAGGTGTTGGTGCCTCTCACGGGATCGTACGGGGGTTGTTTCTTATTTTCTCCCTCTAACATCTTATTCTTAAGCTGAAGTCCTCATATTTTGAAATTATCGTCGTATTCTCAAATCGGGAGTCTCGTGATCGCGTGGTCAGTTCTTACGATTTACATTCATCCCGCGAGAGGTGTTGGTGCCTCTCACGGGACAGTACGGGGGTTATTTCATATTTTCACCCTCTAACGCCATGATTTTAAGCTTAAGCCTCATTTTTTAAAATTATCGTCATATTCTAAAATTGGGAGTCCCGTGACCATGCGGTCACTTCATACGAGTTACATTGGTCCCGTGAGTTATGTCCGTGCCCTTCACAGGACCGTACGGGGGCTCCTTCGAGTGTTTTCCCTCTAACGCATTGTTTTCAAGCTCAAGTCCTCATTTTTTCAAATTATCGTTGTATTCTAAAACCGACAATTCGGTGATCACGCGGTCAGTTCCTACATGTTACATTGGTCCCGTGAGAGCTTTTAGTGCCTCTCACGGGGCCTTGCGGAGGCGGTTTCGTATTTTTACACTCTAACGCCTTGTTTTAACACTTAATTCCTCATATTTTCAAATTATCATCATATTCTTAAATCAGGAGTCCCGTTATCGCGCAGTCAGTTCCTACGAGTTACATTGGTCCCGTGAGAGGTGTCGGTGCCTCTCACAGGACCGTACGGGGGCTGTTTCGAGTTTTCGCCCTCTAACGCCTTATTTTTAAGCCTAAGTCCTCATATTTTCAAATTATCATCGTGTTCTCAAATTGGGAGTTTCTTGATCGCGCTGTCAATTCCTACGAGTTACAATGGTCCCGTGAGAGGTGTCGGTGCCTCTCACGGGACCGTACGGGGGCTGTTTCGAGTTTTCACCCTCTAACGCCTTCTTTTTAAGCTTAAGCCCTTATATTTTCAAATTATCTTTATATTCTCAAACCGAGAGTCCCCTGATCACGCGGTCAGTTCTTATGTGTTATATTGGTCCCGTGAGAGGTGTTAGTGCCTCTCACGGGACCGTACGAGGGTTGTTTAGTGTTTTCACACTCTAACACCTTGCTTTAATGCTTAAGTCCTCATATTTTCAATTTATTGTTGTATTCTCAAACCGGGAGTCCCGTGATCGCGTGGTCAGTTACTACGAGTTACATTGGTCCCGTGGGAGGTGTTGGTGCTTCTCACGGGACCGTTCGACGGCTGTTTCGAGTTTTCACCCTCTAACGCCTTGTTTTTAAGCTTAAGTCCTCATATTTTGAAATATTTTCGTATTCTCAAACTGGTAGTCCCGTGAGAGGTGTTGGTTCCTCTCAAGGGACCGCTTGGTTTTTTTTTTCTTATTTTCACCCTCTAACCCCTTATTTTTAAGCTTAAGTCCTCATATTTTCTTATTATCGTCGTATTCTCAAATCGGGAGTCCCGTGATCACACGGTCAGTTCATATGTGTTACATTGGTCCCGTGAGAGGTCTTAGTGTCTCTCACGGTACCGTACGGTGGTTGTTTCATGTTTTCACCCTCTAATGCCTTATTTTTAAGCGTAAGTCCTCATATTTTGAAATTATCGTCGTATTCTCAAATCGGGAGTCATGTGATCATACGGTCAGTTCCTACGTGTTACATTGGTCCCGCGAGAGGTGTTGGTGTCTGTCACAGGATAGTACGGGGGTTGTTTCATGCTTTCACCCTCTAATGCCTTGATTTTAAGCTTAAGCCTCATTGTTTGAAATATCGTCGTATTCTAAAATTGGGAGTCCCATGATCGCGCGGTCTGTTCATACAAGTTACATTGGTCCCGTGAGTGGTGGTCGTGCCTCTCACAGGACCGTACGGGGGCTCTTTCGAGTTTTCACCCTCTAACGCCTTTTTCAAGCCTAAGTCATGTGATCGTGCGGTCAGTTACGACGTGTTACATTGGTCCAGTGGGAGGTGTTTGTGAGATAAATATACTATTACCTCCACATTACATGGTCAATTTGGGTTTCTAATAACTCCAATACATATTACAATCAACATTTAGACTGAAAAGAAAGCCAGCAAACGTTTTCATATATTAAAATCAAATCATGTTAATTATCACCAACAAATAATACAATGCTAAAACTTGGGATGAAAACCATTGAAATTCAACTTAACTTACAGAAATTAGAGTGAAAACATCAAAAATTGGGATGTAAACCATTTAATTTCAGTATGTTAAGAATCAAAATCGTTGACCACCTTGAATTTCTTTTACGAACCTCTATTTTCCATACTACGTGACAATACCAAAGCACATACTGAAAATAACTAATTCAGAACAATAGTAATCAAGAATAACCCAAAACATGTAATGTATCGTATTGCCTCCACCTTTAGTGACCATGTTACTCACATAATATAACCACAAAAGGAGGGATAGGAATGCTAATATGAAAAATCTTAGATTTGAAACAAAGAATGATTATTTGAAAGAAAAAAAATTAAAATACCTTACCTTAGGGTTATGTATGAGATACACGTAAGATCTGATGTTCAAACTCAGATTACCTTATCGATATTGAAAAACCTTAAATCAAACCTGAAACAAAATAAAAACAAAAATATTGGCTTGAGAGAGAACTAAATAAATATTGTTATAAGTATTCTTAATACTTAGATCGAAACAACATCCAGGATTATGAGGGAAAATATTATCAATACTTATATCGAAACAACATACTTAAATCGAAATAACACAAATAAATCGAAACCATCCAATTGGGAAAAAACCACCCATACTGTCAACATACCTTCGTCCTTGATGATAGAGAGAGATAGAAGCCATCAGCATTTGACAAGAGAGAGAAGCTATGGTCGACCTAAAATTAAAATCGCATATTTTTTTTTTTACATTCTCTCTCCTTTCACCATAGCCAAAGATAAATCTCCAAACTCCATTTTTAATACCCATTTCCAACCAAACAAAACCTCTCAATTTAACAATACCCATTTCCCATCCATTTTTAATACCCTCATGACTACAACCCGCCAACCCCATGGTAATCCCTGCTGTCCCAGTTCAACCACGAACTAACAGAAAGGAGAGCTAGTAAATTTCAGAATCTATTTCAACCCAAACTTGAGTATCATCAACATCATAACTCTTTTATCCTATAAATAATTAATTGGGTCATTCTAAATCTGCGTGTTACTACATCTCCAATAACAAAGCCACTAATCTCAACTTTGGGGGAAAACACTGCATTTGCATAATATATAAATAAAAAGCACTTCAATAGTTCCTACAAGTAAAGATGGGTAAATATTGAACTTCAGATAATAAACTTCATTTAATAAAACAATATTGAGAATAAAAAATTACCTTCAGAATTCTTGTGAAAAACAAGCGGGATGAGATCCTCTTGCTTGAGCGGAGCTCCATTAACGGGATTTTTTTCGTACTTCCTGATGTAGGGGACAATACTCCTAAAAACAAAAATTCCTAAATAAAGTTAGAAATTGAAAAGGCAGTAGACCTGAATCCAAACTCCGGTGAACTCAAAGCTTAACCCTCGATCCATATTTGCTTAACCCTCGATCCATGTTCTTCTACCAAACCGGACCCATTTTTACCTGCACAAACCAGACCTAGAAATTCGGCCATAACCTCCGGCCAAGAACACCGACTCACCATTCAAACCAAAACCAAACCAACACCCGTGTTTGACGAGAGAGAGAAAGAGAGAGAGAGAGAGAGAGAGAGAGAAGCAGGTCTACTAAAAATGAAAATGAGGCAGACAAATGAAACAAATGAAAATGAGGCATCTTTTAGGAATGACATGGTCACGGCCTACAACCGTGACCCACCATCGCAACCCATTACTTCCTTAGAGCTGCAACCTGATTGGTGAATGGTCACGGCCTATAGCCATGACACCCATGGGTGGCCAACAGCTTATATTCAATTGAGGTATGGTCACAACCAATAGCCGTGACCCACACCTTGAATTGGTCAGGGTCCCCAGCCGTGACCCCATATGTGTATTTTTTGTGCTTCTTCATGCCTATGGTGATGGTCCAAGTTCGTGACCCATCCGCAACCAATACTGAAGGTAATTTTGTCCCGAATTAGGCGCCAACGTGGTCACGCCCTGGTTATGGCCCAAGTTTGTGACCCACAGTGGTCAGGGATTTGGTCCGTGACCACTTCAAGAGCATCCATGATTCAATGTGGTAATGAATATGGTCACACATGGTCACAGACCAAGTCTACGACCAGCTCGTCGTGGACTTGGACCGTGACTAACTGGGCGTGACCATTTGTAGGATTTGGTGTAGTACCACACCCTATAGAAAAAATTTATATGATTAATCATAAACTTTACATCCCTATTGGTCAAGCTTTACCTCAAAGTTAGCATCACAAAGTTGGCAAATGCAGATTAAGTTAACCTTCAATCCTTTGACATAAAACACATTATCAAGCTTCAAAAATTTGGGAATCTCCACGAAACCTTGTCTTAAGATTCTAGACCTACTCCCATCCCCAAGGTGGGTTTCCCTTCCTTGCAATCCACAAACGTGGTAAAAAGAT
The DNA here is from genome assembly GCA_949130495.1 of Sambucus nigra. Taxonomy (NCBI): domain Eukaryota; kingdom Viridiplantae; phylum Streptophyta; class Magnoliopsida; order Dipsacales; family Adoxaceae; genus Sambucus; species Sambucus nigra. The sequence goes on along the minus strand of OX422211.1, from coordinate 99,175,252 downwards.
ACTTATCACCGATCATGTGCTTATAGTACCCACTATCAAAATACCATTGGTAAGTATATTGAACCTTAAGAGAAACATGAACAATAAGGGCCTTTTGTCACATTTACATACCCAAGTGGTGGCAACCTCCTGCTTACCCTTATTATTGTTGGCACTTGTCATTCTATTGGAAGTGTCATCATAAGGCTTAGACATCCTTTGAAATTATTCCATTAAACATTTAATGTTTTGAATATAAACTCAACTTGCTCTCTAAGATTAGTTAGGTCTCTATAGTAGTGTATGGGATCATGTGTGTGAGAAACTCTTCCTATCTTGTAACAAAACTCCCTAAGGTGACCTTTTCATTTGCAATGGTAAAAACATAAATTTCTTTGGCTCGACCTTGGTGAAAATACCTAGGATGAGTTCTCTTTGGTGGGTTAGGTGGAGGCTCTTAGGGATCTAACACAAACTTGGTAATAGGTTCAGGTGCGGTATTAGAAGTGGATGAACCATGGTAACCTATGCCATGTCTTTCTTTAAAACTTAAAGTGGGACCTAGAAACATTTCCCCAACATTCTTGGATGTGTCCTCTAAAATGACGTTGACCTCCTGGACATGTTTGAGATTTTTCTGGAGTTGGGAAATTTGGGCCTCAACTTTTTCATGAATATCCAGTGATGCTTGGATATCTCTCATAAGATTATCCACTTTGTTTGACAAATCGATCTTTTTCCCAACCTCTTAAACAAGTTGCTCACTCAAAGATATTCTTATTCTCTCGAGTTTACTCACAAAGGCCTCACTCTCTCTCTCGAAACATTCAACTTCTTCTCTAAAGACAACACCCTAAGAGCCAAATTTTCATTTTTCTTTTTAGTTTTTAATGACTCTATGTAAAGATCTAGTACATGTATTGGAGACTACGTTCTCCCTCACTCAAATTCTCATCATCACCCTCAGACTCTCCAAAATCATTCGACTTATTGTCAAGATTATCACACTTAGAAACGTTCTTGTCAGCATGGTATATACTTTAAATGATATTGTAACTATCCATAAATGCAATGAAGTTACGTCCGTGCAGTGATTCATCATTGGAATCCACCGACTTAACATCACTATCACTTAATGTTCCATTATAGGCGACTTTGCCTTTACCCTATATCTTAAGCCTAGTGGGACACTCATGGGCTTTGTGGCCTTTCCCCTCACACTCATAACACTCTCTGATTCATATTTCTTAGGATTTTCACCTCTAGATTTCTTTTGGTCTTCTCCTTGAAATTCTTATCCTCTTTGTAATTTTTATTTTTCTCAAATTTTCAACTTTCCAATTTGGATGAGCTTTGTTTTTGAATTTGAAAAATTATTTAATTTTTTTAGCAAATAGGGCAAGATCATCTTAATCAGTTTTAGAATCTAAGTCAAAAACTTCCTCTTTTTTTATTTAGCTTTTAAAGCTATTCCTTTTTTTAGTTTCACGGAACATGTCTAATTTATATGTTTAGATATCACCTATGAAATCTTCTATCCTAATTGTATCTATAATTTCCAAAGATTTAAAGATGGTAACTTTTTCACTAAAACGAGATGGGACGGACCTCAAAAAAAAATCGCGACTCTCATTTCTGAAATTTACTCACCCAAATTAAAATAGGAATTCAAAACATCACACACCCGAGCATAAAATTCATCAAATGTTTCAGTTTTAATCTTGTGTATAGTCTCAAATTATGTGGTCGGGTTTTGAAGCTAAGAATATTTAATAGCATTGGTACCCTCGTGGATGAGGTGGTGGATAACCCAAGCTTCTTTAGACATGGTACATGTCATGATGCGACAAAATTCATCGGGTGTGACATCTCCAAATATTACATTTAAACCTCGAGAGTCAAAATTACTTAATCTAAAGTCATCTTCAGTCAAATTTGCAACTGGCTTGAGACTAATGACATTTTTATTAGTCGCAGTCGAAAAAGTCCACCCCCTTTCAATGACAATCCGAATGTGCTCGTCAATCAATTTCAGAGATGATCTCATTTGAGCTTTCTAATATGCATAATTTGTGCCATCAAACAAATCTGGCCTATTTTACGAATTCTCCACATAAACATCGGTATTCATCTAAATAACTTGTAGAAATAAGCTTTGATTCCCAATTCAAAAAGACACAGAGCGGTCGAGTTATATGGTTAATGATAGAATCTGAAATTAGTTCAGCCAAGTTCAATTTTAATCCAATTTTATCTTAATTAATTTGGTGAAACTAAGCATTCAATACATTGAATATAAGTTGAACAAATAAAACAATCACATGATATATGAGGTAAAAAAAACTTCTGAGAAAAACCGTTTTCATCTTTATTTCAACTAAGGTATTATAAACGACACAACGAGACTTGCAGACTTAAACATTACTATGTACCGTTGTACGGTCTCCTTCCTTATTGATAATAGAAAGCAGTGGAGATCTAGCAATTCCCCACAACAAGCTTAACTTGCATTAGTATCCACTTATCTGCCTCGGGAAACTCCTTTCCTCTCGTCGACAGTGAAAAATGAACTCCACAAGGATTTGAAAAAGTAATGCATTCTTCCAGTTTGATTAAGTGATCACAAATATCCAAGGGGTTTAATTTTAAAAAAAAAATAAAGTGTTTGATCAAAAAATAGGTTCAAAAGTTGGCCAGGCAATATTTCCCTTCTTATTCTCATGTAATGTAGCTCGCTCACCCATGTGGTCAACAAGAACAAGCTTCTGTTCTCAACTCTAGTAGATTACATCAACTAATAATTTAGCCTCACCTATTTGCAAAGAATGACTATACACAAGTGTTCCCAGAGTCATATAAATGAGAGTACACGTGCTAATGACCCTTGTATTAGCTAAGTAGCTCATATAATACTCCTCGATGTAGTCACGGTGGACGATGATAAATAAGTTGGCCAGGAAATATTCGCAATTATATTTAGGAGATTTTTAAATCAATTTATAAATGATTGCATTTTATCAAAAACAAGGCTGGCATTTAAAAATAATGATTTTCTCTTCGTTCTAACGATATGAACATGTCCTTTGATAAGGTTGCTCGATCCCCTAATATAATATGGATCAAATGACCACGCATTGTTTTGGTCTTTACCCAACGTTTATTAGGTTGCTCGGGGGGGATTAAACGACCACGCATTGTTTTGGGCTTTTACCCAACATCTCTATGTCGTTCTAACGGCATGCACATGTCGTTTGAGCGACATAGCGCCACCTTGATTTTTTATTTCGCCTATAAATACCTGGTCTTATTAGGTATTTCATAAGACTTTTTAACTCCGCGTTCGGCAGACTTGATAAAATTTAAGTCTTTATATTTTAAGATTAAATCCCATTTTGACTTACTCAAACCTCCCTATATATATTTGTGAATCTTTGAGAAAACCTTATATTGATATTACCCAATCTTGGAGTGGTACTTATGGAGAAGAGAAACCATATCCATTGTTGATTCTTGGAGTTCTTGCGGGAGATCTTGGTGAAAACAACAAACTGAGGCCTGTGGGTATTCATTTGTCAAAAGCATTGTATTTATCTATGTACATGTAAGTCGTGGTTTACATTAAATAGTGAGATAAAAGGTTTTTCCCCTTTCGGGGACTTTTCCTTAAATTTTATGTTGTGATTGTTGGATTGCATGCTAGGTAAATTTCTTTCTTTCAATCACTTAGATGCATCCCTAGGGTTAATTAAAACTGGATATAAAAATTGGTATCAAAGCCAATTACACAATTAAACTGTGTAATTTTTTTGCAAAATTTTTCTGGATATCAATTTTCTAAAAAAAAATGAATTTTTAAAAACCTAAGTTCAATGGATAACTTATATAATCGAATGCCAGTTTTTTATGGTACAAACTATGCTTATTGGAAAGCCCGCATGAAATCAACTTTAAAGGGTATTAATGAACGTGTCCAGATAATTTGTGAAAGAGGGGGAACTCCTCCCACTGTCATCATAGATAATGTGACCAATCTTAAACATGTGTCTAACTCGATTGTGGATGAGTTTAAATGGAGCACTTGTAATTCACATGACCTTAGTGCAATTTTAGGAGCTGTCTCACCCCACGAGCTCCATCGTATCATGACATATACCACGTCAAAAGAGGTATGGGATATCTTGGAGTTTACACACAAGGGCACAAATGTCGTTAAGGCGTCTAAACTGCAAAATTTAACTACTCAGTTTGAAACTATTATTATGCTTGAATCTGAAAGTTTTGATGAGTTTTATGCACGTCGCTCAAATATAGTTGATACTAGTTTTAATCTTGGTGAAAAAGTATCCTGACACAAGAGTAGTGAAAAATATATTAATATTATTGCCTACCCGTTTTATCTTCAAAGATATTAAGTCTGTAGGATACCTTCAGACTTACGAAATCGACATGTTTCCTAAAACGGTTAAACCCAAAGAAAAAGGGATCACACTTAAGGCCTAGACTCAAAAGATTGACGACTTGTCTAGGAAGAGAGAGGAGTCATCGAAAAAGAGAGAGTAATTGTCGAGTACAACTTTGACTTAGACGATTTAGCCCTTTTTGCAAAAAAATTTGAAGAAATTTCCCAAACTAAAAGTAATGAAAATTTTAAAGATAAAAAGATTTTTGAGAAAAATAAAAATTAGAAGAAATTTGAAAAAGATAAAAAGGATGCTCCAAGGAGAGAGGAAGAGAGATGTTACGAGTGTGATGGTAGAGTTCATAAAGCATATGAGTGCCTAACTAGGTTAAAGCGTCAAGGCAAGGGCAAAAGTCGCCTTAAATGCCACCCTTAGGAATGGGAGCGAGGTTGCGTTGGTGGACTCGGGAGAAGAATCACCGCATAAATGTAACTTCACCGCATTCATGGCTAGTCATATGATTACTTTTAGTGAACCTCATGATGATGAGGAATTTACTTCAAAAAGACACCTCAATAGTGAAAAAAATATGAGTGCGAGTGAGGATGCTTCAAGTGAGAACGAGTGTGACCTATAACGCGCTTATGCCGAGTTATACGCTCAGTCCTTTAAAATGAAAAAGCAAAACAAAGGGTTAGCAAATAGGATCATTTCACTACATAAGGATTTAGGAGAGACAAGAGAGAGAGAGAGTCCTCCGTTAGCATGTGTTTGAGAGAGAGAGAGATTTTTGGGGGGAGAGTTTTTAGAGGGAGAGAGAGGGCTTTTTTTTAGAGAGAGAGAGAGAGAGAGTAATTTTGATACAAAGAAGGGGACTTGACTAAATAAGTGGATAGTCTTAAGAGTGATCTCCTTGAGTCTGTGGAGACTCGAAAGAATCTTGAAGCCCTTATAGCCCAACTCACTCATGATCTTGAGAGATCCCAGGAGGTCAAGGTAAAAATGGAGGACTGATCTGGAAAGATGGAAAAAATGCTCCTCGGCCCCTCTTTAGGGTTTGTTGAATAGGTTTTAATGATGTTTCCACATCACATGTCAAATCGGAACCGGTTCCTAAATTTATTATGAATCCCTATGGCCCTCAACCAAAACCCCAAAGGAAAGTTCGGCCAAGAAAAGCAAACCAACTTCGTTGAAGACTGTATATTTATGCACTTATTACAAGAGAAAGGGGCACCTTATGGAGTTTTTCTATAGTTTGGGATAGACTTGATGTACACATACTCCGTCGCACCACTTTAGCGATTTTGCTTTCCTTAAAGAGCAGGTTGAGTGTATTATCACCACTTCTCACAGTTTGATGGAGGTGTTCCAACGGATGTCTTTACCATCAGTGGATACTTCAAATATCCCGACTAGACCCAACAACGATAAGGGTAAATAAAAAGTCACCACTACTTGGGTACCTAAGCATGAAGAGAAATCCCTTGATGTCTATGTATCCCTTAAGTCTCATAATACCACTCAGTGGTATTTTGACAGTGGTTGCTCCAGGCATATGACTGGCGACGTCTCATTTTTTACCAGCCTTGAGGATTGTAAGGATAGTAAAGTCACCTTTGGATATAGGAGTAAATCTAGAATTATAAGACGTGGTACAATAAAGATACCCAATTTTTCTAAGCTCGATAATGTTTTGTACATTAAAGGTTTAAAAGCAAATGTTCTCAGCATTAGCCAACTGTTGGATAAAGACTTTGCTGTAAAGTTTGACCGGAACGAGTGTAACGTTTATGATCAAGCTAGTAAACTTCTACTGCAAGGGGTAAGGATAGAAGATAATTGTTATAGGATTGGGACTAAGTCCTTATTTATGTGCAACAACGCCATGATATATTCTATGGATATGTGTCATCAACGTCTATATCATGTTAATTTGAGATATTTGGAGCGTTTAGAAAAGAAAGACCTAATACGTGGCTTGCCGTCACTTGGAATGATGACTTCCACGGTTTGTGGTCCTTTCCAGGTGGGAAAAAAAGTTCGTAGTCCCCATTAAAATCTGAATTCCATTACCAATTCATAAGTGCTTGAGTTAGTTCACATGGATCATATGATACCTACTCGCACTGAAAGTCTGGGTAGTAACAGGTATATCCTCTTGGTGGTAGATGATTTATCTCATTATTCTATAGTTGGTTTCCTGAGAAAAAAATACGATGTTGTAGAATTTTTTATGACCAAGTGTCGTGTCCTGCAAAATCAATACGGTGTCATTATCAATAGAATGCGTAGTGACAACGACACATAATTTAAAGAAGCAAAGGTCGATCATTATTGTGATAGCCTCATAAATAAACATGAATTTTTTACCATGAAAGCTGCTCAGCAAATAGGATTATTGAGAGGAAGAACTGGACGATTTAGGAGATGGCTAGATGTATACTTCTAGGTCATAGAGTTTCTAGGAGGTTTTGGGCCGAGGCGGTGTCTAGCGCATGCCACAAGGTGAATAGGGTATATCTTCATCCACACGCACTTCAGATGCCATATGAATTATGGACAGGTAAGAAGACCAATGTTTCATATTTTTGTGTCTTTGGGAGTAAATACTACATCCTTAGGGATAGAAATCAATTAGGAAAGTTTGACTCTCGGAGCGATGAGGGAATTTGTTTAGGATATTCATCGACGAGTAGAGCATATCGAATTTTTAACCTGAGTAGCTCTAAGTTTATGGAATCAATAAACTTCACTGTTAAATATGATGAGCCATCGGCATTTGTTAATTCTTACCATATTTGTGAGGATGATGCACCCCTAGTATTGATATCATTATCCCTCACACACCTAAGGTGGACCCTACTCTTGACTTAGGGGACACATCTGCTTGGGTTCGCAAAAGTCATAACCCTTCCACCATTTTAGGAGATCCTCCCTTAGGGGTTAAGAATCGCTCTCAGCTAGAGAACATTATTAGAGTTATGTGTTACACATCCAAAGTCGAGACCAAAAATATCAAAGAAGCACTCAAAGATGAACATTGGATATCCGATATGGAGGAAGAGTTGCTTCAGTTTAGAAATAATGATGTCTGGGAACTTGTTTCCCAACATAGTGAGAAGAGGCTGATTGGTACTAAGTGAATCTTAAAGAATAAGATGGATAAGAATGGTACCGTTATACTTAATAAGGCTAGGTTGGTCGCTCAGGGCTATACACAGATTAAGGGTGTAGACTTTGATGAGACATTTTCTCCTATTACGAGACTTAAGTCCCTCCGCGTACTACTCACTATCACATGCATCTGCACTTCAAGCTATATCAGATGGATGTCAATCGTTACCTTCCTAAATGGCATTATATAGGAGGAGGTTTAAGTGTAATAACCAAAAGGGTTTGAATACCCTAAGAACCCTGGACACATCTATTATCCAAGGAAAGCCCTATATGGTTTGAATCAAGAACCCCGTCCTTAATACGAGAGGCTTGCTTCCTATCTCTTAGCTCGTGGCTTTAAGAGATGGGGATTAGATAAGACGTTATTTGTTAGGAGATGATAAGGTGATATTTTGATTGCCCAGGTCCTTGTCGACGACATAGTCTTTAGATCCACGTGACCCTATCATGCTCATGATTTTGAAGAGAAGATGAAGACTGAGTTCGAGATGAGCATGGTTGGTGAGCTTACATTCTTCCTTGGTCTGCAGGTTCGTCAGTTAAAGGATGGGATGTTCATCTCCCAATCCAAGTATGCAAGAGACGTGGTGAATAAGTTTGCCTTAAACTCCGTCAAGCATTCTCACACCCCCATGAGTACCTCGGCGAAGCTTAGCAAGGACACTTCAGGCAAGGACGTAGAGCAAACCTTATATCGAAGTATGATAAGTAGTCTCCTCTACTTGACTGCCAGTCGTCTCGACATAGCCTTTATTATTGAAGTTTGTTAACGATATCAGGCATCGCCTACACACTCTTAAACGTATTATCATATACGTTAGTGGGGCTCTCTCATATATCATTTTTTATTCCTTTTATATCGATAACCATTTATCCGCCTATTGGAATGTTAATTGGGTTGGGGATGCAGATGGATGTAGTAGCACTTCATGTGGGTGTTTTTTATTTTGGTACTGCTCTTGACTCGTGGATGAGCAAGAATTAGAACTCCATATCTTTGTCCATTGCAAAGGTTGAGTACATCGTTGTCGAGAGTTATTGTACGTAACTCTTGTGGATGAAGCAGATGATGGAGGATTATGGAATATCACAGGACATCATGACTATTTCTTGTGATAACACGAGCGCGATACAAATATCCCACAAACCAATCTAGAATTCGCGCACCAATTACATTTGGATATATGAGCACTTTATCCCAGACCTAGTAAAGGAGAGCGTCGTATCCTTGAGCTCTATGACCACCGATTGCCAGTTAGTCGATATCTTCACGAAACCTTTAGGTGCCCTTAGATTCGAGAGTCTTAGGAAGTCTTTAGGTATCTAAACAGTTGACTGGGGGTTGGTTTGTGTATCTAGTATAGGATGGTTTTTCACATGCATATTCTTGGTTCCTATTGCTAGACAGTATCATTTGTATTATTCTTGTATTATTGTATTCTTTTTCATACTTTAGAAAAATCCAAAAAGATTTTCATTTTTTGAAAAAAAAGGAAAAATACAAAAAGCTTTTTGGTTTTTAAGAAAAGAGAAAAATACAAAAGTATTTTCAGTTTTTAAGAAAAATGAAAAGGACAAAAATATTTTGTTTTTATAAAAAAAATTTGAAAAACACAAAATGATTTTTGTAGTTTTTTTTACACATTTTATGGATGGACATTTAGGGTGGCCAAGTGACCACGCCATTCCATTATCTACATGACTATTTGGTTGTGTTTTGAGACACAACTTCATTTAATTCATGTGCTTTTTAATGTTTGGAGTCATTGTGATGTAATTATTGATTTCTTTCTAGTTTTTTGACTCATTATCTCCTTTAATACAAGCATGCATGTTTTCATTTGATTTCTGTACTTGTCTATCATGTGTCGTTCAAAATGTTTTCGTCTCAATCCTATCTTAAAATGAACCAAATGCGATAAAACGAGTCAATGAAAGTAGTGCGTGTAAAAACTGTTGCCCGTGAGAATTTAATTAATATTAAAAAAATATGAGTGAACATGGATAAGTGTTGTGATAATCATGTGAACTCGTTATGAAAGCCACCGTTTAAAAAGAGCCCACGAAAAAACTAAAACAATAAGAAGAAAAATATGCAAAAATGGGGCCAATAGTAAATCTTTTCAAAAGAGAATTTAGAACCTCAATAACAAAATGCATTATTATCTATGAGAGAGTTTTGTTGGAAATCAATGGGTTTGCATGTCCTGACAAAGTCTCGAAAAAACATTACATAATTTTAGACATTATTGGTGTGGAGATTATTTTAGACTTTGATCTGTCGATTAAATTGAGTCAATTTCATATAAATTCAACTTTTTACACCTAAGGACAATTTTGAGTTCATTCATTAGGAGTATCCAAAATTCATCGTGCACATATGATTATGAATGTTTGAGTTGATTTTTTCTAACGAATTTGTTCACACCCTTTCACTTACGCTTTCATCGACTTGGCTATTGAAAATGCAGAAGCCCCTAAATTTTAAATTCTTTAAGTTTTCAAATGCAGAAAAGGATGGTTTAACACACACAAACTTTTAAACTACAATTTCATTTTCAAATTCACAATTAAATATATAAAAATTTAATTTCTCCAAATTAAAATTAAACTAAGCCAAATAAGTGAATTTTACACTTAACACAAAGTTTGCTTAACCCAAGTCTTGAAAGTAGCTTAACAATGATTTATTCTAATTTTCAATATAGGCCAACCAAATTTTATCAAATTAAATTCTTGACTTGAATTAAATTAAACTTACCCAAATTATAAACTAACACCAAGTTAAAGCAAAATTGCAAGTTAAACCCAGTTTTATCTTTTTAACCTAAGCATGCATTCTAGGTGAGTTAAACAAGATAAAATAAACAATCTCACTACATGATGATATACGAGGAAAACCCAAATGGGAAAAATCTCGAACGGCCCTTGCCTAACAAATCCACTAGATATGGTTTTACAATTACAAGGCAAAAGACTTACTACACTCGGCTTGACTCCCTTCAAGCCGCAATGCTTCTTCTTGCAAATACCTCCATCTAGTTAATAACCACCACATCCATCGCAGTCTTGGAGTCCACCAATGGAATCATAGCAATCGTCAACCACACATGGTGCCTTTCACATGTGAGAAAGCAGTAGCACAACCCAAAACATGAACTTTTTCTTTGAAAGAAGTCTCTCAAAAGCTCTCTGGAAGGCTGAAAAAGTTATTTGAAAAATTGTTGCCCCAAAGTAATTAGAACTCGCAAAAGTAGTGGAAGTGGGTAAAAATGGAGGGAAAAGAAAAAAACTGCCCAAAGATGATGCCATATCGTTCGAACAACAATTATCGTTCGAACAACTTCTAATGAGCATTCAGAGTTTAAGGTACAAATTCGTTTGATATCTCGTTCGAACGAGTTCGTTGGAACGACTTCGTTCGAACCAAACTTCTAATGACAAAATAGATAAATGGAAATCAATCTCGTTAGTAATGTCGTTCGAGCAACCTAGTAATCTTGTTCGAACGAGTTCCCAGTTTCGTTCGAATGACTTTTCAGAAAATCCAATTTTTAAATTTAAAGCCCAAAACTTTTCTAAAACAAGTCTAAAAGGTCTAAAATGATTTTCTGAGAAACTTAAAAGTCGTTACGACAAAAATTTATACAACTAACACCCATAAAATATTTTACAAGATCATATATATATAATAGTGCATTCATACCTTTGGAGACTTGGAATCCTCAAATGTTGATGACGTGAAACATGTAGAACGAAACCTGGAAAGGATGAAACTTAATTCTTGGCCTCTATATCTTCAACTTCTTCAAAAGTTATAGGCTTGATAGGACCAAACTTCTATCCTATGACTCAAATGGTTTTGGACTCAATTAGAAATTTGTGTCCTTACAAATCTCCCCCTTTGGCTATTCCAGGACAAAACCCAACCAAAAAATCCTAAGGGCCATCAAGCTCGTCTAGACACAGTTATCTTAGTGTAAATTCATGGTGTGATTTTTTGTTGTAGATTTTTTTCTGTGAGAAAATTTTTTAAACTTCAAAAATGAGAAGGTTATTTGTGACACAGTCCATATTTATTGTTTTCGTTTTCTTTCCTTGTCTATTTGGGACATCATAAAAAGGGGAAGAAAGAATTATGGGGGAGTGGGAAAGTTTGATTAATTAACTATTTTCTTGTGCTTAATTAATTTATAATTTATGCTTATCACATAATTTCAAACTTTTGCACGTCATGGACATTTGTATCTTGTCTCATGTGTGTAGGTACAATTTGATGATAATATATTTGGCACACCCTGATGATGACAAAGAAACCTTGAAGATTTGAAGTTTTGAAGATTTCAAGATATGTATATTGATATTTCCATTTTAGGGTTTTGGGGGATATTAGATTGTATGTCTTAGGGATTTTTTTGTTTCATAATTCGATATTTTTATGTATGCAATGGCATAGACATAGGGGAGATTGTAAGGACATAATCTTGTGATTGTCCGCTAGAATCTAGGAATTGTCAGAGTTGTCCTAGATAACATATTCTATGCTGTATACCACTACATTGGCACATCAACACATGATCATTCATGGCACCCACTATTCGAATAATTGGCAATGTGCTCATCATCAAGCACCCATCATCTTCAATGTGTGTCATTCAACTTCAACCAGTTTCCACTACTCCGCTTCATTAATGGTATAATTTTTATTTGTAGTTCTTAATATTCGCAATTATATTTGGGAGATTTGTAAATTAATTTTATAACTGATTACATTTTATCAAAAACAAGGCTGACATTTAAAAATAATGATTTCCTCCTAAGGTCGTTCAAACAACCAGGACATGTCGTTCTAACGACATGAACATGTCGTTTAATAAGGTCGCTCGATCCCTTGATCTAATATGGATCAAACGACCACACACTGTTTTGGTCTTTTACCCGTTGTTTCTTAGGTTGCTCGAAGGGGGATCTAACGACATCTCTATGTCGTTGTAACGCACGCACATGTCATTCGAACGACATAGCGCTGCCTTGATTTCTTCTTTCGCATATAAATACTTGCTCTCATTAGGTATTTCGTAAGACTTTTTGAATCCGTCTTCTGTAGAACTGCTACAATTTAAGTCTTCATATTTTAAGACCAAATCCCACTTTGATTCACTCAAACCTCCCTATATATGTTTGTGAATCTTTGAGAAACCCTTATATTGATATAACCCAATCTTAGAGTAGTACTTGTAGAGAAGAGAAGCTATCTCCATTGATGATTCTAGGGGGGTTGAGGGAGCTCTTGCTAAAGACAACGAACTGAGGCCTGCAAGTATTCGTCTCCCAAAGACGTTGTATTTATCTATGTACATGTAAGTCGTGGTTTACATTAAATAGTGAAATAAAAGGTTTGTCCCCTTTCGGGAATTTTTCCTCAAATTTGCTTTTGTGATTGTTGGATTGCATGCTAGATAAATTTATTGCTTTCAATCACTTAGATGCATATTTAGGGTAAATTAAAACTGGATATAAAAATTAGAGTTTAATTTGATAAGTTAGGACATTGAACGGAAGAACACTCTCACATTTTACTACTGTTTGTCATTCCAATTTTTCATAAGCAATTTGAAAAATTCTTTTACGATAGTTAAATAATTTAAATTAAAATGTCAGAATATATAATTATTTATATGTACAAATACATCCAAATATAATATTCAGTCGCAAATGACTTTTAATTAAAATTATTTAATTTACAAATTAACTTTAAGAACACTTCAATTATTTAAATTGAATTTTATTTAAGATTGAATATTATATTTGGATGTATTTGTATATATAAAACCCTATACATCATGTTTATGGTTGGACCACTTGTTAGTGACATAATTAAAATCGCATATGATGGTTAGAAAAAAAACTCCAAATTGATGTTGCATATGCAAATGAACCCTTAGTGATTTTTCTAAACCAAACCATATACATCATGTTTGCGGTTATTTCTACCCTAACCCTAACTGATATATACATGTACATACACGCACATATATATAATGTCATATACATATCTGTAGAGGCAATTATTATGCAACACAAATAAATATGAGAGAAATATTATCAAGACGAGAACAAGGAATACAAGATGTCAATCACACAACAAAGGATGTACGTGGTTCAGCCAAGATGTGCCTACGTCCACGGTGGTGCAGTCGATATTATTTCTATATACTCCGGAGAGTGATTACAGAGAATACAACTTGTCCTTTTGCCTCGGACCTATGATTTAATATATACATGTGCATGTAGATGAGTGGGGGTGATGGGTTCCTCCACGTTTTCCATTTCCCCCATAACTTCCCTTCATGGGATCGTGGGGGGAGACCGGATCAATTATAAAAGATGAGGGGCCTGGACTTTGGGCCGCCAGGACTGGGCTACTCGTCCAGGCCCATAGTTCTGAATTTCGGGTACCCACAATTGCCCCTAAATTTGTTGGGCCATGTTTATGGGTCCAATGGATTTAAATGATCAGCCATTATGGCTGATTTGTGATTCTTCGAAAACTGTGAAGTTGTTTTGGCGGCACCTGCTTCGCTATCAGTGGGCTATGATTAGAATTAAAGGCTTGTTGGGATAACCACTTTTTCATCCGTCGTTTCAGCCTTTCCAGTACTCTTCCTTCTTCTGAGAACTCTAGCGCCTCACACCTTCTTCTCTGAATCCCCATTCCCATTGCTTCTTAGTCGTCTTGGGCTCGTGCTTCTTCATCGCTCGAATCGATCTTCTGTTTTGTAAGTTTCTCGTGCCCTTTCTTTGCACTTTCTCTTTGGTTTGTAGAGTTTCTAGAGTTTTTTAATGGCGAAGATTGGAAATAGGTCAATCTCTGAGTTCAGGAAGTTCTACAATATTCCTGAGTGGGTAGATATTGAATGTTGTGACTCCCCTCCTAGGAACGTTAGGGATATAGAGGATGCCCACTGGATCCATGTTTTGTTTCTCTCCCAGGGGGGACTTACGTTTCCCCCTAATGATCTATTTATGCATTTTTTCGATTATTTTGGTATTGTTCCCGCACAGTGCTCGCCCAATGTGTGGAAGATAGTAAATGGCGTCCATAGAATAAACTAGTTGTATGGTACTAGGTTAGGACTTATCGAGATCTGTTTCTTCTATTCCTTCTCTCGAACTAGCTCAGGTGTCTTATACCACAAAGCTAGGAGTCCTGATAGGGTATTGGTAGTAAACCTACCTGATTCCCATAAGGACTACTGGTAATAGGTTTCCTTGTTAGGAATTGGCAGTTCCCTCCCCAGTTTGAAGGGTCGAGGTCTGAGAGGTTCACTGTCCCTTTTTACGGGGAAGAATATATAGGTAGACATTGTATTATTATTTCAACCTTTGCTGACTTGTGACTTTTCTAACCTTTCTTTACTTTTTCTTCCACATCGAGGACAAAGAATTTTGAGCCTGCTCTCAGCGAGGTTCGTATCTCGGAGTTGGTGAAAGCTTGGAATATCAGGGAGCCTCTGGGTGACGGCGAGCATCCCAGGTCTGCTGCCTTTTTTCTCGAGTACAAGAACGCAGGCTCCAGCTTCATTGCACGGCCTGTGGATAGTGTTCCAGAGTTTAATTCTTTCGGAGAGACTACTGCTGAGCCTATCCAGTTGGACTAAGAGGAGAGAAGCTCTGAGAGTGAGACTGCAGTAGCTGCGAGTAATTTGGGTGGAGGTAGCTCTGACAGTAGCAGTTCTTCTGAAAAGGATTCTGAAGCTAGAGGATCGTCGAGCACTTCCAGTAGTTCAGGCGAAGAGATGCCTCCCAGGAAGAACCTGATTAAAGACGATGATGATGAGGACCATGTGCTTCTTGTATAGAGGTCAAAGAAACAAAGGTATTCTTCTGGGGCCATGGCTACTGGCTCTCGGTCTTCCATTCAGGAGCAAGAGAGGAAGAGGAGAGAGGAAGAGCAGGTGAGAGAGAGGGAGAGAAAGAAGGAGGAGGAGAGGAAGAAGGTGGAAGAAAAGAAGAAGGTGGAGGAGAGGAAAAGGATGGAGAGGGAGAGAGAGGAAGAGGAAGAGAGGAGGAAGATGGAGTCGAGGACGAAGGCTGGGTAAGCCTTGGTCCCGGTGTCAGCTTTGCCCGAGGGGGCCTCAGTTGCCACTTCCCCTCAGCTGGCTCCTGCATTGCTTGAGAGGGCAATTCTTCCTGCAAATCACCAGAGGGCGCTGGGGTCTGATCAATTAGCCCTCCAAGCTAGCCAGAGACTGGCCTTGGTAAGGTTCTCTCCCTTTTCAATTACTTAACAAGTTTTAATTATTTCTCCTTCTTAATTTTCTCCTTTATTTTTGGCAGTTTGTGACGGACTTCGCTGTGCTCTGCCGTTCTCGCGATGAGTTGGTGATGATGAATGGCGAGTTGGAGTAGCAGAAGTTTGCTCTGGAAGTCAGGGGTTCTCGACTGGAGGCTGATCTGAAGGCTGCTGATGCCGCCCGAGCTTCTTCTGATCTGGCCCTTATCAATTCAAACCGAGAGAGGGATGCAGCGGTCAAGGAGCTGAGTGAGTTGAGGCAGGCCTATGACCTAGTCTTCTCGAGCAAGCTGGGTGTTTTGGAGGAGAACAAGGCTCTGACCGAGCAGCTGAAGGAGAAGGAGTCCCAAGTAGCCACGATCAAGGAGGATTCATACAACTCCAAATGGACTGCGGCTTATGAAGACGCCAAAGTTCAAATAGGCTATATCAGCCGTTTGAACTTCAAGAAGGACTGGAACAAGGCCCTCCTAGCTGCTGGTGTTGATGCTGAGTCTCCTCTGTTCGACGAGCATGACCCGCGTCCAAGGCCAACCGTGGACGAAGAAGCCCCTGCCCCAGCCATCGAGGGTGTTGATCTTACCTCTCAGACAACCCCTGCCGATGCTGGTCCTGCCCAGGCGAATGAGGGAATCTCTGTAGAGGGGGATGCCTCTGCTGCTGCTAACAAGGGGAAGCAGCCAGCTACCTCTGGGCAGCCTGAGGTTGCTAGTTAATCCTCCCTTAGGACTATTTTATACTTTTGCTTATAATTTTTCCATTTCCTGCTCGATGTACTTGACCTTCATTAATGAAATAAAAAGGCTTCTTTTTCCAATGCATTGATTGATTTCTCTTTCCCTTGCCCTTTTATGTCTTGTAGTTGACTGATGTAGAAGACTATATTCCTGCCACATCTCAATTGGGCAGGACTCTTGGTTCCAATGCCAGTCCTCAGGTTCATCAGGCCTTTGTTAGGCTTTGCAAGTCTCTTAGGTCAAGGAACCAAAAATATAAGGATCAGTCCGAGCTAGTGGCTAAGCTGAAGGACAAGCTCCAGGAGATGGAAGGCATTGGTGCCTCTGTACAAGAGGAAATCAATGTACTGAGAGCAAGGTTGCTAGAGGCCACCGAGATAAATCAAGTTGGGGAATTCCTACAGCAGGAGAACGAAAACCTAAGGAGGGAAGTCCTGCAACTTAGATAGCATGCGCCGAGCACTGTTTTAGCGATTCTGCAAGGCTCCTCGTCTTCGCGAGCTGGACATACTCCTCCTATGCCGCGAGGTTCCACTCGTCCTCTCCTCCCGCGAGCTGGTAGGAGCACCAGGGGCAGGAACAGGGAAGCAGAAGAACAGCGGGATAAGGAGATGGAAGAGCTCCATAATGATGTCCGCCGAGCATATGTAACTGCTGTTGGGCTTCAAAGGGACGTTACTCGATTACGGCATTTATTCAAGAAGGGTCCTCGATAAGCATGGGCTGACGGTTATGATCAAGGCTGGCTAGATGCTCCCACAAGATTATCCGAGTTCGAAGAACTTTCTTTCATCAGAGGGTGGTTGAGTGCCTTGAAAGAACTCCAGGTCCCTAGGAACTCAGTGTTATGGTATCGTCACGAGATATCCTCCTCCACTCTGATGCCCAATCCATTCAGGAGGGATGATAGATGGATCCCTATTGATGCTATTCCTCGGCAACTATTAGAGTTGGACGCAGATGAGGCTGTGGAAGAGCTGGTCCCTGCTCCTGATGATGGATGAAGATCTAGGGTGTCAAACTATTTTGTTCGGAGGCTTCCTCCTTCTTGAATTTTTTGCAAGTTTTTTCTTTTTGCTAATGTAAACGCTTTGGACGAGCTTCACCGACTAAACGTGGATTATCTTTGTTGTAAATATAACAAGTTATTATTCTTTTGTCCTTTTTGATAATGTAAATGCTTTGGGAGAGCTTCGCCGGATAAACATGTATTATCACTGTTGTAAATATAAGAGATCAATGAAAAGTTCGTGTTTTGGGCGATTTTTCCGACTAAACATGTTCATCCAATCTTTTTATATTCTTGTTGCTTCATAATCCTTTTTATTTTGCCATGCAAGTGTCCCCCCAGTCCAGTATAATACCAAAATATCATTATGCCCCATTTTACTTTTTAGGTTGTGTCGTCACACTCCCTTAGGCCTAAGTAGGGCAATTGGGGAGGACACACCTGGTATTGGATGTCTTCATCCGATCAGGATTTTGCTCAACCAAAGTAGGTTTGATGGCCAGTATAAAATCTGGTCGTATTGCCTAAGAATCCTCTATAGGGCTTTATATATTGCCAAGGGCAAGTCTAAGAGGTCTTTCATGTTTCATGACGATGACCTGAGGAGGGGTATTCCCCTGCTATATCGACTATTGTGCCTGTGATTTGGAAAAAGATGTGTGATAAAATGCAGTTTACTGATATTAGTAATAAGGGGAATGAACTATTCCTTTCACATAACAAATACAAGAAAAAGATTCAACAATAAAATTCCTTGAGAATTTAAAAATAGAATTTCTTAAGATTAGCTGCATTGCATGCTCGTGGTATCTCTCTTCCCTCCATTGTTTCCAAATGATATGCACCTTGCAGGTCATCCCTAGTTATTTTAAAGGGTCCTTCCCAGTTTGGGCCTAACTTGTCGTCTGATGACCTTATTGTGTTGCCCAGGACTTTCCTTGGAACATAGTCCCCAACTTGAAATCTTCTTGGGTTAACCCTTTTGTGGTAATGCCTTACGAGCTGTTGCTGATAGCTCGCAAGATTCACCAGGGCCAGTTCTCTACGCTCGTCGGCGAGGTCGAGTTCAGCGAGCAACGCCCCATCATTCTGGCCTTGGTCAATAAGGTCGGATCTCATTGTTGGCAAGCCCGCTTCTAGTGAAATGACTGCTTCCATGCCATATGTTAGCGAAAATGGGGTTTCTCCTGTTGCTCACCGAGGAGTTGTTCAGTATGCCCATAGGACATGGGGTAGCTCGGTTGCCCATGCGCCCTTGGCTCGCTCTAGTCGCTTCTTCAATCCATCGATCACAGTTTTGTTGGAAGCTTCTGCTTGCCCATTGCTCTGAGGGTAGGCCACCGAACTAAAGTTGTGCCTGATCCCGTGCTCGTTACTGAAGTCCTGAAAGGGGCCACTCTCGAATTATGTCCCATTATCAGTGATGATGGTTCTGGGGATTCCGAATTGAGTGATTATATTCCTTCATATGAATCTTATCATGTCAGCGTCTCGGATGTTTGCCAATGGTTCTGCCTCGATCCATTTGGTGAAGTAGTCAGTTGCAACCAACAGGTATTTGCGATTGCCGGCAATAGTGGGTAGTGGTCCCACGATGTCCATCCCCTATTGGGCGAAGGGCCACGGGCTGGTCAGGGATTTTAGGTCGCTGGCTGGTTGGTGGACCATTGGAGCGTGAAGCTGGCATTTCGGGCATTTACGGACATATACTGCGGAGTCTTTTTGCATATATGGCCACCAATAGCCTTCCTTCATTGCTCGAAAGGCAAGAGATCTTCCTCCGACATGAATTCCACAGATTCCTTCGTGAAGCTCGCGCAGCACTTGCTCGACATCGCCTGGGTGGACACATCTAAGGTAGGGACCGGAGAAGGACTTCTTATACAAGTCGCCTCCTGTGGATAAGTGAAAGCGAGAAGCTTTGACTCTTATCTGGTGGGCGATTTTCTTATCCTCGTGGAGCGTGCCCTCCTTTAAATAGTCTCTTAAGGGGTCCATCCAGCTGGGGGCTGATCCCACCTGGAGTATTTATTCCACATTTTGCAGCTTGCTGTTGTGGTTAACGCTTGGACAAATGAGGAAATCGATGGGAATGACCCTTTTAATACTAGAATCAACTGCCGAGCTTAGGGCTGCTAAGGCGTCGGCATGACTGTTTTGCCCTCTGGGAAACTGATGGATGTCGATCTCCTCAAAGCTCATCATTAGTTTCCTCACCAGGACGAGGTAGGCTGCCATCCTTTCATCCTTCGCGTTGTAATCTCCACTTATCTGATTGGAGACTAGTTGAGAATCGCCGAACACCTGTAAACATTTTGCTCCCAGAATTTGCGCCTTTTGGAGACCGGCTATTAGGGCTTCGTACTCTGCTTCGTTGTTAGAGGCTGCAAATCCAAGCCTGATTCCTTGCTCAAGGATGGCATTTTCTGGGGTGATGAGGACGATGCTTACGCCTGCCCCTTTTGAGTTGGAGGCTCCATCAACGAATAGTTTCTAGGTTTCCACTGTTGCTGGGTTCTCTTTTTGCTTTGTTGGTTGAGGTTGGTCGGGGAGTTCTTCGCCAGTGAATTCGGCTATGAAATCAGTGAGGATCTGACCCTTGATAGCGGTCCTTGGTTGAAATTGGATGTCGAACCGGCCAAGCTCGACTGACCACTTAGACAATCTTCCCGATAAATCCGCTTTCCTTAGGATCGCCTTAAGGGGGTACGATGTAAGGACGATGATAGTATGAGCTTCAAAATAATGCTTCACTTTCCTCGAGGCTATCACTAGTGCAAAGTCAAGCTTCTCTAATGGCAGGTACCTTTGCTCGGCGTCTAATAAGGCATTGCTCGCGTAGTAAACCGGGTGTTGGATTCCTTCGACCTCGCATATTAATGCCGAGCTGGCAGTGTGACTGGATACCAAGAGGTATAGGTTCAAAGAATCCATTGGTTGTGGTATGACAAGCAGCGGTGGAGAGCTTAAGTAAGACTTGAGCTCGTCCAATGCTCGCGAGCAGTTCGGGCTCCATTCTATTGGTTTATTCCCTTTTAGAAGCTGGAAAAAAGGCTTGCACTTCTCGGAGGATTTGGAAATGAAGCGATTTAAGGCAGCGAGCATTTTAGTGAGCTTCTTCACGTCCCGGACTGTTCGAGGTGGTTGTACCTTGTTAATTTCATCAATCTGGTCCGGATTAGCTTCTATGCCTCTCTTGCTGACTAAGTATCCAAGAAATTTTCCTGACTGGACACCGAAGGAACACTTGCTCGCATTAAGCTTCATTCGGTACTTCCTGAGGATTTCGAAGGTCTTTGACAGGTCTGAGAGGTGATTTTCATTCTTCTTTCTCTTAATGAGCATGTCATCGATGTAGACCTCCATTGTGTCTCCCATTTGATCCTTGAAAATTTTTGTGACCAGCCGCTGGTAGATTGCCCCTGCATTCTTGAGCCCAAATGGCATGACTTTGTAGCAATACAACCCAACCGTCCAGATGAATGCCGTTTTGTCCTAGTCTAGGGCATACAAGGGGATCTGGTGATATCCTGAGTATGCGTCCAGGAAACTCATTCTCTCGTGAGCTGCAGTGGCATCTACTAGTTGGTCTATCTTTGGGAGGGGGAAACTATCCTTTGGGCATGCTTTGTTGAGGTCAGTGAAGTCGATGCAAACTCTTCACTTCCCATTGTTCTTCGGAACTACTAATGGGTTGGACAACCACTTGGGGAATTATACTTCCCGTATGGATCCTGCATCCAGTAATTTTTCGACCTCCTTTTCGACCGCTTTAGCCTTCTCGGGTGCAGTTCTTCGTGCCTTCTGCGTGACTGGCTTGAACGTGGGGTCGACATACAGCTGATGACAGACCATATCATGATCAATGCCAGGCTGCTCGTATGGTTCCCATGCGAAAACATCTACGTTGTGTCTCAGCAAGGTCATCAACTCCTTCTGTTTTTGGTCAGTGAGAGATGCTCCAATCAAGAAGACTCTGCTACTGTCACTAACTTTGGCTATAACTTCTACCAGGTCCTCGATGATACGCTCGGAGGGGAGGAGCCTGGTCTCCTATACTCCTGGTCTTCCATACTTTAGTTGTTATTTAGAAGGTATCACACCCTCTTCAACTTCCTCGCTGGGTTGACTGACCTTCTTCTCTGGCTTTGGTCGGATGGCTGCTATGAAGCACTTCCTTGCCATTGCTTGGTCGCCGTGGATCTCCATTACTCCTCACTCGGTTACATACTTGAGCTTCTGATGGTAGGTCGAGGAGACCGCCTTCATTGCATGAAGCCATCCTCTGCCGAGGATGGCCTGGTACGGTGATTCGATGTCAACTACCAAAAACTCAATCATCTTGGAGACGTTCCCAGCACGAACTGGCAGCACTATCTTGCCTAGGGGCATGGTCATTTTCCCAGCGAAGCCGACCAAAGGTACAGTAGCTTCCTTTAGGTCGGCGACGCTCAACTTCAATTTCCTGAACAGGTCGAGGTACATTACTTCGGATGAACTTCCTTGATCGACGAGCAGCTTGTCGATGTCAAAGTTGGCTATCCTGAGTGTAATGACCAGGGCATCATGACGTGGGGTCCTTACTCCCATCAAATCTTCATCCGTGAAAACAATATGCTTGTTATAGTTGACGTCCTCTGCTCGTCGACGCTTTCCTGACTATGATTTTGCTGGATCGATTTGAAAGGCCTGAATTACCCCTGTAAGTTTTTTCATCTCCATTCGAGCTGAGTTCCCTTCTATCTGCTTGACGTCAGATACTCCGTGAATTACGACGAACTCGTGCCCAGCATCATCCTCCAGCACATTGTCGGGTCTCATCTCTCTGTAGGCAGTCACTTTCTCTGCCCTTTTCTCCACAAAGTCGTTCAAATTCCCGGACTGGGCTAATTCTTCGAGGTGAGACTTAAGAGCTTTGCAGTGCTCGGTCTTGTGCCCTCCCTCTTTGTGAAAAGCGCATCTCAACGCATTGTTCCTCTTCGAGGGATCTCCCCCCATCTTCCTGGGCCACTTGATGAATGGCTCATCCTTGATCTTCGCGAGAACCTTGTAAATTGGTTCTTTGAAGACGGTGTTGACCGCCTGGAATGCTTTCGATGCGTCCTGGTTCCCTCCATTTTTGGAGCCATTTTTTCCCCGTTCTTTCCTCCTTTCCTCTTGTTCTCATTTTTCTCACCTACCTTGGTAGTAAGCTTAGCTCGACCGTTTTCTCCTGTATTAGAGCGGGTGACATCTTCCACCTTTGCGTATTTCTCGATTCGGTCCATAAGGTTGTCAATAGTCATAGCTTCCTTCTTCGTCAGGGATTGGTAGAGGAGGGAAGAATTAGGGAGCCCAATTTTGAAGGAGGCCACTGCCACCTCCTCCGTGCAGCCCTCGATCTCATTGAATAACTCTCAGTACCTCTTCGCGTATTCTCGAAGGGTCTCTTGAGGCATTTTCTTCATTTTTAGTAGAGCATCCATCCTTTTGGGATGGGAGCTACTGGTAATGAATCGGGCCGTAAAGAGTTCGGCTAGGGATTTGAAATTCTTGATCGATCGGTGGGGGAGCCTTTCGAAGCACTTCTGTGCTACATCATGAAGGCTTGAGGGGAAAATATGGCACATCAGGGCATCCCGGTGACTATAGAGGGTCATGGCCTGTCGGTATTGCCTGACGTGATCGATGGGATCAGTGTTTCCGTCGTAAATCTTGAACCTTGGAATAGCAAATTTCTTGGGAGCTTGCTCCTCCTCGATTTCTCTTGTGAAAGGTGACTTCATCTGGGTTTTGAGAGCTCTCCTCGCGAGCTCTCTAGTTGATCTTGTTCTGTGGTGAGCGGGATGCTGGTCCATCTCCCTACGGAGCATGTTTCGTATGTGCTTGTCGCTGCGAGCAGGGCTCTGGTGGCGGCGAGCTCTTCGCAGCTGTTCGCGGAGGTCATCGTCTGACTCGCCTCCTTCATCCCTTTGAGATTCTCGCCTAGGGCTCCTTCCTCGGCTGTGAGACTTGCTCGCCTGAGGGCTAGGAGTGCGATATGGGCATCTCCGGTTATCAGGGCGAAGCTCCCTTTCTAGTCTTTACAGTCTTCTTTTCAAGCGAGCATTCTCAGCCTCGTATCTGCGAGAAGACTCCCTCTGCTCGTGGAGCCTTGCCTCGTACGCATCAATCAACCTGGATATCTGCGTGGACCTAGCTGGTCCCTGACTCTCTTCTGAAGCTGGTCTTTCCAAGCGAGCTCTCTGATCTGAACGTCAGACTTCAGACCTAATCCTGCGAGGAGCAGGTGGCTCTTGAATATCTCCTGCTTGGGGGGCATTGCTGCTGTGACCAGACATCTTAACTTCCTTTCTTGATGTGGGCTATTCTCAGGGAAAGATGAACGCTTCCCACAGACGGCGCCAATTGTAGAGGCAATTATTATGCAACACAAATAAATATGAGAGAAAGATTATCAAGACGATAACAAGGAATACAAGATGCCAATCACACAACAAAGGATGTACATGGTTCAGCCAAGATGTGCCTACGTCCACGGTGGTGCAGTCGATATTATTTCTATATACTCCGAAGAGTGATTACAGAGAATACAACTTGTCCTTTTGCCCCGGACCTAGGGTTTAATATATACATGTGCATGTAGATGAGTGGGGGTGATGGGTTCCTCTACGTTTTCCATTTCCCCCATAACTTCCCTTCATGGGATCGTGGGGGGAGACCGGATCAATTATAAAAGATGAGGGGCCTGGACTTTGGGCCGCCAGGACTGGGCTACTCGTCCAGGCCCATAGTTCTAAATTTCAGGTACCCACAATAAATATATATATATATATATATATATATATATATATATATATATAGAGAGAGAGAGAGAGAGAGAGGCACACATATACTTAATAAAACCATATTATAAATTTCTTCTTAAAATTTTAAAAATGATGATTTTATTTCTTAAGAAATTTGAAATAACATATAATTAAATTATTTAGTTTAAGTGTTCGCAATGTTTATCTTTTTATATGTATGTTCTCACAAATTTTCTATTTTTTATCATTCCTATTTTTCTTAAGCAATTTGAAATAACAAAAAATTATCTAACGATTGTTAAATTATTTAAATTAAATATGAGAGCATATCTATATTATACCTCTAATACGATAGTATTAGAGGTATAAATGACACTTAATGCTGCTCTTTGTATATTTTGCGTATTCTCAGTAAGCCCACATAATTCATAAGGTATTTTCTTTACTCATTCATCTCTCTCCAATTACTCAGTCGCTTGTAATTTGCTCATAGCTTCGTTTCAAATTCTATTTACATCCCTTCATTTGCCATTATCTTCGTCTCCCTCTCAAGGTTTGCGTTCAGTATTGATGTGTGACACCCCGCCTAATAAAATACCGGGTGATGAGTCCTATACCAAACTAAAACAGGAATCCCAGTTGGTTCATCCTTAGCATCACTATCGAAAACCTTTTTAAAACTTACTAACCACCTAGTATTCCAAAATCTGGTGCCAATTTTTATCTTATTAATTAAACCAAACAGTACATGCGAAAATAAATATAATCCATTCACACAACTGAATTAAATAATGACTACATGCCGAATAAACCATCGATCACCAAAGTAAAATAATCCAATAAAAATATTCAACCCCGGAATAAAATAAATCTAAAAACTGAACTGAAAGTCTGGGCGACATGCCCTAAATAAAACTGGAATTGATAAATGATTCATACTCTAGGAATGAAATAATGATGCGTCTAATCCAAGCTCCTGCCAGCATCCACATATGCCGCAGCTCCGTGTCCTTGGAATAGAATATCAATCCTGGCGTCCCTGTGGCTGGACACCTAAAAGGTTTTGAAAATAGTTTTATATCAAGGGTTAGAACCCAAAACATTTTGAAAATATTTAGCAAGTGAATTAACTGCAGTAATTTAAAATGCATGAATGCGCTTCATATATAAGTTTGTGTCGCACTCTCTTGAGGACATTCTTACCCCTCCACTATTGTGCACGCCTAATGGTTACCTTAACCCCACCTAGTTGTACTACCCCGTCCAACTAGTCTTGGTATAATCTCCCCTTTCCATACTACGCTAACTCGAGTATAATAATTCCTGGATTAATAATTTATCTCACCTATTAACTTAATTAATTTCCTTTAAATAATAATCATATAACTGTGTCACAAGTTATATAAAACAATTACATCACACACTGTATTATTACCCACATATAATATTTACTATTATTATATACGTACCTTTACCACAACATTGACACATATATCACATGTATATCCATCCCTTCGAGTATACCCTCTCCGGATGATTTCCTCTAAAGTGCTATCTTACTAGGTGTGCCCACATAACCTAGATACCCGAGTTGGAATCGCTCACCAACTTGTCCCAACATATAAACGTAGTGGAGGCGGTCATATTCCTTCCCTAAAAGTGAGATAAACCCCTCACCCATATACCAAACGCTATGACCTACTCCTCAAGATAGGGGATTCACCCACATCGCGCAACCTCCCTTGATAGCACGAGAGTATATAACTTAAATAAATATCTAGTCCCTGATATTTAATAGCACACACAAAGTACACACATGTACACACATGTATATATATATATATATATATATATATACACTATCACCACACCGTATATATAAAAAATATAAATTCTGGCTTTACCGTGTACTAAAACCCGTAACACTAGCCTATATATTCCCGAGTCTATGGTCCGACTCTAAATTAATTAATCTCTCATTAATAAATTTATTTTCCTTCCCAAGTCTACGATCCGACTCTAATTTAATTAATTAACTCATTAATAAATTTATCACTTTCTCAAGTCTATAGTCCGACTCTAATTTAATTAATTAACACATCAATTAATTATTACCAATCCGAGTGTATGGTCCGACACTAATTTAATTAATTTACACATTAATTAATTAATTAATACCAATTCGAGTCTGCGGTCCGACTCTAATTTAATTAATTTACACATTAATTAATTAATACCAATACAAGTCTATGGTCCGACTATAATTTAATTAATTTACATATTAATTAATTTAACACTTGGTGTCGCCCAACCATTATACCCAGACTTGCTCACTTGGCTCGTACCATCGTTAATACCCGATTCTATATTTCGTCCCATAACTAATTAATTACACCTCAATTCCTTTAATAATGTAGTGCCTCTCAACTACAATACCCGAATATTTTCCCTCGGTCCAAAATCAATACTCACAAATTATTTCCCAAAATTTATTCATCTCATGGCATACAATTATCACCCTCCTAAACCCAATTATATCACCTTATAATTGCTAAGGAATATGTGTCACATATGAATTTATCACTAAGTAAAAGTAGGGATTAAATCCTAAATTAATTTCCCTTATATATATAAAACTAGATGAATTGCCAAAATTCTGGGACCATCAATCGATCCCCCTGGGTCGATCGATCGAACGAGCAGGTCCCTTTTCTTCTCCAGCTTACTGTCCAGCCATTGTTAACCCATTCGTGCTTCTACTTTCTCCCATAAAATTATCCAATCATAATATACCATATTAACAATGAAAACAGGTTCCACTCAACCTAGAAGCCTTAATTCAATCACCAATTTCCACAAATCTTAACGTTTTACAAATTTGTGTTTTACCCGGGTTTCAAACACCCAAACACTTTACATTTCTAATATCAGAATTTAAATGTCCATTCATGCTGGATTTAATCATACGGTTCATATTCCTAAACTACAGAATCATGAAACCTACTAATGTCATCCCAAATCTCATCAAGATATACCATTTTCCAAATACCGATTTCACCCGAATACCCATTTATTCCCAAAATGGATTTTGGTTTACACATCACAAAAATATGAATTGATTATCACCAATTTAGAATCATAACAGTTAACCACTTGCCTGGAATCGTTCGTAGGGTCTGATCCGTTGGTGTAGTTAAGGTGTTGATGAAGAACACCCTAATTAGTCTCTTAATTTGGCTCCAAAAATTCCTAATTGGCTCTTGATTTGCTTTCCTCTTTGTCTCTCTCAAACCCTAGGTTTAGAATTTGTTAACTGCCGTTCAACTTTTCCCCCAATTAGGTTTAAAATCCCTAATCCCGTTTTAGGCCATACGGGCCTAATTAAAATGGCCCAAATCACCCTGTGTGGACCGCCTATGTCCGAAAATGCACTGAGACCCGATTACTACCCCCGAGTACTCTTTTCTAACTATCTCGATCCATCCGGACTCAACCATGTACTCAGAATCGTCATCCGAAATACTTTATAACATTCTCCAATTTTGACCTCGAAATTGCGACATACATTAATTCGAACAATTTACTTCAAGTCGCTCAATAATAAATAATTCTTTCCACTCAAATAAATTCTCCAAATCATAAATTTAAGGGGTCGTTTTTTTTTACCTCTTAAGTCTGAATCTGAACCATTCAGACTTAAGAGGTATCAAAAAGTGTTTGTTTTTTTAAATGATTAAGAGGTTAACGGTCATATTTGCCTCTTAATGATTAAGAGGTAGAGTTAGGTCTGAAGTCTGAATCTGAAGTCTGAATGAGTCTAAATACATTCATTCAGAAGTATATTCAGACGTAAAAACAAACACATTTTTCAGATTCAGATTTCAGACTTCAGATTCAGTCTTCAGATTTCAGATTCAGGCTTCAGATTCAGATAAAAAAATAAACGCAACCTAAGTTTATCTATTTTAAATATTTATATTTCTTTCAAAAATAATTAAATTTAAATTCTCAAAATTACGGGGTGGTACATGATGCTCACCTCATGTGCCATTATTTGATTGTCTCTTCACTTACCAAGTTAAACCGATTTCTCTTCCTCTCCTGTCAAAAATAATTATCTCTACTTTTAATTTCTACTACCTAAACCTCATGAGCTTTAAAACATAGTGACAGGTTCAATCTGGTTAAAGAGCAAAGTTGTTTGGCCTGGGTTGGGTAGCCCCAATTTCTCACCGGTCAAACTCAGGTGATCATCTTCTGTCGGGTCAAACAGAGGAATACAAATTTGGCTAAACACTTACAACTCAAAATTGATATATGTTCATTTGGGAGAGGATCCCCCATCAGAATTGATAGAAGTGTGAACCGGTATTTGGGTAGTAAAACCCATTATTATCGGCTCCGAACTAATACCGATAAAAATATATCTCTTCATCTCCTACAAGGATTTGCATTCCTTCATAAATGTAATCGGAGTAATCTTGATTCCATAATATTCAAAATTGTGCCTCTGAATCACGTACCCAAAACCGACTAAAAATGAATAAGGTATCTCTCTTTCTTTTTATATTTCATAAAGAAATACTCTTTGAAATGGGTTTGTCTGTTTATGTTGTTAAGAGACATAGTTAGGATAAAATAGTATGGTTTGCTGAGAAGAGATTTTCTTTGGTTTGTGGTGGATAGAAGAGTTTGATGGTTTTGCCTCTTATCTGTCTAATTGAGTTGGTCCTGTCTTATAGGCTTGGTTGGTTTTGTTTAGGCTATCCTGATGTAATCCTTTGTTTAGGCTTTTGAATAATTTTTGAACATGGTGGAAGTTTTTTTCGTGATTTTATTTCAATTTTTTTTTTAATTATTCTTGGCAATGGAGCTACATAGAATTTACATTCAAGTTGCTAAAACTTTGTATTTTGGAGGTCACTGGTATAAGTATTGTTTAGTAACGTGCTAAAAATCGTACCAATATTAAAATACTATCATATATTATCTATATATATTATTATAATCGCTTAAATTAAATGTTTATACGATTTAGTAAATTAAATTATATATTATCTATATATATCATATATTTATACGGTTTAGTAAATTAAATGTTTGTTTATACTGTATATTATATTTGAATGTATTTGTACATATAAACACTATGCATCATGTTTATGTTTGAACCACATAGTCATTGACATAATTAAAATGACATATGATGGTTGGAGCAAAAAACTCCAAATTTATGTTGCATGTGCAAATGAACCCTTTGTGAGTTTTCTAAACCAAATCGTATACATCGTGTCTAGAGTTATTTCTTCCCTAACCCTAATTGGTATACACACACACACACACACACACAGAGATATATAGACACACGCACACACACACATAAACATACATATGCATATAGATATATATATAGAGAGAGAGATAAATTGTAGAAATAAAGAGAGATACAATCAATAGTGGTGTTCGATGATCATAATGGTGGTATCTAATGATGATAATGGTGGTTCGAGAGAGGGAGAGAGAGAGAGAGAGAGTTTGGATAACATGTTATAAATGAAAATAAAACCCGTTAGGGTTTAATTTATACTTGAAATTAGGTTATGGTTCCAGACTGTGACCTGATTAATGACTAATTTGAATTAATTTAAATGATCACGATTTTTTTATCGGGGCCTAAAAAAACACCGATAACGGGCCATGGTACATAACCATGATGCCCTTTCTATGATCATTTTGAATTCAAGATTTGTCATGGTATTGGATCATGGATGTGAACCATGACTATGTTTCACACTAAATGATCACTATCATTTGTGGTTGTTCACGGTCAACAATTGTGGCCATTTATGTGACCAACTTGTCCCCATGTTTTCTTCCATTAAGGTCATGGTTGGGAAACGATTATGGATTGTGAGCATGAGGGTCACAGCTTTGGATCGTGACCAACTGATGGGTTAGATCACCCCTAAACTGGGTCATGGACTAAGTCATTGTTTGAAAGACATAATTATAGTCCAAAATTGTGACCACCATGCAATGACCATTTCTCATATTTATCGTAGTGTCTCCAACTAAGAGTAATTAGGTATGAGGTAGTGGTTTCGGCCTAAGATCTCTAAAAAAAAGTTCTACAAACATAATTAATCTTAGCAAATC
The DNA here is from genome assembly GCA_949130495.1 of Sambucus nigra. Taxonomy (NCBI): domain Eukaryota; kingdom Viridiplantae; phylum Streptophyta; class Magnoliopsida; order Dipsacales; family Adoxaceae; genus Sambucus; species Sambucus nigra. The sequence continues at coordinate 99,144,707 of OX422211.1, read as the reverse complement.
TATAGTGAGTAGGAATATAAGTACAATTGGGCGAAAAAAATAATAATACATCTTCATTTCGTGTTTTAGTTATTTTCAAGTTAACCCAATCCAAGCATCCTAAATAAGCATGTGGTTATAAACCCAAACCCAAACCCAAGTGGCGCTTATGTGATACAATTTCATCTTTTAATTTGATACAGTATAATTTAACGGTTCAGAAGTTATATTCATAGTGATATATCTCCAGTATATCCATAATGTATAATAAGGGAGTTGCAAAATCCAATAATGTAAGTGAGTATGCCCCACTCAGATGAAAATCATATAAGTTATGCTCAATATCATAAATAAACATATGGAGGCCTATTCCTAATGCCTTCGAGAATCACTCGTGCACTACTAGGTAAAGTTGTAGGATATCCTGGCCCTATAACCTCAAAGCAACATCGAATTGAAATCACTACGCCAGCACAACAAACGTACGTCCCCACTATGAGAACAAGATTTATAATGATCGTTATGTTTTTTAGTTTGGCATATTCAATTACACCTCAACATCCGCATGTACATTCTCGGGAGATTCAAGTGAAGACAAGAAGTGTTTGAAAATATAAATATTTTCCAAAAAAATTTAAAAAATGTTTTTAAAAATATGCAAAGTCGTCAGAATGACATTGGATGTCGTTTGAACGAGTATACGATTCTCGTTAGAACAACTTCGAATGATAATTCGAATGAGATTTTTTTGTGAAACTTTTGTCGCTATGGAATCTCATTGGAAAGTTCGTTTGATGGGTGTTCGAACGAGATCGGGCACTTCATTCGAATAAGATCTACATTGTTCGAACGAGCCAGTGAAATTTTATTTTCTACCTGGTTTTAAATGCAACCCTTAGAGTTTTTTTCTCCCCATATATAGAGATATGAGCTTGCAATTTCTATTAAGTCTTTTAGACATCTTTTTGTGATCAAACTCTTTTGTTTTTCAAATATAAACCCCTTGAATGATTTGATATCACTTTATGAAACCCTAAAAAATACATACCATGTTTTAAACCTGGTAAATTTACTGAAAATAGGAAAAGAGTTTCCTCGGAACTATCAATAGACATTGAAGCAAGTGGATCTTGTTGTGTGGGGAATTATTGGATCTACATTGCTTTCGGTCAAGAATGAGGAAGGAAGACATAGCTTCAATTCATAATGGAGTTTAAGGCTACAAGTCTATCTAGGTCATTTTATAATATCTTGCTATAATAGTATTGAAAAACGGTTTTACCCTAAAGAGGTTTTGCCTCATATCCTGGCTTGTGGTTTGTGGTTTTTTTATTCGATTTAGATTCATATATCTTTCATGTTTAGATTCACCTAATTAGCCAAGATAAAATTTTGATTTAATTAAATTTGCCTTGTGTGTGACCTAAATATAACCGGACCACCCCACGAAAATAATTTACAAATTGGTATCAAAGCATATTTATACAAGTTATTTAGATTAAACATAGTGGTTATATAGAGAACTCATACAAAAGGCCATTATTATTTTTTGGCACAAATTATGGCTATTGGAAAGATCGAATGAGATCGTTTCTAAAATCAATTGACAAGTTAGTATGGCTTCTTGTTAAAAAGCGGTGGGCTCTTCCTATTGTTACTAATAAAAATATTGTTAGTTTTAATCCAGTCGCAATTTGGAGTGTAGAGGATTTTAGACTGAGTAACTTTAACTCTGGATGTTTAACTGTCATTTTTTGTGCGGTAACTCCCGACAAATTGCATTATATCATGACGTGTACCACTTTTAAAGAAGATTGGGATATCCTCCCGCTCACACAAGTGAGAAACAATGTTGTCAAAGCTTCTAAGCTTCAAAACATCACCATGTAATTTGAGATTATTAGCATGATTGAAATTGAAAATTTTAATAAATTCTTGCTCATTTGTCTGATATTGTGAATTCTAGTTTTAATTTAAGTGAGCAAATTTTGAAAAGAAGAGTTGATGAGAAAATTCTGAGATTACTCAAATCATGTTTTAGTGCAAAAGTTACCGTCCTTAACTCTTGGGAATTCTAGACAAGATTAGGCTAGAAGATCTCGTAGGTGATCTTCAGACTTGCAAAATAGACATGTTTCCCGAAACAAAAAAGAAAAGAGAAAAAGAAATAGCTTTAAAACCTAAAACTAAAGAAAAAGAGATTTTTGACCCATATTTTAAATTTGATCTAGATAATCTTTCCATTTTTGATAAAAATTTAAAGTGGTTTCTTAAATTTAAAAAATAAAATTCTTCCAAAGTGGAAAATAAAAATTTTGAGAAAAATTAAAATTATAAAACGGGTAAGAACTTCTTTAAGAATGATCAAAAGAAATCTAGAGGTGAGTATCCTAAGAACGACGAATTGAAGTGATGTTATGAGTGCGAGGGGAAAGGTCGCAAAGCTCATGAGTATCCCACTAGGCTTAAGAGATAGGGATAAGGCAAAGTTATATATAATGTCATTCTAAGCGATAGTGATATTGAGTCGGTTGATTTCGATAATGAATCTCCACATGGAAGTTATTTCATCGTGTTCAAGGCTAATCACGTTAGTACTTCAAGTATGTCTCAAGCTGATGAAGGAGTTTCTAGATGTGATAACCTCAATAATGAGTCGAATCATTATAGAGAGTTTAAGGGTGATGATTTGAGTGAGGGAGAATGAGGTCTTCAATGCGCATAATCAGAACTTTACATAGAATCGTTAAAAACTAAAAGGCAAAATAAAAATTAAACTCTTAAGTTGTCTTCTTTATAGAAGAAGTTAAAAGTTTTGAGAGAGAGAGAGACCTTTGTGAGAATCTCTTTAAGTGAAAGTCTTGTTTTGATAGGAAGGTAAAAAAATACTTGACCAACCAAGTGGATAGTCTTATAAGAGATCTTTAAGCATCATTGGATACCCGTGAGAAACTTGAAGACCATGTTACCCAACTCAAGAAAGATCTTGAATGTACACGGTAAGTTGAAGTCACTTTAGAGGACACATTTAAAAATGTTGAAAAGATGTTCCTAGGTCCTACTTTAGGTTTTAATGAGAGATGTGGCATAGGTTATGACGGTGAATCCATTTCTCACACCTCACTCGAACCGATTACCAAGTTTGTGTTAGATCCCTATGGGCCTCGACCTAATCCACCAAGGAGGAAGATTCCTAGGAATTTAAACAATGGTAAACCCATACATTTATACCCATTACAAATGAAGAGGTCACCTTAGGGAGTTTTGTTACAATCTAGAAAGAGTCTCTCATATACATGCTCCCACACACCACTATAGCAACTTTAATAGTTTAAAGAGCAATTTGAGTTTCAACTCACTACTTCCAAAATTTTCATGGAAGAATTTCAAAGGATTTTTATACCTTTTTAGAACACTTACAACACAATGACTAGTGTCAATAATGATAAAGGCAAAGAAAAAGTTACCACCTCTTGGGTACCTAAAAATGACGAAAAAGCCCTTATTGTACACTTTGCTCTCAATGTTCAAGATATTTCTCAATGATATGTTGATAGTGGGAGTTCTAGACACATGAATGGTAATAAGTCACATTTTACTAAATTTTTGGATTGCAAAGAAGGAAACGTCAGCTTTGAGGATGGGAGTAAGTCTAGCATATTAGGAAGAGGTTGCTTGAAGATTTTCTCTTTCCTATGCTAGAAAATGTGTTTTATCTTGAAGGTGAACTTAATAATCATAAGGAAAATTTTCAATGCTAACTTTGCGGTAAAGTTTTACAGATTGGAGTGTATCATTTTTATCAATTCAGTGAAGTTTTGCTACAAGTTGTGAGGACTACTGAATATTTCTATGGTATCATTCCCATGTCCTCTTTAGTGTGGAATAATGTTAAGGCCTCTATCATGGACCTTTGGCATCAAAGAATAGGTCATGTTAATTTTAAAGATCTTATGAGGTTATTTAAGAAAGAACTAGCTTGTAGCTTACCATCACTTGGAAAACTTTCCTCGATTTTTGGTTCGTGCTAACAAGGATAACAAATTAAGAGTCCGTATAGAAAGTTGAATACCATTAATCCCTCCCGTGTTTTAGAGTTGATACACGTGGATCTTATAGGTCACGTGTGTACGGAGAGTATTGATGGTAAGAAGTATATTCTAGCGATGGTTTATGACTTTTTGAGATATTCTTTCATTTGATTTCCATGAGAAAAGTCTGATGTAGTGAGTTTATAATCACCAAGTGTCGCGTCCTTCAAAACTAACATGTTGCCATAATAAATAACATTCATAGTCACAATGGTAGTTAATTTAAAACATGTGGCATTGATAGTTTTTGTGATGAGGTTGGCATCAAACATGAGTTTTTGGTCGCTCATACTCCTCAACAAAATTGCATAGTTGAGAAGAAGAATCGAACAATTCAAAAGATGACAATGTCCATGCTTCTTGAAAATAAAGTGTCGAGACATTTTTGGGCAAAGGAAGTTAACATTGCATGACACACAGTGAATAGGGTACATTTTCGCCCACACACACTTCACACGCATATGAGTTGTGGACTTGTAAGAAACCTAACCTATCATATTTTCGAGTTTTTGAAAGTCCTTGCTATATCCTTAGATATAGAGAGCACTTAGGTAAATTTGACTCTAGAAATGATGAGGGAATATTTTTTGGATATTCATCAATTAGTAGAGACAATATGGTGTATAACCTTTAAAGTTCTAAGGTCATGGAATTGATAAACGTCATGATTAGAGATGATTCATCGGCTACATTTATCGATCATGGTCTTATGTGAGAACCAATGTACCCCCGGTGATGATCTCATTGTTTCCCACACCACCACGGTGGACCCCGATCTCAATAAAGACGATCCACCCTCTTTGGGTGGTGATCCCACACTAGGTGTTAAGACTTGCTCTCAACTAAAGAATGAGGTTAGCAACTTTTTATATACTTCCATAGTAGATCCCAATAATGTTATGGAAGCACTCAAGGATGAGCATTGGATGAGTGATATAAAAGATGAGTTGCTTAAATTTTGAAAGAACGGTATTTGGGAATTACTCCCCTAACCTAATAAGACTAATGTTATTGGTACCAAGTGGGTGTACAAAAATAATATGGATGATAATTGTACCATAGTTTGAAATAAGGCTTAGTTGTTCCCTCAAGGTTACACACATGTTGAAGATGTGGACTTTAATGAGACATTTTCTCCTATTACTAGTCTTGAGTGCGTCCGTTTACTGCTTGCCATAGCATGTCATCTATGATTTAAGATTTAGTAAATGGATGGCAAGAGTACCTTTCTTAATGGCATTCTTTAGAAGGAGGTTTACATGGAACAATCAAAGGGGTTAAACGAACCAAATCACCCGAAATGCTTATTTTATCTAAAGAAGGTCTTGTATGGTTCGAATCAAGAACCTTGTGCTTGGTACAAACGTCTAACTGCTTATCTCTTAGGTCGTGACTTTAAGAGGGGGAATCAATATGGCGTTGTTTGTTAGGAGAGAGGGTAGTGTTATCTTGGCTGCCCAATTCTATCTAGACAATATAGACTTTGGACCCACATTCTTCGAAAATGAACACATTTGTTTAAAGGAGATGAGGAGTGAATTTGAGATAAGTATGGTTGGTGAACTTACTTTCTTGTGAATCAACTTGAGAATGGGATATTTATATCTCGATTTAAATTTACTAGAGACCTTTTGGAGAAGTTTGGTTTGGATTCCCCTAAGCATTCTCGTACACCCATGAATTCGTTGGCAAAGATTAGCATAGACACTTTAGGTGTGGACATAGGTAAAACACTTTATAGGAGTATGATAGGTAATCTTCTCTACTTAACCCCTAGTCATCCCTATATAGACCTTAATGTTGGAGTTTGTGAACATTACCAAGCATCCGAAAAGAGTCACACTTTCTTTCACTTAAACGTATCATCAAATACGTAAGTGGCACTCTCTCTTATCCCATTTGGTATTCCTTTGATATAGATGACCGTTTATCGGCTTATTCGAATTTCGATTGGTCCGGCGATGTTGATGGTTATGAAAGCAAATCAAGTGGATGCTTTTACTTTGGGAGTGATCTTGTCTCTTGTTTGAGCAAGAAGAAAAACTCTATTTCTTTCTCCACGACGGAGGTCGAGTACATTGCCATCGGGAGTTGTTGCATAGAATTATTATGCATGAAGCAACTATTGGAAGATTATAGGATTACTCAAGTCACAATGATTATTTCTTAAGATAATACGAGTGCAATCCACATTTCTCGTATTCCCGTCCAACATTCTCGTATAAATCACATTAGTATTCATAAGCATTTTATGCAAGATCTTGTTGAGGACAAAATTTTCTTGAGCTTCGTGAGTATCAAACATCAATTGGTCAACATTTTCACTAAACCTTTAGATGCACTTATATTTGAAAATCTTAGGATATCTTTAGGTGCTTGTTTTATTGATTGAGTTCAGGCATTGGTTATAGTTTAGGGTGTTTTTTATGTTGCTATCACTTATTCCTACGGCTAGATTATATTCTTATGTGTATATATTGAAAATTCCAAAAAGATTTTCTTTTCTTTTAAAAAAAATCTAAAATTTTCAAAAAAAGATTATTTTTCTGATAAAAATTTCAAAAAAAATTAAAAAGATTTTTGTATTTTATTTTACACCATATATGGGTGAGGATTTAAGATGTTTGAATTACAATTAAACTTCATCCATTCATGTGACATAATCATGGTATTATTTGACTTGGCTATGTTTTTTTATGCTTAATTATGCATGTTTAGCATTGTGTCGTTCATTGTTTATTACTATCTGCATGCTAGACTCATTATATCGCCTTAATTGGACATATGCACAAAATATATTGAATAGGATGATCTCATCTCAATCGTGCTTAATAATGAACCAAATGTACTAGGAACTAATTTTTCATGTAAAAGCCATTGCTTGAATTTTTTTATAGAAAAATTAGTTTATGTTTAAGCAATGGAAAGGGGCTATGAAAGAAGAAGTCTTCTTTGCGATAAAGGATGCCATGGAGAAGAGCCTAAAAATGATTTCGACACATAAATCCAGAAGTGCCAAGACCAAATTTTCTTTCATTAATGCTTCATTATACATAAGAAATATGTTTGCTTCAAAAAATTTGAGAGTTTAAGTGTAAAAAGTGAGATTTTAAGGGTGTTATAAGTTACAGATCAATAAGTTTGCACAATGAAATTCCTTCAAAAATAATAAATAGTTTAGCCTTATTGATTTGAGAAGTATTGAAATTCATGATATTTTGTATGAGTTGAGTCAATTTCACTTTGTTCAATTCATTTACAAAAGATTGAATTAAGTTCTTTCTCAAGGAGTGTCACTTTAACTTCATGCACCATCTTTACCTATTCCTATGTTTATTTTTCTGTGCACTGAGTTCGCATAATTTTTTTTCGTATGCATAATTCAAATATTTCCATGCTACTCCATGGTGTGACTGTATATATTTGTACTTATATGTATATTTATATTCCCAAAAAGTTCAATATTTTCAAAAATAATTTGTTGGTTTGTTAAAGTTTCTTTCCATATACTTAATTTTTTATTCTTTGTCATGATATTTCATAAATGGACTCTCCTGGTGCTTACTTTAAAGTTTAGCTTTTTCTATTTCGGACAAAAGGGGGGAGAACATATTGAGGGCGAGATTTGTAAGAGCAAGATTTTTAATGCTCATTATGTTTTTTAGTTTGGCATATTTCACTACACCTCAACATCATCATGTACATTCTCAAAATCTTGAATTAAAGACAAGTTAGTGAACAAAAGCAACAATCGAAGATCGAAGAGTTGACATTGTCACTAAAATCGTATGGAAAAGGTATATGAGGTTGATTTTGTGTATCAATTTATTCAGGGGTATTTTAAAAGTGTTTGAAAACATAACATATTTTTTCAAAATATTTTCAATATGTATTATTGAAAACTTTGCAAATTCGTTAGAACGACATTAGATGTCGTTCGAACGAGTACACGGTTCTCATTAGAATAGTTTCGAACAATACTTTGAAGGAGACCCTTTTTTTGAAACTTTGGTCGCTCTGGAATATTATTGGAAAGTTCGTCTGAAGGGTGTTCAAAAGAGATATGGTACTTTGTTAGAACGAGGTACAACTCATTCGAATGAGCCGGAGAAATTTTGTTTTTACCTAATTTCAAATGCAATCTCTCGAGTTTATCTCTTGGAGACTTTTCTCCCTATATATAGATAGACCTTTTTTGTGATCAAACTCTTTTTTTTCAAATATAACTCCCTTTGATGGTTTGAGATCACTTTATCTAACCTTGAAGAACACATCTCTTGTTATAAACCTTGTGGAATTAATTCTTCATTACTGAAGATAGGAAAAGACTTTCCTGAGGCTGATCGGTGGACACCGAGGCAAGTGGAGCTTGTTGTGTAGGACGTTATTATATTTGTATTGATTTCTATCAACAACGAGTAAGGAAGACATAACTTCAATTATTAGTGGAGCCTAAGTCTATAAGTCTATCCATGTCATTTTGTAATACCTAGTGGTAATAGTGCTGAAAATGGTTTTATGCAAGGGTTTTTTTCTCATTTCTTGTCTTGTGGTTTGTGGTTTGTTTGGATTCTATTTATCTCCATATATCTCACATGTTTAGGATTACCTAATTAACCATGATAAAATTTTGATTAAGTTTATTTTTTCTCATGTCGTACCTAATCTATAATTTCTACATATAACCGGGCCATAAACGAAACACGTTTTACAACCATACCCAAGGCTATAAAAGCGGATCCTCCCCATTGTGCCACTAGGAAAACTAGTAACATAACATGTAGGATCAGGGTAAGTATGAACTAGTTAAATATTATCTCAATCATAGGCGTATCAGTGCAGTAAACATCATACGCGCCTCATCAAATCTCTCCTCGTATATCACCTATGAGCACACACACCCAATCGGTATGATTTCACATAAATCAATCAATCCATCAAGAAAATTAATGTTAAGGTCAACTAAACGATAACATTCATTCTCGACTATTACTTACATTAAACGTTAATCAACTATGTATGTTTAACCCTTATCCGACGTGCTACATAATTACCATTTATCTAGGTTTTTAACCCGAAGATCTAGGGTTTCTAAACATATGATTTTAATCTATAAACCTACTAGTCATAAGTGATATAATATTATCAAAAAAATTCCCTGAAATAAACTACTGACGAAAACCCATACGACCCACAACCCAACCGACACCTGGTGAAGTACCAGGGTCGGGTCGGGCTTGGTTTGGGCTAGGTCTGGGCAGGGTAACGTCTTATTCCTCTTGTTTTCTTGCAGCCATAGCTAATTTTCCCTCAATCTTATAGCCTCTAAAACTCCTAATAAACCCTTATCCTTCATACCTTAACATCAGACAAGTTTTACCAATAATTTTTTATTAGTTTTAGTTGACTATAAACTTTTTTAAAGATATAATTATAGAATTTATAAAATTTATCCCTAAGTTCATATTCTGCACAAGTTTAATCAAATTAACCTATAAATTTAATTAAATAATGAATATAAAGTTAGGGATTTTACAGAATATAACTATTAAGATTTATATTTAATGTTTCAAGTTCTAATTACAAGAATTTTTTGTTCGATTTGATGATTCAATAACAAACTACATTATTTCTTCAATGTATAAATTAGGATTTAAATATATGATTAATCTAATTATATAATTAGGTTAAATTATGATTAAAAATCACATTACATGATTTTAATTATTATATTCCAAAGTACTATCATTATTGTAGCACAAATCTAATTGCATTCTTAATCCAAATAAACTTTCCTTGGATTGATTTTTAGAATCAAATCCCAAATTCTTCAATCTTAGGTTCTCCCTCTTTGTCCTTAGCTACTAGGTTTCTTATCTATCTGTGTTATATGTTTTATTTTTAGTTTTAGTTAATTAAGTTATAATAAACGCATATCCCAAAATTAGGCTTTGGCCCTCAAATTTTCTTAACCCAACAAGCCCAAAACATTATCCAAATGGCCTAAAAACGTGTTTGACTCATATACTATCCTAGTGGACCAATATTCAACTAATTTAAACTTAAAATGGACTTTTTAAATGTCCCGATAACTAAACCCAAAAGAGAACAAGTTATATTTTTTAATTATCTCATGTATTTAATTTAGTAGTCGATACGTGTAGCATATGTTTAAATCTTAATTATTAATTTATTATAAGCACTAACGTTACAATCGATGAAATCCAATACTGATGGAATAATCCAAACAAGGAAACCCCTGGAACGAAATCCCTGTCCTTTCCATAGTCGCGTATAATACTAAGTCACTTAAAATATATACTTAGTGAATTAATGTGTGTTCCATAATTTCTAAAGGATTTTGTATTCACTCAACACATAAAAGAATTACGAAACACACTAGAAAAAAAAAATTAAAGTCTAAAATTGAAGGAAATGTCTAATTAGGAAAAAATTATAATTAATTAAATAATTGTAGGAAAACACATGTATTACAATTAAAGTCTAAAATTGAAAATGAGTAATCCCTTAAAGTAAATAGAACATTGAAAATGTAACCACTTATATACAATATAGTTGGCTAAATCTTATCTCATTTTGTTCGAGTCTCGTGTCATTCAAGCCAAAAAGCTTGAATCCTAGTAGGCATTGTGTAAAGAGTGAGGCTCATTCATTAGACTTCATAAATATTTTAACTTTGAAGATATACATGAAATATTTACATCATAAAGACTTCCTTTGCTGAACTTTGAAGATATGTCCTTTTCATATGGTTTTGTGGGTCGCTGGCTATGCACACACACGCGTTTTCTTTATTAAAGTGCTTTTTAAATCTGAATAAGTGATTTTCATCTTAGAGAATTATGGTGTATAACTTTGGGAGATAACTTGTTTTTGAAAAATGTGCTTTGATTAAAGGCCTTATGAGTTGCTGCCTTTAACCATTCACACGGTCCCAATGTGCAACCGTGCGCATGACTTTGTACACTTTTACCCTCTTTTGGTACATGGGATAAAAGCGTATGCACGCTTTCAAATTGACTCCATACACATGGTTTCATGTTTTAGTATGTTTTGGAACATTGGCTTAAACTGTACACACAGTGCCAATTTGCCCCCGTGCAGACGATGGACCCAGATTTACAATTTTTCTAAATAGGTATTTTTCCTCCTTTTTCAATAGATCTGAGTTCGACTCTACTTTTTTATGTCTTAGAGAGTATTTTTAATATTGATAACATTCTAGTTACTTCTCTTTTGTCACATTTACTTTTTATCTTTCAAAATTTAGTGAAAACCTAGATTTATACTTGATATATGGATTGTGAGGAATTAGGAGAGATTTAAATTGAATCCACTTAGCCAAGATTCAATCTTAATCATTTTATGATGAATTTTTTATCTACATTCCAAGATCTAAAGAGGAGGTGTCTCGAGTTATTGGAGAGTTCAAGGAATAATGCAACTCTAAGAAGGAGAATGTACTTCCTTGTTCATCCTTTATAGCTTGGGATGAATCTCTCATCATTAATGGGGGGAAGTTCAATGTTTATTGGTAACTTCTCATGAGTGCACAAAAGAGAGGTACTTTTGGGCTTGTATAAAACATATTCAAGTTAAATGAGAAATTAGAGTACGTTGAGGCTTTTTAGCCCTTAGTGGGTGGGGGGTTTTCTAATAAATATGTCATGTGGATTATTTTGTATGTTGTGTATGTTGTTTAATTCATCTCCATCACACACATCACGTAGGTCTAACTAGATCTAGTCTAATCCATAAAATTGACATTGGGGTTTCGCATATAGTGTAATTGACCTAGCTTTCATAATTAAAACTATAATTTTTTTATTCATCTAATTATTTTTTGTGCTAAGTTTGCTAAAATTGAGAAGAAATTTGAAATTGATAAAAATTGGGCAAGATTGTAATTAAAACTATTCATCCATAGGTTTATTTGAGAATAACACTTATATAAAACACACTTATATCTCAATTGGGATCAGAGCAGATGCTCTTCTTAAGTTTAACGTGTTCGAGTTTGATCTTACATTATTGTTTGTTTATATTATTGTTTGTTACTCATTTCTCTATTGTTCATGTGATTAGATCTTTATTTTTATTTGATGATGGATTAACATACAGATTGTATCTCCACAAATAGGCAACCATATTTTTTTAGATCTAACTATGGGGATTAGAAGGTTAAGATGTGCACACATTTGAGATCTAAACACGAGAGAGTCTAGATGAGTCTTGAAGGTGTTGGATTTATCCTATAATTAAAGAGTATGGAGTGAGAGTTAAAAAACCAAGAAGGTTATGAACAATATTGAATTTATGGATTGTAATTACAATTGAATTGCTTTGAATGCTTTGGTTGCATCCGTGAGTACTCAATAGTACAATCGTGTTCTTAATTGTGACCTATCCAAATACGCATGGAATATATTGCGTGTGACACATTAAGGAACTTCTAGTGTGAAACGAGCTAAGTTACAAAACATTACAATGAAGTTTTAGATAGTGCGTATGAGTGAAGAAGAAATCTTTCACAACTACTATAGTGGGTTAATCAAAGTAGTAAATGACTTATTAAATCTTGCATAAAAAATTCCCAAGAATAAGGTCATCAAGAAGTTGTTGAGAACGCAAGATTCTAGGTTAGTACCAAAGTTGATACCTTTCATGATATTAATGACATCGGCACTTGAGGTTTTGAAGAATTTGTTACTTCACTTTAAATTTATGACTAAGAAGAACACGTACGTGTGCCAAAACCTAAGAAATATTTAGTATGTATGGTTGTAAGAGAGTAGTCTAATTTTGGGGAAATACTCGATTTTAGCACGTGTTTGACTTGAGCAACTTCGGTTGCGCCTACGTATCCGTTATGCTCAGAATCAAAGTCAGCGTAGTTCGTGGGCTCATACTATTCGCCGAAATAACTCATTGTGGTGGTTTTTCGGAGAGATGGGAGGTGTTGCCACTCTTCTCAAAAGAACTCATCTCAAAACTCTCTCTAAAACCTCATAAGATAAGAAAATCACCCTCCTCTTCCAAGAAGATGCCCCTCAAATGTATGGGGGTAGGGCTTATTTATAGCAAAACTAACCCAAGTGGGTCGCCACATGTCAATTAACTCGTGGTGACACATGTCCTATTTTAAGTGGCATGTGTCCCATAACATATGTCAAAACTCTCAATACTAGAATATTGTCTAGTTAATATGTAAATAACACACAAATACGCGTGATATGTCCGACGCGCATAATAATACCTCAGTCGCATAAACACATGGACTTTTGTCAATATTAATCATCTCTAATCTCATTTAATAATTTAATGAGAGGCTTATCATTAAGCCCCTCCTACATTTGCCCCCTCGTACATATAGTTGATATATTGATGCATGTCTGAAATATATCGACTGTATGTACGAAATAATTTTAGCCAGTTTTCATATATTCGATCGACCTGTGGATCGTGGGTAATAATCTCATATCTCATTTCATCTTGATGATGTACTTTTACCTCATATATCACATTTTATGATATAATGCAATCTCATATTTTATATCTCAGTTATATGATATACATCAATTTTATATCTCATATCTTAAATCCCATTTTGCAGCCTTGATCTCATAGGTTATTCCGAAGGACCTCGTTTATCATTATTTTCATACGAATGATATACACCGAGTGTTGCCCCCATTCCTATTTAAATGATCATGCATCCACATTTTTATTGCGATTGTTTGTAACTCTGCTTTGGTAAAGAGTATTATCATGAACACATAATAACTACCTCAGCATTCTCTTTCGTCATTCTCAACCAAGCTTGGTGGAAGTATTATTACGGTTTACATAATAACTACTTCATCGTCCTTGATTAATCTTTTAGTGCATGTACATGTTGTTTGACTTGTTTTAATCATGATGAGATTTCTTGTGCATGCATGTATTATTGACTCGCTCAAATGACCATTTTTTAATGTTATTTCACAAACTCACACCTATAAGGTGACTTAATGATGAGAACACACTTGTCAAGGTTTCTCGTAAACTCCACCGTTAGGGGTGACTTAACAATGAAAACACACTTGTTAAGGTTTTTCACAAACTCCACCGTTAGAGGTGACTTAACAATGAAAACACACTTGTCAAGGTTTCTCGTAAACTCCACCGTTAGGGGTGACTTAACAATGAAAACACACTTGTTAAGGTTTTTCACAAACTCCACCGTTAGAGGTGACTTAACAATGAAAACACACTTGTTAAGGTTTTTTTCGAAAACTCCACCGTTAGAGGTGACTTAACAATGAAAACACACTTGTTAAGGGTTATTTTTGTTTTTTTTTTGTTCCGCAAACTCCACCGTTAGAGGTGACTTAACAATGAAAACACACTTGTTAAGGTTTTTCGCAAACTCCACCGTTAGAGGTGACTTAACAATGAAAACACACTTGTTAAGGTTTTTTCGCAAACTCCACCGTTAGAGGTGACTTAACAATGAAAACACTTGTTAAGATTTTTCACTAACTCCACCTATAACGGTGACTTAACAACAAAAACACACTTGTCAAGATTTTTTGTTAAACTTCACCAATAACGGCACACCCATGACGGTGACTTAACAACGAAAACACTTGTTAAGATTTTCCATAAAACTCCACCTATAATGGTGACTTAACAACGAAAACGCTTGTTAAGATTTTTCATAAACTCCACCTATAACGGTGACTTAACAACGAAAACGCTTGTTAAGATTTTTTATATAATCTCCACCTTATAACGGTGACTTAACAACGAAAACGCTTGTTAAGATTTTTATATAATCTCCACCTTATAACGGTGACTTAACAACGAAAACGCACTGTTAAGATTTTTTGTAAAACTTCACCAATAACGGCACACCCATGACGGTGACTTAACAACGAAAACACTTGTTAAGATTTTCCATAAAACTCCACCTATAATGGTGACTTAACAACGAAAACGCTTGTTAAGATTTTTCATAAACTCCACCTATAACGGTGACTTAACAACGAAAACGCTTGTTAAGATTTTTTATATAATCTCCACCTTATAACGGTGACGTAAAACGCTTGTTAAGATTTTTATATATAGTCTCCACCTTATAATGGTGACTTAACAACGAAAACGCTTGTTAAGATTTTTATATAATCTCCACCTTATAACGGTGACTTAACAACGAAAACGCTTGTTAAGATTTTTATATAATCTCCACCTTATAACGGTGACTTAACAACGAAAACGCTTGTTAAGATTTTTATATATAGTCTCCACCTTATAACGGTGACTTAACAACGAAAACGGTTGTTAAGATTTTTATATAATCTCCACCTTATAACGGTGACTTAACAACGAAAACGCTTGTCAAGATTTTTGCAAAACTTCACCAATAACGGTGACACCCATAACGGTGACTTAACAATGAAAACACTTGTTAAGATTTTCATATAATCTCCACCTTATAACGGTGACTTAACAACGAAAACGCTTGTTAAGATTTTTATATATAGTCTCCACCTTATAACGGTGACTTAACAACGAAAATGCTTGTTAAGATTTTTATATATAGTCTCCACCTTATAACGGTGACTTAACATCGAAAATGCTTGTTAAGATTTTTATATAATCTCCACCTTATAACGGTGACTTAACAACGAAAACGCTTGTCAAGATTTTTGTAAAACTTCACCAATAACGGTGACACCCATAACGGTGACTTAACAATGAAAACACTTGTTAAGATTTTTGTAAAACTTCACCAATAACGGTGACACCTATGACGGTGACTTAACAACGAAAACACTTGTTAAGATTTTCCATAAACTCCACCTATAACGGTGACTTAACAACGAAAACGCTTGTTAAGATTTTTTATATAATCTCCACCTTATAACGGTGACTTAACAACGAAAACGCTTGTTAAGATTTGTATATAATCTCCACCTTATAACGGTGACTTAACAACGAAAACACTTGTCAAGATTTTTGTAAAACTTCACAAATAACGGTGACACCCATAACGGTGACTTAACAATGAAAACACTTGTTAAGATTTTTGTAAAACTTCACCAATAACGGTGACACCTATGACGGTGACTTAACAACGAAAACACTTGTTAAGATTTTCCATAAAACTCCACCTATAATGGTGACTTAACAACGAAAACGCTTGTTAAGATTTTTCATAATCTCCACCTATAACGGTGACTTAACAACGAAAACGCTTGTTAAGATTTTTCATAAACTCCACCTATAACGGTGACTTAACAACGAAAACGCTTGTTAAGATTTTTTATATAATCTCCACCTTATAACGGTGACTTAACAACGACAACGCTTGTTTAGATTTTTATATAATCTCCACCTTATAACGGTGACTTAACAACGAAAACGCTTGTCAAGATTTTTGTAAAACTTCACCAATAACGGTGACACCCATAACGGTGACTTAACAATGAAAACACTTGTTAAGATTTTCATAAACTCCACCTATAACGGTGACTTAACAACGAAAACGCTTGTTAAGATTTTTTTGTAAACTCATTCTTCTGTATCTCTTTTCAGGACAGGATCCCGTACCTGACAAACTGAGCGTGGTCCTTCGTCTGTTTGCTTCCATGACCAACTTCTTCGGACGAGTTAAGTCATAACGATCGTGGTTCAGCTAGCAACAATTTTGATACACCTTTATAGAAGACTTATCTCAATGCTCACAAAGTTCTTGTAATATGATGTCATATATGAAGGAGGACTATGACTTTGTCGATTTCTGAGTGACAACTAATTAACCCGTTTGAACTCCTTGCGAAAGAAACTGAAGAAGCTTTTGTAATGACCTGCTTGGATGTTACTATACTCTGAAGGTTCATCAATCCAACCTTGTCGCGGAGGATGTCGAAGAAGCTTTGCACTACAAGCTATGTTACATCATAATATCCATTTGCCCCCTTTATTTTATTTTTATCTCAAGATAAAATAAAATAAATTACATATATCATTTACAATTCCCACCCGAGAAAAATGAAAGCAATCTAATTATTACATTTCATGGGGTGTAACTCAAACTACCATATCTTTCAACAATGACTTGATATTTGTATCGCTCAATATCTGCTCATTCAGAAGCTCTGCAAAATAATATCTTTCTGACCCAATTATACAATATTGCAAATGTTAGTAAAGCTCAATAAATATCCAAGTACAATTCTCATCATGCCCCCTTTATTATATTTTATTTGATGTAATAAAATAAAATAAAATAAATAAATAAAGTCGAGGGATATTTGTACAATGAATCATAAACACCATGTAGGTGATCGTGCACAATTTAATGTTGTTTAGGGGTGAATCTCATAATAAATCTAAAGGTGTATATAATCTCAAAATAAATCTTCAGTGCTGAAACATATTCAAATATTTCATAAATGAATCATAATGTATACGATGTACAAATAATTATGAAAAATCAAGATATCAATGTTACGTTTATAGTGAAGTGGGACACCATATCAATGTTTGTCCAACTCATTTGAGAAATCAAGATAAGCGTAAGGAAGTAGACAAGAATAAGAAGGTTTAAAAATCTAGTTTGAATGATTCTGATAAGAAAACTTCTAGTTAAGAAAGTGGGCATGAGATTGCTTTTATGTTGAGACTTGATGTGAGTGAAAAGGTTACTGAAGATTGGATGTTTCTTGATGAAAGTGTTGTGAGGAAGAATATGATAAAGCTTATAGTAATAGGTCATTCAGTGATTCATCTTATTGTAGTAGGAAGGGTTCACACACTTGAATTCCTATGTCACTAAAAGGATAGTTATTATGAAGTTAATGATATTTATGAGGCCTTTGATGAACTCTATCAATAATCTTTAAAGTTGAAAAAGTCAAATACAAGTCTTTTGAATAAATTGAAAACTTTTCATTGTGAATATGATGATGAATCTAAGAAAATGGAAAGTATCCAGTTGGAATGTTTAAAACTCAAGTAAAGAGTTTATATTTTGAAAAAAGAATGTGATTTTGAAAGAAAAGTAAGAAATTGAACTTTAAAAAAGTGAAAATTGATTTTGAAAAAGTAAAACTAGAGTTTCAACATGTCAATTCAGAATGCGATGTGATATCGATTATAGGTGGATTCACAAATTTCCAATTTTAGCTTATTAAACTAGATGTCAATTTTTTATCCAAATTAATTAAAGCCTAACACATGCATCTGGGTTGGTAAAATCAAGTCATCACAAAATAAATATTGCTGACACATAGATTTCAGGGAAAAAAACCTTTTCGGTATAAACCTTTTATTTCACTATGAGGAGTAAATCACAACTTACATACACAATGAAATCTGCAATGAATATCCGCAGACACTCACATAGACCTTAGTTTAGAATCATCAATGGATCAATTTCATTAAACCCACAAGAACACACAGCTCTATCTTCAGCAAGGGACACCCTCAAGCACTCCCAATTAACCGCAGTCGTAGTCAGCCAGCACCTCCCTCAAGTGGTACCAAATCAACAGTAGAAATATCTTCTCTATAAGAGAAACTCCAGTAAAATTGTAACTTGGGTTCCAAATTGATTCAATAAAGCTATTGGGATGATTTGTGAATCAAAACAAAGTTAGAAACCCTCAAAAAGTGAGAAGACAAAAATTCTGCAAAAGCAGTTTTCGTAGATAGAAAGTCTCAGGTCTTCTGAAGCAAAAAGGAATCAAAATAGTGTTATATATAACAACATTGAGTCGGCGGGGTCGCGCGAACGACAAGAGCATGTCACTCAAACGACATCAAATGTCGTTTGATCCCGGGGATCTCGCGACCTTCTTACGACAGTGATAAATGAGAAACAGTAGCATGTCGTTGGATGAAATGCTTCAAATTAGATACACGCGAGCCTTCACACAAGATAGCTTGACGCTTGAAGTCCTCATTCACGCGATGTTGTCCTTTCGTTTGAACGATATAGACATGTCGCTTGAACGACATCAACATAAAATCTTTTTTTATTAAAACTCTGCCTCAGGACTTAAAAAAATTATTTTGATGAAAAATAATGCCTCAGATGTTTCAAAACATTTAAGAAATTATCCCAACACTTTAAATGAACCATTATGGGACTTAAACACAACCATACCCAACTATATCTCGCAAAGGATTGTCAGTTGAAGAATGTTGATATTCGGATCTGTTTTGACGCATGATTGATCTTAAACTTTCCTTCGACGATTGTAGCGGTATAGGACATACTCTAATGTAAACAAGACTATGGAAAAAACTTCCTTATAAATATCCACCTATGTCTATGCCTGTACAAACTAAAAACATCTGAATTATCAAATCAAATGTTCTATACCCTCCTATGAACCCAAAACTGAAAAGGTACTAAAATGTAAGTCTTTTAAAATCTTCTTCAAAAATCTTCAACTAGACATTTTCAAATATCTTTAATTTTCTTTGTCATCATCAGGGTGTGAAAAATAATGATCTTTGAAAGAGTTGGCGCTTGCGTTCAATTAAGAAATAATATAGTAAATACCAATTTTAACCCAAATTAACCCTAAGCATGCAACTAGGTGTGATTGAAACAATATGGAATCATGCACAAGATATTCAACACACAAAGTTTAAGGAAAAATCCCCCACAGGGGCAAAACCATTTGTATATCACTATAATTTGT
Source organism: Sambucus nigra (assembly GCA_949130495.1). Taxonomy (NCBI): domain Eukaryota; kingdom Viridiplantae; phylum Streptophyta; class Magnoliopsida; order Dipsacales; family Adoxaceae; genus Sambucus; species Sambucus nigra. The sequence continues at coordinate 99,124,918 of OX422211.1, read as the reverse complement.
AAAAGACGGTTTACAATCGGATTACAATGAAATACAGGTTGACTAAGAATTACCCTCGGGTATCGGATTCTGTAGTCGCGGCTGGAATATCCCTTTCCAGTAGGGTTAGCGGCAGGAACTATCCCTGTCCAGTAGGGCTGCAATGAAGAGGAAGGAACGGTCCACTTCACAAGGGTTGAACAACAGCAATGGTGTTCTTGGGTTACCAAACTTTGATTCACATAGATATGGAAGATGTGTGAATCTAAAAACCTAGAATCATAGGACTCAATAGGTGAAGACTTTAGGGTTGATATGCTCTGATAATCGTGGGAAAGTCTTATCAATAACAACCTCTGATCGTCGATTAAATAAGGAACTCTTTGCCCTAGAAAATCTGGCCACGATCTGGCAGAGTTTATCCTCGTCGGATCGGTCCGGTCATTTAGGCGGATCGGTCCGGTTAACTCGGATCGGTTCTTTTTCTGAAACCGAATCCATCTGGTTGGCATCGGATCGGTCCGTTACTTTAGGCTTCATCGGTTTGCTATGGATCCGGTGGCTACTGGAGTCTGACAAATCGGATCGGTCCGGTAGTTGGTCGGATCGGTCCGATAAGCCGGATCGGTTCTTTTCCTGAACCGGATCGGTCCGGCCAGGTCTGATTCCCAAATTCCTTCTTCTTTTGATCTTCGGATTTCGTTGATGACGATGTGATCTTTTCAACCATCAATCTTGTAACGGCGTATGACATAACATATACATAAAGATAGACAAATTGTCCTTACAATCTTCAACTTTTGTACCTACACAAATGAGACAAAAAACAAATACCTTCATGACATATCGAGTTTGAAATGAGATAAACATATAAACCAAAACATATATCAAATCTCAATTCTCCCCAATAATTCAAACTCCCCCATTAAATCATAGTACGTTCTCCCCCTTTTTATTTGTCCAAAATATACAAGGAAAAGAATAAAACTAAATAAACATGGAGTGTCACGACAAGCAACGTAAATTAAATACGATCATGAAAGATAAACTCAAAAGCATCCATCAACTATTTTTTATTTTTCAATTTTTTCAAACAAAAAAAATCACACACCGTGAATTTGGACTAAGATAACCAAATCGTGGAAATAGAATGAATGGGTTTGACCATATTCAATATGTAAATCAACTCAAACACACAAAACAAATGTGCACGATGAATATGGATACTCCTAACAAATGAACTCAAAATCGTCCTTAGATATAAAAAGTATTGAATTTAAATGACATCGACTTAATTAAATCAACAAATCAAAGTCTAAAATAATTTCCACACCAATAACGTCTAAAACTATTTAATGCTTTGTCAAAACATTCAAACCCATTGATTTATATATTTACAACCAAACTCCCTCAAATACATAATTCTTTTTCATGTTCTTTTGAGCTTTCTATTTTTTCTCAACTCAGAGAAATCCTATTGGCCCCATTGTGGCTTATTATTCTTTTTATTACTTTAATTTTTTCTTGGGATCTTTTAAATGGTGTCTTTCAAGACTTGATTATTATTCACTCGCAACCCTTTCCTTGTTCATTCATCATTTTTTCATATTAAACAAATTCCTCACGGGCAAGGGTTCTTACATGCACAACTTTGATTGTCAAGTTTTATAGCATATAGTCCATTTTAAAGATAGGATTGAGATGGAAACACTTCGACCAACATGTGATAGACAAGTACAATAATCAAAAAAATCCATGCAAGTGTGCATTAAAGAAAATAATGAGTCAAACATGTAGAAAGTAATATCAAATCTCATTTTAATGACTCCAAACATTATAAAGTACATGGATGAAATGATGTATCATCCCAAAATATTGTCGAATACTCACATGGATATGGAATGATGTTGTGAATTGATCATCCTAAATGTCCATCCATAAATGGTGTAAACAAAATACAAAACTTTTTTTGTCTTTTTCTAAAATTTTATCAAAATGCAATCTTTTTGGCAATTTTCAATTTTTTCTCAAAAAAATAGAAAATCTTTTTGTATTTTTCCAAAAATTTTCAAAAATAATAATATTTTTGGTTTTTCAAAAAATATATCAAAATGGAAAAAAACAAATACAGTAGTGGTACACATTAGCAATAGGCATAAAATCTCATCATGAAAATCATCCTATGCTAGTAAATAACTTTAAACCTCAACCGTTAGGTGCGGTGGAGTTTTCGAAAGATGGTCACATCCTATAAAAAACATCCATCAATTCATGTGAAGTCTTGACCAAAAACTTTACTTTCTCCCTAATATGTGAAAATTCTCTCATGTAATAATCTGGAGCATCATGCGTGGAGGGGGTGTGGAAACACGTGGCAAAACTTTATGTGACACAATACCCAACTTAAAGCAAAATTTGCTAAGGTGTCCTCTCCTTTTGAATTGCATGCAAAAATACACAGACCTAGGAATACTGTAAGGACACAAATTTTCAATTGAATCCATATGTAGTTTTGGCTCAATTCCGGACAAAAACATTTATTCATAGGAAAGTATGTAATTGTAATACTCTCAAGCCTATGAAGTGTTTGTTGAAGACGTAGCGGCAAAGAATATAAAGCTTCATCAAAATGCCGGTTTGCGTGCCTCGTTTCTACGTCATCAACTATGGTTCCATGCTTTCAAGGTATGAATGCAATTATGTTTATATAGGAGCTTGGAACAAAGTTTAGTGGGTGTTAGGTTTAATTAAAACTGTGTTTTACTTTCAGAAAAAATTAATTAGAACTTTAAAAATAAAGTATATAAAGTTTCTGGGCCAAAAATCGAATTTTGTAAAAAATTCTGGAAGTCGTTCGAAATGTCGTTCGAACGAACTTGTTCGTTCTAACGAGGTTTCCAACGAGATTCTAACGAATTCCATACTGGTCTATCGTTAGAAGTCTCGTTCGAACGACAGTTCGTTCGAACGAAATGTCGTTCGAACGAGCTGTCAGGCGGGAACAATTTTTAGGCAGTTTTTGGCAGTTTTGCACCCACTTCCCCACTTGGTTTTTAACCACCTTTTACAGACTTTAATAGGTGCGGGAATGAAATTTTCTAAACTAACATTTCCATAACTTTTCATTCTAGTTTATCTCTTATAGAGAGTTTGAAAGCAAAAATGGTTTAGGAAAATGTTCATGTTTTGAGTGAGATTTTTAGAGAAATATTTTCATCACTCTAGTGTTTACACCCAATTGAATTTATTCCAAGTTCATATATACTTATCAATTGGGTGTAGTTTGGCACCGGTTTATCTCTACCGAATTCAAGAAGAGAAGTTTTGGTTTGCTTCTACATCCATCAAAGAAGAAGACGTTTTCTTGTGTTTCTACCCACTTGGAGAAAGGCTCCTTGCTCGGGTGACGGTGACCATATAAAGTCCTATCGGTGGATTCCGAGACCGCGGTGGTGTTCCAAGGTTATCCGCTAGGAAGAAGTTTCTACGAGAAGAAGCGTCGAGGCTTGAGAGGGATCGAGTCAGTCGTTGTTAGTCTATCTGTCTTGTAAGTATAATTCCGTATCTAGTGGATTTGTGGCTAGGGCCGTCCGAGGTTGTTTCCCGTCTTGGGTTTTTCCTCGTACATCGCGGCGTAGTGTGATTGGTTTATTTTATCTTGCATAAATAACGTAGAACGCATGCTTAGACTAATTCAAGATAAAATTCGGTTTATTTATCACACTCAATTTAATTTGGACTTATTTTAAATGTTGGGTAATGTATAATTAATTCAAGTCATTTACTAAAATTTGGTTTCGCCTAATTTGCTAATATTGATAAATATGTCTTAGGCAAATTCTAGGGCTTGGATTAATGAATCGGTTTAAGTGAATATACTAATTGCTTAATTTTATTTCACTCAGTTTAATTTTAATTTTATGTCTTAGGCAAATTTGTTGTTTGTTTGTTTAGAGTTGAACCATCACCTATCGCTTCCGCATTAATTTAAAAGGAAATTATATTTTAATTGAGACAATCAACCTCCGGGGTCTTTCAAATTGGTATCAGAGCCAAAGCGATAAATTATTTCGTTAACGATCTTTTTAAATAATTTTTGGCTAAAATGGATTTTTCCCCATTTTCAAAATTTCCTATTTTCGATGGTTCAAACTAAGCGTATTGGAAAGCGCGAATGAGATCGGCACTAAAATCTATCGACGAGAGAGTTTGGATGTCTGTTGTTAATGGGTGGTCCCCACCAACTTATTTAGTTGAAAATGAACGTGTTATCAAACCCGCCGATAGATGGACTGAAAATGAGTTTAAACTTGCTAATTTCAATTCCCGTGGTTTAAATGCCTTATTTAGCGCTCTCACACCAGATGAATTCCGCCGTATTATGACGTGTGAAACCGCTAAAGAAGCTTGGGATATTTTACAATTAACTCATGAAGGAACTAGTGTCGTTAAAGCTTCAAAACTCCAAAACCTCAACACTCAATTTGAAACTATAAAAATGAATGAAAAAGAAATTTTTGATGAATTCTATGCTAGACTTTCCGATATTGTTAATTCATCTTTTAACTTGGGAGAGAAAATACTTGACGAACGTGTTATAAAGAAAATTTTAAGGTCCCTACCCGATAGATTTATTCCAAAGGTGACTGTTTTAAATTCTTTACCAACTTTAGCCTCTACGAAATTAGAAGAGCTTGTAGGTGATTTACAAACCTATGAACTAGATAGGTTTCCCTCTAAACCTGAAAAGAAAATCGAAAAGGGTGTTGCTTTAAGAGCCCGAAAAGAGGTCAAACAAGTAGTAGAGAGCGAGAGTGATAGTGACTCGGAAGACATGGCTTTATTTGCTCGTAAATTTAGAAAATTTCTTAAAATTAACAAAGATAAATTTAAAAATGATTTTAAGAAATTTGATACTTCTAAACATGATAAAAGCGAGAAGTTTTCTAAAGCCGAAAAGATCCCTAAACCTAGTAATGAAAATTTAGATAGGGACGAGTCTAATAAGTGTTTTGGTTGTGAAGGTTATAGCCATAGGGCTTATGAGTGCCCCACTAAACTAAGGAAAGAAGGTAAGCGACCCATTTCATATAATACGACCCTTAGTGATAGTGATAAGGAAGAGAAGCCCGATTCCCCCAATAAGAAAAATTTTGTGGCTTTTATGGCTATTCATGTTAGTGATAGTGAGAACTCATCGATTGATGAAACGATAGCACATGCCACTTCCAAGGTCATTGTACATAATTCTCTTGTTTTTGATGATAGTGAGAGTGAAGAAGAAAGTGAGAGTGAAAATGAAGAAGAGGTTAATGTGAGTGCTTCAAAATGCTTTTCAAGAGCTTTATAAAGAATCTATTAAATTGAAAAGAGCTAATTTGAAGTTAGAAGCTAGTTTAAGAGAAAGTGTCAAGATCATTGATGAAAATGTTTTAATAGAAGACCTTAGGACACATGTGAGGACTCTTCAAGAGAAGCTTGAATATGTAGAAGGCGAAAGAGATAGCCTTAGGGGTTTAATGGAATCCTTGAAAAAGGAGCTTCTTGCTTTTGAAGAGCAAAATGTTTTACTAGAATCTAACATTGTAGAATTGGAAAATAAATTAAAAGATTCTAGTAATGTCAAATTTGATTTGGAATGTCGTTCAGAAAAACTAGATAAAATGTTAGGAACGGTCCAAATTAAAAATGACACTTGTGGTTTAGGCTTCAATACTTGTAATGAATTTACTCATAATGCCCAAACCAATGTTTTAAGAGAATCTACTAGGAATACATTTAGAGATCATTCCTTAAGTAAATCTTTTCGACATATTCTCACTTGTACACATTGTGGTCGAAAAGGTCATCTTAGAAAATTTTGTTTTGATCTTAAACGAATTTCTAGAAAATCCCAACGCAATGCATCAAATGTTTTTAATATTCCTATACCCCAAGATAATCATTCTTCATTAATTTGGGTTAGGAAATCCGACTTGGTTGCCTTACAAAATAGGGTTGTTGATTCTCATTTACTTTCACATGCTTCCTCCCTTGATAAATCTAAAGGATGAATGTGTTAGTGTTTGCATACTTTAGCGTTTGTACTTTATGCTATATTCACATGCTAAATGTATGCTTGTTTAGTCAATTTTCTAGTCATTGCTTTATTTGATATCACATGCTAGAAATTATGACTTGTTTATCTTTTTGTATTATATTTTGTGTTTGAATTAATTGAAAAATATAAAAAGATTTTTTGTTTATCATTTGTGTTTTATTTATTTCATTTAAGATTAATGAAAAATACAAATGATCTTTATTTGTCCTTTTGAGTAAATATTTATTTTTGATTAAAAATGTTAAAAACTCAAAAAGATTTTATTTTGTGTGTATTTTTAGTTTGACACACCTTATGTGGCATATACTTGTGTTTGAATCCCTCCTTTAACGCTCCCATGTGGCTAGAACTTTTGGTTTAGATTTTCAATCCTTAAAACGTTCTTTACCATGCTTTAAATGGAGTAGTTGGATTTTGTGTTGTTTAAATGGATTCTATTTTTATATGCCTCTTTCCACACATGCACGAGATCTTTTGAAATCTTAATGTCACATGTTATATTTGAGCTTTTTGAGGTGTTCTCCTACCAATCTAGTCATCTACATATCTATGACCTAGGAGGACCAGTGCATGTCAAAATCCGTTGCATGTGAGATTTGTGTGAAAAATGAAAACATGATAAAAAATAAATGTGCACGGGGAAGGGCTCCGAAAGGATTAAGTGATCCTTTGCGATAGTAAGCCACCGTTTGAAAAGGACCTAAAAGAAATACGTGGTCCAAAGGCCTAAAAACAGAATATTTGGCATTAAAAAGAAAACAATTGCCTAGGCCTATGTTTGTTTGATATATTCATTTCAAAACAAAAGAATATATATGCTTATTGAGGGAGAATTGGATGGTATATCAACGGTTTGCACAATGTCCGTTTATCCTAGTTGTCTTTAATGTCATGACTCTATTTGGTTTGTAGAATCATCATCATGCTAGACTTGTATGCATTGTGTATGTTTGTTCATTGAGTTCAATCTTCATATTGTCACATGAGGTTATATTTACATGTGATGAAGTTTACAATCAAATGAGAACTCCGTGAATGTTTATTAAGTGTTTGGGTCTAAATTTAATTGTTGCTAGTTCACACCCCAACACTTACGTTTCCATATGACACATTTTTGCCATACGAGTGTGCAAACTTATTGTATTTTGTGTTATATGTGTGTTTATATATATATATATATATGCAAGTACTCTATTGGTATATTTATAATATATATATATATATATATATATATGATATTTGTTTGTCTTTTCCTTGCTTTTATTGCCCATATGCTTTCATGTCTTATCACTTTAAGCTTCCTGTGCCTATTCCTGAACAAAAAGGGGGAGAATGATGATAGGGGGAGAAATGGTATCTAATCCTATTACTGTCGTATCTTCGTTTGGGGGAGATTTATCTTAGGGGGAGACGTCTTTCTAAGTAGGTCATGTGTTTGAAAGGGGAGAATTAATTTAGGGGGAGTAATTTAATTAATTGCATTTATATTTTGATATTCCCTATGCATTTGATGAGTTTGCTTAAGTGTGCAGGATTTCTTCTAAAGCGGCATTGTTTAATGGTAAAGCGTTTGATCCTTGGGTTGAGTCAAGTTTGGGCGGGTTATGTTTTGAGTCTAGTGAGCTCGACGGCCCTTTAGGATTTTTGTTTGGTTTTTGTCCCGGAATAGCCAAAGGGGGAGATTTGTAAGGACACAAATTTCCAATTGAGTCCATATGTAGTTTTGGCTCAATTCCGGACAAAAACATTTATTCATAGGAAAGTATGTAATTGTAATACTCTCAAGCCTATGAAGTGTTTGTTGAAGACATAGCGGCAAAGAATATAAAGCTTCATCAAAATGCCGATTTGCGTGCCTCGTTTCTACGTCATCAACTATGGTTCCATGCTCCCAAGGTATGAATGCAATTATGTTTATATAGGAGCTTGGAACAAAGTTTAGTGGGTGTTAGGTTTAATTAAAACTGTGTTTTACTTTCAGAAAAAATTAATTAGAACTTTAAAAATAAAGTATATAAAGTTTCTGGGCCAAAAATCGAATTTTGTAAAAAATTCTGGAAGTCGTTCGAAATGTCGTTCGAACGAGTTTTTCGTTCGAACCAGGTTTCGTTCGAACGAGTTTGCCAACGAGTCTAAACTGGTCTGTCATTCGAAATGTCGTTCGAACGAACTTGTTCGTTCTAACGAGGTTTCCAACGAGATTCTAACGAAGTCCATACTGGTCTATCGTTAGAAGTCTCGTTCGAACGACAGTTCGTTCGAACGAAATGTCGTTCGAACGAGCTGTCAGGTGGGAACAATTTTTAGGCAGTTTTTGGCAGTTTTGCACCCACTTCCCCACTTGGTTTTTAACCACCTTTTACAGACTTTAATAGGTGCGGGAATGACATTTTCTAAACTAACATTTCCATAACTTTTCATTCTAGTTTATCTCTTAGACAGAGTTTGAGAGCAAAAATGGTTTAGGAAAATGTTCATGTTTTGAGTGAGATTTTTAGAGAAAAATTTTCATCACTCTAGTGTTTACACCCAATTGAATTTATTCCAAGTTCATATATACTTATCAATTGCGTGGAGTTTGGCACCGGTTTATCTCTACCGAATTCAAGAAGAGAAGTTTTGGTTTGCTTCTACATCCATCAAAGAAGAAGACGTTTTCTTGTGTTTCTACCCACTTGGAGAAAGGCTCCTTGCTCGGGTGACGGTGACCATATAAAGTCCTATCGATGGATTCCGAGACCGCGGTGGTGTTCCAAGGTTATCCGCTAGGAAGAGGTTTCTACGAGAAGAAGCGTCGAGGCTTGAGAGGGATCGAGTCAGTCGTTGTAAGTCTATCTGTCTTGTAAGTATAATTCTGTATCTATTGGATTTTTGGCTAGGGCCGTCCGAGGTTGTTTCCCGTCTTGGGTTTTTCCTCGTACATCGCGGCGTAGTGTGATTGGTTTATTTTATCTTGCATAAATAACGTAGAACGCATGCTTAGACTAATTCAAGATAAAATTCGGTTTATTTATCACACTCAATTTAATTTGGACTTATTTTAAATGTTGGGTAATGTATAATTAATTCAATTCATTTACTAAAATTTGGTTTCGCCTAATTTGCTAATATTGATAAATATGTCTTAGGCAAATTCTAGGGCTTGGATTAATGAATCGGTTTAAGTGAATATACTAATTGCTTAATTTTATTTCACTCAGTTTAATTTTAATTTTATGTCTTAGGCAAATTTGTTGTTTGTTTGTTTAGAGTTGAACCATCACCTATCGCCTCCGCATTAATTTAAAAGGAAATTATATTTTAATTGAGACAATCAACCTCCGGGGTCTTTCAAATTGGTATCAGAGCCAAAGCGATAAATTATTTCGTTAACGATCTTTTTAAATAATTTTTGGCTAAAATGGATTTTTCCCCATTTTCAAAATTTCCTATTTTCGATGGTTCAAACTACGCGTATTGGAAAGCGCGAATGAGATCGGCACTAAAATCTATCGACGAGAGAGTTTGGATGTCTGTTGTTAACGGGTGGTCCCCACCAACTTATTTAGTTGAAAATGAACGTGTTATCAAACCCGCCGATAGATGGACTGAAAATGAGTTTAAACTTGCTAATTTCAATTCCCGTGGTTTAAATGCCTTATTTAGCGCTGTCACACCTGATGAATTCCGTCGTATTATGACGTGTGAAACCGCTAAAGAAGCTTGGGATATTTTACAATTAACTCATGAAGGAACTAGTGTCGTTAAATCTTCAAAACTCCAAAACCTCAACACTCAATTTGAAACTATCAAAATGAATGAAAAAGAAACTTTTGATGAATTCTATGCTAGACTTTCCGATATTGTTAATTCATCTTTTAACTTGGGAGAGAAAATACCTTCACCCTCACTCTCATACGAAACACTCAAATTATCATCCTCGAGGCTCTCATGTGCATAAGTATCCTCATTATCGTGTGACAAACTAGATGTTCTCACGTGACTAGCTAAAGATGAAACACACATCCCATGTGAAGATTCATTCCCGAAATCCTTCACCTCTTCCTCACTATCACTAAGAGAGGTTGGCATCGCAATCTTCTTGCCCTTTCTCTTTAGCTTAGTGGGACATTCAAATGCCCTATGCCCCGTACCCTCACATCCAAAACATATATCCTCTTCCTCTTTCTCTTTATATTTCTCTTCACTACACCAAACTGGGAGAATGGTCACAAATTTTGTCCCTGACCATTGGACGTGGCTCGCAGATTTGGTCCGTGCCCAAATCGGGCATGACTATATTCGCTGGTGATAGCCCATATCCCTAACCACAGTACTGGTCATGGATTCTATGGGTCATGGATTGTGGTTGTGAATACTAGTCATGACCCAATCTCACACCTGGTCATGTCTTTGGGCCGTGACCCATCCTTCAATTTACACAAATGTTCACTAAAAGGGTCACGACTCAAAGCCATGACCAACCCTTAGGCGTATGAAAATGGTCACAGACATTGTCATGGTCGAGGACCATGACCCACACTTTCGTGTTATTAGATTGGTCATGACCCTAGGCCATGACCCCATTTATGCGTGATAAAAAAAATAGGGTTGTTCATGGATTATGTCCGTGACCATTATTTAATATATCAAAAAACCATTTGGGCAAAATTTTATCTATTTTCTGGACATTTTAAAACCTGTATAATGTAACCCCGCATGGCCATAATGCTAAACAATAAATTATAAAAGCCCGCGTGGTCGAGGGACCCCCGATTTGAGAGTACGATGATATTATGAAATTTGGTCCATACTCTCAAATCGTGGGTCCCATGTCCATGCAGTCGGTTCCTACAAGATATGTTAATTCCGTGGGAGGTGTTGGCGCTGCTCACAGGGCCGTTTGGGGGGTGATTCATGGTTTTGCCCGCTGATGACATATTTTCAAGCCTAAGTGTGGATATTCTAAAATATGGGACATGCTCTCAAACTGTGGGTCCTATGGACTTTTGATCGGTTCTTATGAGCGACATTGGTCCCATGGGAGGAGTTGGCTCTGTTCACGGGCCGTTTGGAGGGTGGTTGGTGATTTCGCCCTCTGATGGCACGTTTTCAGGCCTAAGTGTGGATATTCTAAAATTTCATGGGTCTCGTGACCACATGGTCAGTTCTTACGAGCTACCTTGGTCCCATAGGAGGTGTTGGCACTGCTCACGGGACCGTTTGGGGGGCGGTTCATGGTTTCATCCTCTGACGGCACGATTTAAGGCCTAAGTGTAGATATTTAAAAATTTGTCTCTTGCTATCAAACCGTGGGTCCCGTGGCCACGCAATCAGTTCCTACGGGCTACGTTGGTTTCGTACGAGTTGTTGGCACAGCTCACATGGATATTTGGGGGGCGTTACGTGATTTCTCTCTTGGTGACACGTTTTCAGGCCTAAGTGTGGATATTCTCAAAATTGGGTCGTGCTCTCAAATTATGATTCTCGTGACCACATGATTGGTTCCTACGAGCTACTTGGTCCCGTGCGAGGGGTTAGCGCCGCTCACTGGACCTAAGTGTGGATATTCTGAAATTTGGCCCGTGCTCTCAAAGCGTGGGTCCCGTGACCATAAGATCGATTCCTATGAGATAAGTTTATCCCGTGCAAGTTATTTATGCCGCTCACGAGGCCGTTTGGGGGGCATTACAGGGTTTCGCCTTCGGACGACACATTTTCAGGCCTAAGTGTGGATATTCTCAAAATTGGGTCGTGCTCTCAAAATGTGGATCTTGTGACCACGCGATCTATTACTACAAACTACGTTGGTCCCATGCGATGTGTTGGCACCGCTCATTGGGCCATTTGGGGGTGGTTCATGATTTCTCCCTCTGACAACACATTTTCAAGCCTATGTGTAGATATTCTCAAAATTGGGTCTTACTCTCAAATCGTGGGTCCTGTGGCCACGCGGTCGATTCCTATGGGCTACATGGGTCCTATGGGAGGTGTTAGCTCTAATCATGGGGCTGTTTGGTTGGTGGTTCATGGTTTCGCCCTCCGACGGTGCGTTTTCATGCCTAAATGTGGATATTCTAACATTTAGGTCGTGCTCTCAAACTGTGAGTCTTGTGGACTCGCAATCGGCTCCCATGACCTACGTTGGTCCCGTAGGAGATTTTGGTACCGCTCATAGGGCCGTTTGGGGGGTGCTTCGTGGTTTCACCCTCTACCAGCACGTTTTCAAGCCTAAGTGTGGATATTCTGAAATTTGAGTCGTGCTCTCAAATCGTGGGTCCGTGGCCACACGATCGATTCATACGAACTACGTTGGTCCCGTGGTAATTGTTAGCACCACTCACGAGGCCATTTGGGGTGGTTCATGGTGTTGCACTCTCATGGCATGTATTCAGGCCTAAGTGTGGATATTCTGAAATTTGGGTCGTGCTCTCAAACTGTGGGTTCTGTGGACTCACGGTCGGTTCCTATGAGCTACGTTTGTCGCATGGGACGTATTAGTGTTGATCACATGACCTCTTGGGTGGTGGTTGGTGGTTTAGCCCTCTTATGGCCCGTTTTCAGGTCTAAGTGTCGATATTCTAAAATTTGGGTCGTTCTCTCAAACTATGGGTCTCGTTGCTCGCAATCGGTTCCTACGAGCTACGTTGGTCCTGTGGGAGGTGTTGGCGTCGCTCATGGGTCCGTTTGGGGGGTGATTAGTGGTTTTTCCCTCTGACAGCATGTTTTCAAGCCTGTGTGGATATTCTGAAATTTGGGTCGTGCCCTCATATCATGGATCTCATGGCCCCACGTTCAGTTCCTACGAGCTACATTGGTCCCGTGGGAGGTGTTGGCACTGCTCACGGGGCCATTTAGGGGTTGGTTCGTAGTTTTGCCCTTTAACGGCATGTTTTCAACCCTAAGTGTGGATATTCTAAAATTTGGTTCGTGATCTCAAACCGTGGGTCCCGTGAACTCGCAGTCGATTCCTACGATCTATGTTGGTAAGGTGGGATGTGTTGGCACTGTTCATGAGGCCGTTTGGGGGGTAATTCATGGTTTCACCATCTGACGAAACGTTTTCAGGCCTAAATGTGGATATTCTGAAATTTGCGTCGTGCTCTCAGTGTGTGGACTCACGGTCGGTTCCTACGACCTATATTTGTCCCATCAGAGGTTTTGGCACCACTCATGGGGCCATTTGGCGGGTTCTTTATGGTTTCTCCCTCTAACAGCACATTTTCAAGCCTGATAGTCGATATTCAAAAATTTGAGTCGTGCTCTCAAACTATAGGTCCTGTAGCTACGCGATCGGTTCTTATGAGCTACGTTGGACCTGTGGTAGGTGCTGGCACCACTCAGGGGGCCGTTTGGGGGGTGGTTCATGGTTTCACCCTCTGGTGGCATGTATTTAGGCCAAAGTGTTGATATTCTAAAATTTGGGGTGTGATCTTAAACTATGGTCCCGTGAACTCACAGTCGGTTCCTAAGAGCTACATTGGTCCCATGGGAGATGTTAGTGCCGCTCACGGGGACATCTGGGTGGTGGTTCGTGGTTTAGCCCTCTAATGGCATATTTCAGGCCTAAATGTGGATATTCTAAAATTTGGGTCGCGCTCTCAAATCGTGGGTCTCGTGGCTCGCAGTCAGTTCCTACAAGCTGTGTGCGTCCTATGGAGGTGTTGGCACCGCTATTGTGGTCGTTTGGGCGGTGTTTCATGGTTTTTCCTTTTGATAGCACGTTTTCAAGCCTAAGTGTGGATATTCTAAAATTTGGGTTGTGCTCTCATATCATGGGTCCCGTGGACACATGATCAGTTCCCTCGAGCTACGTTGGTCCCGTAGGAGGTGTTGGCGCAGCTCACGGGGCCGTTAAGGTGGTGGTTCATGGTTTTGCCCTTTAATGGCATGTTTTCAAGCCTAAGTGTTGATATTCTAAAATTTGGTTCATGCTCTCAAATCATGGGTCCCGTGGACTCACAATCAGTTCTGATAGCACGTTTTTAGGCCTAAGTGTGGATATTTTGAAATTTGGCCCGTGCTCTCAAACTGAGGGTCCTCTGGCCACACGATCGGTTCTTACAAGCTACATTGGTCCCATACGGGTTATTGGCACCGCTCATAGGGCTATTTGGGGGGCGTTATAGGGTTTCGCCTTCAGACAACACGTTTTCGGGCCTAAGTGTGGATATTCTCAAAATTAGACGGTGATATCAAATCATGGGTCCCATGACCACTCGATCGGTTCATACCAGCTACGTTATCCCCATGCGAGGCGTTGGCTCCACTCTCGGGGCCGTTTGGGGGATGGTTCGTGGCTTCACCTTCTGATGGCACGACTTGAGGCCTAAGTGTTGATATTCTCAAAATTGGTCCGTACTCTCAAATCGCTAGTCCCGTGGCCACGCGATCCATTCCTAAGAGCTACATTGACCCCGTGTGAGGTATTAGCACCGCTCATGGTGCCGTTTGGGGGTGCTTTGTGATTTCACCCTCTGTCAGCACGTTTTCAAGCCTAAGTGTGGATATTCTATAATTTGGGTTGTGCTCTCAAACTGTGGCTCCCGTGGCCTCACGATCGGTTCCTATAAAGCTACGTTGGTCCTGTGGTAGGTGTTGGCGCTAATCACGGGGCTGTTTGGTGGGTAGTTCATGGTTTGTCCCTCTGATATCATGTTTTTTAGGCCTAAGTGTGGATATTCTAAAATTTGGGTCGTGCTCTCAAATCGTGGGTCTCGTGGACTCAAAATAGGTTCCTAGGGGCGACGTTGGTCCCATGAGTGGTGTTGGTTCCCGTCACAGGGTTGTTTGGGTGGTGGTTAATGGTTTCGCCGTATGACAGCGCATTGTCAGGCCTAAGTGTGGATATTCTAAAATTTTGGCCGTGGACTCGCGATTAGTTCCTACAAGCTACGTTGGTCTCGTGGGAGGTGTTAGCGTCCCTCATGGGGCCGTTGGCAGAGTGCTTCATTGTTTCACCCTCTAACAGCACGTTTTCAACCCTATGTGTGCATATTCTAAAATTTGATCTGTGCACTCAAATCGTGGGTCCCATGGCCACGCAATCGGTTCTTACCATCTACGTTTTCTCCTTGGTAGGTCTTGGCACCACTCACGGGGCCGGTTGGTGGGTGGTTCATTATTTCTCCCTCTGATGGCATGTTTTTAGGCCCAAGTGTGGATATTCTAAAATTTGGGTCATGCTCTCAGACCGTGGGTCCCATGGACTCGCGGTCGGTTCCTACGAGCTATGTTGGTCTCGTGGGAGGTGTTAGCACCACTCATGGGGCCGTTTACGGGGTGTTTCATCATTTCGCCCTCTAATAACACGTTTCAACCCTATGTGTGGATATTCTAAAATTTGATTTGTTCTCTTAAATCGTGGGTCCCGTGGCCACATGATCGATTCCTACGGGGTACGTTGGCACTTGGTAGGTATTGGCACCACTCACGGGGCCGTTTGGGGGGTAATTAATGGTTTTGCCCTATGATGACATGTTTTGAGGCCTAAATGTAGATATTCAAAAACTTGGATCGTGCTCTCAATCTGTGGGTCCCGTGGACTCGCAATCAGTTCTTATAACCTACGTTGGTCCCGTAGGAGGTTTTGGCGTCTCTCATGGTGCCGTTCGGGGGGTGCTTCACGGTTTCACCCTCTAACAGCATGTTTTCAAGCCTAAGTGTGGATATTTTGAAATTTGAGTCATGATCTCAAACCGTAGGTCCCGTGGCCATGCGATCGATTCCTATAAGCTACGTTGGACCTGTGGTAGGTGTTGGAACCACTCATAGGGCCGTTTGGGGGGTAGTTCATGGTTTCGGCCTCCGACGGCATATATTCAGGCCTAAGTTTGGATATTCTATAATTTGGGTCGTGCTCTCAAACTGTGGGTCTCATGGACTCACGGTCGGTTCCTAAGAGCTATGTTTGTCCCATGGGAGATGTTAGTCCCCCTCACGGGGATGTTTGGGTGGTGGTTCGTGGTCTAGCCCTCTAACGGCGTGTTTTCAGGCCTAAGTGTGGATATTCTGAAATTTCAGTCCTGCTCTCAAACTGTGGGTCTCGTGGCTTGCGGTCAGTTCCTATGAGCTACGTGTGTCCTATGGGAGGTGTTGGCACCGCTCATGGGGTCGTTTGGGGGGTGCTTCATGGTTTTACCCTCTGGCCGCATGTTTTTAAGCCTAAGTGTGGATATTCTAAAATTTGGTGTGTGCCCTCATATCGTGGGTTCTGTGGACACACGGTCAGTTCCTACGAGCTATGTTGGTCCCGTAGAGGTATTGGTACCGCTCACGGGGCCATTTAGGGGGTGGTTCATGGTTTTTCCCTCTAACGGCATGTTTTCAAGCCAAAATGCGGATATTCTAAAATTTGGGTCGTGCTCTCAAACCGTAGGTGATGTGGACTCGCGATCGGTTCCTACGAGCTACGTTGGTCAAGTGGGAGGTGTTGGCACTGCTCACAAGACCATTTGGGGGGTAATTCATGGTTTCACCCTCTGTCAACACCTTTTCAGGCCTAAGTGTGGATATTTTAAAATTTAGGTTATGCTCTCAAACCGTGGGTCCTGTGGACTCATAGTCGGTTTCTATGAGCTACGTTGGTCCCATTGGAGGCGTTGGTTACAATCATGGGGCCGTTTAGGGTGTGATTCATGGTTTCTCACTCTGACGGCAGGTTTTCAGGCCTAAGTGTGGATATTTTAAAATTTGGACCATGCTCTCAAACCGAGGGTCCCGTGGACACATGACCGATTCTTATGATCTACGTTGGTCCCGTGCGAGTTGGGCCTGTTTGGGGGGAGTTATAGGGTTTCTCCGTCGGATGGCACATTTTTGGGACTAAGTGTGGATATTCTCAAAATTGGGCAGTGATCTCAAATCGTGGGTCCCATGACCACGTGATCGGTTCTTACGAGCTACGTTAGCCCCGTGCGAGGTGTTGGCTCCACTCACGGGGCCGTTTGGGGGGTGGTTAGTGGTTTCACCCTCTGACGACACGTCTTTAGGCCTAAGTGTGAATATTCTTAAAATTGGGTCGTACTCTCAAACCGCTGGTCCCGTGGCCACGTGATCCGTTCCTAACAGTTTTGTTGGTCTCGTGGGAGGTATTGGCACCGCTCACGGCACCGTTTGGGGGTGCTTCATGATTTTTCCGTCTGACGGCACATTTTCAAGCCTAAGTGTGGATATTCTATAATTTGGGTTGTGATCTCAAACCGTGGCTCTCGTGGCCTCGCAATCAGTTCTTATGAACTACGTTGATCTCGTGGTAGATGTTGGTGCCAATCACGGGGCCATTTGGTGGGTAGTTCATGGTTTGGCCCTCTGATGCATGTTTTTCAGGCCTAAGTGTGGATATTCTAAAATTTGGGTCGTGCTCTCAAATCGTGGGTCCCGTGGACTCACAGTCGGTGCTTAGGAGCTACATTGGTCCAGTGAGACCACTCAAGGGGGCCGTTTGGGTGGTGTTTAATGGTTTCTCCCTCTGACGGCGCGTTGTTAGGCTTAAGTGTGGATATTCTAAAATTTGGGCCGAGCTCTCAAATCGTGGGTCCCGTGGACTCGTGGTCGGTTCCTACGAGCTACGTTGGTCCCGCGGGAGGTGTTACCACCGCTCATGGGGCCGTTGACAGGGTGCTTCGTCGTTTCACCCTATAACAGCACGTTTTCAACCCTATGTGTGGATATTCTGAAATTTGGTTCATGCACTCAAATCGTGGATCCCATGGCCACACGATCGATTCCTATGGGGTACATTGGCCCCTTGGTAGGTGTTGGCACAACTCACAGGGCCGTTTGGGGGGTGGTTCATGGTTTCGCCCTCTGATAGCATGTTTTTAGGCCGAAGTGTGGATATTCTGAAATTTGGATCATGCTCTCAAATTGTGGGTCCCATAAACTCGCGGTTAGTTCCTAAGAGTACGTTGGTCCCGTGGGAGGTGTTAATGCTGCTCACGAGGCCGTTTGGGTGGTGTTTCATGGTTTACCTCTTTGAGGGCATGTTTTCAGGCCTAAATGTGGATATTCTGAAATTTGGGTCGTGCGCTCAAACTATGGTCCCCGTGGACTCGTTGTCGGTTCCTACGAGCTACATTGATCCCGTAGGAGGTGTTGGCACCGCTCATGGGGCCGTTTGGGGGGTGTTTCGTGGTTTCGCCCTCTGACAGCACATTTTCAAGCCTAAGTGTGGATATTCTGAAATTTGGGTCGTGCTCTCATACAGTGGGTCTCGTGGCCTTATGGTCGGTTCCTACGAGCTATGTTTGTCCCGTGGGAGGCGTTGACGCTGCTCATGGGGCCGTTTGGTCGTGGTTTATGGTTTTACCTTCTAATGGCATGTTTTAAAGTCTAAGTGTAGATATTCTAAAATTTGAGTCATGCTCTCAAATCGTGGGCTCGTGGACTCGCGGTCAGTTCCTTCCAGATATGTTGGTCAGGTGGGAGGTGTTGGCACTACTTACGTGTCCATTTGAGGGGTAATTAATTATTTCGCCCTCTGACGACACGTTTTCAAGCCTAAGTGTGGATATTCTGACATTTGGGTTGTGCTCTCAAACCGTGGGTCTCGTGGACTTAGGATCGATTCCTATAAGCTACGTTGGTCCCGTTAGAGGTGTTAGCACTGCTCATGGGGCCGTTTACGGGGTGGTTCATCATTTCGCCCTTCGATAGGACATGTTTTGGCCTAAGTGTGAATATTCTGAAATTTGGTCCGTGCCCTCAAACCGTGGCTCTATGGCCGCGAGATCGGTTCCTACGAGCTTCGTGGGTCTTGTGACAGTTGCTAGCACTGCTCATTGGGTCGTTTGGTGGGCGTTACGAGGTTTCTCCTTTGGACGGCACATTTTCAGGCCTAAGTACGGATATTCTCAAAATTGGGTCATGATCTTAAATCGTGGGTCACGTGACCATGTGATCGATTCTGATGAGCTACGTTGATCCCGTGCGAGGTGTTGGCACCATTCACGGGGCTGTTTTGGGGGGTCATGGTTTCACCCTCTGATGGCATGTCTTCAGGCCTAAGTGTGGATATTCTCAAAATTAGGTTGTTCTCTCAAATCTTGGATCCCGTGGCCACACAATCTGTTACTAAGAGCTACGTTGGTCCCCTGGGTGGTATTAGCACCGCTCATGGGACCGCTTGGGGGGTGCTTCATGATTTCGCCCTCTGATAACAAGTTTTCAAGTCTAAGTGTGGATATTCAAAAATTTTGGTCGTGCTCTCAAATTGTAGCTCTTGTGGCCTTGCGATCGGTTCCTATGAGCTAAGTTGGTCCCGTGGTAGGTGTTGGCACCAATCACAGGGCCGTTTGGGGGTGGTTCATGTTTTGGCCCTCAAATGGCATGTTTTTCAGGCCTATATGTGGATATTATGAAATTTGGGTTGTGCTCTCAAATCGTGGGTCCCGTGGACTCATGGTCAATTCCTAGGAGCTACATTGGTCCCGTGAGAGGTATTGGTGCTAGTCACGGGGCCGTTTGGGTGGTGGTTTATGGTTTCGCCCTCTAACGGCGCGTTTTCAGGCCTAAGTATAGATATTCTAAAATTTAAGTCGTGCTCTCAAATCGTGCATGCCGTGGACTTGAGGTTGGTTCCTACGAGCTACGTTGGTCCCTTTAGAGGTGTTAGCACCGCTCATGGGGCCGTTTTAGGTGTGCTTCATCATTTCTCCCTCTAACAGCTTGTTTTCAACCCTATGTGTGGATCTTCTGAAATTTGATTCGTGCTCTCAAATTGTGGGTCCCGTGGCCATGCGATCGGTTCCTACTAGATACGTTGGCCCCTTGGTAGGTGTTGGCACCACTCACGAGGCCATTTAGGGGGTGGTTCATGGTTTCTCCCTTTGATGGCAAGTTTTTAGGCCCAAGTGTGGATATTCTCAAATTTTGTTCATGCTCTCAAACCGTGGATCCCGTGAACTCGCGGTCAGTTCCTAGGAGTACGTTGGTCCCGTGGAAGGTGTTAGTGCTGCTCACGGGACCGTTTGGGTGGTGGTTCGTGGTTTTCCCCTTTAATAGTGCATTTTCAGGCCTAAGAGTGGATATTCTAAAATTTGGATCGTGCTCTCAAACCGTGGTCCCCATGGACTAACGGTCAGTTCCTACGAGCTACATTAGTCTCGTGGGAGGTGTTGGCACAGATCATGGGGTCGTTTGGGGGGTGCTTTGTGGTTTCTCTCTCTGACAACACATTTTCAAGCCTAAGTGTGGATATTCTTAAATTTGGATCATTCTCTCATACCGTGGGTCCCTTGGTCACACGGTAGATTCCTACGAGCTACATTTGTCCCATGGTAGGTGTTGGCACCGGACATGGGGCCGTTTGGGGTGTGGTTCTTGGTTTTGCCCTTTAACGACAAGTTCTAAAATCTAAGTTTGGATATTTTTTAAATTTGGATCATCCTCTCAAACTGTGGGTCCCGTGAACTCGCGGTCGGTTCCTACCTGCTGTGTTGGTCAGGTAGGAGGTGTTGGCGCCACTCACGGGGCTGTTTGGAGGCTAATTCATGGTTTCACCATCTGACGGCACGTTTTTAGGCCTAAGTGTTGATATTCTGAAATTTGGTCTGTGCTCTCAAATCGTGGGTCTCGTGGACTCGTGGTCGGTTCCTATGAACTATGTTGGTCCCATTGGAGGTGTTGGCACCGCTCGTGGGGCCATTTTGGAGGTGGTTCATCATTTTACCCTTTGACAGCACGTGTTCTTGCCTAAGTATGGATATTCTAAAATTTGGTATGTGGTCTCAAACTGTGGATCCCGGGCCACACGATCAGTTCCTACAAGCTACGTTGGTCCCGTACGAGTTATTGGTGCCGCTCATGGGGCCCGTTTGTGGGGCATTATGGGGTTTCGCCTTCGGACGGTACGTTTACAGGCCCAAGTGTGGATATTCTCAAAATTTGTCCATGATCTCAAACCATGTATCATGTGACCACACGATCGGTTCTAACGAGCTACATTGGTCCCGTACTAGGTCTTGGTGCCTCTAATGGGGCTATTTGGGGGTGGTTCATAGTTATACCCTCTGATGGCACATCTTTAGGCCTAAGTGTGGATATTCTCAAAATTGGGTCGTAATCTCATACCGTGGGTCCCGTGGCCACACGATCAGTTCTATGTTGGTCCTGTGGGAGGTATTGGCGCTGCTCATTTGCAATTTGGGGGGTGCTTCGGGATTTCAGCCTCTGACAACACGTTTTCAAGCCTAAGTCTGGATATTCTTACATTTGAGTCATGCTCTCAAACTGTGAGTCCCGTGGACCCACGAACGATTCCTATGACCTATGTTGGTCCCGTGGGAGGTGTTAGCGCCTCTCACGTGGCCGTTTGGGTGGTGGTTCATAGTTTCTCCCTCTGATGGCATGTTTCTAGGCCTAAGTGTGGATATTCTGAAATTTGGGTTGTGCTCTCAGACCGTGGGTCCCGTGGACTCGCGATCAGTTACTAAGAGTTATGTTAGTCCCGTGAGAGGTGTTGGTACCGCTCACGGGGCCATTTTTGGGGTGGTTCATGGTTTTTCCCTCTGACGACACGTTTTTAAGCCTATGTGTGGAAATTCTAAATTTTGGGTCTTACTCTCAAACCGTGGGTCCCATGGACTCGCGGTCGGTTCCTATGAGCTACGTTATTCCCATTGGAGGTGTTCGCGCCTCTCACAGGGCCGTTTAGGGGGTGGTTCATGGTTTCGCCCTCTGGCGACATGTCTTTAGTCCTAAGTGTGGATATTCTAAAATTTGGGTCATGCTCTCAAATGCGATCGGGCCATTTGGGGGGTATTTATTGAATTATTTGCTTATCAAAAGAAAAAACACTTGTAAATATAATGTAGTTATAAGAAATTATGATCATACTCCTTAATAAACTACCACTTGTGTTATAATAATCGACAGGAACTCCAAAGCGCAAGCAGTAAAATGCTTATAAACTCCCAAAACATAACCCATAGAAAAACAAAGATGCATAAATGTTGAGCATGAACAATAACTAATAAGAATTCTTCTTTTTTGTAGTTAGCCTTGAAGCAGGCTTGCTTAAGCTTCTTTGTTCTTTCAGTGAGATCTAATTCTAGCACTAACTCCATCATTTTCTTGTTCTCTTCTAGCATTAGATGTATGGATCTCACTGAAAGAACTAAGAAACTTTGGGAGTTAGTGCCAGAATTGGATTTCACTGAAAGAACTAAGAAGCTTAGGCAAGCTTGCTTCAAGTCTAACTACAAGAAAAGAAGAATTCTTACCGGTTATTCTTCATGCTCAAAATTTGATGTATCTTTTGTTTTTCTATGGGTTATGTTTTGGGAGTTCATATGCATTTTACTCCTTGCGCTTTGGGGTTCATCTCGATTATTATAACATAGGTGGTAGTTTATTAAGGAGTATGATCACAATTTCTTATAACTACATTAGATATCGAAGGGTTTTTTTCTTCTCATAAACAAATAATTCAATAAATCAATAAAGCAAACAGTGTTCCTCATTTTTCCTGAGAAAAATATTATCCAACAACAAGCCAACAACCAATGATTATCTTGTACTTCTTCTAACATACTATCTAACAACAAGCCAACAACCAATAATTATCCCGTACTCCTTCTAACATACTATCCAACACGAAGCCAACAACCAATAATTATCCAACAAATGTATATGTATAGGAACATGTGGAAATCGAGTTGGGTCAGTTTAATTAAGCATTCATACATAAAATCAAATTATATTAAGCATTCGTAAAAGTAACTAAACATTCATACATCATAGTAAAGTGCTAATACAATGTCAATATCATAATAGGGTACAAATAAGAATGACAAGGATCAAATAATAGTTTGATACTCAATCTTCCTCTAAATCAACTAAAAGATCCTTCAAATTAGGGTTGTCATCAAGAGCTGATGGGAAATCTTTTAGAGCCGTTAAAGCATCCACTTGAGTAGTCATACCCTTTGGTGCATGCATAACAATAGATGAATTGACATCGTTTATGCACTTCGAGTAGAATACCTTATTTACGTTCTAAAAGGCACAAATAAAAGGCTTGTCGATTATGTGATCTTTACTCTTTAGCTTTGATAAATCTACCATAATAAGTTTGGAGTCAGGATCAACATTGCAAGCATTCATAGTATCCGCCACCTTTACCCAATCACAATAGAATACGGTTTTTGTGAAATCTAAGTAATCAAGTTCTAGGATTTGTTGGATTATCCCATAATAGGTTATCACCGTATTCTTTGGACTTTTATCGCCTTTGCTAGTGATACAGGTGGTTAAGGCTGAAATTGATATTCCACTATTTTTCATCAAAAGCTTTTCCTCATATGGATATGAAATGAAATCATAACAGTTGGTGCGGAATTTCTTAAACTCTTTTGCACGAAAACAAGGGCCTTTTGCTAGGCTTGCAAGCCTAGAAGAGACGTCACCACTTTTTAGAAGCTACATTTATCAATGAATTTTTATTAGAGCATATTTTAGTCACACGCGAATAAATAACCACACACATAAAATGTGAAATTTACCTCCTTTGATACCCATGCCCTAAAATCAATTACCGTGCAATTTCTCCTTTAATTTTAGGCAATTTCATTCTCGTACTTTCAACGGGTAAATTATAGAGTTTAGATCATAAAATATAAAATGCATATAATCAAAGAAGAAGGATTTACTAGATACTCACTCTCTCCAGTCTTCGATTTCATCTTGCGAATCGAAGACATAATGAGTTTCTTGTTCGTATTGTATATTTGTGATTTTCACCTCTTTGGGGTTCCCAAACAAAAATTCGTCCTCCAACTCATCAAGTTACTCGATCACACCTCCTCCATGAGGAGTGAACATCCTCACCTCTTGTTATGGCATATATTCCCTATGTATAACGATGATTCCTCAGTTACGTATTCTTTAACAATTGACCCTCCGATATACTGTGTATTCTTTACGTTATCTTTGAAGGTTTTCATCAAGCGCTCAAAAGGATACATCCAACGATACCTAGCGGGACCACATAATAAAGCTTCATCGCATAAATGCATAAGCAAGTGGATGCTGATATCGAAGAACGACGAAGGAAAATATTTCTCTAATATACAAACTGCCTCGGCTAAAGTTGATTTTGTAGCTTTAATATGCCTTATGTTTACCATTTTTACACAAATTAAGGTAAAACACAAACTCATTTGCATAATTTCCCGATTGATATCTTTATGATCAGAGAAGTAATGTCGAAATAACAAAGGGATTAATTAGATTATTACATGCCAGTCGCGAGACTTGCACTGTTTTAAGTCATTTTCTTGGTAGCTTACTACCCTACTTAAATAACCAGAATAACCCATTGGAGTCTTCAAGTTAAACAACGTGTCTAAGAGGATCTTCTTCTCACTAGTAGTCAAAGTGAGAGCGATTGGAGGGGTAGAAATTCTTCTTGTTGAAGGATCATTATTTAACCCGAGTTTATTCTTTATCTTCATATCCTGTAGATCTCGATGGGCCTTTTCTACATCTTTAGAATGAGATCCACCCAAACAAGTTCCTATTATATGTTCTGCAACATTCTTCTCTGTGTGCATCACATCAATTACATGCCTTACACGATGATCTTTCCAATACATCAAATCAAAAAATATTGAAAGCCTAGACCATGATTTTACTTTACTAGGGTCGTTAGGATCCCCCTAGCTTTACACTTTAGGTTTACAAACTTGGTGTGTTTACCTACATATCTATTCTCTGCAGTCGCCGCCGCCGCCTTCTCCTCAATATGCTGACCAAAAATTCGAGCAGGTGTCATGCGGCGCTCATTACTAATAGGATAAAATTTAGACTTGTCATTCCTAAAAGGGTGACTGATCGGTGCTCGTGATTGATCTGCGAGGGGAATGGAGAAGGAGGAAATTTTTGAGGAGGTAAGGGGAAATGGGGATGCATTGGAGGCTACAGGGACATACGATCGATTGAAATGAAAAGGGACATAATTTGTGAAACTTTTTATCATTCACGCCTCCCAATTCATTTCGAAGCCCCATTATATCCCCTTCAGTCCAAGAACGGCGTTCATCATTGGACGAAAAATTCTTATTAACAGAAGAAAGCTCATCCACGAGATGGGAGGCATGTTTGAATCTTGTTTTTGACATATTCGACCCCAAACCTCTTGTCCTCCCTCTATGGTCCTTCCCCAAGGTTTGTACTAGGGCATAATTGTCAATGTCATTGAACAGGATTGAAGCTGACTGACTACTGATAGACTCTATTAATTCTAGAGTCTTGGCCAAGAGAGGATGGAACTTATTATCTTTGTCTCGTCTTTCATTCACATACAAGTTGGCCCTATTCGGTGTCTTTCCTTCATCTGGGTTGCCTTTTATCTTGGTCGACCACTCGCTCTTCAAATGTTCGTAGAATTCAAGCTAAGTCGGTGGACATCAGTTTTTTGTCCCTATTCTGCTTGTTTTTCTCCCTTTGCAGCATTTTCGAGTCCTTCACCTCATTTTCCAAAAAATCATTTTATTGATCGATTGGCATCTCGACGTTCGAAGGGACTTTGCCTTTGAGTGCCAAAATATTGGAGCTCGATGCTCCCTTAGTAAAATGATTTTGCCTAAGTTTTCTCCGATATGTTCGGAGTTGTTCAGCAATCTGAGAAAAAAACTTATTTTTTTATTTTACCAAAAATGAAAACCGTTTGTTGAGTTGCTCATAGATGTCATCTTTAATAGCTTTATCTACGAGGTTCCAATTATCATCTCCTCCCACTCCCACATTCATTTTTGCTAAGGACAAACAATAGGCTTTAAATTGTTGAACGTGATTCTTATCCCCTGTGGGGTTATTTCCCAATAGAGAGAACCCAATGTGCTTCTTCTCAACTGACCCGGTAGTTTTAGGAGCGTTGGGAATGTTTGTTGGATTAATGGGAGTACCTCATTTACTATAACTCGGAGTAGTGGAGTGTATTTCTGGTGGAGATGTGTATTAGTCACCAATTGGTGATGAGAATTCTCCTTGTGATTGTGTCATGTCCTCGGTTGGAGCGTTGTTTCCATTATCGCTCGACATTATCTACAAAAATAATAAAAACACAATGCATATCTATAATAATAGATGAATAATTTCAAAGTTCAATATGAAATTATAACTAACAAAATAAATTATTTGACCATATATTATAATCTACCTGTTCATGGTAAGACTTTAATAAAAGTTCAATGTGTCTAATCTCCATCCAGTCGAGATTTGTTTTTAAAAACCTGTGGATTTTTGCATGTGGCCAATTAGGAGGAAGCATATCTATAATGGATGCATAGATGTTAGCGACATGAACTCGAAATCTCATACTCTTCGGCGTATTGGAAAGATTGAGTTTAACGTGTATATGTCGCGAGACATTGCAGTCTTCGACAATGCTCTTTGTACGTAATTATATCCATAAAGGGTGAATTTTTTTTCTTCCTTCTCTAAAAGCATAAGGAAGGTTGGTGCTCTATCGAGATTATGTACGCGAAAAATATATTGTATAGCTCCATCCCATCATTCTGGTAGGGAAAACAAAATACGATTAAACAGGTACTCTTGTTGGAGATGAACTCCACGCTTTACAAGGTAGTTAAATTGTTCGATCTTCCTATTCCCATACCAATAAACCGGAGTACCCACTAAATGAGGCTCATTAATGAAAGATGTATGAGTGCGGTCCAATTGCAACCTTCCCCACTCTTATAGCCATTTATTAGCATTGTGACTCATTTTTCGTGAGAAAAATGAATGAGGGCATGATCATGATTCCTATAAATAATGGCTCTAATGAATAATTAACTAGCTATTATAAACTATAGTTTGAATCCCCTGCACAAATACACACATAAATACACATATACACACAGAAATACACACATATATATACACACATACACACGTAAAGATATATGAATGTGATTGTGGAGTCACTTCGAGTCAAATAATTCCGCAACTGATATATCTTGTAATTGAAGCAGAGAACGGTACGCCGCAGGTCGCGAAAATATTTATGACCCGACCTTTGATTTCCTTCACACAACGATTACTTTCTCGCTCATATTAAGTCTTCTCTTTATAATAGAAATTCCCACCAACAATGTGACATTTCATAAGGAGAGCGAGGAATCAAACTATAGTTGTATAGCAAGCCTTACTTCCCCTCACTAAAAAAAAGAACTCCGCCATCTAAAATCAATAATAGGAAAACTTTTTATAGTTGTAAAAATCCAGGGCCCTGGTCCAAAGACTATCCAAACAAAACTCCAAATAAAATAGCGGAGCCACGTAGTCTCCCACAAATGAATCCCATATATTTGTGTGTATCTTACCGTTAGTTTATTAGGTTTTGAATACCTACTTTTGTCATTTAAGCCAATAATCCCTAAAACCAATCCTAACATCAACCCTAAAATTAACCTTTACAAACATTAGTCGTAAAATTAACCCTTACAAACATTAGTCATAAAATTAATCCCTTACAAACATTACCACAAAAACTAATCCTGAATTTAGCATCAATATTAAACTTAAACCAACATTAGTCATATATTTGTTTTTTATTTTTTTAGCATTAATATTAAAGGACATACATTGTTTTATTATATTTTTTATATTTCATCCCTAAACCTAAACCGACATTAATCATATATTTTTTTCTATAATACACACACACATACATTATACATACACATACACACATATATACACTATACACACATACATACACATATACAAATACACTCATACATATATACACACTGAAATACATACACGTACACACAAACATATATACACACTGAAATACACTGAGATTGAAATATTAGCTAAGAGATTGAAAGGCAGATTGAGATTGAAAGAGAGATTGAGAGCCGAAATCGCCAGAGAGGAGCAAAAAATCTCATGAGAGAGGGAAAATTTGGAGGGTTTAGGAATTTTTTAGGGAAATGAAAAGTTTGTCTGCGAATTGAGTATAAAGACCCTGGTCACGGCTTAAGATCGTGACCACATTAATTTTTATCACATCATCATGTAAATAATAAACTGATCACGGCGAGAAGCCGTGACTCGATTCCCATAATGGTCATGGTCAAAAGTTGTGGCTATATCAGTGTGGCATTGGTTTATGGTCATGGTCTAAGGCCGTGACCCTATCCAAGACTAGATTTGGAGGGAAACTTGCCGCCCTAATGGTCATGGTTGGATCACGGCTCATATCCGTAACTCACACGAGTCACGACTATTATCCGTGACCACATGTGAGATGATCCATTACCATACCACATAATGGACTTCATCATGCCTTTTTTGGGTATGGTCATGGCTATGGGTCGTCACCCCTTTTCGTGACTATTTGCCCAGTTTGGTGTAGTGTCTTTCTCACTGCTCTCTTTCGCCTCATCTTGTTTTTTATTTTTCTCAAAAAATCTTTTACTGGAAGAATTTTCTTTTGAAAATTTGAGAAACTTTTTAAAAAATTTAGCAAGCATGGCCATATCAAAATCAAACTCGCCCTCAAACTTGGAATCACAAACTCTCATTTTCTTCTTTTTCTCTCTCTTGAACACTTCCTCTCCTTTCCTAGACTGGGCTCTAAGTGCTATCCCTTTATCCTTAGGCTTGACAGTGTTAGGAAGCATGTCAATTTCATATGTACGGAGGTCTCCTACCAGTTCTTCTAATTTAAGATTGCTGAGATTTTTTGAGGAATTCAAAACAGTCACTTTCGGGATAAAACGTTTAGGCAATGATCTCAAAATCTTTTTAAACACTCGTACATCAGGAATGTGCTCACCTAGATTTCAACTAGTGTTGACAATATAAGACGAATGTGCATAAAAGTCATCAAAACACTCCAATTCAAGCATGGTAATAGTTTTAAATTGAGTAGTTAATTTTTGTAATTTAGACTCTTTTACTGCAGTCGTGCCTTCAAGGGTAAGTTGTAAAACATCCCGAGCTTCTTTTGATGTAGTGCAAGTCATAATACATCGGAACTCGTCAGGGGTGATGGCTCCATAAATTTCACTTAGCCCACGATAATTAAAAGTTCTCCATTTAAATTCATCCTCAGTCCAGTCAGTCATGGGTTTAAGATTAGTGACATTATTAGCAGTGGCAGTGGGCGGAGTAACTCGCTCATCGATTACTTTTAAATGATATTTCATGCGGGCTTTCCAATATCCACAATTAGACACATCAAAAACTGGCAACCTGTTATATAAGTTTTCATTCCGAAACATTGCGAAATCATAAAATCAGATTTTTCAAAAAAAATCAATATCATAAAAATTTTGCGAAAAAAGGATCTCAGGGTAATTTGGTGAATCCTGCTTGGATACCAATTTGAGAATGCGATCTAATATCAATTGTAGGTGGATTCGCAAATTTCCAATTTTAGACATAGTTAACTAGATGTCAATTTTTTATCCAAATTAATTAAACCCTAACACATGCATCTAGGTGAATAAAATCAAGTCATCACAAAATAAATATTGCTGACACACAGATTTCAGAAGAAGAAAAAAACTTTGCGTATAAACCTTTGATTTCACTACTGTGGGTACCTGAATTTTCCATCATGGGCCCAGACGAGTAGCCTAATAAAAACGTCCCAAAGTCCGAACCCTTCGCACCTTAACTAAATTCAGTTATGACTTAGTCTTGTCCTAGAATCTCGTACAGAGATATTCCAGGAGAGAAATATGGACGTGGGGGAGTCCAACACCCCCACTCCCCAAAGATAAATATGTATATAATAAACCCTAAGCCTGGGGAAAGAAGCACGCACTGTATTCTCTATAAATTCTCCCCGGAGTATATAGAAATAATACTGATTGCACCACCGTGGACGTAGGCATTCTTACTGAACCACGTACATACTGTGTTGTGTGATTGGAATTTTATATTCTTTATTTTCCTTGGTGATTACGCTTTTCTTATTTATTTCTGTTGAATATAATTATCACCACAATTGGCGCCGTTTGTGGGAACGTTTGTCTTCCTTGAGAAAGGCCACACCAATAAAGAAGTTTGAAATGTCTGGTCACAGAAGTAATGCCCCTCAAGCAGGAGATATCCAAGAATAACCTGCTCCTCGCACGATCAGATCTGAAGTTCGGAGTTCAGATTTGAGGGCTCGCCCAGAGGGACAGCCTCAAAGGAAAGCCAAGGATCAACAGAGTCCACACAAATCTCCAGACTGATTGATGCTTATGAGGCAAGGCTCCAAGAGCAAAGGGAGTCCGCTCGCAAGCAAGAGCCTGAGAATGCTCACCTAAAAAAGAAATTAGAAAGGATGGAGAAAGAGCTCCATCGCAGCACTAGACGACATCCATACCTCACTCCTAGCCATCAGGAGAGCAAGTCTCGCAGCCGAGGAAGGAGCCCAAGGCGTGGATCCCAAAAGAGTAGGAAGCACAAGTCAAGAGACGACTCTCTCGAGCATTAGCGACCGACTCGCCATTACAGGAGCCCAGCTCGCAGTAATGAGAACATACGAAATTTGGTCCGAAGGGAGATGGACCAACACCTAGCACACCGCGGCGCAAGATCGACAAGGGAGCTTGCTAGATGAGCTCTCAAGACCCAGATGAAATCCCCTTTCTCAAGGGAGATAGAAGAAGAGGAAGCCCCCAAGAAATTTTTTATTCCGAGATTCAAGATTTATGACGGAAAAACTGACCCCATTGATCACGTTAGGCAGTACAGGCAAGCCATGACTCTATGGAACCACCGGGATGCACTGATGTGCCAGATTGTTCCCTCGAGCCTGCATGATGTGGTGCAGAAATGGTTCAAAAGGCTCCCTCACAGGTCTATCAGGAGCTTTGAGTCCCTGGCCGAGCTCTTTACGGCCCGCATCATTACTAGTAACTCCCATACCAAAAGGATGGATGCTTTACTAATAATGAAAAAGACGCCTCAAGAGAGCCTCCGAGACTACGCGAATAGGTACTGATAGTTGTTTAATGAGGCCAGGACTGCTCGGAGCAGGTAGCAGTGGCCTGTTTTAAAATTGGGCTACCCAGCTCTTGCCTTCTGCACCAATCCCTGATGAAGAAAGAGGCCACAACCATCGACGACCTGATGGATCGCATCCAGAAGTATGCCAAAGTGGAGTATGTGACCCGCCTCAACACAGGGGAAAATGGTTGAACTAAGCTCTCTATCAAAGGCAACGACAAAGCTGAGAACCAGAAGAAAGGAGGCAAAAATGCGAGCAAGAATGGCTCCAAGAACGGAGGTAAGAACGATGTTTCAAAAGCATTTCAGGCAGTCAACACTGTCTTCAAAGAACCAATTTACAAAATTATGGCGAAGATCAAAGACGAGCCATTTATTACGTGGCCCAGAAAGATGGGAGGAGATCCCTCAAAGAGAAGCAACGCGCTGAGATGCGCTTTTCATAAAGAGGGAGGATATAAGACTAAGCACTGCAAAGCTCTTAAGTCTCACCTCGAAGAACTGGCCCAGTCTGGGCATCTGAACGAGGTTGTGGAGAAGAAGGCAGAGAAAATTATTGCCAATAGAGAAACAAGACCTGACAATGTACTCGAAGACGATGTTGTCCATGAATTTGCAGTAATTTATGGGGCATCTGATATAAAGCATATTCAAGGGAATTCAGCTCGGATGGAGGTAAAAAATCTTACAGTAGTAATGCAAGCTTTTCAGATCGATCTAGCAAAGACCCAATCAGGAAAGCGTCGGCGAGCATATGGCGTCGACTATAGCAAACATATCGTGTTCACAGATGAAGATCTGGTGGGAGTGAGAATCCCACATCATGATGCCTTGATCATTACGCTAAGGATAGCCAACTATGACATCGATAAGTTGCTCGTCAACCAAGGAAGCTCATCTGAGGTAATGTATCTCGACCTGTTCAGAAAATTGAAGTTGAGCGTCACCGACCTGAAGGAAGCCACTGTCCCTTTAGTTGGCTTCGCTGAAAAAGTGACTATTCCATTGGGAAAGATTGTGCTACCAGTAAGGGCAGGAAGTATCACAAAGATGATTGAGTTTTTGGTAGTCGACATTGACTCACCATACCAAGCTATCCTCGGTAGAGGATGGCTACATGCGATGAAGGCAGTCCCCTCGACCTACCATCAGAAACTCAAATATGTGACAGAGCGAGGAGAAATGGATACCCATGGCGATCAAGCGATGGCAAGAAGTTTCTTCACAGCGCCCATCCGCCCAAGACCAGAGAAGAAGGCAGAAAAGCCCAATGAGAAGGTCGAGGAACAAGAAGGACTGATACCCTCAAAATAACAGTTAAGGTACAAAAGACCCGGAGTGGAAGAGACCAGGTTCCTCCCCTCTGAGCTGGTCCTCAAAAACCTGGAAGAAGTTACAGCTGGTTTTAGCGAGAAGGACAGGATATTTTTTATTGGAGCTTCTCTCACGGGTCAAGAAAAGAAGGAATTGATGATTCTGTTGAGAAGCAGCGTAGATGTTTTCGCGTGGGAACCATACGAGCTACCTAGAATTGATTCCAGTGTGGTTTATCATCGGTTGCATATCAACCCCACATTCAAACCGATCACGCAGAAGGCACGACAAACTGTGCCCAAGAAGGCAAACACCGTAAAAAAAGAAGTTGAAAAATTATTGGATGCAGGATCCATACGGGAGAATCAATTTCCTAAATGGTTATCCAACCCGGTAGTAGTTCTAAAGAGTAACGAGAAATGGAGAGTCTGCATTGACTTCACTGACCTTAACGGGGCATGACCTAAGGATAGTTTCCCTCTCCCAATAATCGACCAATTGGTGGACGCCACAGTAGCTCACGAAAAAATGAGTTTTCTGGATGCATATTCGGGGTATCATCAGATCCCTCTGTATGCACCAGACCAGGACAAGACAGCATTCATCACCACCGTCGGATTATACTGTTATAAAGTCATGCCCTTCGGGCTCAAAAACGCAGGGGCAACCTACCAGCAGCTGGTCACCAAGATGTTCAAAGACCAAATTGGAGACACCATGGAAGTCTACATCGACGATATGCTCGTCAAGAGCAGGAACAAAGAAGACCACCTCTCGAACCTATCAAGAACCTTCGAAATCCTTAGGAAATACCGAATGAAGCTCAACGCGAGCAAATGTTCTTTCGGTGTCTAGTCAGGAAAGTTTCTTGGGTACTTGGTCAGTAAGAGAGGCATCGAGGCTAATCCAGACCAGATCAATGCAATCAACAGGGTGCAGCCCCCTCGCACAATACGGGACGTACATAAACTCATCGGCATGCTCGCAGCCTTGAATCGTTTCATCTCGAAGTCCTCTGAGAAGTGCAGACCATTATTCTAGATCTTAAAGGGAAATAAGGCAGTAGAATGGAATCAAGATTGCTCGTAAGCATTGGACGAGCTCAAAGCTTATCTTAGCTCACCACCCCTGCTCATCATACCTCAAGAAAGGAATCCCTTGTACTTATATCTCATCGTTTCCAGCCACGCCGTCAATTCTGTACTGGTATGCGAGAAAGCATGAATTCAGCACCCCGTTTATTATGCAAGCAAGACCTTATTAGATGCCAAGCATCGGTACCTACCACTAGAGAAGCTCGCCTTTGCACTCATAGTAGCTTCGAGAAAGTTGAAGCGCTACTTTGAATCTCACACTATCATCATCCTTACATCAAACCCCCTTAAAGCAGTCCTGCAGAAAGTGGATTTATCAGGCAGACTGACTAAATGGTCGGTCGAGCTTGGACAATTTAACATCCAGTTTCAACCAAGGAATGCAATCAAAGGGCAATCCCTTGTTGATTTCATAGCCGAGTTCACAGGCGAGCAGCCTCTCGACCAACTTCAACCCATGAAGCAAAGAGGGAATCACGCAACAGATGGAGTATGGAGATTATTTATTGATGGAGCCTCCAACTCAAAGGGGGCAATAGTAGGCATTGTGCTTGTTACTCTAAAAGATACCTTCCTCGAACTGGGAATCAGGCTTGGATTTGAAGCCTCTAACAATGAGGCAGAGTATGAGGCTTTGATAGCCGGCCTCCAGAAGGTACAGAGGTTGGGAGAGAAGTAGTTACAAGTGTTCGACGACTCACAATTGGTCTCCAATCAGATAAGTGGGGACTACAATGCCAAAGATGAAAGAATGGTAGCCTACCTCGTCTTGACAAAGAAGCTAGTGTTCAGCTTCGAGCAAGTCACTATCCAGTAGTTTCCCAGAGGTCAGAACAACCATGTCGTCACCCTGGTAGCCTTGAGTTCGACAATCAATTCCGACTTAAAAAGAATGATCCCCATCGACTTCCTCGCCCATCCGAGCATCAACCAGAGCAATAAGCTGCCAAGCGTGGAGCATGTGGTCCAGATTGATTCAGTACCCAGTTGGATGGACCCCTTAAGTGATTATTTGAAAGATGGCGCACTTCCAAACGATAGGAAGACCGCTCACCAGATAAGAGTCAAAGTTGCTCACTTTCACTTATCTCCTGAGGGCAAGCTGTATAAGAGATCGTTCTCTGGCCCTTACCTTCAATGTGTTCACACGAAGGATGTCGAGAAAATTCTACACGAGCTCCATGAAGGAATCTGTGGAAGCCATATTGGAGGAAGATCACTAGCTTTTCGAGCTATAAAGGAAGGCTACGGGTGGCCATATATGCAAAAATATTCTGCAGTATACGCTCGCAAATGCAAAAAATATCAACTACATGCTCCTATAGTTCACCAACCTGTCAGCGACCTAAGATCACTCACCATCCCCTGGACTTTCGCCCAATGGGGAATGGACAACGTAGGCCCACTTCCCACCGCCGTCGCCAACCGCAAGTATCTGTTGGTCGCCACGGATTACTTCACAAAATGGATCGAGGCAGAGCCACTGGAAAACATCTGAGATGCAGATATAATGAGATTCATATGGAAAAACATAATTACCCATTTTGGAATTCCCAGAACCATCATCATTGACAATGGAACACAGTTCGAGAGTGGCCCTTTCGAGAACTTCTGCAATGAACACGGGATCAGACATTATTTCAGCTCGGTGGCGTACCCCCAGAGAAACGGTCAAGCCAAGGCTTCCAACAAAATAGTGATTGATGGGCTGAAGAAATGACTAGAGAGAGCCAAAGGTGCATGGGTGAGTAAGCTGTCGCATATTTTGTGGGCTTACTGCACTACACCACGGCGAGCAATTGGGGAAACCCCATTCTCACTAACGTGTGGAATGGAAGAAATCATCCCCTTGGAAGATGATCTATAATGATGAGAACCACCCTTATCGACCAAGGCCAGAATGATGCATCATTACTCGCTAAACTTAATCTAGCTGACAAACTCAGAGACCTAGCCCTAGTAAGGCTAGCGAGCTATCAACAACAGCTCGCGAAACAATATAACAAGAAGGTCAATTCGAGGGCATTCTAGGTTGGGGACTATGTCCTAAGGAAAGTCCTTGGCAGTTCAGTAAAACTTTCAGACGGCAAGCTAGGGCTGAACTGTGAAGGACCATTCAAAATAACAAGAGATGATCTATAAGGAGCCTATCACTTAGAAACGCTGGAGGGCAGAGAGATACCCCGAGCATGGAACGCAGCCAACCTAAAGAAATTCTATTTCTAGCTTTTTCTTTTCTTTTTATTGGCTCTCTTATAAAATCTTTGGAAGTGGCAACTCATTTTTTATTTATTTACTTGTGAATTAATGAAAGATGTTTGGCAATTGCATTCTATTAAGTATTGAGAACTTTATAACTTACACAGCCTTTCCAAATAACAGGAACCTTACTCAAAGCATAAAAGCAGGGTATCACCCTCCTTAGGTATTCGTTATGAAACACGAACAACCTCCTAGCATTGCTCCGGCAATATATGAAGCCCTACAGGGGATCCTCAGGCGATTAGACTAAAAATGAATTGGTCACCAGACTATGTTTGGATAAAAAATCCTGCTCAGATTGAACATCCAGCGCCAGGTGTGTCCTCGACATTGCCACATTTAGGCCTAATGAAGTGTGACGACGTGACCTAAAAAGTAAAATGAGGCAGAACGGTATCTCAAAAGCATACTGGATTGGGAGGACACTAACTCAACATTGCATCCCTACCAATCTAGTCGGCCATCAAGTGCCCAAGATAATTAAGTGAGAGATAAATGATGAACACATGTTTAGTCGGCGAGATAGCCCAAAACATAGATATTATATTACTTCATCACATTTACAACAAAGATGTACAACCCATGTTTAGTCAGAGAGGTCGCCCAAAACATCAATATTACATTACTTCATCACATATATATAGAAAGTTACAGCTGTTAAAATCCTAACGAGGCTGAGGCCTCTAAACAAGATAATCAGCCACTTGTGCTCTTCGGCCATCATCCGGATGAGGATCCAGTTCCTGCTCGACCTGACTGATGGTTGTCTCTAACAGCTGCCTAGGGATAGCATCGATAGGGATCCATTGGTCGTCCATCCTGAAAGGGTTAGGCCGTAAAGTTGAAGGAGAGATCTCATGATGGTACCAGAGTACTGAGTTCCTTTGAACTTGCATCTCCCTGAGGGCACTAAACCATCCCCAGATAAATGAGAGCTCTTCAAACTCTGTCAGCCTCGTCGAAGAATCTACCCAACCTTGGTCATAACCATCAGCCCATACTCGTCAAGGTCCTCTCTTAAATAGATGCCTCAGCCATGTGGCATCCCTTTGGAGCCCAGCAGCAAGCACGTATGCTCGACAAACATCTTCACGAAGCTCGTTCATTTCCCTAGCTGGGCTTCTTACATTTGTACCAGCTCGTGGAACAGTCGATGGTATAGAACCTCACAACACCGGAGGAGCATCGCTTGTTCCTGTGATAGCTCGTGATGAGGAGGAACCCCTTAAAACGTGAGGTGCGGTGCTCGGTGCATGCTCCTTAAGGCGCAACACTTCCCTCCTTAAGAACTCATTTTTGTGTTGCAGAACTTCTCTGACTTGGTTAATCTCAGTAGTATTGAGGAGTCTTGCTCTCAAAGTGTTCACTTCCTCTTGAACAGAAGCTCCAACTTCTTCCATTTCCTCAAGCCTGTCTTTCAATTTAGCAACGAGCTCCGTCTGATCTATGAAACTCTTATTCCTCGATCGCAGCAATTTATAAATTCTTACAAAGGTCTGACGAACTTAAGGACTCACATCAGGACCAAGCATTCTTCCCATTCGAGAAGTGGGTGGTATATATTCATCTACATCAATCGACTACAGGCCATAAAAGAGCAGTAAAGGATAAAATGAATCAGCACACTGAGGGAAAAAGTCTTTTCATTTCATTCATACATAAAGGATCAAAGTACATTGAGAATCAAAAAGGAACATTACAAACAAGTCAAAAATATAAAAGCAATCCTATGAGTAGATTAATCGGCGACCTCGATTTGTTCAAAAGAAGCTGACCGCTTCTCCTTATCAACAGCAGTCGGAGCATCTCCCTCAGGTGGGACAACTTCTGTCGTTCGAGCAGAAAGGTCATCAACAGGAACTGACTGGGAAGCGGGGTCAATACCTTTGACAGCTGGGGCAGGAGCTTTATCTACGATAGGCTTTGGTCCTGGATCATGCTCATCGAATAAGGGAGAATTAACATCCACCCCGGCAGCCAAGAGGTCCTTGTTCCAGCCCTTCTTGAAATTCAGACGGCTGATGTAGCCTATCTGAACCTCAGCATCTTCATATGCGGCAGCCCACCCAGAATTATATGAATCTTCCTTAATGGTGGCTGCCTCGAACTCCTTCTCCTTCAGCTTCTCCACCAGCACCTTATTCTCCTCCACCACCGCTAGCTTGCTCAAACAGACTAAATCATAGGCCTATTACAGTTCGTTCTGTTCTTTGACCGCTGCCTCCCTCACTCGATTGGCTTCAACAAGGGCCAGATCAGAAGACATCCAAGCAGCATCAGCAGCCTTCAAGCTGGCCTCGAGCTCGATACTCTTAACTTTCATATTAGCATTATGCGTCTCCATATCATCATTCTTATTCACCAGCTCGTCGTGAGAGCGATAGAGCACGGCTAAGTCAGTCACGAACTGCAAGTAAAAAAAGGCATTAGAAGAAATCAATAAATAGAATTTTATAAGTGTTAAAGAGAAGGAATAGACCTACCAAGGCTAGCCTCTGACTCTCTTGCAAGGCTAACTGGTCAGTCCCCATTGCCTTTTGGCGATCAGCAGGCATGACTGCTCTTTTGAGCAGTGCAGGAGCCAGTTGGGGAGAGATGGAAATCGAGGCCCCCTCTGTCAACGTATACACAAGCACTAAGGCCTGCCCAGCCTTCGCCCTCGCTTCCATTCTCCTCCTCTCCTCCTCTCTCTCCTTCTCTTCTACCCTCTTCCTTTCCTTAACTTTCTTTTTCTCTTCAATCTTTATCCTCTCCTCTTCTCTCTTCCTCTCTCTCTCTCTCTCTCTCTCAATTTCTCTTCTTCTTTTCTCTTCTTCTCCTACTCGTGAGCAGAAGACTGAGAACCAATGGCAATAGCCCCACTGCTGGACTTTTACTTGTTCGACCGCTGAGCAAAAATAACATCATCCTCATCATCTTCATCACGAATCAGGTTCCTCCTGGGGGGGAGCCATTTCCTCTCTAGAACTGCTGGATGTACTTGAAGACTCTTGAGCCTCAGAAACCTCTTCTGAGCTGGAGAAACTTTCACTACTGGAGCTCGCCTTACCAGAACTGCCTTGAGCACCTCCTCTGATATCACTTTCAGAACTGCTCTCTTCCTCGTCCAACTGAATGGGATAGGTAACAACTTCTTCATAAATATCTAAGTCGGGAATGTTGTCCACAGGCCTCGCAATGAAACTAGACCCTATGTTCTTATACTCCAGCAGGGAAGCAACAGACCGGGGATGTTCACCGTCAGCTAGAGATTCCCTGATATTCCAAGCTTTAATCAGCTCGGCAGCTCAGACCTCACTAAGGGCAGGTTCCAAGTTCTTTGTACTCATTGAAAAGAATACAGGAAAGTATCAGAAAAATCACACATTAACAAGGAGATCAAAAGAGCATAGTAAAGACTACCTATGTACTCTTCCCCATAAAAGGGAACAGTGAATCTATCAGACCTCGCCCCCTCAGTCTGGGGAGAGAACTATCAATTCCTAGCAAGAAGACCATATTGCCAGTAGTCTTCATGGGAATCAGGTAAATTTACTACCAATACCCTGTCAGGACTCCTGGCCTTGAGGTAGAGAAGACCAGAGCTCGTTCGAGAGATGGAATAACAAAAATAAACTTCAGCGAAAGTTGATATATTCTATGGATACCATTGACTATCTTCCAGACGTTGGGCGAACACTGTGCAGGGAGAATGTTGAAATAACCAAAGAAATGCATGAACAAATTATTTGGAGAAAAAGTAAGCCCCCCTTGGGAAAGCAACATAACATGAATCCAATGAGCGCCCTCTATCTCTCTAACATTCTTAAGGAGAGAGGCGCACTCAATCTCTACCCACTCTGGGATATTATAAAACTTCCTAACTCAGACACTGATCTATTACCTATCTTTGTCATTTGTAAACCCTAAATTGTAAATTCAAAGAAAAATCAACAGAGAGAGCAAAGGGGACTTACGAGATGAAAGTTTGACTTAGACGATGCAAGATTGCAAGCCCAAATGACGAGGGAGATTGAAAGAAACGAAAATAAAGACCTGGAGAAGAGGGCACAACAGTTAAAACTCACAGAAGATGATATAACACTAAGAAGTTTGAAACGATAACTATGGAACGTTGCTCCAAATAACTTTTAAATGCTACCAATCATCGTGCACAGGACACGAAGCAACTACCGCCTAAATCAGTTATCAACTTTGGGAAGACTTACACAATTCACAATAGAGCCATTATGACAAATCATTTAAATTTATTGAGCCCAAATTGTGGCCCAACAACTTTAGGGCAATTATGGGTACCCGGATTTGCCATCATGGGCCCAGACGAGTAGCCTAATAAAAATGGCCCAAAGTCTGAATATTTCGCACCTTAACTAAATTCAGTTATGACTTAGTCTTCTCCTAGAATCTCGTATAGAGATATTACAGGAGAGAAAGATGGACGTGGGGGAGTCCAACACCTCCACTCCCCGAAGATAAACATGTATATAATAAACCCTAAGCCTGGGGAAAGAGGCACGCACTATATTCTCTGTAATTGCTCCCCGGAGTATATAGAAATAATACTGACTGCACCACCGTGAACGTAGACATTCTTGTTGAACCACGTACATACTGTGTTGTGTGATTGGCATTTTATGTTCTTTATTTTCCATGGTGATTGCGCTTTTCTTATTTATTTGTGTTGAATATAATTATCACCACAACTATGAAGAGTAAATCGCAACTTACATACACAATTAAATCTGTAATAAACATCCGTAGACACTTACATAGACCTCAATCTAGAATCAGCAATGAATCAACCACAGTAAACAGATAAGAACACGCATCTCTATCTTCAGCAATGAAAGCACTCTCAATTGATCGCAGTCGTAGTCAACCAGCACCTCCCTCAAGTGGTACCAAATCAACAGCCAAGATATCTTCCCCATAAGAGAAACTCCAGCAAAATTGTATCTTGGGTTTCAAATTGATTCACTTAAGCTATTGGGATGATTTTTGAATCAAACCAAAGTTTAAAAATCCTCAAAAGGTGAGAAGACAAAAATTATGCAAAAGCAGTTTTCGTAGAATGAAAGTCTCATATCTTCTAAAGAAAAAAGGACTCAAAAGGCGGAGTCTCTCGAACAACAAGAGCATGTCACTCGAATGAGATCAAATGTCGTTTGATCCCAGTGATCGCGTGACCTTCTAACGATGGTGATAAATGAGAAACAATAGCATGTTGTTAAATGAAATGCTTAAAGCTAGATACATGTGAGCCTTTGCGTAACATAACATGTCGCTTGAGGTCCTTGTTCGCACAACATTGTCATATCGTTTGAACAACATAGACATGTCCCTTGAATGACATTAGCGTAAAATCTTATTCTATTAAAACTCCGCCTCAGGACATAGAAAATATTATTTTGACAAAAAATGACGCCTCAGATGTTTAAAAATATTTTAGAAAAATTATCCCAACACTTTAAATGAACCTTTAAGGGACGTAAACACAACCTTACCAAAATCTATCTTATAGAGGCTTGTCTGTTGAAGAATGTTGATATTCGGATCTGTCTTGATGAATTATTGATCTTGAACATTTCTTCGACGGTTGTAGCGGTATACGACATACTCTAATGTAAACAGAACTATGTAAAATATGTCCTTACATCAGTGATTCCAAGATTGAGATGTTTGGTACAACAATTGTTCTTGACAACATTTTGATAAATCGTGGTCAAATTAAAAATGATAAACATGTTTTAAGTTGAAACATAATAAGGCAACGTTGTGGTTTTAAAATCAAAGGTTGAAATTTCTTGTGTTGTAAAGAAAGATAAGGAACAAATTCCTACGTTGAAAAAGAAGAAAATTGATCCGAAGTTCAAATTTTTTAAAAATGAAGTTTTTTATTCATTTTGTGTTAAATTGAATCACATTGATAATTTTTGTTTTAAAAGAAAGGGGCTTGATAAATTTAAGATTAGAGCTCGTGGAGTTAAATCCATTTTGAGAAGGAATGTTCCTTTTTTCACTTTTGTGTAAGAAAAAGGACATTCAAATCAAGCTTGTAAGTTCTCAAAGGAGAGGAATTGGAAGTTCATGAATAATAAAAAGAAAGTATATCAAAGAAATATTATTAGTGAACAAAGAAGCAAAACTCAAAGATTGATGAAAAGAGTTGACTTTCAGTTAAAGAAATAAGTAAGGTCGGTAGAGCTCTAGATT
The DNA here is from genome assembly GCA_949130495.1 of Sambucus nigra. Lineage (NCBI taxonomy): Eukaryota > Viridiplantae > Streptophyta > Magnoliopsida > Dipsacales > Adoxaceae > Sambucus > Sambucus nigra. The sequence goes on along the minus strand of OX422211.1, from coordinate 99,083,014 downwards.
TTTTACTCAAATTCCAAGGACTATGAATACGAATGCTATGAGGAATGTGAGATGGATACCAAAGAATGTGAGAAACATGCCTAAAGACACTTCGAGAAGGAAAATAGAGGTTTAGTTTCCTTTAAAGAAGTTACTAAGAGGGAAGTTATGTTCGATCCCCCTAAGGATTCAGGAGATGCTTCACTCGTAACTATGTTGATGATAGTTTTCTTAGGACAACTAGCTTCTTGTTGTTGTAGGTCCCATGCCTAGGTTCTCCTTGATTTTTTAGGGGTCAAATATTTGTGGATGAGTGTGACACCCCCACCTATTTTAATCACGGGTAATAAGTTCTTTTTCAAAATAATCAGGAATCTCGTTTGGTTCATTCTTAACATCACTGTCGAAAACTTTTTAAATTAGTAACCACCTATGTTAAATTAAGCCAATGTCAAAATTTTATCTTACATTAATATAACAACATGCGTAAATTTAATATATTCACCAAATCATCCATACAGTATAATAATCTGAACCAATCACATAATAAATAAATGAATAAATAATACCGAATAAGCCATCCGTTCCCAAAAATCAAACTACAAGTCTACGAAAAATAAAACTGAATTTGAATAAAGTGTGATAAATAAACTGAAGAACTAAATAGTCTAAAGGGGGCAACTTTCCCAAATGAAATACTAAATAGTAAGTCCTAATCTAGGAATGAATGACTGAAGCGTCTACACAAATTCCTGCAAGCCTCCACAATGCTGCAGTTACGCATCCCCGAAGACAATCATCAAGCTTAGCGTCCCTATGGATGGACACCTAAAAGGTTTCTGAAAATGAATTTGACACGGGTTAGAGCCCAAGAAAATAGTTTGAAAATATTTTCCAAATAATTAAATTACCGTTTAAAAATAGTTATTACATACACATGTTAATGCCGCGTACACTCCCTAGAGTTCCTCACCCCACATTTAAAGTGCACACCTAACGTATCCTACCTAGTTATGCTACCCAGCCTAACTAAATAACGTATCTAGTTAACTACCAAAAGGTTTAACTTGCTTGTATTACCTATACGATACGTTACTATACTACCAATATTTAATATTACTCACATATTATCATTGGGTCATTATTTAAGTTCCTCGACTTAAATTACTTTTATATATACACAATCTATTAATTCTACCAACACATATAAGTAGATTTATCACATTTGTATATATTTAACACATATAATATATACAACTATAGAATTTCCCAGAATGAACCCTCGTGATGTTGGAATACTCTGCTATCCTCCTCATGTACCTCTCATACCAAATCAAGGACTATCGGTTCGGAATGTCTCCTCGAACCCTCAATCAAGAAATACGCAATAAAGGTGGATATAGTTCTAAGACTTTGGGATATCCACATACCAAACGTACCCAAATGACACATCAGTCCCATTAATACACAGCACATAGCGAGCCACCCTAAGTTTTATGTTCTAAAGCACACATCCAGACCTCACTGGAATCGTCATGGTGGGATCGCCTTCTGTACGAAACCTCCCGTGATAGCAAGCAGCGTAGGTATGTTCACACACAAAATCAAATGAAAAAAATAGGTATTTCACCCAACTTATATACACAAATTATTCAGTAGGTATACATGAAACCCATCACATACAAATTTTGTACCCAGTATTTATCTCTCTCAAATACTCAATGTACTAATAATCCTCATATAATGTTTATTCGTACTTTCCGAGTATCACTCACTACCCGACGGATCCCAACTATCTTTTAAGTTATTTTAGTAGTTAACACATCCCTATACTACTAGTAATATCCCTTTATTATCGTTTAATCTTCCTTTAACCTAAATTATGATTTCTTCGATACACATCACAAGGGGTTAACTATTATCGATATAAAACCTAACTTTACCCTCATTAATATTAATCGGGACTTAATCATATGTCTACTGACCTTCTCTACGTCTCTATATGATCATTATAACATCACCAAGGATCCCCCAAAATGTTGGTAAAGAAAACTTGGCAAATAAACAAAAGACCTCATTTCAGCCTTGCTCGATCAATCCTAGGTTTTGGAAGCTTCGTCCCAACTACATTTTTCTCCATGTTTAATTCCCACACCTTCATGGATATTTCCCAAGCTCCCAATAAACATAACCAAACATCAATTATGTGTTTAGGGATGATTTCTAATGTAAATCACACACCAAATCTAAAATAAATCTTTCCAAGAACCGATTAAACCTTAAAATTCATAAAACCCTAGCTTATGTGTTCTTCATGCATATACATAAATTTGACCAAATTTGTCCCATAATAATTATCACTTATATTCCGATTTCTTATCCTTTACATATGTGGATTCATTCTATAGCAATCTCGTCCCAAATCATGAGTTTTATTCTCTTAAATCCCAAGAACATTAATGAAATCATGAAATTTATAAACTTTGCACTACATGGGTATTATAAAAATTTCAAGATAAACACTTGTCTTTACTGTAACAGGTCTAATTTTGTGTTGTGTGTGATGAGTATTCCTTCATTTCCTTTCAATCATAATTTCGGCAACTTTGGTGGAGAGAAAAGGTGTTGCACCTCCAAGAACTCTCTTTTCTTCCTCTCTTATGACCTCCTCTCTCTCAAGATTTTTGAAACAATAGACACACACTCCATTGGAATTATATCCTTCTTAAATGTTCGAATTTCTCTCTACCCTAAACTCCTGAATGACCGAAACACCCTATCGTGGCGCCGGTATGGTCTAAAATTGCCCTAGGACCCAATTTATACGCCTGGGTATACTATTCTGATTATTTTCCCATTCAAAATCAATCGTGACCTCAAAATTACCAACCGAGTCAATCTACAATTATTTCCTATCTCGACCTTGTAACACCACGTATTTTTGTGTCTTCGATATTTAATTAATTCGACTAATTTTAAATTACTTGTGTGTCATAATTTAATTGAATTAATTATAACTACTATTTATTTAAATATTAATTTGGAGAGTAAAAGGTTAATATTTATATAATTTAAATTACTAAGTTAATAGTAATGATTTATTTACATCCTAATGAGTGATAGTGACGTAGCATTAATTTATCTCGACCAAGAGTCTGGTATAGACTATTTTGGGGTCGAGATAAGAACTTTTAGTAAAATAATTCGGATGACAATTCTGAGTATAAGTTTGATTCTGGATAGGTCGAATTAGTCGGAAAAGAGTGCCCATGGGTAGTAAATGGGTCTCGGGGCATTTTTAGGCATAACCAAGCCCACACGGGAGCATTTGGGACATTTTAATAAAGCCCACAAGCCTAAAGACGAGATTGGCTTAATAAAACCTAAAAGTGAGTGGGTGTGACAGCCATAACTCATTTAAGAAACCCTAATTAAGTAGAGTAAAAAAGAGGGAGAATTTGGAGAACTCTTGGGAGCCAAAAGCGAGAACAAGTGTTGGTGTTCTTCATCAAATACTCATCTACACCAAAGGAATTCAGACCCTACGAATCCTAAGGCAAGTGGTTAAACTTGCTTTTAAATTAATTGCAGTTTTCAATTCATATCATAGTGGGTGTGATGAACACAAATGATTTTAAGTTGGGTTGACATCTAACTTGGGTTTTCAATATATGGAGGTATACGGATGAATATTGTAATATGGCTCATTAACATTTCATAATTACTATTGAGGAATTTAGACTTACGAATTTACAATCAGTGATGAGATTATTGCACTACGAATTAGGAGATAAATTGGGGATGATATGTTACAAAACTTGTGTGGACTGGTCTATATATTAGGAATGATTTATATGAATTGTAAAGGTTTTGGAAACATGATAATTAAACTACGAATCTGTGTATATGTTTATATTAAGGATGGGAGACATAAGATCTTTAGGTTTGATATAAATTCTTAAGGGTCGTAGATGAAGAAATCTGGGTAAGGAGGTTTTGTAAATGTTGGACTGAACTGAATGAAGAAGGAGAGAGAGAAAACCCAGGGGTCGTTCGAACGACCTGTCTCTCATTCACACGACAGCCATTGTCATTCAAACGACAGTCTGAGCAGTTCGAGCGATGGGAGAATTCTGGAAAAATTTATTTCCCTTCTACTATTTGGCCTGGGTTTGTGTTTGAGAAGGGCTACAGTTCGTGGTTCATTACTTTGGCCTAGCAGTTGTGTGAAAAAATTCCTTGGGACAAAACAGTAGAGGTAATTAAGGCTGGAAGATGAGCATTAGGGAATATTAAATTAATAAGTGCGTCAAACTTATTAAGGGAAATTTTGGATAATAAATTCTGAATATTAAGGTACGGGCCAAGTGAGTGAGTTCGGATAGTTTGGTTGGGTGAAACCAAGTTTATGAATTAATTAATGAGAAATTAATAAATAATTAAGAGTCGAGATATAGACTCGGGTATATTTTAGGCTAGTGCTATGGATGTTGGGCATGGTATAGCTGGGATTAAATTTAAATTATATATATACGGTAGTGTGATAGTATATGTATATATATTGTGTGCTATTAAACTATTGGTGACTAGATATTTTATAATTATTTACACTCTAATGCTATCACAAGAGGTTGTGCGATGTGGGTGAATCTCCCTAGCTTGACGAGCAGGAAGAGTATAATCCCCAGGTTATAGCGTCCAATAGAGGTGAGGCATGTGAGATGATTGTCTTCACACTCGGTAAATATGACCGCCTTCACTACGCTTATATTTTTATGTTTCGACTCGGCGGTATTTAGTTGTCTCGAGAATTCAGGTGGGGCTGAATAGACCTGGGATGATAGCACATTAGAGAAGCATCCGGTGAGGTATTTCTTGGGAGGATGGATTTATATATATACGACATATGTATGAATGTTGTAATATTGTTCTACGTATGTAATTGAGTGAATAATTATATGCGGGTAAAATACATGTAATGAAATGTATTTAATTATATATAACTCGTGAGAATGTTATATGGTCTTAAATGAAAATTGATTAGGTAAGTTAATGTGTTAAATAACTTACAAATCATATATTAAACATACTCGGGCTAGAGTAGTGTGACAGGAAGGAGTTATAACAAGAACTAGCTACGGGTAAATGACTAGGTGGGTTACAAAGAAAGCATTAGGTGTGAACAATAGTTGAGGGGTGAGAAGGTCCTCAAGGGAGTGCGACATTAACTTAAATATGAAGAGCATTCATGCATTTTAAATTACTGCAATTTAATCACTTGCAAAATATTTTCAAAATGTTTTGGGTTCTAACGCTTGCTGCCAAATATTTTAAAAACCTTTTAGGTGTCCAGCCACACGGATGCAAGACTTGATTCTATTCCAGGGTTACACAGCTGCGGCATATATAGATGTTGCGAGAGTTAGAATAATCGCCTCTTTAATTTGTTCCTAGTTTAGGAATTCTATCTCAGTTTGATTTCGAGCATGTTGCTCACCCCATTTATTTCAGATTACTTCATTTCAGATTGTATGGGTTTATTTACTATCTGTCATATTTGTTTAGTTTTGATTTTAGCCGATGGTTAATTCGGCAAGACTTTAATTCAGTTATTTGATGGGATTTTTAGACTCTATTATTATGTGACGGTCCTATTGAGTTTTCCACTGTACTTAATGGCTTGGTTATTAAAAGATAATATTTTGATACCGGCTTAATTAACTAATAGGTGATTAGTAATTAATAAAGGTTTTTTATAGTGATGATAAGAATGAACCAGATGGAAATATTGTTTTAATTTAATAAAGGCCTGATCACCCGATATTTAATTAGGCGGGTTATCACAGACCTTATATAGTCTGCACACGACTCCCGATTGAGATATAATACTATCACGCCACTATCACTTTATATGACGTAAAAATAATAAATCACTATTCCCTTCATAATTATATTTAATAAACATTAATTATTTTCTCTTTGGTTAATATTTTAATCAACACATGATATTTAATTCCATTAAATTACGTCACGTGTGTAATTTAAAATTAATCAAATTAATTCAATTTTAAATACTCAGAAATACAGGGTGTTATATACTTCCTCCTTTCAAAGAAATTTCTCCCTCGAAATTGGGACGTACTTGCGGCGAATAACTTTGGTACTACTCATGCATGTCATCCTCCCACTCCCACATCGACTCATCCACATTATGGTGCCCCCACTGAACTAGAACTAAGGGTACCACCTTAGACTGTAGTTTACACTCACTACGATTAAGTATAGACACTGGTCTCTCCTCGTACCAGATGTCTGGCTGCATGTTAATATCCCCTAATGGAACATGCCAAAAATCCCACTTGCGTCGTTGGTACCTATTCAATGATAACACGTGGGACACATTGTGGATTCGTTGTAGGTGCTCCGGTAGTCCCAGCCTATATGCTACTGGTCCCACCTTCTCGACAATCAAAATTGGTCCCACATATCTTGGCGCTAGCTTCCCCTTCTTGCTGAACCTCATCAACCCCTTCATAAAAGACACCTGCACCAACACCTGGTCACCAACCTCAAGGTCTATGTGCCTCTTATCTACATCGGCATTACTCTTCTTCCTATTCTGAGCTATACAAAAGCGCCCTCGAATCAGCTCAATCTTGGCGCTGGTGTCCTGAATTATCTCTGGCCCCAATAGCTTATTGTCCCCTACCTCTAACCAATAAGCGGGCAAACGACAAGACCGTCCATCCAGTCACTACACCAAAACTGGCGATTGGTCACGGCCAAAATCCCTGACCAAAGCTGTGGGTCGTGTACTTGGTTCGTGACCATTTCTGGCGTGACCATTATCGTGGGTCGCGGCCCAAGTTCGTGACCAAAAAATGGTCACGGCCGAGAGGGGTCACGGTAGATGGTCGCGGACTTGGGCCGTGACCCATGTCGTGACGGGTCGCGGCCCTGATCCGTGACCCATAACCGTGACAAATTGGTCGCGGCCAAAGTCCATGACCCACTACCGTGACAAAAAATAAAATAAAAAAATTGGTCGCGGCTTTGATCCGTGACCCACAATCGTGACAAATTGGTCGCGGCCAAAGTCCGCGACCCACGACCGTGACAAAAAAATTAAAAAAAAAAATTGGTCGCGGCCCTGATCCGTGACCAACAACCGTGACAAATTGGTCCCGGCCAAAGTCCGCGGCCCACGACCGTGATAAAAAAATATAAAAAAATTGGTCGCGGCCCTGATCCGTGACCCACAACCGTGACGAAAAAAATGGTCGCGGACTTAGGCCGCGACCATTTTTATGCGTGACGAAAAAATAAAAATGGTCATGGACAAACTCCATGACCATATTTAACTAAATTTAAAAAAAAAAAATTTATTTTTTTGGTCCAATCCTAAAATTGGGGGTCCTGTGAGTGCACCATCAGTTGCTACGTGTAACGTTTGACGCGTACGAGGTGTTACAAATATTTATTATTGGCAAAACAATAAAAAAATTCACAAATTGCGAATCGAGAACGTTGTTAATAAACAAATATACATACAAACTTATAAAAATTATACGTCTTAATAATTCACAGACCAAAAAAAAATTGGGCAGAGTTTCCTCTATTTTCTAGACATTCCACAACCTGTAAATGTAAAACCTACTTATTATAAAGCTTGCACGACTATAAAATTCAACAATGAAATTATAAAAGCCCGCGCGGCTGTAACACAAAAATCAAAATCCTGAATGTCCACAACCTATAAACAATCTTCATGCTGTAGACCATTGCCTCCATCGTTTGTTCCACGTGCAAAAATCCTACAAATGATGGGATACATAAAAAAAAATATCAGTAACCAAGTAGTTTTACAAAAAATTCAATCAAGCAGAAAAATTGCATATATGAGTTAAAATTATCAGTAACCAAGTAGAAATATGCAAATTACCGTCATATTCTCAAACCGGGAGTCCCGTGGTTGCGGGGTCAGTTCCTATGAGTTACATTGGTCCCGTGGGAGGTGTTGGTGACACCCACGGGGACGTTCGGGGGCTGTTTCGGGTTTTCACCCTCTAACGCCATGTTTTTAAGCCTAAGTCTAGAAATATTCAAATTATCATCATATTCTAAAACCGAGAGTCCCGCGACTGCGGGATCAGTTCCTACGAGTTACATTGGTCCCGTGGGAGGTGTTGGTGCCACCCATGGGGACGTTCGGGGGCTGTTTTGAGTTTTCACCCTCCTACGCCATGTTTTTAAGCCTAAGTCTAGAAATATGCAAATTATCGTCGTATTCTCAAACCGGGAGTTCCGCGGCTACGGGGTCAGTTCCTACGAGTTACATTGGTCCCGTAGGAGGTGTTGGTGCCACCCACGGAGACGTTCGGGGGCTGTTTCGAGATCTCATCCTCTAACGCCATGTTTTGCTTAAGTCTAAAAATATGCAAATTACCGTCGTATTCTCAAACTGGGAGTCCCGCGGCTTCGGGGTCAGTTCCTACGAGTTACATTGGTCCCGTGGGAGGTGTTGGTGCCACCCACGGGGACGTTCGGTGGCTGTTTCGGGTTTTCACCCTCTAACGCCATGTTTTTAAGCCTAAGTCTAGAAATATACAAATTACCGTCGTATTCTCAAACCGGGAGTCCCGCGGCTGCGGGGTCAGTTCCTACGAGTTACATTGGTCCCGTGGGAGGTGTTGGTGCCACCCACGGGGACGTTCGGTGGCTGTTTCGAGTTCTCACCCTCTAACGCCATGTTTTTAAGCCTAAGTCTAGAAATTTGCAAATTACAGTCGTATTCCCAAACTGGGAGTCCCGCGGCTGCGGGGACAGTTCCTACGAGTTATATTGGTTCCGTGGGAGGTGTTGGTGCCACCCACGGGGACGTTCGGGGGCTGTTTCGGGTTTTCACCCTCTAACGCCATGTTTTTAAGCCTAAGTCTAGAAATGTGCAAATTACCGTCGTATTCTAAAACCGGGACTCCCGCGACTGCGGGGTCAGTTCCTACGAGTTACATTGGTCCCGTGGGAGGAGTTGGTGCCACGCACGGGTACGTTCGGGGGCTGTTTCAGGTTTTCACCCTCTAACGCCATGTTTTTAAGCCTAAGGCTAAAAATATGCAAATTACCATCGTATTCTCAAACCGGGAGTCCCGCGGCTGCGGGGTCAGTTCCTACGAGTTACATTAGTCCAGTGGGAGGTGTTGGTGCCACCCACGGGGACGTTCGGTGGCTGTTTCGAGTTCTCACCCTCTAACGCCATGTTTTTAAGCCTAAGTCTAGAAATTTACAAATTACAGTCGTATTCCCAAACCGGGAGTCCCGCGGCTGCGGGGTCAGTTCCTACGAGTTACATTGGTCCCGTGGGAGGTGTTGGTCCCACCCACGGGGACGTTCGGGGGCTGTTTCGAGTTTTCACCCTCTAACGCCATGTTTTTAAGCCTAAGTCTAGAAATATACAAATTACCGTCGTATTCTAAAATCGGGAGTCCCGCGACTGCGGGGTCAGTTCCTACAAGTTACATTGGTCCTGTGGGAGGTGTTGGTGCCACCCACGGGTACGTTCGGGGGCTGTTTCGGGTTTTCACCCTCTAACGCCATGTTTTTAAGCCTAAGTCTAGAAATATGCAAATTACCGTCGTATTCTGAAACCGGGAGTCCTGCGGCTGCGGGGTCAGTACCTATGAGTTACATTGGTCCCGTGGGAGGTGATGGTGCCACCCACGGGGACGTTCGGGGGCTGTTTCGAGATCTCACCCTCTAACGCCATGTTTTGCTTAAGTCTAGAAATATGCAAATTACCGTCGTATTCTCAAACCGGGAGTCCCGCGGCTGCGGGGTGAGTTCCTATGAGTTACATTGGTCCCATGGGAGGTGTTGGTGCCACCCACGGGGACGTTCGGGGGTTGTTTCGGGTTTTCACCCTCTAACGCCATGTTTTTAAGCCTAAGTCCAGAAATATGCAAATTACCGTCGTATTCTTAAACCGGGAGTCCCGCGGCTGCGGGGTCAGTTCCTACGAGTTACATTGGTCCCGTGGGAGGTGTTGGTGCCACCCACGGGGACGTTCGGTGGCTGTTTCGAGTTCTCACCCTCTAACGCCATGTTTTTAAGCCTAAGTCTAGAAATTTGCAAATTACAGTCGTATTCCCAAACCAGGAGTCCCGTGGCTGCGGGGTCAGTTCCTACGAGTTACATTGGTCCCGTGGGAGGTGTTTGTGCCACCCACAGGAACGTTCAGGGGCTTTTTCAGGTTTTCACCCTCTAACGCCATGTTTTTAAGCCTAAGTCTAGAAATATGCAAATTACCGTCATATTCTAAAATCGGGAGTCCCGCGACTGCGGGGTCAGTTCCTACGAGTTACATTTGTCCCGTGGGAGGTGTTGGTGCCACCCACGGGGACGTTCGGGGGCTGTTTCGGGTTTTCAACCTCTAACGCCATGTTTTTAAGCCTAAGTCTAGAAATATGCAAATTACCGTCGTATTCCCAAACCAGGAGTCCCGCGGCTGCGGGGTCAGTTCCTACGAGTTACATTGGTCCCGTGGGAGGTGTTGATGCCACCCACGGGGACGTTCGGGGGTTGTTTTGGGTTTTCACCCTCTAACGCCATGTTTTTAATCCTAAGTCTAGAAATATGCAAATTACCGTCGTATTCTAAGATCGGGAGTCCTGCGACTGCGGGGTCAGTTCCTACGAGTTACATTGGTCCCGTGGGAGGTGTTGGTTCCACCCACGAGGATATTTGGGGACTGTTTCGGGTTTTCACCCTCTAACGCCATGTTTTTAAGCCTAAGTCTAGAAATATGCAAATTACCGTCGTATTCTCAAACCGTGTGTCCCGCGGCTGCGGGGTCAGTTCCTACGAGTTACATTGGTCCCGTGGGAGGTGTTGGTGCCACCCACGGGGACATTCGGTGGCTGTTTCGAGTTCTCACCCTCTAACGCCATGTTTTTAAGCCTAAGTCTTAAAATTTACAAATTATAGTCTTATTCCCAAACCGGGAGTCCCGCGGCTGCGGGGTCAGTTCCTACGAGTTACATTCGTCCCGTGGGAGGTGTTCGTGCCACCCATGGGGACGTTCGGGGGCTGTTTCGGGTTTTCACCCTCTAATGCCATGTTTTTAAGCCTAAGTCTAGAAATATGCAAATTACCGTCGTATTCTAAAACCGGGAGTCCCGCGACTGCGGGGTCAGTTCCTATGAGTTACATTGGTCCCGTGGGGGGTGTTGGTGCCACCCACGGGGACGTTCGGGGGCTGTTTCGGGTTTTCACCCTCTAACGCCATGTTTTTAAGTCTAAGTCTATAAATATGCAAATTACCGTCGTATTCTCAAATCGGGAGTCCCGCGGCTGCGGGGTCAGTTCCTACAAGTTACATTGGTCCCGTGGGAGGTGTTGCTGCCACCCACGTGGCCGTTGGGGGGTTATTTCGATAATTCACCCTCTAACGAGTTACATTGGTCCCGTGGGACATTTCAAATGATTAGTTAGATAGCTTTGTTTATTCAAGGATTAGCCTAAATAGACCCCAAATACTAACTTTGACATTTCAAATGATAAATGTTTAGGCCAATACATTAGGTGTTCTCAATACATTGTTTTGAGTTTACATTTTTTATACCAACAATCTATATAAACAAAAATATAAACAAATAAAGAGATACATGGGAATTTTTAGGAAGTGTATGTGTGATCTGAGCACAAATTAAATGCAAATATGTTCCAGGGAAAATTTGAAACAAAAAGCTAAACCTTAACTCAAAAAACAAACTTATGTAAGTCATTTAAGTGACTTTCCCCCAAAAAATTAATTTATAACAGCAAAGCATACTTGAACAGTTCAATCTTCATTGTACTCGTTCAATTTTGGTCATAGGGGACTTTCATTCACCATTTTCTTAGGACAATATATAACTATGCAGCTATGCCAATGGAAAACTACTCCAAGAGAATCAAATATGCCTGAAGTAGTCTTAATTTCTTATAATTCCACAATTAATGACTGGTCAGGATCATAATAATACAAAAATAAAATTAAAATAAGGTCCTACTTATCATATGTTCCTCAAATAAAATAAAAATAAGTTCCTACTTGCAAGAAAGTAGAAAACTTACTTTGTTCCTCAAATGTGTAGCTGAGCAGATCAAAAAATGTATGCTGCTATGACCTCATGCTGGAGGCCTGCCTATCCAGACCTTCGGTGAAACTTGCTGTCCTTAGAGATTAGCTCACTTTGTCCACGACGACTTATCAATCGATTCAAATAACTTTGGAATCTTCTGAATTTCTAAAATAATTTTATCAGTTCTAGGTTTAAATAGCACTTCAACATTTAATCATGAATGTTTGAATGTTTAAATAGTTGTTGCAGCATATATATACTGCATATATATGCACTGCACATATATGCAGCAGTTGCATATATATGCCTTCATATATATGCACTGCATATATATGCACTGCATATATATGTCTGCATATATATGCACTGCATATATATGCAGCAGTTGCATATATATGCAGGTGCAACTGCATATATATGCAACACTGCCCCGCCCCACCCCCTGCCCCGTCGCCTCCCCCCTTTCCCACTCACACACGCACACACGCGCACACAAACACACACACAAACATGTATACACTGGCATATATGTTAAGTTTTTGGATTGGGGGTTTCACGTTGCTGCCAAACATGTTTTATTTCACACACGCACACACGCGCCCCCTGCCCGTCCCCTCCCCCCTTCCCCACTCGCACACGCGCACACACACAAACATGCACACACGCACACACGCGCCCCCTGCCCATCCCCTCCCCTCTTTCCCACTCACATGCACACGCGCACACACACAAACATGCACACACGCACACACACAAGTCGGGAGCGTCGTGACTACACGGTCGGTTCCTACGACTTACATTGGTCCCGTGCGAGATGTTCGTGACTCTTGCGGGACCGTTTTGTGGGTGTTTTACGTTTTCACCCTTCGATGGCATCGTTTTTATTCTCAAGTCTAACTTTTTGCAAATTTACGCCGTATACTCAAACCGGAATCCTTGTGACTACCCGTTTGGTTCCTACTATTAACATTGGTCCCGTACGAGGTGTTCGTGACTCTTACGGTACTGTTTTGTGGATTTTTTACGTTTTCACCCTTCTAAGGCATGCTTTTATGCTTTAGTCTAATTTTTTGCAAATTTATGTCGTACACTCCAACCGGGAGCGCCGTGACTACGCGGTCGGTTCCTATGAGTTACATTAGTCCCGTGCGAGGTGTTCGTGACTCTTACGGGACCGTTTTAAGGTTGTTTTACGTTTTCACCCTTCGATGGCATGCAAGTCTAACTTTTTGCTAATTTACGTCGTACACTCAACCCGGAAGACCCGTTACTACGTGGTCGGTTCCTATGAGTCACATTGGTCCCGTGCGAGGTGTTCGTGACTCTTACGGGACCGTTTTGTGCTTGTTGTACATTTTCACCCTTCGATGGCATGTTTTTATGCTCAAGTCTATTTTTTTGTAAATTTACGCCATACACTCTAACCGGGAGCCCCGTGACTACGCGGTCGGTTTCTATGAGTTACAATAATCCCGTGCGAGGTGTTCGTGACTCTTATCGGATCGTTTTATGGCTATTTTACGTTTTCACCCTTCGATGGCATATTTTTATGCTTAAGTCTAACTTTTTACAAATTTACGGCATACACTCAAACCGGGAGCCCCGTGACTACGTGGTCGGTTCCTACGAGTCACATTAGTCCCGTGCGAGGGGTTCATGACTCTTACGGGACCGTTTTAAGGCTGTTTTACGTTTTCACCCTTCGATGGCATGTTTTTATGCTTAAGTTTATTTTTTTGCAAATTTACATCATACACTCAAATCGGGAGCTCCGTGACTACACGGTCAGTTCCTGCGATTTACATTGGTCCCGTGCAAGGTGTTCGTGACTCTTACGGGAGTGTTTTGTGGCTATTTTACGTTTTCACCATTCGATGGCATGTTTTTATGCTTAAGTCTAATTTTTTGCAAATTTACGTCGTACAATCAAACCGGGAGTGCCTTAAACCTAGAAAGTGGCAATCCGTTGGATAATGACTTCTTTTTCTAGTGTTCACCCTAACTATTCTTTGTTCAAAAGTAATGTTCTCCCCCCCCCCCCCCCCCCCCCCCCACTGGAAGTGACAAGAAACAAATGCGCCAACAATACCCAAGCTATAGGGGGCACAAAAAACTTAAATGAAAACATATATATTCTAAATAAAAGAACCGATAAATCACCTAACATTTGCACAAATAGCGGGACATTACACTTAAAAGTAGATGAAATTCATAAATTAATGTAAAGTGCTAATACAATGTCAATATCATAATAGGATACAAATAAGATTGATGAGGATAAAATAATATTTTGATACTCAATCTTCCTCTAAATCAACTAAAAGATCCTTCAAATTAGGGTTGTCATCAAGAGCTGACTGGAACTCTTTTGGAGCCTTTAATGCGTCTACTTCAGTAGTCATACCCTTTGGTGCATGCACAACAATAGACCAATTGCCATCGTTTATGCACTTCGAGTAGAATACCTTCTTTACATTCTGAAAGGCACAAATAAAAGGCTCGTCGACTATGCAGTCTTTAGTCTTCATCTTTGATAAATCTACCATAATAAGTTTGGAGTCGGGATCAACTTTGCAAGAATTTATTGTATCCTCCACCTTTACCCAATCACAATAGAATACGGTTTCTGTGAAATCCAAGTAATCAAGTTCTAGGATTTGTTGAATTATCCCATAATAGGTTAGCACCGTATTCTTTGGATTTTTATCACTTTTTCTAGCGATACAGGTGGTCAAGGCGGAAATTTATATTCCATTGTTTTACGTCAAAAGCTTTTCCTCATATGGATATGAAATGAAATCAAAACCGTTGGTGCGGAATTTCTTAAACTCTTTTGCACAAAAACTAGGACCTTTTGCTAGGCGTGCAAGTCTGGAAGAGACATCACCTCTTTTTAGAAGCTGCATGTTTTTACCTATGGATATGACCTATGTATTAGGGCATGTTTTTACCTATGGAAGAGACATCACCTCTTTTGTCCTACTCTCCCATTCATTCTTCAAATCCTCATATGATTTGGATCCCAGCCTATGGATATCAGTTTTTTGTGCCCTATTTTTTTTGTTTTTCTCCCTCTGGACCAACTTTTTTTCCTTCGCCTCATTCTCCAAAAACTTATTCCACTGATCCACCGGCATTTCAACATTGGGAGGCACTTTCTCTTTCAAATCCAAAATATCTGAGCTCGCTGCCTCTTTCGGGAAACTTCCGAAGGTTTATCCTGTATGTCCTCAATCCTTCAGCAACCCGAGATAGAACCTTATTCTTGGAACGGTCGGGAAATGAGAAATGCTTGCAAAGTTGGTCATGTATGTCATCTTTGACAGCTTGATCAACAAGGTTCCAATTGTCTGGTCCACCTACTCCCACGTTCATTTTTCCCAGCGACAAACACCGAGCTTTAAAGTTCATCACGTCATTCCTATCACCCATAGGGTTAATCCTGAGAAGGGAGAAGCCAATAGGCTTCTTTTCATTTGAGCGGGTGGCATCATGAGTGTTGGATGGGGGCGTTAAAGCAACGGGAGTGTTGGATTGGGGCGTAGGAGCACTTGGAGTTGGATTTGGTGAGGAGTGAACCATTGGTGGAGTTGTGAATTGCTCAGCCATTGGTGTTGAGAATTCGGGTTCTGCACAAGATGGTGAACCTCGTTGTGGTGTCACATCGGCACTTGGTACCCTTGGGTTGTTTCCTCTCGACATTATCTACAAAAATTAAAAAATATAAGTGACTAAATAATTATAGTAATATGAAATTATAACTAATTAATCAAGCTTAATTAGTTTTATATATATAGATAGATAGATACCTTTTCAA
This sequence comes from Sambucus nigra, assembly GCA_949130495.1. Taxonomy (NCBI): domain Eukaryota; kingdom Viridiplantae; phylum Streptophyta; class Magnoliopsida; order Dipsacales; family Adoxaceae; genus Sambucus; species Sambucus nigra. Next base: position 99,067,099 of record OX422211.1, on the reverse strand, counting down.
AGTAAGACTTTAGAATAAGTTCAATGTGTCTGATCTCCATCCATTCGGTATTAGTTGTTAAGAACCTATGAATTTTTGCACGTGGTCAACTAGAAGGAAGGGTATCTATGATTGATGTGTAGATGTCAGTGACATGAACTTGGAATCCCCTATTTCTCAACTTGTTGGCAAGATTCAATTTTACGTGCATGTGGCGCGAGACATCACAGTCTATGTCAATGCTCTCTGTACGCAGTTGTATCCATAACGGGTGGATTTTTTTTTCTGCCTTCTCCAACAACGTAACCAAGGTCAGGGCTATGTCGGGATTACGTGTGTGAAATATATTTTGTATAACGTCATCCCAGTTTTCTGGTAGAGAAAATAAAATACGATCGAACAAGTAATCTTGCTGGATATCAAATCCATGATTTACAAGGTAGTTAAATTGTTCGATCTTTTTATTTCCGTACCTATAAATAGGAGTACCCTCTATATGACGCACGCTAATAAAAGAGTTATATGTGCGGTCTAATTGCAACCTCTCCCACTCTTGTTAACAGTATTTATCACCGTGCCTCATTTTTCCTGAGAAAAGTATACGAGGGCATGAATACGAGTCCTGCTATTAAGGTTTAGGTTTGAAAGTTATGAGAGTTTAAACATACATATACACATAAACAATTTGTTCATAATTACACACATAAACATACATATACACATAAATCTATACACAATTTATTTGTTGGCCCAAGTCCACGACCCGCTGGGTATGACAAAAAATGCACATTAATCGCAAGATATGTGATATACTTTTTCATAGGCAAATCAAGAGCACGCCCAACAACTTTATTAACATATACATTTATGAACACTAGTATCAATTCAATAAATTCAACATAGTATCCAACAACCAAGCCAACAATATCTCACTATAGTAATGTGCACACGTGTTTGCGACTCGTATGTCAAAAAAAATCATTTAATTATATTTTCTCAAAAAAACAAACAAGACAAACATATTTTGTCGAAAAAAAATACACACATATACAATATAGGGTTTATTGACATAATCTATACATACACACACATACAATCTAGGTTTTATTGACATAATCTATACATACACACACATACTATTTAAGGTTTACTAAACCCTAATATTTTTTTTTACATAAATCTATACATACACATACATACAATCTATACATACACACACATACAAACATAAATCTACACATACATACACAAAAATTAAGGCTTTAGATAGAAATCACGAAATCCAAATGAATCAATACATACCAACTGAAATCGATTAGCCAAATGCAAATCCAACTGAAATCCAAATGCAAATCTAACTGAAATCCCCCCTAAATCGCAGGAGCTCGAAATCGCACGAACCCTAACAGCAAACGAAGTCGCACGTAATAAATGAGAAGCTGGGAATATTTCTTTTTAAGACCAGACTATGGTCACGGCCTAGACCCGTGACTCGATGTGCGCGACCCATTAATGACCATGAGGCTGGCGATTTCGACCTGGTCACGGCTTAGAGCCGTGACCCATTACTGACTGGGGAAATGGCGATTTCAACTTAGTCACGGCCAAGAGCCGTGACCCATGCGCGCGACCCTTTACTCACTGGCAGGACACCGGCGATTTTGATTTGGTCATGGCTTAGGGCCGTGACCCATAATGCGTGACCCCTTTCTAGCAGCCTTGGTGTTTGAATGATGTATGGTCACGGCCTACAGCCGTGACCCATACCAATAAATGGTCACGGCCCTAAGCCGTGACTCTTAATGTGTGTGTTTTATGCTTCGTCGCACCTTTGGTCACGGCCCAAGTCCGTGACCCATCCGCGACCAGTTTGGAGGGAATTTTGGCGCTAAATTGGTCACGACCTGGTCACAGTCCAAGTTCGTGACCCATTCGCGACCAGTTTGGAGGGAATTTTAGCGCCAAGCTGGTCACGATCTGGTCACGACTCAAGTCCGTGACCTATTATGGTCAGGGATTTAGTCCGTGACCACTTCCAGAGCATGGATAATTTAGTGTGGTAATAAAATTGGTCACGCCAAATATTGAGTGGGTCACGGCCAAAGTCCGCGACCAGCTGGTCGCGGACTTGGGCCGTGACCCACTAGGCATGACCATTCGCAGAATTTGGTGTAGTGAGTGCCTCAAATGGTACCATGTTGATTGTGAACTGGTATGAGTTATTATATGCAAACTCCACTGATGGAAGGTACTGCTCCCATCCTCCCCCAAAGTAGAGTATGCACATCCTTAGCATATCCTCTAGCATCTAATTACTCTCTTTTTCTGCCCATCCATCACTGGATGATACATCGTACTCAATCGTAAATCTATGCTCATAGCCTCCTGGAAACTCTGCCAGAAATGGGACACAATGATCTTGTCCCGATCAGACATAATATTAATCAGGACCCCGTATAGTCGCACTATCTCCATAATGAACAACTGTACATACTACCTCATCTCAAAATTCGTACGAACTGGAAGAAAATGTGCTACCTTAGTCAACCGATCCACAATCACCCATAAGGAGTCATGACCTCACTATAATATCGGTTGCCCGGTAATAAAATCTATAGAGATGCTCTACCACTTCCACACTAGAATCTTGAGTGAATGCAACGTCCTTTTTTATCTTTGGTGGTCTACCTTCACTAGCTGGCAGGTAGTGCACTTCGAGATAAACTTCGACATGTCCTGCTTCATCCCCGACCACCATTACTACCTGAGCATATCCTGGTCATCTTATCTCTATCGGGATGTAACGCAAACCTAGACCAATGAGATTATGACATCACTCATGTCTCAAATACTCATCCTCTAGAATCGTGAGTATTCAATTAAACCATAAACCTCCCTCTGAACTGATAGAATAAGACTCTGCCCCATCATCTAACAACTGGCAAACTCTGTCCTGGAAATACTGATCCCCTACCTATTCCTTCACTACTCTCTTAACAATCTCAGGCATGACAACTAATGCAAACATATAATCCCTAGCAATCTTGTTGTCAGGTCAAAAATCTCTCCACTTCGCCTTCTAAACCTCCACTATCTCCCCAGTAGTTCATCGACTCAATGCATCTTCCACCACATTAGCCATCCCATGATGATACGGAATATCAAACTAGTAATCCTTCATAAACTCTAATCATCTCTTGTGCCTCATGTTCAAATCCTTATGCATGAACATATACTGAAGTGATTTATGGTCCGTGAACAAGGTAAACTGCTCCCTTAAAAGATAGTGCCTCCAAATCCTTAAGGCAAACACAACAGGTGATAACTCTAAGTCATGCGTGGGGTAAGTCCTCTTATGGGTCTTAAACTTGCTATATTCATAAGCTATAGCCCTCTCCTCCTGCTATAATACACCACTAAGTCCTTGTAAGGATGCATATGGGTAGACACGGTACTCCACTCCTCCCTTAGGTAGTGAAAGTATGGGTGCTGAGCTCAATTTGTCCTTTTGCTCATCGAAATCTAGCTAAAAATGGTTGTCCCAAATAATGACACCCCCTTGCAAGTCAGATTCGTCAACGGACCCATAATCTTTGAGAAACCCCAAATGAATCATCTATAGTATCCGGCCAGCCCCAGAAAACTATAAACCTAGATTGGTGTCATAGGATGTCCCCACTCCCTCACCATCGATACAAGACTTAGATAAATCGCATTCCCCTATCAGGTACAATGTGGCCCAAAAACTGAACCTCCCGAAGCCAAAATCCATAGTTATAAAAAATTTCATATAACTAGCGATCCCTAGTGTTTATAAAACCATCCGTAGATGCTCGGCATGCTTATCCTCAAAACGAGAGTAAACCAGAATATCGTCGATGAACACAATCATGAACTGGTCAAGGAAATATCTAAAAAACCGGTTCATCAAATCCATAAACATTGCAGGTGCATTGATGATCCCGAATGGCATCACCCTAAACTCGTATGACCCATACTGTGTCAAAAAATAAGTCTTATGAATTTCCACCTCTCTGACACATAACTTATGATAACCGAACCTCAAATCTATTTAGAATAAGTAAGATGCTCCTCTTAGTTGGTTAAATAAATCATCGATCTGAGGCAATGGGTACTTATTCCGGATCGTGACCTTATTCAACTCCCTATAATCGATATATCATCGAATCGATCCATCCCTCTTCTTGATGAATAACACTGGCACACCCTATGGTGATGTGCTCCGTCTGATGAAACCCTATCCTAGGAGATGCTGAATCAACTCCTTCATCTCAGACGGGGCCATACGATAAGCCGCTCGAGCGATAGGCCTTATACCCGGTGCTAGGTCAATAATGAACTCAATTTCCCGACTAGGCAGCAGGTTAGGTATCTCCTAGAATGTTTACTCAAACTCCCTCACCATTTAAAATGAGTCTAAAGAGATAACCACCTCCTGTGAAGTCTCCTCCTCAATGTAATACAGATGTGTGCTCAACCCTCCCTCAGAAAGAGGCATCGCCACTAAGAACATCTCCTGCCCTGGAATTGAGACTACAATAGTCCTCCTGAAATAATCCACCATCGCCCAATATCCATCTAACCAATCCATACCCAAAATGCATCACACCCTTTTGTATCTAACACGAGAAGGTCACCGTCTAAACATAATCTCCCTACATCAATATCAACATCACTACAGATCGAGTGTATAAGAGACCCACTACCCAATGGTGACTCCACACACATGAGTAGACTACTGGTTGTCTATAATAGATCGAAAACTCATGGAAATATGGTCTCTATGAAAAATTTTGATGCCCTCGTGTCAAATAAAATCCTACCATTACGCCCATGAATAGGAAACATGCCTTCAAAAGATGGTGGTGCCTGAGGTTCTCGTGGCATGACTGCATACCGAAGATTATAGGAACATTCATAACACATTTGTCCCTATTATTGTTGGGCTAGGGGAGCTTATGTTGGAAGGGCTAAGTGAGCCTACGTCCCCTGTTGCGGTACTCTACCCTGTTGTGAGCAATCCTTCTTTCGACAACTCCCCTCCCCACAAATAAAACAATGACCAGTGAAATTTTTATTCTTTTGACCCTGTTGATCGGATCGAGGCTTCTTCTTAGCTCGTTGGGGACAAGGTCGGCGCTTGTGGCCATGCTCTCCACATTTAAAACATCTCCTTTTGAAGTCTCCTTACTTCTGGCTTTGTTATCCCTGGTAGCCTCGAATCTGCTGACCATTTCCATTATTATCTTGGCCTTGATGGCCTCGAGCACCTTGTCTTTGTTTCTTTGACATTACACTACTACTGTTACTTTCTGACCGGTCTAAATGACTAGGTTCCCTTGCCCTTTTGGTACCTATCAGTAGGAAATGATGCTCTCGGTAGTTTCATAAAACGGCAGTAGCTACTTGTGCTACAATACCCACCACCTTTGTGGAGGTCACTATACCCTGTGGTACTTGAGGTACCTGTTGATCTTGTCCAACATTACATCTTCTGGTGATCCTAGCCTATCGTTCCCTTTTAGGTGACATCTGGATCCACATCGAATTGTATGAGTTCACAGTCAATATGAATATAATAGCAGAAAATCTCAATCTCAAATATGTAATCATCAATGCAACATTCATAATAATAGGGCCCTATGTCAAAGAACTCTACGCTGAAATCATAGTAAGTCGTACGGATCTTATGGACACTAAAACCTGATGCTCTGATACTATCTGGGACACCTCGCCTATTTTAATCACGGGTGACCAGTCCTTTATAAAAATAACTAGTAATCTCATTGGGTTCATTTTTAGCATCACTGTCAAAAACTTTTTAAATTACTAACCACCTATGTTAAATTAAGTCGGTGCTAAAATTTTATCTTGAATTAATATAACAACATGTAAAAATTTAATGCATTCACCAAACCATCCACACAATATAATAATCTGAACCAATCACATAATAAACAATTGAATAAATAATACTGAATAAACCACCAGTTCTCGAAAATCCAACTACAAGTCTAAGGCAAATAAAACTAAATTTAAATAAAGTCTAGTAAATAAACTGAACAACTAAATAGTCTGAAGGGGGCAATACGCCCAAATTAAATAGTGAGTAGTAAGTCCTAATCTAGGAATAAATTACTAAAGCGTCTACACAAAGTCCTGCAAGCCTCCACAATGCTACAGCTACGCATCCTTGGAGAGAATCATCAAGCTTGGCATACCTGTGGCTGAAGAACTAAAAGGTTTTGAAAAATGGATTTGATATGGGTCAGATCCCAAGAAACAGTTTGAAAATATTATGGAAGTATTTAAATCATAGTTTAAAAACAGTTATTAGATACACATGTTAGTTCCGCGTACACTCCCTTGACCCCTCATCTAAAGTGCACACCTAACGTATCCTACCTAGCCATGCTACCCAGCCTAACTATATAACGTATCTAACTAACCACCAAAAGTTTTAGCTTCCCTGTATTACCCATACGTTACGCTACTATACTAAGAATAATTAATATTACTCGCATATTATCATTGGATTATTATTTAAGTTCCTCTACTTAAATTACTTTTATATATACACAATTTATCAATTCTACCAACACACATAAGTAGATTTATCACAGTGGTATATATTTAACACACATATAATATATACAACTATAGCATCCCCCGAAAAGACCCCTGTGAAGTTGGCATACTCTGCTATCATGTCCATGTACCTTTCGTACCAAATTAAGGACTATTGGTTTGGAATGTCTCCTTGAACCCTCAATCAAGCAACACACAATGGAGGCGAACATAGAGCCTTTGGGATATGTACATACCTAACGTACCCAAATGACACACCGGTACCATTAATACATAGCACATAGTGAGACGCCCTAAGTTCTATGTTCTAGGGCACACATCCAGACCTCACTGGAATCGTCAATGTGGGATAACCATCTGTGCGGAACCTTCCGTGATAGCAGGCAGCGTAGGTATGTTCACACACAAAATTAAATCACAACAATTGGTATTCACCCAACTTATATAAACATATTATTCATTAGGTATACACGCAACCCATCACATATGAATTCTGTACGTAGTATTTATCTCTCTCGAATACTCAACGTACTAATAATCGTAATATAATGTTTATTCACCTTTTACGAGTATCACTCACTACCTGAAGGGCCCAAGTATCCTTTAAGTTATTTTAGTAGTTAACGCATCCCTATACTACTGGTATTATCCTTGTTTATCGTTTATTCTTCCCTTATCCTAAATTATGATTTGTTTGAAAGCGATTAACTATTATCAGTCTAAAACCTAACTTTACCCTCATTAATATTAATCGGGGCCTTAATCATATGTATACTGAACTTTTCTACGTCTCTATATGATCATTATAACATCAGCAAGGTTCCCCAAAAATGTTGGTAAAGAAAACGTCTCAAATAAACAAAATACCTCATTTCAACCTTGGTCGATCGATTGACAAAATTGATGTATCGATCGATCCTGGGTTTTGGCAACTTTGTCCCAACTACGTTTTTCTCCATCTGTTTAGGGATGATTTATAATGTAAATCACACTCCAAATCTAAAATAAATCTATCCAAGAACCGATTAAACCTCAATATTCACAAAACCCTAGTTTATGTGTTCTTCATGCATATACATCAATTTGACTACATTTCTCCCATAATAATTATCACATATATTCTGATTTCGTGTCCTCTACATATGTGGATTCATTCTACATGCAATATCATCCCAAATCACGAGTTTTATTTTCTTAAATCCCAAGAACATTATTGAAATCATGAAATTTATAAACCATACACTACATGCGTATTATAACAGACTTTTTAATTTTCAAGATAAACACTTGTCTTTACAGTAGCAGGTCTGATTTCTTGTTATTGTGATGAGGATGCCTTCCTTTCCTTTCGATCACAATTCCAGCAACTTTGGTGGAGAGAAAAGGTGTTGAACCTCTAAGAACTCTCTTTTCTTCCTCTCTTGTGACCTCCTCTCGCTCAAGATTGTTGTAAACCTATCCACACACTCCAATGGCATGATATAATTATTAAATGTTCGGAGTTCTCTCTACCCTAAACTCTCGAAGGACCTAAACGCCCTATCGTGGTGTCGATTTGGTCTAAAATCGCCCTAGGACCCAATATATACGCCCGGTATCCTATTCTGACTATTTTGACCCATTTGGAATCAACCGTGACCTCAAAATTACCAACCAAGTCACTCTACAATAATTTCCTATCTCGATCTCATATAGTCTACGTTTGACTCCGATTCAGATATATTACTGTCACGTCACTATCACTTGCTATGATATAAAAATAATAAATCGCTATTCACTTCATAATTATATTTAATAAATAGTAATCATTTTCTCTCCGATTAATATTTTAATCAACACATAATATTTAATTCCATTAAATTATGTCACGCGTGTAATTTAAAATTAACCAAATTAATTCAATTTTAAATACTCATAAAAACGGGGTGTTACAATGAGAGGTCGAAAAGTTACATTTTCGTTTTTTTTCATATTTTTTGAGGAATTTTCATATATTCATGGATTTTCATGCATTTTCATGCATTCTTTTATACACTTTATTTCCTCTATGACATGAATGTAAATATTTCATCATTATTTGTTCCAAATGCTAAAAATATTTTTGCTTTTATTTCTTTTTGTGAAATTGTGATTAAGTTATTTGAATCATAAGATTTGATGAGCAAACTTAAATTAACTGGTGATTAAAGGATGGATTTTTAACCTTTTGATACAAATGTTGATTATATCAATGATAGGTAAGAATTCACTTGATAAATCATGATAGTCAATTACTTTAAATCTTTGGTTGTGATTTCATTTTAAACATGCACTTGCATATCACTAAATTCATATGATTATAATTATGTGTATTGCATTTTGTGCTTGAATTAATCATGATTAAATCTTGAGATCTCCTATTAGTTTTTAAAATATTTTTATGGTCCATTTGAGAATATGTCAGAAATGTAATTTTTTTAATGAAGTTGATTAATGAGACGTTTGCATAGACAAAAAAGGGCTACCATTGGTGAGATAATACTGATTTGAATTTAAGTATCATCAATAGGTGTCTATCAAAGTATTTTTTACTATCACCATAGAAAAATTTAATATATGAGGAAAAGAGCAAAAGCTAAGTTCTCAAAAATTCAAGGCAAGATAAACAAGATAGGTCAATTTTGCATTGTATTATAGTACATACTTACGTATCTACTTTAGGGCTTGAGCTTCAATGAGGGAGATATATGGATGAAGTATACCATTTAAGGGATCTTGAAAAGATATTAATGAAATTATAAACTTAAGCATTGCTTGTAATTATTATGACTTAGTTATGTGTATTCATTTGATTTTATGACCCATATTTGTTCACGAAACATACCATGATTAAGATACAAAATTTCTTGATTTGACTGGAATTCAATTTTAAATTTTTTGTTGAATTAATTGATCTTTGTTTTGAATGTGTTTTTAAACAATGTCATTAATCAAGATTTAAAGGAATTTTTTTATCAAATCATGTTTATCATGGAAAGCTTGATCAAAATCACGCATTTTCATATTAGAGATTGCATTTGTAAATATACATGTATGAGTTCTGTGATTTGTGCATTTAGTCTCAAAATTGTTCTTAACATGTCATACATAAATTTGCATACATTCATAACATGTTTAAATATACTTGGTTTTAGGGATTCAACACTTAGTCTTTTTCTAGAAAATTCGTTGACTATAATGTTCAAGCCAAAACAGTGTGCACGGTGACAAATTGGCATTGTACGCATTATAGGGCTTAATCCATACACATGGACTTTGGGGCAGAGAAACCTATAAAAGAGGATTTAGGGCTCATTTCTTCATACTTTAAATACAACATCCCCAGAGCTCAAACCTTAGGCAATTTATGTTCAAGGTCTTATTTTTACTCTTGTGTAATCGTTTCTTTAAATATTCAGATAGATAGATAGATAGATACATTTATATCACTTATCATATTTCACATGCTTACATGCTTGATATATCTTCTCTTCTATTTTTTTATTTAAAATTCACATTCTATTGGATGTGTATGTTTCTTATATTCATGATGATTCCCATTGAGTTCCCTCTTTATAGTATTGTTTATTTCACATGTTTCCTAGATTTTGCTTCGCTAGAGTTGCTTATACACTGTGATTGTTCCTATCTTTTCCATGATATACCCATTATCTATGTCTTTCTAATTTTCTTTAACTTTTCGTATTAAAAAGGGGGATAAACGTATAAGATAGGGGAGTTCCCTTTATTTCTCCTTCTATTAGAGATATTCACACGTTTAGAGATTTAGGGGGACATTCTTTCCTGGGAGATATTTCATTTAAGGGAGAATATACATTCTTATCTTCATGATATTAGACGGATTTTATCACTTTGCATATGATTTCATGATTTATACCATCAATGTATTTCTTACGGATATTCAAAGAATTTTCAAAGCAGGGGGAGTTACTCGTTATGAGATCTATTACATGTATAATCGTGTGTCTTTGATTCATGTATTTCAGGTTCAGTCATGTTCATGGCGCTCAATCCTAAGTTTCATACTCAACTTTTAATGTGTCATTTTTTATGGATTCTATGTGTATTACATCTTACTACTCTCATTATATGAGTGGGTTTGGTAGGTGTAATCAAGACATTTTGGGTCTTGGGGTTTTGCCAGGGAATAGCCAAGGGTAACATTGAAGTTGTAAAAGTATATAACTATTTAGTAGGTGAAATAAAAATGGGAATATATGTACATTTTCGACCGTTCAAAATTTTGATCATAATCTTACCCAACTCCACATTGAATTTTTTGATATATTTTTGGTAAATGATCTTCTCGCTTGGTAGATCATCTATACCAATTTTGGTTAAAAAAATTTTGATTAGTATCTTTTCAAATTGTTGTATTCCTTAGATATGTTTGGTAAATTATGTTGGAAAGTGTTACACACACACATATATGTATACATCTATATATATATATATATATATATATATATTAATAATTTTGAGATCTACTCATCGATATCTTCATTTGTGGGGTGATAAATTATAGAGTAAATATTTACTTAATTAATAACTAAAAGAGGAAATCAACAAAATAAATATTTACTCTATCAAGTATTTACTCAACAACTAATAAAGTTGATGATTTGGTGGGGGAAATGGAATCAAGATATGATAAGTCTTGATTCCTTCGCGAAGAAGATAAAGACTTTCCTAAGATCCCTTTTAGTTGGATGGAGTCCAGTGATGGTTTTCAGTGGGTTCTCACTAGAAATGATAAAAAAATTAGTGAAGTTAGACTACAAAATGTGTTGTCGAGTAAAGGATGAGAGTAATGATACCCGTCGCTTTCCTTCTTGACAACCCAAACCCAATTTATGGAAAGTGATTTGGAGTTTGAATACAACTCTGAAAATTCTTTTCTTATAGTGGCGAGTTTACGTTAATTCTTTACGTACTAGAGAAAATCTTTTCTGTATAAAGGGTTGTAGTCTCCATGTGTCCAAAGTGTCATGGGGAAGTAGAAAGGTTGGAATTTTGGCTTTCGATGAAAAATCTGTATAAAGTTTTGGTATCTAGATAATCACTTGGATACTCATTCTAAATCTAAAGTTACAACTATGATTGTGTGGACTTTGAACTTTGTGGATGCTTTTTCATCAAGGGTTGGTTTGTTTGGAAAGATTGCAACTCCCACATTTAAGGCAAATCACAATCTTTGCGCACTATTATGGATATGTTTTGGAAGACTAAGAAAGTTTTATGAATGCTACAAGAGAGGATGTTGCCCCGATAGTGCATATCAATCTGGTTCTAGGGTATTGTGATGTTGCTTTTCAGGTGTTCTTCGTGATCTTATGGATTTATTGATCTTAGGCTTTTCTAGCTCCATATTTGTTCCATCGTCTTTATGTGCGAAGTTGGAAGTGATCCATCTGGCATGCTTCACCATTTTCGATTTAAATTTTTGTAATATTAGGATTATTGTAAATTAGAAATTGACTTATGTTCCTCCGATTCAGAAGCTCCCTAGGAGGTGGAGAATATAGTTGATGATATTAAACTCTTAGCGATAAGTTATATTATTTTTTCTTTCAGAGAGATGCCAACAGGGTTTCTAATCAGGTAGTTAATTGAAGATAAGTGTTCAAATCTTCTCCCTTTGGATTAGCTCTCACGCCCCTCTCTTGTTTTCAACTCTTCATTATATTCATGTTTAAATTGTTAGTATAACCATGTGGTTTTCTTATGTGTGTGTGTGTGTGTGTGTGTGTGTGTGTAGATAGATAGATAGATAGATAGATAGATAGATAGATAGATAGATAGATAGATAGATAGATAGATAGATAGATAGATAGATAGATAGATAGATAGATAGATAGATAGATAGATAGATAGATAGATAGATAGATAGATAGATAGATAGATAGATAGATAGATAGACAGATAGATAGACAGACAGATAGATAGATAGACAGATAGATAGATAGATAGATAGATAGATAGATAGATAGATAGATAGATAGATAGATAGATAGATAGATAGATAGATAGATAGATAGATAGATAGATAGATAGATAGATAGATAGATAGATAGATAGATAGATAGATAGATAGATAGATAGATAGATAGATAGATAGATAGATAGATAGATAGATAGATAGATAGATAGATAGATAGATAGATCGATCGATCGATAGATAGATAGACAGATAGATAAATAGATAGATAGATAGATAGATAGATAGATAGATAGATAGATAGATAGATAGATAGATAGATAGATAGATAGATAGATAGATAGATAGATAGATAGATAGATAGATAGATAGATAGATAGATAGATAGATAGATAGATAGATAGATAGATAGATAGATAGATAGATAGATAGATAGATAGATAGATAGATAGATAGATAGATAGATAGATAGATAGATAGATAGATGTGGGGGATTATCCAAGCGGCCTAAATAACTAGGATTGGATAAATACTGATCCAGCCCGATTGGATAAATGATTGCATCTCAAGATAACAATTAAGAAGACTTCCATCGGGGAGGATCTCGAAGCAAGATTAATACAACCAAATTGTAACTCCATTAATAAGTTCCAAAGCCTTACATGGCACTTTATCTTCTTCCCCTATAAATGTACCCTTACCCCAGGGAAAAGGTGCATGTAATTCTTATTATTAACATAAAAATAATAAGAAATGAGAAACACCCCATGTACATAAGCCATTGGCAAAGCACGTAAATATTTGTGTCATGTGTGATTACATGATTGGTTTTATTCCATTTAGTATTAATTATTTGGGATCATTAATTGTGTGATAATTACACCTACAATTGGCACCGTTTATGGGCAACGAGTTTTCTTTTCCAAAATCAGTTAGAACTTATAAAACTCCATATCACACCCACCTAGTGAACCCCTGTCGTTTAATGGCAACCTCCAAGATGGGCTTCTAGCTCCCAAGGTAAGATCCAAAATCCACCCCAACAAAAGTCGAGACGTTCCTCATGCATGTTTATCACTCACAGGAGTAACAAGCTGAGCAAAGAAATTATCAGCCTAAATCCACTCAGATATCATGACTAGTTAATGCATACGAACAACGGCTCCTCTAGCAAGAGGAATCCACATGCCTCCAAGAGGAGGAAAATGCACATTTGCAGCGACACTTGAAAAAGATAGAGCAAGAGATCCACGAAGATAAATGCAAGCTCCACGGATGGATCCATATCCTCAAGCGAAAACAACTCGGAGCAGAGAAAGGAGTTCACATTGTTGAAGAATCCCCTATGAGCACGAGAGTCGCTCAACGAGATGAGATCAAGAGGTAGGACATTATACACACAATATTTGTAATCTCATCAAGAAAGAGATGGATCAACATTTCACTAATCGTGGGACTATATCCATCAAAAAATTATCTGGGAGGGCCCTTATCTCCCAAATGCAATCCCATTTTATAAGATCAATCGAAGAACTAGATCCCCCTAAGAATTTTATAAATTCCAGGTTCAAAATCTATGATTGAAAGACCGGCCCTATTAACCACGTACGTCAAGCAGTCCAAGACCTTGTGGAATCAGCAAGGTTATCTTATGTTCCATATATTCCCTTTTAATTTTGGGGGGTATCACGCAAAAATGGGTTGAGAAATTGCCATCTAGGTGCAATCAACAATTTTAACCAGCTCGATGAAGCATTCACTGCTCAGTTCATCACCGGCAGCATCTAGCCAAATAGAATGAATTCTCTCCTTATTATGAGGAAGAAACCCCACGAAACCTTACTAAAATACTCTAGGCAATACTGGGAAACTTACAACGAGGTTAAGGACTGCTCCAAATAGGTTGGTGTGGCCTTGTTTAAGATAGGATTGCCTTGAAACTCTATGTAACACTTGTCCCTCACTAAGAATCAGTTGGACACCATTGACGACCTCATGTCTCGCATAGAGATACACAAAGGAGGAAGATGTGATCATCAGCACCCAGAATGATAATGGGTGCTCGAAGATGTCCAAAAGTGGTGATAAAGAGAATGCCCCTATGAGAGTGGCAAAAAGTATAACGGAAGATCAAAGAATGGAGACAAGGCACATCCTTCTGATGAGTGCATAATTTTGTATGATTTATACGCAAATTTTGACCTTATTAGGCGCATTGAATCATAATTAAAGAGCTTTTAGAGTCATTTTTGTTATTTCGAAGAAAAATACAATTTTGAAATAAATTTAAGTTAATAATGAAATTTTAGCAATTTCAGGGGAAAAACATAATTTTAGAAATTGTACGGTCTTAAAAGTAATTTCTAAATATGTATCTAGGCAATATGAATCTTTTCCTGATATCTGCTTAACTTTCGAGTTAAAATGAGTGATATATGAATTCGGGGGGCTAAAATATATATATAGGCAATTACGTAATTGTCTACACTTTTATTACCCTAAATTACAATTAATTATTTTTATTGTGTATCTTCACAGGCCCCTTGGGAGTTTGGACAACAAAGGAATTGATATGTAATATTTGTTAGGATATATCACGACACAACATGATCGACACGGTTGTACTAAAAGATGTTTATAAATTTGCTCAAGTGTCCGTTGATGTCATGTCTTAGATTTTCAAAAAGGTCTTTAAAAGCCTCATGACTTTCTAGTTCGAAAAATTTGAAAATATGAAGTTTTGAAGGTGAAAATGAGTTTGAAAATTCTGTTGTGAATAGTGACAAAAATGCAAAGGGTTTAAAAACAATATATATATATATATATATATATATATATACATATACCATTTGCTCCTTTACCCACTTGTATGCCAACTACCTCTTCCCTTATTTCACTCCCATATGCACCCCATTTATCTATGTTTTAAGGGAACCTTTTGACTATTAAAAATAAAAATAAAAAATTCTCCTAATTGAAGACTCTCATTTCTCACACTTTTACCTATCAAAAGATATCATTATAGACAATTTTAGGGAGAAGAGTTTATACACAGTTGTAGAAAAAGAAAATATGTGAGTATATTTTAGGAGCAACAAAAATATTAAATAGTTATATTTTAGAGGAAATTTTTGTTCAAGATTTTAGACGAACTTTTATATTAGCATCCAAATATTCGGACTCCGACATTGTAAGTTGATTATTAATGAGAGATATTATTTCATCTTGTAATTTTTATTTTTTTTAATTATAATGATAGCTTAATTTAATGTCCAGGATTAGGTGAAATTTACCATGGTTACTTGGTGTATGTTTTAATTAGTTTAATTCGCCTGAATTTCCTACTTATTCTAAAAATATTTTAAATAATTTGTTATTCATTAAAATAGTCATGAGAGTGATTTTTAAACCTTTGAAGCTAATTGTTTTATTTATATTCTTTGATTTTATGTACTTATGTTTGATGGATTACACTCATGTTAAATGTTTTGATAGTCCATACTTATGTTTGATATAAAATACATAGAAGTGATATTTAATTCATATCCAATAATTATTTGTACTTACATTTGATGGATTACGCTTAGGTTAAAGTAATTGATAGTCCATGCTTATGTTTGATATTTAACGTTTAGGAGTGATATTTTTAAGGGAATACAAATTTTTGAAATAAAAAAAAAATCAAAAATATTTTATTTGTACTTTCACGTTTTTTTTATTCCGAAATTTACACGGCGAGAGTCGGTATAATTTTTAAGTTATAAAAGTGAATTGCAAGTTAGACTATTTAATCATAAACTAGTAAAAACGGTAAACAAATCTAAAATCCTAGTAATATCTCTCATATTTGTTGCATACTTTGTGTCAGTCATTTATTATTATCTTATTTTTATTTTATCTCTACATCATATTTCTACCAATTTTGTCTGGTTTAAAAGTCGATAATCTGACCAATTGATCAAATCTATGTAGATTCGACTCATATGTGCATTATCTATACTACAATAGTCCATGTACTTGCGGTAATTTATAATTTGACAAGAAGTTTTTGGCGCCATTAATGGGAATCTATGTTGATTTTAAAGTTATTGACTCTCGGACTAAATTTTGTTTACAATAAAATACATAAAAATTAAAAAATATGAAATTAAACAAATTACTCTTTTGAAATTTTCAAAATCTATTTTTTTATAATTAGTTCAAAAAAAGGATTTAAGTTTGTTGTTATTAAGTAGTTGTTTTTTTCACTAGTTTTATCATAAAAATAGAAAAATACATAAAATTTTGAAAAAATCATAATTTATTTTTTGAAAGCTTCGGGATTTCATCTTTTCAGTAGTTAGTAATCTTAAAAAAATTTAAAAAAATTAAAAATTAAAAATTTTTAAAATTCATTTTTTCTTACAATAGCGTATTTTTTTTATTTCCAGAATATTAAAAAAAATGTTCTCATAGTATTCTTTTTGTTTTATTATTTTTTTCCTTTTTTCGTGTTAAACTACACTGTTAATCCATATGTCATATTATTTTTATTTTTATTTTTTATGTCACAATTTATGCTTGGTGTAGTTATTTTTGTATTATTGTCCAGTAGCACATTCATTCAAAAAAAGACAAAAAAGAGAAAATCTTGAAAAAAAAAAGAGCAAGCAACGGCGTGAGATCGCTAAAGATACTTGTGCCATTTTTCCACGCACACAAGGTACTCTCAGAAACGACCGAAACGTAGGTGACGTTTACCTCCGATCAACGTCAAATAAAACTTTGACCTGGCATAAATAAGTGACCGTAAAAAGTTCATGTCGAAGGTACATTTTGTATGCTTCTTACATGGATCTATTTTTGTTGACTAAATTTGACTTAAGGGCAACCCGTTTACAAGATAAGATGGGGATTTAATCACCCTTCCTTGACCCAAAAATCACTAAACTACCCGAGCATTTGCATATCCGTAGTTGGTTGTCTTTTAAATTCTCCATTTTCAAAGAGTGGGAGTTTTCTAATTAGGGAGATTAATTCGTAGACCCATATTGTCATTGACTAATCTCAAAAAAAGTAGATTTAAAAATTAAAATTCCCCACATATAAATTAGATAGATAAAATTGCTTTGTGTTTGCTTCAAAATTATGTAGTTTTGAGTCAGATTATTTATTTTTCCTTTCTAAAAAAAGAAAAATAATAAATTAAATTTTAAAAATTTTAAAAATCGAGTGATGCACATCTTGTATGCATAATTGGTTTCAAGAAAATACTGGTAGATTATCAAGTGAGGAATCCATCAATTTTCTAATCACCTTTATTAAAAGAGTCTCTATTTTTTTCTGAAATGGAAGATAAAATAGCAACCTGAGCCGTTAAGGACTACCTATATCACAATAGGTCTACTCAACCATCGTGTATCGTTCTTTCCACACATAATGTCGATAACTTTAAAT
Source organism: Sambucus nigra (assembly GCA_949130495.1). Lineage (NCBI taxonomy): Eukaryota > Viridiplantae > Streptophyta > Magnoliopsida > Dipsacales > Adoxaceae > Sambucus > Sambucus nigra. The sequence continues at coordinate 99,049,098 of OX422211.1, read as the reverse complement.
TTGACTCATGAACTATCCAAATGCTACCCGTGTTTGAGGAATGGAGAAAGAGGATCCATATTTTCACATACATGAATTCAATGACATTTGTAGGATAATGAAACACCAACAAATTTTTAATGATGTTGTTCGATTAAATTATTCCCATTCTCTTTAAAAGAGAGCGCGAAGATATAATTTCGTTCACTCGAACCCCAATCCTTACTAGTTGGAACCATATGAGTATAACATATTTCAAAAAATTCTTTCCAAACCAAAATATGGGGTTGATACATCACGTATTAAACACATTTAGACAACGGGATCAGAATCACTATCTATGTACTTAGAACGGTGCAAGGACTTGCTACAGCAATGTCCACATCATCGGATAGAGTTAGGACACCCATATCAAATCCTCTATGAAGGGTTTGACTTTAATACCCGGGAGATGTTGGAATCAATGTGTAATGGAGATTTTACGCAAAAGAGTAAAATTGGTGCCTGTAATTTTTTATAAACCTTAGCCAAAAAGTCACAACACTGGGAACCCCATCGCAGAATTTAGGTCAAGCCCAACCAACATTGCTACCATGCATCAAGTTAACCATAATTTTGATGTGAGCTCTAAAATGGCCACCTTGGTCTGTCGTTTATAAGCACTTAAAATGAGTAGAGTGGGAAACTATGTTGCACCAACAACTATCCAACATGTGGCCACCCTTATGTGTCTATGTTCTAATGCGTTTAATCGCTTGATTAAAAATTTCCCCATGTTCCCAACTAACAAGGCTTTGTTAAAGGAAGCGAATGCCCTATATGAAAATAGGCCAATGAACGACCAGTATTCGAGCTCCTACAACTCAGGGTGGAAAGATCACCCCAATATTTTGTGGTCCAAGGATAAGTACCAAGGAGGTCAGTATTTCGATAATCCACCCTCGAGTTTCCAAAATAATCCACCCACACCATCACTGCCTTCGTCCCAAAAGATCCAATCATTAGAGGATCCGATAAATTTAATGGCTGAAAATACCCTCTAATTCAAGCCGCAGTCTCAAAGTTCCCTATAATCAACTTATAGACACCCCATTCTAGTACCCCCCCCCCCCCTCCCAACCTCTCCTTAGGTCCCTAGAACCTCCCTTCATCACTACAAACCTAAGTCATACCCCGGGTACTGACCTAGAAGTCATCAGGCACTCCCAGGCTCCATTTGACCAAAATTCAAACTCTTCAGCTCGACTGAGACTGAATGAATCTTCAAAGGGAACTAAAACCCCTTTCCAACGGTCCACTCCGTCCGCAACTCTGACTTACAGTATGGACGAACGACCCATTTTCCCCCGAAACTTGATCAAGAGGTCACCGGATGCTCTCGGGCTCCGTCTGACCTCTTCATCTCGACTGAGACTGAATTAATCTTCAAACGGAACTGATAACCCTTTCTAACGGTCTACCTCGTGTGTGATTCTGACTTACTGTACGGACGAACGATCTGTTTTACTCCGAAAGGTCACCGAATGCTTCTAGGCCTGGTTGACCAAAGTTAACTTCCCAAACTGAGTCTAGCACTTTGGAATGTCTAATTACATCTCATAAACTTTCCAATGGTCCAGTCCGTGCACGATTCTGACTTACCATGCGGATGAACGATCCATTTGCGTCCGATAATTCCTCGTCCAAAGGACCGACGAACGCTTCCGAGCCATATTTGACGCAAAGTCAACTCCTGGACCCGGGAGAAGTCCAAAGACTTTTGAATTTCTCTTAATTACCTTTCTAACGGTTCACCCCGTGCGCAATTCGGATCAACGGTTTGCGCTCTACGACTGATTTTCTAAAGGAACCTGAAAGAGACTGCCAAATAGAAGGTTCTAAACCCTGCCTATCGGCAGTAAGCCTAAAAACACCTGTCGGACAATGCATATCGGAAATGCCCTGGGCCCATAAAAAGGAGGGTCTGGCCTCATTGTAAATAGGAACAAAATCTGAAATCCATCACTCTCAGCGAACTCAGAAAATCTCTCTCGAAGTCAGCGTGATTTCCACATCCAAATCCCTTTCCAGCCTTCACTTTTCATCATCTTTTTCATCAAACTTGATGAATTAACTACCCTTCATCATCATCCAAGTGCAAGGGATGCTCTCCAATATCCAATATCAAGCTCAAGATCTTCAAGAAGGTCCAACTTTCTCAACTCTCTCTTCAAATTCTCCTAAATTCTCATTAACTTATTTTATTACTTAGCACTTTTATTCTCTTTCACATATCCTAATATACTTTTTATTTAGTATTATTGCACATATCTTATTTTGCATATAAATAAAACCCAAAAAAAATAAGAAAAAGAGGGTTTGCTCATAAATTCCAAATGGGAATTCTCATTCTTTTCTCACAACTAAAACACTTTTTTTACACACACACACATATAAGATAAGTCCCCGGTTGGATTTATGGGGTAAATCCCACTCGTCATTTTTCATGCGAACTACATGGACTTTGATGCCTCTATAGGCTACGTAGGCGTCTCGGGATCAAACTCGAGACTCGATTCCGATTCCTACTTTTCTCCCATTTTCTATTTTTCTATATTCGTTAACTTAATTATCCTAAAATCTATATATTTACATATACATATATTTGTTCTTACTGGCGTATTATTCCGTATGCATTATCGTTCCATTATAATGATCAACGCTAGGATAATCGTGTAAATCCTATTTTCTAGTATTATTTTTAGGAACATTCCTATGGATGAATCGCTTTATCTCTTCCATGATATAAGTCGATGATTCCTATCTCCACTACATATACACATGCACACATATCATGGGGAAATAAATAAAAATAGCAACAATCCATGAGAGACCGTAAGGGAGAAAAGGGTGTCTAACACCTTCTCATTTTGTAACTTAGCCTCCGAACCCTTTTCGAATCATTTTACGTGTGTATATGTAGGTATCTCATACATCTTACGTGAGCACGGCCCCTTCTTTTTCACAAAAAAAACTATTCTTTTCTTATCTCCGAGAACGAAAGTTCATTCTAACATATACTTGAACAAAAGGATTATGCATGCCTTAGCGATCGGTATAGATAATTCAAAAATAAAAAATTCATCAAAAGGCACAGTTGGATGATCAAAAACTTGTTTATTTCACTAATAAGAAGTTACAGTGCAATTACATAAGAAAAGGAATGGATAACTCCCTTCCCCCTACCTTCCTAAAAAGCCAAGTAAATTCTCAAACGCATTCCCCATTACAAAATAAACTCCCCAAGAGTCCTACCCACAGCTACCAGAGGAGTCCTCTCCATCATCATCATCTACATCCTGGGGTCCCCAAGCTTCCCCTTCCTGAATAGAGTGTCGCAGATGCTCCATAGATTGATAAGATTGAACCAGTCTCGAAAAAACTACCATACCTCCCTCCATAATATCGAATAAAATAAGCCACCTTTGTCAAGTCTCCACTACCAATATCTTGCTGACAACTCTTCTCCACAACCAATTCATATAATCCCCGGGGATGTACCAAACTCTCCCAACAGACTGAGAAGGACGGGTAGACGAACGCCGACTCTCCCACAACGATCCAAGACGCATGCGCAGACGCTCTGTCAGATCTTCTACCGGAAAGAAATATAGTGTCTGTGGTGGCATGACCTGCTCCCAGCTAAATTGGCGCAGAAGCCGCCAAGGGAAATAGAAATAGGTCTATCTAAGACCAACCAGTCGGACATACGGGTATTCCCCCAGCTCTAGAATAGGGAGCAACTGTCCCCACTAAGGCACTGACCAGCACAGATTTAGAGCCCCATGCTCCATAAACCATTTCTCCCAGCTCTCAATATCTAGGCCAACGCTGATGAAATCGCATGAAAAGAAGTTGGGTACAGGCGATAAAGGGTATTTCAGAGGAGTCACTAGCCGGAGTCTTTCAGAGAACCACATGAACAACATCACGGGGCTACCCCTCAGAAAGTCAGAACGACCTTCTCCTAGGCATCTAGGCCATTCAAAGTCTCCGCCAGTATCACCGCTGCAGGATTGCAACGGTAGGACATCTATGAAGTAATAGCTGCAAGTTGTGGGTCCACCATCAGTTCCTCAATCACCAGTAACAATTTCAAAACCAAGCCTAGAATGACGTCTCTGGCATACCCAGCATCACCAACCTCCTTCAAATGCACAGACCGCAGCACCGCCGGAAGGGAAATCATTCATCCAGTAACCAAAGATCTACCCGTCGAGGGCGATACGCGGAGAAGTCCAGCCAACAACTCCCGGGGAGACTGAGAAAACTCAGGCATAGCAGCCACCACACTAGGATTTACTCCCAACATGGCAGAAAACTCCTCATAAGTCGGACAGACTTCTTCCAACTCAAAGCGGATTACATGGTCTTCGGGGTACCAAAATTATATCGCCGCCATCAGCATGTTCCACTTTATGGGACGATTACACCATAAAGAGACTCGACGCTTGTTGAAAGCATCATAGTCGATGTTATAGGATCACATTGCCTCCAAAGTCTTGAGGTAGTTGGAAAACTCAACACTACCAGGGAGAGCCATCTCACAAAATAAGAAAGATAGAATATGAAGGTATGATGAAAGCACTCCACCCTTACCCCTTTTTATACTTGAAAACCCTCACAAAAAAATATAACACGTGCAGAAATCGGAGGAAATCCTGTCCCACAAGGTACCAAAGGCTGAAGAGGGTACCAATCAAAGCTTTCATTGATTATACTGGATTGACCTGCCGATAGGCAGCACAAGGGTCTTACCGATCGGCAACCTCCTATTTTTATAAACTTCCATTTTTTCTCTTTTGTCAAAATCAGAAAACTCAATAAAAATAAATTGATATTCTCAACAGAATTACAAAATCCCCTTCCATCTTTATATAAATTCTCATTTTAATAAAACTTTCCTTCAAATCCCAAAAATATTTCTTTTTACGGTCCCAGCAGCAAAGTAAAAAAGCACATATGCATTCAATCATTCATTACTAATAGAAGATAATAAAAAAAATCTACATTGCATTGCATAGGTATGTTTCTGTGTTACATCATTTTTGCAGGAAAATAAAGAAAAGAAAAAAAATAACAGAACTCGGCCCGAACCCACATTTTCTCTCTCTTTCACTTACCCTTCCCCTCTTTCTCTAAGAACCCTCATCCCTGCGACGCGCTCTCTTTCCCCTGGGATGAGACGACGCACCACTGCTACCCAAACCAGACTCCTCTCCGGATGAGGCAGACGGCACCAAGCAAGAAGGAACAGGGACAACGTCCCGAATATGGGCGATCGCCGAAGATATCCAGTCTCTAATATCCCTCAGCCAAGTGGTGGACACCCGAACTTGCTGCAAGGAAAGGCAAAATCAGTTGTGACTCCCAAATCTGCGATAGATTTTATTTGTTTCTTAAGAATTTATGAACTAACGTGCCCAATTTCAAGCACATGTTAGGATTGTACTTTTTATTATTATTATTATTATTATTATTATTATTGTTATTATTATTATTATTTATTTATTTTTTAAATATTACTCAAATTTATGGTTCATGTCAGAATTGTACCAAACAAAGTACATGTCAAGATTGTACTTGTCTTATTATTATCTCAAATTATGGTGCATATCGGGATTGTACCAAATTTATACTACATGTCAGGATTGTACTTGCATAAATTTTAGTCCAAATTTATTGTACGCGTCAGGATCGTACTATTACTTAACATTTTAATTGAGGTGGATAATAGATGGATGTAGGCTTGTAGATTGTTTATAATCTATGATATTTTCATATACTGGAGATGTATAGGATCTTTAATAATAGAATATTTACCTATATTCAGTTGAAATGAATAATACGTAATCATGGAATTCATTTGAGTTTAGGAGTAAACGCATGAGATATTTAGCGTTGTTTGGGGTGGGGATAACTTAAAAGAAACTAAAATACGTGAGGAAGATGCATAATTATATTATAGGCCAAACTCAGTTATAATCTTACTCTTCGTAAACTTGTTGTTAACCTTGTTGTTAACTTTACTTTTCAAGATATTCGCAGTTGTTGTCAGCTCCGCCTTGATCTCTTATTTGAATCTCCATCCGTTACCACTCATTAGGATGTAGGTGTCTGCCATGCATGCTCACTCTGTTTACTACTCTTTATATTCAGTCGAGTCAGATTTATGTAGCACTATCATTGTAGTGGAGTGGATTATGTTGGGACACTTAAATATTTTGAACTAAACTTTATTAGTGTCAGTTATGGTCAGATGAATATGAATTTTTCGCTTACTTATGGGAATTTATTTATTTTACCCATTTAGTTTTATTTTCAATCATGCATAGAATGATAGTCAATTGTTTTTCTTTTTTATTAGACATGATCAATCTAGTTATATATTTTATGGGATGTTACAATATCTAATTAATATATTCCAGAAAATTATTGACTTTATTATTAATTTAAGATTTTTTAATTAATTCTTAATAAATATGAACATTTTTTAATTAATTCTTAATAAATATGAACATTATTGTGAGCATAAATAATCACAATGAATTGTTTTAAATAGCAAAGAAAAAATTAATGAGTAAAGAAATATCACAACACAGAGGATTTACGTGGTTCGGAAACTGCCTATGTCCACGGAGGGTTTCTTAGTTTTTATTAATCCTTTAAGATATTCGGAATAAAGAATTTCATGCCCTTTTTCCCTAGGGTAAGGGTTTTATTTATATGATATGAGTGGTTGAGCCGTGTTCAAACTCTTCCAGCTACTGATTGTCTTGTTTGTTGATCCATGTTTATCTCCTTCGAGATAATAGATAACAAGAATGAGCCTACTATGATTATCCATGTGACACTAATTCTGATTTGAGCAACATGTTTTATTCCTCCGGGTTGTGCCTATTTGGGATACTGAATATTTAGGTCGTTATGGTTTGTACCCCATAATATCCACTAAAATTCTTTGTCCATAATGGGCTAAAGGATTTTATATGTTCTGCTGGCCCAAATGATAAATAAAATATTTGAGTTCGAGTGATGGCAGGCATTATAATTTCTTAATCAAGATAAGGGTGCATTGGTCCAAGGTTTAAAAAATGAACCTCCGGTTGCATTGATGATCTTGGGTTTTATTCCATATGATTAGTCTCTTGGAATTTGTCCTCCACTTACTCCAAAATCTATACCGTCATTTGCATACTTTTCATCATTCAAAAATATTAGTCGAAGCTTCTATCTTCATAATTTGCTTCTAAGTTTTCTTTGTCCTTGTTTGTTTTTCTTAGCATTGCAACTCCTTTCGTTCATTTTCTTTTAATAGCCCTTTCTCCCGCACTTTCTCACAATGGTTTACGTTGTCAGTCAAAGGATCGCGAGGGGGTTTAGAAAAACATACTAAATTCCTCCTTGGGTGACAATTGAGTGTGCCCCGGTGCCAAAAAATTGTGTTGTCGTTGAGCGTGGTCACAGGATCCATACCCTCTCAATGGCAGAGGGGGGAATAACGTTTCCCCCAAATCCACTGTTCCTGGAGTTCAGGAATAAAAAATTTGAGGTGGTTCCCACCTCGTGTTCCCCAAACACATGGCGGATTACGAAATGAGTTCATATAATAATGAATGAGCTATATGGGACCAACATAGGAATCCCAGACTACTGTTATTCTTGGACCCATTGGGGCGACTTAAAATGTGCCTAAAGTGGGTGCTTATATAGGCTCAAGTGCAAGCTTGTCACGTAAGTAATAAACCCAGTAAGACGTGGTCGAATCCACTGGGAAATGGGATGAATACTCGTGATGACGAACGATAAAAAATTCAACCCTAACCTGACTCTAAAAAGAAACGAAAAAGATTATCGAAGTGAGAAAATTTCTATCAACTAAATTGAAGTTAATTAAACTAATTATGCAACTAAACACGCAAGAGTAATCTAATTGGGATTTACTAAGTATGAATGGGAAAAATAGGTTAGAATGCAATCCCCCGACCCTAGTACGTTTACTGAATATAAAACTAATTATGAATTAAATAATTGATTAAATCTAGTCTTTATTAATCTCAAGCATTATATATATGAGGGTACTATTCGGCATCATACATAATCAAAAGTAAGAATAAAGTGGTGTTGTAGTAGCTACACGCGCGTCGCACTCTTAAACATCCCGGTTACCTAGGATAAACGAGATCAAAAGTCCTACCATGGTTGTGATCACTACACAACATAACTCGATCATTTACTTAATTCAGGGAACTAATTTTACATACATTCAAACCACATCGAGTTGGGTTCATGCATCCCAACCCCTAAAAGTCTAGCCTAGTATGGTGCAATTAATAAAAACTAGGGTTTCTATGGTGCATGCAACTGAACTCATGATGAAATTACTTCTAAAGAAGAATAAAGATGTAATATCTACTGAGAATAAACAAATCATGCAAGAATTATTCAAATGAAACAATAGAGAAAAGAAAGAAATCAACTTTATCACAGAAATTGTAATTGAGAGTTAACAACTGTAATTTGTAAGCTTCTAGCGTTCGTCTCTACTTTCTCTCTTTAAAACTATGTAAAAAGAAGCTTTCCCATGTTTTGGGATTCGTTTTGAATAAATAACCTACGAAATTACAACAATTAGCCATGAAAGACTCTAGCTAGAAAACATGATAATTACAAAATTAAACCTCCGGACTGGTTCGGCCTGATATTTTGATTCGGTCTGGTGTATACCGGATCGATTTGTTTTCTATTTATATCGGATCGGTCCGCTTCACACAGGTTATACAGTGTATTCAAGGGTCCGTACTGGTTCATTTTTGGTAGAATCCGAATTGGTCCGCTTCACAAAATTTATACAGTGGACATCAAGGGGTAGGATCGATTCGTTTATGATGAAATTCGGATCGGTCCAGGTCCTTAGATCAATTTCTCGTCATTTTCTCATCAGTTTCTCATGATTATCTCTCATCTTTCAAAGCTCGTAACTTTTGCTTTGGAACTCATATTTGGACGTCGTTTCTTCCTACGTGCTTGTAAACTCGAGGTCTTCAACTTTCATTCTGGGTTCTCGTTTGGATTCCATCTACAAATTACTCTTTTGCCATTTTGACTTTTTTTCTTTCTTCTTATCTTTTCTTTCAGTTTCTTTCTTTCTCTCATGCATTACATACCTGCAAAATTTATGAGAAATACATAAAACTCGGGGTATTTGTTAGAAGATGTTAGTATCACAGATATGATATAAATCAACGCATTTTGCATCGCCCGAGGTGATAAAAGCCTCTAAATTAAAGGGATAAATCCAAAGAATTTATGCCTAATCACCCATACTATAGATGGTGTTTAATACTTGAAGGCAAGGAAAGTGATAAGGTTTTGGTTTTTAACCTCCCTGATTCCATTAAGTGATATTGGGATCAATGCTTAATTACTCGAAATTGGCAACATCCACCTCTCCCTGAATGCGAGCAATATCAAGGGTTTCGGTGCCCATAGTGGAGGAGTGACATGGGTTAATTTTTATTCCTTCTTAATCTAAGCTCTACTTAATTACACTATTACTGATGAATTTTTATTTTTCTCTGACCATCTCGATCGATGAAGAAAGAACCCTTTATCTCCTATATCAACAAACAGGATTTACTCAAAGTTGGGAGCTGAGGAGGCCTTTGGTTCCAAGTGGTGACCACCCCCAATCTGCCTCCTTCCTCCTTGAATATAAGAATTCTACCAGTAGCTTCACAGCTTGTTCGGTAGATACAGTACCTGAGGTTCCACTTCCTTCTGCAAGCGAGGAAGCTTCTACCTCTTCTTCATTTGAATCCTTGTGTAATACCCTGTTATTTTGAGGGTTTATTTATGAAAATTATATAAGATTTCAGTAATAATTGATCGATATGTTTTATTTTAAATAAAAATATTTTTATTGACATTATATTTAAAAGCAATTTATTTTGGTTTGAAATTGAATCAAACATTTAAATTTAAATTTAAATGGTTATTGGATATTCTATAATGTTTAAATATATAAAGTAGACAATTTTGAATGAAAGGACAATATGATAATATGCATTAGCTTAGGCTTTAATCTAGGATTTGAGAGAGGGGATACATAAGGAATATTATGGTTGCTTACAAGGAAAGAAAGATGAAAAAGAGAGGCCAAAAACGAAATTTAAAGAGGCAAAAATGAGAGGTCTAGAAAGAGTTAGTTTGGAGTGTTTTAGATCTTCTTTTTGAGTGATTTCTGATGAGATTTGAGAAAAACTCAAAACACATACCTGATCTAATTTTTGGTGTAGAATCAAAATCTAAAGTTGAATTAATGATTCGAATAATGTTTGGATATGATCTTTTGGGTTTTCAAAGCAGGTCTATAATTGTGGATTTTTACTCGCTTGAGGCAGTTTTGTTCTCTCGTTGACAATTTAGTGTGCTACACATATTCAACCTTGATTGTATATTTATATTCATGATATATGTTGCATTTATATGTGTTATATGCTCTTATAAATATCCATTATTTCACTCATTTTGTATGTGTTATTTTGATGTCGTGTAGTTTGGGTTAACAAAACTAGTTGATTTTACGAGTGTGTTGGATTATAGAAATTGCGTAGAAAATATGTACACTTGATTTATGGGAATTTAATATGAAATTTATAATGATATTATGACGATTATTACTGGATAATGCATAGGCATTCTTTAGCCAAACAACCATTAGACAGAGTGTGCTGCCGGCTATAATTTTGTTTATTATCTAAAGACTAGGCCATGGAACCGGTTGGCGAGTATGTCAAGTATTATTATGGTGGTGGTGCCAATATTTTATGGTGGTGGTGCCAAGTTATGATAGGTCATGTGCCTAAGTTATGTTATTTATTTTGGGGGTCCATTGGATTGTTCCAATGATAATTTACAAGATGATGGACGGTAGTCCATACCGTATTGCAAGAACTGCGGGGGAATTTTGATGTGGGGTATTGGGTTGTGTAGTTACCATGGTGAGATCCTAGGTTATGATTATATTATTGGAATTTTAGTTTTAGTGTTCATATTGCATACACTCTTGTATATGATGTATGCACACACGAGCATGTGTAGTTACACTTGGAGCATTTATACGAGCTACTGAGTTTTTCGCTCACCCAACCTCCCAATAGTTTGTTGTATTTTAGGTTTGATAAGAGATGTTATTTATGGCATCATTGAGATCGGGATCGTCACTAAAGGCTCTGGATATTTATTTTCAAAATTTAAATGTACGACTTTGTTAATTGTAAATTGTTTTGTCAAGCGATATTTGAGATTTAATAAAATTGAGCCATTCTATTATTAATGCATTTATTCTTTCAAAAATTAATCCTCAATCTAAATGGTATTTTTTTATTAAAAAAATTATCTAATTTATCAATATGTTTCAGTAGCACCTCCGGGGGTGTTACACCTTGAATGTTGAGTCCATTTATGTCGTCGAGGAAGATTTAATGGCTCCCAGGAAGAGGATTTTATTGATTGATGAAGATGACGTGACTCCTGAATCCCCCCTCCCCAAGGCCAAGGACTCTAAGAGGACTGATCATGAGCCCCCCCCCCCCCCCCCCTTATGCCCCTATATTTATGTCGGACTCATCAATCCGAGAAAATAGTGGGAAGGAAAAGACCCGTTCATCAGCGTCCCTAGTCCCTTCCAAGAAGGACGATGCCCATAATTCTGGGAGGACCTAATAGGTGATGTTTATAGCCAAGAACCCATCATTGGCCTTTGGTTTGCTGAAGAGTGGAGTGCTTACGCTTAATTGTGAGCGAGTTAAATTAACTAGCATATGATCAGCTTTCTACTCACACCACTCAGACATTGTCTCTGGTAAAGTACAATCTTTTTCACTTTATTCTGGTTGTTGAACCTTTTAGAATCCTGATATATTCTTTGCGGTCACTTTAGCAGTTTGCACTGGATTTCGTCGCCAATTTGGGAAACCCACCGAGAAAGATGTCCACCAATGTATCCATAGACACGCTGAAGAATGAACGCGACCAGCTGAAGGTTGCTCATGATCAGTTGAAGGTCGAACGCGATCAATTTGAGGTTGAACACGACCATCTAAAGAAAGAATGTTACCATCTTATTGCAACTAAGAAGGCAAGCTATGACGTGGGCTATGTTGAATCCTTTAATGATGTTAAACGGTAGTTAGATTTTATCAGGATATCAAACTTTAAAAAAGTATAAGCAGAGAAGATCAAAAGGAAAAGAGAATAACAGAAAGATATACCAAAGGACGAAGAACCTACTCTATCAAGCCCAACTCCTCTGGGTCCATCGCATGAGGACGATGCAACATAGGCACCATGCCTCCATTAGCCCGCCGGATGTTGTATGAAGGGGTATGTAACCTCACAAAGGGGACCTCCGAGGTCGTCGCCTCCGCAGATATCGACGGATCGCCACTGCTGTGGGAGGACCCCACTGGACGACTCGAACCCGCAGGAAGGAAAGACAGTGAATCACATATGCTAAGCGCCATCATCCAACTTGTCATAAAGTCCATATAATCATACGGCACAGCCGTATCGGTGTATAACAGATAGGACTCGTCAATCATCATCGCGATCCTCGCATCCTCTGGCAATAGCTGCTCCCGCCTCATAGACATAGAGGGCCTCGCAGGTGGCACCACCACCTCCTCCTCAGAAATCTATCGGACCACCCTCTCCCCAAGATACCAAGAGTGACCAAACTCATGTGCCAGCAAATGCCTCATCTGCGCATTCACTCCAGTCGACCCCGTGCCTTGAACAGCCATCCCCCAAGGGTAAAAGGTCACCTGAAAAATCCATAAAAGATATAAGTCAATACAAAATCAGAGCATATAAAGACCATGACTGAAGAAGAGAAAAGTCTTACCTTATTGATGGTTAGGACATTCAAGACCTGACGCACCGCCTCCAGAGAAAGAGACTTCCTCGACTGCCGATTGGCCTTCCGCCACCGATACAAATGGCAAAAGTCCCCAACATTCTCATCCTTTAGAGCAACCAGCTGGGTATTACACCCAACCACATCATAGAACCAAGTCTGCTGAAGACAAAAATTCGTGATCAAAAAGAGACGCACAAGGAAAATGCGAATGCATGAAAGAAAAATGCGCAAATTAAAGGATGCCTCAAGAAGATACGTGGCTCCAGTAAAAGTCTATCGGCAGCACCGACTAAATGCATACAGAGAAAAATAAAGGGTTGCCAAAGTTAGTCTCTCCCAATCATAGAGAGGGATGTTCGAAAACATCCTCAAGTATGGCAAAAAACATAAGTGGACAACATCGCCGCTCGACGCAACTAGAAATCCCCCTAACACCAGCAGAATAAACAGACGGGCCATGTGCCTCACCTGCAGCCCGTCCTTCACATCAATCACCCTACCCAACAAAACATCCCTCAGCAGGGACAAATGAATAGAGTCCCCAGATACTATCCTCCCCAAATCACCGAGTGTCGTCCGCACCGCCTCCGGCCTCACCCGCAGGGAACGATCCACCTCTATTTTCTCTCCATCATAATCCAGCCCCAGTAGCTGCTGCACATCTATGGGAGTCACAGTCATCTCCCCGAAGCCAAAATGGAAGGTGTGAGTAGTGTCCCACCACCTCTCCCCCAGAGCGCATAAGACCATTGTCAAACGAGGCATCTCATCCAGCATGAACGCCAGCTTCCCAAAGCCTGCTGACGATACTACCCAACGCACCACAGGTGGAAGGTGCTCCCAGACATCCTTAAGCTCCATCGTCCCACGGGCACGCATAGTCGATAAAGAAACATCAGACTGTCAAAAGAAAAACCTTGTCAAAATCCATGAAAGAAAGGAAATCACCAAAAAAGTATGGCAAATGTCATTTTTTTTACTTACATAACCATCAGGATTCACCACCCTAGAAGAGAGATAACGCGATGGCTCCCAGAGTAAAGTCCGCTCGTTCGCCATTGGCTCAAATGCATCAAAAGAGTTCTCACTCCCCAAAATAAGAGGCGCCCTGGCCCTCCACTCCACATACACCCAGTCGTCAGCAGCCTACCACTCCATGTGTACCACAGTGCTCACAAAAGCGACCATTTTTTAGATTGCGGAATGCTAGAACGATTCGCAGAAGAAAATCGCAGAAAGAGAGAAGGCAAGACGCTGTGAAAAATGAGGGGAACCCGCCCCCTTTTTATAAGAAACCAAGGGGCGTGCCGATCGGCATTGAACCCCCACCTACCGATCGGCATTGACCTTTTACCTTCTCGAGGCAGTCCAAAAGTTCGTGCCACTGCCGAATGGCACCCTCCATACTATGCCGACCGGCACCCCCCTAAGTTTTTGTACATAAACTCCTAGAAAATACTAGAAACCCCTGAAAAATCCTCAGAAAATTCCAAAAAATCTCAGGGAGGGTTTAGAACAATTTTATCAAGAAAATTCCACACTCCCTTAAGCGAAACCCCTATTTCCCCAGCGGTACTCTCAAAGGCCAAGAGAATCTCCCCCCAGCAACGTCTCCAGAGGACCCCTAAAGTATCCCAAGCCTCAATCTCTTGTCCCCCAAAAGTCTCCCCGAGCAAAGCGTCCAAACCATGGACCACCTAATCACGTCCCCAGTGGAATTTACAGTATCAAATTGACTATTACCTCGTAAAGTCTCCAAAAAATACAAAGATTTCCCCAGCAATCAGCTCCCCATCTCAAATCAAAATCAAGAGGTAATTTACTCGGCAGAGTTCCTCGAGAACATCTCTATTTAAGCCCTCAGAATTGGCTTTGACCCGCAGAATTGGTCATTTTAAGCCCATTGAATTGTCTTCGACCCGTAGAATTGGTCATCTCAACTTAAGCCCTCAAAATTGGCTTTGACCCGCAGAATTGGTCATCTCAACTTAAGCCCTCAGAATTGGCTTCGACCCACAGAATCGGTCATCTTAACTTAAGCCCTCAGAATTGGCTTTGACTCGCAGAATTGGTAATCTCATTTTAAGCCTCTGGAATTGTCTTTGACCCGCAGAATAGGTCATCTCAACTTAAGCCCTCAGAATTGTCTTTGACCCGCAGAATAGGTCATCTCAACTTAAGCCCTCAGAATTGGCTTCGACCCGCAAAATTGGTCATCTCAATTTAAGCGCTCAGAATTGGCTTCGACCCGCAGAATTGGTCATCTCAATTTAAGCCCTCAGAATTGGCTTCGACCCGCAAAATTGGTCATCACAATTTAAGCCCTCGGAATTAGCTTCGACCCGCATAATCGGTCGCCCCCATCATCTCTTTACATCCTCAGAATTGACCTAAATCTTTTATCATCACTTCTTTTAGATCATCCTCGGTATTCCCCTTAGGCCCTCATAATCGACCTCGACCCGCAAAAATGATCATCCTCATCCTTAGGTCCTCAGAATCAGCCTTGACCCTCTAAATTGGTCATACTTTTTCAAAAACATCATGCGGTGTATATTCGATGGCTATCATTTGTTCCAAACTCAATCGTCGAGGGGATCTGTAGACACCCCATTCTAGTACCCCCAACCTCTCCTTAGGTCCCTAGCACCTCCCTTCATCACTACGAACCTAAGTCATACCCCGAGTACTGACCTAGAGGCCATCAGGCACTCCTAGGCTCCATTTGACTCAAATTCAAACTCTTCATCCTGACTGATACTGAATGAATCTTCAAAGGTAACTGAAACCCCTTTCCAACGGTCTACCCCATGAGCGATTCTGACTTACGATACGGACGAACGACCCATTTTCCCCCAAAACTTGATCAGGAGGTCACCGGATGCCCTCGGGCTCCGTCAGACCAAAATTAACTCTTCAGATCGACTAAGACTGAATGAATTTTCAAATGTCACTAAAACCCCTTTCCAACAGTCCGCCCCGTGCACAATTCTGACTTACGGTAAGGACGAACGATCCGTTTTACTCCAAAAGGTCACCGAACGCTTTCAGACCCCAGTTGACCAAAGTCAACTTCCCAAACTAATTCAATCTCTTTGGAATGTCAAAGTACATCTCCTAACCTTTCCAACGGTCCACCCCGTGTACAATTCTGACTTACCATGCGGACGAACGATTCGTTTGCGTCCGATAATTCCCCATCCAAAAGACCGACGAACGCTTTCGAGCCATATTTAACCCAAAGTCAACTCCCAGACCCGGGAGCAGTCCAAAATACTTTCAAATTTCTCTAAAGTTGTAAGGACATTTTTCTCATGTCCAATATGTTTCATTTATGTATGTCGTACGCCGCTACATTTGGCACGTCACCTCAAGATCGCACATGACGGCCTCTATCCGAATTCCGGGAATCAAGCATTCGACATCTCCATTAATGTGTCCTACATATGCCTCAACGACTTCACGTTCCACGATTTTAGGGACTTAATGCAAGTGGTACGCAAGGGAAGTCAAAACAGTGAAAAAAGGCTTGATAGGGAAGTTCAAGGGCATTTTCGTAATTTCACATCCATAGTTAGGAGGTCTGGTCAACTGGAAAGTTGAAGAGCTCGCCGCAACGAAGATACTGGAAGAAACGTCACCTCAATCCGAGCTACGGTGAAGAAGTTATGACCTTTTGAAGTTGGAGAAAATTCCTTGAAGAATGCTGTTTTTTTTTTTAACCTCATACCAGAATGGGAACACCAAACCGGTTCGGTGTACCCCAGATGGGGTTCGGTGTACCTGTACGCTGATAAGTTTTTAAGAGTTTTAACAAAGCGGGATTCTTCATATTTTTTCCTATAAATACCAACTTCGGGGGAGTTGTTTTGCAAGACTTTAGAAGACGTTTTTGAGAGTCCAAATACCTCTAGTCTTCATATTTTTGAGTCCCAAGACTCATGTTTTGATTCACACAATTGCCAAACCTTTGTGAATCTTTTTGGTAACCCAAGAACACAACCTTGTGTTTGTTCAAACCTTTGTGGAGAGATCTTTGCAACCGAGGGCTGCGTGTCATTGCCGAGGGAGTCTCTACAAAGATTTATGACTGCGTGTCATTCAGGAGTGCTGCGGTTCTTCCTTTGTTGATTGGACTGAGGTTCATGTGGGTTCGCTGCGTGTGGATTCATTGCTGTATTTCATTGTAAATCTTGTAAGTTGTGATTTACTCTTTATAGTGAAATAAAAGGTTTTGCCCTTGCGGGGGATTTTTCCTTATATTTGTGTCGCATGATTTAATTGCTTATGGGTTGACACACACACGCACTTTTAGATGCATGATTAAG
Organism: Sambucus nigra; assembly: GCA_949130495.1. NCBI lineage: Eukaryota > Viridiplantae > Streptophyta > Magnoliopsida > Dipsacales > Adoxaceae > Sambucus > Sambucus nigra. The sequence goes on along the minus strand of OX422211.1, from coordinate 99,031,830 downwards.
GGCTGAAATTAAATAAGTTTGCCAAAGTTGAATTTTGCGAAGTTTACTTAATATCACGCATTCTCAAATTGGTATCAGAGCAGGTTACGCTAATTTATTGCGTATTCCTTTTTTCCGCAAAATCGTGTGATAGTGATTTTTTTTTTAAAAATCAGTTTTGTGAAAAATCGCAATTTTTCAATGGAACGCCCATTTAATGAGGAGCCTATTTTTGAAAAATTTCACGACCGTGCTGAAAAATTAAAAAGTTTGAATTTGAAACTTTGCAAAAGAATTAAAGTTTTGGAAAAAGAAAATTCTCTCTTTAAAAGTAAGATTGAATATTTGCAAGAGTTTCAAACTCAAAGTGATATTTGTCGTGAGCACTTTGGTAATTTGTGTACTGATTTTGATTCTTTAAAAATTGCCAAAAAGAAGAGTGATGAGAGAGTCCTAGTTTTAGAGAAGGATTTGGAGGACTTAAAAAATTCTAGGGTTCCCGTTTGTGCCGTCGAGGATAAAAAATTAATCGATGATTTTACGGCACGCGAAAAGACTCTTACGAATAAGTTTGTTTTAATTGAGGGGGAGCGTGATAAACTGTTAAGTTTAATTGATAATTTGAAGAAGGCGTCCCTTAATTTGGAAGAGTCTAATTCTTTGCTTGAGTCAAAAATTTTGAAGTTAAAAAATGATTTGACAGACTCAAGTAGGTTTGATAGTGATGTTAATGGCTCATCGTGTTCTCATGCTTCTAATGCTAAAGCCAAAACCATTATTTGTTTTAAAGGGTCAACTAATTCCAAGGACGCTAGAAAAGATCACACTTTCGGTGTCATCCCACCCGTTTACACATGCTCATATTGTGGTAGGAATGGTCACCTTAGGCGATTTTGTTTTGATCTTGGAAGAGGTCCTAGGAATTCGAAGTCTAGTATTTTGTTGGTTCCCAAAACCCCTTGTCGACGTGTTTCATCCATTTGGGTTAGGAAATCACTTTTGAAGGAACTAGATTTTAGACAAGTTGATTCCCGTTTGCTTGCACATGATTCTTCTCTTGCCATATCATATAGATGATTGTGTTTGCATGTTTGTCATACGCTAGTTATGCTTTTTGATATAATTTTGCTAGCGTTGTGACATGTACTTTTTGTATATATTTTTTTTTGAAAATTTTTGAAAAATACAAAAAGATTTTTTTTTTTTGTTTGCACCGTTTATGGATGAACACTTAGGATGACCGAGTCACAACATCATTCCATTTTCATGTGACTATTTGATAGTGTTTTGAGATAATAGGTCAATTCATCCTTGTGCTTTATAATGTTTGGAGTCATTAAGATGTAATTAAGTGTTACTTCCTACATGTTTGACTCATGTTTCCTTTATTGCACACATGCACGGATTTGTTTGATTATTGTGCTTGTCTTATCACATGTTGGTTGGGTGTTTTCATCTCAATCCTGTCTTTAAAACAAACCAAGCGCGATAATTTTTATAAGGAAATTGTGCATATAAAAACCGTGTTGTGAGTTTGTGTGCTTTGTTTGAATAACGGGGAGGGGCTGCGAAAGGTAATTATCTATCCTTTGCGCAAAAGCCACCGTTAAAAAGGACCTAAAAAATTGAGGAATTTTATTATCCGAGGTCCAAAGAGGTTTAAAAGAGCCCGAAAAAATTGAAAGGCAATAAAAAGATATTCATGCCAAAAAGGGGCCATTTAGGTTTTTGCACCAATTCTCCAATGTTTGAGAATTTAGATTACCTCTAAAAGAATATATATATGAGGGAGTTTGGTTGGAGAATTTATAACGGGTTTGCACGTCCTTGAAATTTTTGAAAATGCGCTATATAGTTTTGGACGTTATTGGTGTGAAAATCATTTGACTTTGATTTGTTGATTTGCATAAAACGATGTCATCTAAATTCAACAAACGTTTACACTTAAGGATACCTTTGATGTTCATTCGTTAGGAGTACACGTATGCATCGTGCACATATGATTGATTGAGTTGATTTACCTATCGAATGTGTTCACACCCATTCATTCCATTTCCATGACTTGGTTGTTTGAGTCTAAATCCATGGTGTGATTTTTGTTTCATATTTGTTCATTTTGGTATCTTATTTTTGTATGAAAAATTTGAAAAAATCAAAAATAGTTTGTGTATTTTTTTGTATACCGTGACACCCCGATTTTGCTTGTTTGATTCATTCTTCTTATTTGTCTATTTGGGGACATCATAAAAAGGGGGAGAAAGAATTATCATTTTATGGGGGAGTTTTGAGATTTGACTTATGCTTATCATATATTGGTATCTATGTTTATCTCATTTCAAACTCGATACGTCACTTGGTATTTTTTTCTTTTTCTCATGTGTGTAGGTACTACAATGATGATCTCTGAATTGCACACCCTGATGAGAAAAGATTTGAGATTCCTGAACATTTGAAGAACAAATGATGAAGACTATTCATTTGTACCTTTTCCAATTTTGGGTTCATGGGAGGGTAGATTTGTATAGGCAATTTCATATTTGATAATTCGGATTTTTTATGTATGTACCGGCATAGACATAGGGGGAGATTTGTAAGGACATTTTTCTCATGTCCAATATGTTTCATTTATGTATGTCGTACGCCGCTACATTTGGCACGTCACCTCAAGATCGCACATGACGGCCTCTATCCGAATTCCGGGAATCAAGCATTCGACATCTCCATTAATGTGTCCTACATATGCCTCAACGACTTCACGTTCCACGATTTTAGGGACTTAATGCAAGTGGTACGCAAGGGAAGTCAAAACAGTGAAAAAAGGCTTGATAGGGAAGTTCAAGGGCATTTTCGTAATTTCACATCCATAGTTAGGAGGTCTGGTCAACTGGAAAGTTGAAGAGCTCGCCGCAACGAAGATACTGGAAGAAACGTCACCTCAATCCGAGCTACGGTGAAGAAGTTATGACCTTTTGAAGTTGGAGAAAATTCCTTGAAGAATGCTGTTTTTTTTTTAACCTCATACCAGAATGGGAACACCAAACCGGTTCGGTGTACCCCAGATGGGGTTCGGTGTACCTGTACGCTGATAAGTTTTTAAGAGTTTTAACAAAGCGGGATTCTTCATATTTTTTCCTATAAATACCAACTTCGGGGGAGTTGTTTTGCAAGACTTTAGAAGACGTTTTTGAGAGTCCAAATACCTCTAGTCTTCATATTTTTGAGTCCCAAGACTCATGTTTTGATTCACACAATTGCCAAACCTTTGTGAATCTTTTTGGTAACCCAAGAACACAACCTTGTGTTTGTTCAAACCTTTGTGGAGAGATCTTTGCAACCGAGGGCTGCGTGTCATTGCCGAGGGGGTCTCTACAAAGATTTATGACTGCGTGTCATTCAGGAGTGCTGCGGTTCTTCCTTTGTTGATTGGACTGAGGTTCATGTGGGTTCGCTGCGTGTGGATTCATTGCTGTATTTCATTGTAAATCTTGTAAGTTGTGATTTACTCTTTATAGTGAAATAAAAGGTTTTGCCCTTGCGGGGGATTTTTCCTTATATTTGTGTCGCATGATTTAATTGCTTATGGGTTGACACACACACGCACTTTTAGATGCATGATTAAGGGCTGAAATTAAATAAGTTTGCCAAAGTTGAATTTTGCGAAGTTTACTTAATATCACGCATTCTCAAAAGTACCTTTCCAATGGTTTACCTCGTACACGATTCGGATCAACGGCTTGCGCTTTACGGCCGATTTTCTGAAGGAACCTGAAAGAGACTGTCAAACGGCAGGTTCCAAACCCTACCTATCGGCAGTGTGCCTAAAAACACTTGAGGATTAGCAGGACTAGGAATATGCCAATCGGCAATGTCCTGGGCCTATAAAAAGGAGGGCCTGACCTCATTGCAAATGGGAACAAGATCTGAAATCCATCACTCTTAGCGAACTCAGAAAAACCTTTCTCGAAGTCAGCGAGATTTCCACATCCAAATTCCTTTCCAACCTTCACTTTTCATCATCTTTTTCATCAAACTTGATGAATTAACTACCCTTCATCATCATCAAGTGCAAGGGCTGCTCTCCAACATCCAAGATCAAGCTCAAGATCTTCAAGAAAGTCCAACTTTCTCGACTCTCTCTTCAAATTCTCTTAAATTCGCATTAACTTATTTTATTACTTAGCACTTTTATTCTCTCACACATATCCTAATATAATTTTTATTTAGTATTATTTCACATCTTTTATTTTCATATAAATAAAATCCAAAAAAATAAGAAAAAGAGGGTTTGCTCATAAATTCCAAATGGGAATTCTCATTCTTTTCTCACAACTAAAACACTTTTTTTACACACACGCACATATAAGAGAAGTCCTTGATTGGATTAATGGGATAAATCCCAACCCTCATTTTTCATGCGAACTACGTGGACTTTGATGCCTCTATAGGCTATGTAGGCGTCTCGGGGTAAAACCCGAGACTCGGGTCCTATTCCTACTTTTCTCCCATTTTCTTTTTTTCTATATTCCTTAACTTAATTCTCCTAGAATCTATTTATTTATATATACATATATTTGTTCTTAGTGGCGTATTATTCCGTATGTGATATCGTTCCATTATAATGATCAACGCTAGGATAATCGCGTAAATCCTATTTTCTAATATTATTTTTAGGAACATTCCTATGGATGACTCGCTTTATCTCTTCCATGATAAAAGTCGATGATTCCTATCTCGACTACATATACACATGCACACATATCACGGGGAAATAAATAAAAATAGCAACAATCCATGAGAGACCGTAAGGGTGAAATGGGTGCCTAACACCTTTCCATTTCATAACTTAGCCTCCGAACCCTTTTCAAATTATTTTGGTTTCATATCAGTGTATCTTTGGATGCTGTCCTTCGGGATGGATCCTTCTTTTCTTTTGTCAATTTTGAGTAAAATAGACTGGGGACTCCATGTCTTTATATTTTTTTACCTCACACATCGCTGACGTCGGTCGAAGCTCTCCCGAGAGGGATGCGGGGGACCGAGATCCTCTCAACACGGATACGACACACCCCCTCCCACGACTCTCCCGCCGCGAGGATCGGGGATGGCCACACAACCCATAAGATCTTGCAAATGAATACTCAGTCCATAGCCAAACTCGAGGTTCAAGTGAGTTAGCTAGCTCAAAGTCTTAACGAGAGAGAGAGAAAGGTAAGTTCCCGAGTCAACCCGAACCCGACCCAAAAGGTAACATCCCTAGATCCCAATTTTCCATGGAACATGTTGCTAGTTCATCCCAGACCCAAGAAGATTACAATGCCATAATCACGCTTAGGTCCATGTAAATAAGTATACACTAAGGTTCACGAATAAATAGAAAATGAAACTGAAAAAATCAAGAAGCAAGACCCCCCATTGAACCATGAAAATGGTCGAGGTCAAATCACTCCTCCACCCGTGTCTTCTAATCCATTTGTAGCAATCTAGATCCCTAAAGATCCATTTACCCAACATTTGCTGCCTAAAAAGAAGAAGGTGCAAGTGGATAAGATGTTAGAAGTATTTAAGCAATTGCACAATAATATCCCACTATCTAACGCTATACAACAAGTCTCGTCTTATGCCAAATTTTTAAATGACCTTTATAACTTCAAGAGGACCAGCAACGTTCTAAAGAAAGAATTTCTCGTCGAGCAAGCGAGATCAATTATATCGTGTAAAACTCCAATCACTATAAGTATGTTGAGACGTCAACGATATCTATCAAAATAGGTGAGGAAACTATCGAGAAAACTCTCTTAAATTTAGGGCAAGCGTGAACCTTATGTCGTGCACCGTGAATGAGAAACTTGGTTTGGGGGAGTGGAATCCCACTAAAATGACCTTTTCTTTAGTTGTTATATCCGTTAAGGTGCCTAGAGGTGTTGTAAAGTATGTTTTGATTCAAGTGATTGAGTTTGCCTTTTCTGTAGACTTCGTGATCTTACACACTCAGCACGTACAAAACCCATCAACTCAAATCCCTATCATCCTTAGTCTCCCCTTTCTTACCACATCTGATGTGGTCATTAGATGTCGTGGTGTGAAATTGAACCTCTCATATGGAAACATGACCATGGGCCTTAAGAAGTATATGATTATGTTACTCCACGGGAAAGTGACACCATCGATCTAATTGTTTGGCCACCTGATTTGTCTCTAGATATGAGTCTCGAAGATTTTAAAAAAGAATTTGGGTAGGCTTACAAAGACCTCACTTGTGAGGTCCAATATTTATTTGACTAATTTATAAACTTAAAGGAGAGTGACTGGGATGATAAGTTAAATCAATTCCTTCTCTGTGAACTAAAACACGATGAGCCTTTCGAAAGTGTATTAACACATGAGGTTTGTAAAGGTATGGTGAGGATATTGTTTGAGTGTTTCGGTCTGGTGATGCATGTTTTATCATGTCGCATTACCCTTTTTCACCATGTCCACCACCCACGTCGTGTGAGTACTTTGATGAGATCGAGGATGTGACTGTTTTTTCATACGACTTAGAACCCGATATATTCATTCTCGATTTTGCGAGGAACCTAAGCTTAACATGTCATTTAGGATATCATTACCATGACATCTTTATGCATGATCATCCATGCTACATTGTGCTTGCACATCGCTATTATTCCACTCATGGCATTCATTGTGTGCCTTCATGTATTTATGTTTTCTATTGGGTTAGCACCAAATTGTTCTAGATTTTGGTTTATAATGAAATGCATGTGATATCGGTTGAAAGTTGGCAACACGAGTGGATTTCCTAGGTGAGAGCATCCTTTTACTTCTTTACTTTATTTGCTTTGTCCATATTTATATTTTAACATACATTGAGGACAATGTAAAATTTAAGTTTGGGGGTAAGGATGATATTTTGAAAAATAAAATAAAAATCAAAATAAACATAAACATAAAAATTTTAAAAAATCAAGAAATATTTTTAAAATGACCGAGTTTTGAAATAATTTCTTAATATAGAATCAATTCACAAATCTTTCAACTTATAAAATTTTGACATTTAGCCATGTAATAAGATCAAAAAAGGATATTGAGGCGAAAGTTAAAGAACTTAAAGAATAACCGTGCAGATTTTATCTTGGTGAGATTTGTGCCACTTTTCATTTTTGAGAGAATTACATCAATCCGAGTTAAAATAACTCAAACTTTCCTTCAGTGATAAATCGTTGATGATCTCAAAATTCTATATTTTGTTCGATTACTGGAAAAAAAAATGTCAAAATGTGAATCTTGAGCACTAGAAATCTTAATAAGTCATCTTCAGACATCGATTAACTTAAGTAAACATGAGAAATGAGATTAGGCCATTGTTTAAAGCCAAAAAATTAAGCCGAAATAAACCTTTTTTTACTTTATTTCGTTGCAAGCTCATTTTTGCCAAAAAGAAAATTAAGTTTTTTCTAAAAACCCTAAAATCCCTATTCATTTTCAGAGAATATCAGGGTAAAACCACAGTATAAAAGGACCAAAATAATAGAAATTTTGCAAGAATAATGGTGGAAAGATTAAAAAAGGAGAACGAAATAATGAATGACAAAAAAAAAGAAAAAAGATAAAAAAATTGAGGTTAAAAAAAGTGCCTAAAAAGTCAAAATATCAATAAACCTCTTTATTCTCGAAAAATTTGAAAACTTCAAAAATCTTTAGCCAAAACCTGATCCTAAAATACAATCAAAAGGAAGTCCTAATCGATCTCAAGTGAAGTAAATTATAGTAGGGGTGTTCAAAAAATCGACAGGATCGACGGACCGAACCGACTCTTTTTTCGGTCTTTTTTCTTAATCAGTTCAGTCTCGATTTATATTTACTACGGACTGACCTAATCAGTCCAGTCCACGGTATACAGTTTCAAAAACCCTATTAGGACCGACCCGAACCGACTCCATATAAGATAATACATTTTTACATATATATGTGTATATATATAAGATAAATAAATAATGAAAATATATATTTAAGTATTTGATTAGTTTAAATTATAGTTTAATCCAATACTAAGTTTGTTTTAAATGCAAATTTTGATATTTTTAGTCTTTAATGTTTGGAAAAAATAGAGTCGGGCATATTTTTATTATTATTATATGTAATTCATTAATGTGAGGACCGACGGGTTAGACCAGACCAACCTTATAAAAAATCAAACCGACTAGGGTCAGTTAATCGACATTATCGGTCTGGTCTCAATCCATTTTTTAGAGGACCGACTAAGTCGGTCCGGTCCAAAAAAAACCTCAAAACTGAATCGGACCCGACCGCGAACACCCTTAAATTATAGTGTAGAGATAATATGAATGGGATTTATGGTACAATTCAATATTTTCAAAAAGTAATCGATTTTCCATTCACAAGATCATATTCATCCATTATAAAAAGTCTTTTTTTCACGATATATATGTGAAATTTGGTCATTTAAATTTACTCTTTTATTCACATATGGCGAGAGAAAAATAATCGATTTCTGAGTGTTCAATTGTGAGTGCATCCCATGAAATTTACAATCAAAATAAACTTTTGGATAAGAAACATAACGATCAAATCTTTTAAAATAGACTGTTACATAGGTTATGCACACACGCACAATAAGATGATATGGAAAGGTGAAGTTCTTTTATATTTATGATGTTTGCATTTAAGACTTGGTTATATTACTTTAACGTCATTTGTAAATTGAGCCAAGTTTTTTAATTTTGTGGGTATATTCATTGCAAATCGGCACGAGACAAAACTCGTCCACTAGGGTAACATAGGTGTTTAACGGCGTGTTGCACATGATAAATGCAATCGTGATTCCTATGAAAGAGAGTTAGATTTGAAATTTTTTATTTTGTTTGAGGACTAGCAGTATTTAAGTCTGGGAGTATTTGAGAGTGCATTATTTTGTATAATTTATACCCAAATCTAGGCCTTGTTAGGCACGTTGTATTATAAATAAAGAGCTTTTAGAGTCGTTTTTGGTATTTAGAAGGAAAATAGATGTTTGAAATAAATTTAAGATATTAATGCAATTTTAGAAATCTCGAGGGGTAAGACCATAATTTTAGAAATTTTATGGGGCTAAATATAATTTTTAGATATTTATCTAGGCAATTTGATACTTTTCGTGAAATTTGGTTAAATTTCAAGTTAAAATGAGTGATATATGAATTTCGGGGGCAATTTTGTAATTTTCTACATTTTATGACACTAAATTTGAATTAATTATTTTTATTTTTCATTTTCACAGATATCTCAATAGTTTAGACAATAAAGGAGTTGATATGCAAAAAAATTTAGAATATATCACGACACGATACGATCGACATAGCTATACTAAAAGATGTTTATAAATTCGCTCGATAGTTCGTTGATGTCAGGTGATAGCTTTTAGGAAAGATCTTTAAAACACTCACAACTTTTTAGTTAGGGCGAGTTAAAAAATGTGAAGTTTTGGAGGCACAAATTTAGTTTGAAAACTTTGTTATGAATAGTGACGAAATGCAAAAGGTTAGAAAAAATATTTTAAAAAATCCCATTAGCTCCTTTATCCACTTGTACGCCACCTGCCCCTTCCCTTATTTCACTCCTATATGCTCCCGAAAGCTCACCCCCTTTATCCATGTTTTAAGGGTATCTTTTGTCTTAAAAATAAAAATAAAAAATCCTACCAATTAAAGATTTTCATTCCTCACACTTTAACCTATAAAAAGAGCTCGTTATATACAATTTTGGGAAGAAGAGTTTATACATAATTGTAGAGAGAGAAAATATTAGAGTTTATTTTAGGAGCACCAAAAATAGTAAATACTTGTATTTTTATTTTTGAATGCTTGCGAGGCATTTTGCGTTTAAGATTTGAGAGGAATTTTTTTTTGGCATCCAAATATTAGGACTCCAATTTTATAAGTTGATTATTTATGAGAATTATTATTTCATCTTGCAAATTTTATATTTTAATTATGATGACACCTTAATTTAATTTCTAGGATTAGGTGAAATTTATCATGATTGCTTAGTGTATATTTTACTTAGTTTAATTCGCTTAAATTCCCTACTTATTCTAAAAATATTTTAAATAATTCATTATTCATTAAAATGGTCATGCGAGCGATATTTTAAACCATTGGAACTAATTATTTTATTTACATTCTTTGGTTTTATGTACTTACATTTGATGGTGCTTTTGTTAAATTGTTTGATAGGCCATGACGATGTTTGACATAAAATACTTAGAATTGATAAATTTAATTCATATCATATAATTATTTGTACTTATGTTTGATGGATTATTCTTATATTAAATTATTTGATAGTCCATGCTTATGTTTGACATTTAATGTTTAAGAGTGATATTTTTAAGGGAATGGAAATTTTGGTATCTAAAAGAGATATAAAAATATTTTATTTGAACTTTCACGTCTTCATATTTCAAAATTTACGTGACAAGATTCAGTATAATTTTGAGTTATAAAAGGGAATTGCAAGCTAGACTGATTAATCATAACTAATAAATATGATAAACGGATCCGAAATTCTAGTAATATCTCCGCTATTTGTTACAAACTTTGCATCACTCATTTATTATTTTTTTTATTTTTATTTTGTCTCTACATTATACTTCTACACCAATATTGCCTAGTTGGAAAGTCGATAATTTAGGCGAATTGACCAAATCTCTGTGGGTTTGATTCGTACTTGCATTAGCTACACCATAATAGCTTGTGAACTTGTGGTAATTTATAATTTGACAACACCTTCTAAGGCTTTTCAATCAATCAACTCCGTATTCGAGGAGCCAATTTACAATATCTTGAGCAATATCAAGGATCAACAGTTCCCCAAGTGGCCAAAAAAGATGGGGGAGACCAAACAAAGATAAATAACGAATTTAAGTGTGCGTACGACAAGGATCATGGGCATAAAAGAGAGCATTGTAAGGCCCTCAAGTCTTATCTCAAAGAATTGGCTTAAGCTGGCCATTTGAGCAACTATGTGTTTAAGAAGGAGGCTAAATTCATTATTAATGCCGACCAGAAGACGGATAATGTCGTAGAAGTTGAATTTGGTCATGAGTTTGTTGTCATGCACGATTCCTCATGTCCCAAGAAGATCTGGGACAATGCTATTCGTATGGAACTGAATAAAGTCACCACAGTGATGGAAGCCTCCCAAATAAACCCTAGCAAGAGTCCAGCAGGCAAGTGTCGAGGTTCGAAAGACATAAATAAAATAACCATATATTTTTCACAGAGGATGGGTTGATCAAATTAAGGACTTCGCATGATGATGCACTAGTAATCACACTCAGGATTGCAAATTGGGATGTGGATAAATTACTAGTTGATCAGGGATGCTCTTCAAAGGTTGTGTACCTGGAGGTATTCAACAAACTTAATCTCAGGATTGAGTATTTGAAAGAAGAGACCATCCCTTTGGTCGGAATTGCTAGAAAGATGACTATACCACTAAAAAAGTGGTTTTGCCCCTTTGAACTAGGAATATTTCAAAATTGATTTAATTCCTAGTTGTGAAGATTGATTCTCCTTACAACGCTATCCTTGAAAGAGAATGGCTACACTTTATGCAAGTTATCCCCTCTATTTACCGCCAAATTCCCAAATGCATCATCGATTGTGGAATAATGGAGATTAGGGGAAACTAGGTCATTGCTCAAAAATACTTCATCTTCGCTATAAGGCCACAACAAGAGAAGAAAATGGAGAAAGAGGTTTCCCCTAAGCCGACTAAGGATCTAACTACACCATCCAAATATCAACTAAAGTATGGAAGACCAGGGGTAGAAGAGACAAGGGTATACCCTGTAGACAAGGTCATAGAACCATAGCAAGAGGTAGTGTTCGACTATTCATACCCAGAGAAGAAAAACCTGATCGGTAGTTCACTCACCGATTATGACAGAAAATAATTGATTTCTCTACTAAAGGAAAATCAATATGTTTTTCTTAGTAGACTTACGATATACCTACGATCAATCATGATGTCGTGTGTCACCAACTTCACGTGGACGCAACGTACCTAACGGTCATGCAAAAGGCTCGTCGAATAGCCCCAGTAACATCAAAGGCCGTGGAGGAAAATATAGGAAAAATTTTGGAGGCAAGTTCCATTAAAGAATTTCAACTTCCTAATTGACTATTATACCCAATAATAGTAAATAGAGTCAATGGAAAGTGGAGAGTGTGCATAGACTTCACAGACCTCGAAAAAATTTATCCCAAAGATGGCTTTCCCTTGCCAAAGATTGACCAGTTGGTGGACACCACGACTAGCCACGAACGGATGAGTTTCCTAGATGTGTACTCAGAGTATTATCAAATCTAGTTTTTTGGACCCAATCAAGACAAAATGCTGTTCATTACCACTCTCGGTCTATATTACTACAGAGTTATGCCATTTGGTCTCAAGATTAGCGATTAGTCACTAAAATATTCAAAGAACACCTAGTAGACACTTTGCAGGTCTACACAGACGACATGCTTGTCAAAAGAAGGTTCTATACGACCACCTGCAAGACTTGGAAAAGACTTTTGAGATCCTTAGATATTGTAGGATGAAGCTCAATGCATTCAAGTGCTCGTTTGGAGTCTAATATGGGAAATTCCTTGGGTACTTAGTCATCCTGAGGGAGGTTGAAGCCAAAACTGACCAGATAAAGGAAATTAACAATATTCATTCACCAAAGACACTTTGCAATATTCAAAAATTAACGGTAATGTTTTAATTTTACAACTGCGTCATCTATAAATCGTTCAAGAAAGGTATTCCATTCTTTCAACTGTTAAAAAAGGAGAAAGGTCGAACTTAGAATGAGGAATGTTTGAAGGCACTTAGTAAAATCAAAATCTACCTAAGCCATCATCATATGCTCTTAATCCTAAATCCAAGGGATCTAGTATACCTGTATCTCGTGATATCCAATTATGTAGTCAGCTTTGCCTTAAAGTGCGAGAAAGAGGGGTACTAGGCTCTTATATACTATGTCAGTAAGATGTTCCTCGATGTAGAGCAACTCTACCTTCAATTTGATAAATTGTCTTACTCTCTAGTTATTTATTCACAAAAATTAAAGCATTACATTGAAGCTCACTCGGTCATAGTCATTACCATTTTTTCTCTCAAATCAGCCCTTAGAAAAGCATACCTACCTGGATGAATGTCCAAATGACCAATATTACTTGGACGGTTTGATATTACTATCAAACAAGGACCGTGATAAAGGGAAAAGTACTAACATACTTCATCATCGATTTCACATTAAAAGAAGGACCCAGCGATAAGGACGTCACCGACTAATAAATTAATCAAGAGTTTAACCAATTCAAAAGGTGGAATCTCTATGTAGGCAGAGCCTCTAATTCAAGAGGGTAAGGAGTAGGAGTTGTATTTATTTATCTTGAAAATACTATGATCAAACAGGGGATCAAACTTGGCTTCGAAGTATACAACAACAAATCTAAGTACGAAACCCTCATCATTGGGTTGTGCAAAGCCTTCTCTTTTGTCGCAAGCCACCTTGACATCTATTGTGACTCAAGGATAGTGTCCAACCAAGTGTTAGGAGAGTATAATGATAAAGACGAGCGGATGTCATCATATATTCAAGTTTCCCAGCACTTAATTACGAAGTTCGATAGGTTCCACATTTAATAATTTCCTTGGGGGAATAACAGTCATGCCCTAGTCGCTTTAGGATTGCAAAACCATCGGGGTAGAGTTCTTTGATCAGCCCGGTATTGCAAAACCAAAGGTCACCTAACAAGTCCTCGTTGTTCATAAATCTCCTAGATGAATGGATTCGATCACAATTTATTTGCAAAGGGACGTCTGACCAGTCGAAAAGAAACAAGCCTGCTAGGTTAAGACAAAAGTTGCTCATTTTTATTTGTCACCAAAAGGAAGGCTCTGTAGGAGATCTTCACAGGTCCCTACCTTCAATTCATGCACCCAAATGGCGACGACCAAATCTATACAAACTTCATGACGGCATTTATGGGAGTTATGCGGGGACCAAATCCCTGGATTTCAGAATAATTAAAGAAGGATACTAATGGTCGTACATGCATAAAGATGCGATCTCGTACATCATAAGATGCAAAAAGTGTCAAAATCTTCTTCCATTATTCACCAGCCAACCAATAACTTAAAACTATTAACTAGCCCATGAACGTTTTCTCAGTGGGTTTCGGATATCGTTGTCCCATTATCTACAACACTAGTAAATTGTGAGTATCTCCTGGTCGGCACAGACTATTTCACTAAGTGAATTTAAGTTCAACCATTAGCGAACATTAGAGATACTAATATGATCAGATTCATCTAGAATAACATGGTTACTCATTTTGACATTCGAAGAACGATCATCACGGGCAATGGAATTCAATTGAAAAGCGGATCATTTCAAAGATTTTACAATAACTACAGCATCACGCATCACTTTAGCTTAGTGGCCTACCCCCATAGCAACGGCCAGGTCGAGGCTTCTAATAAAACAGTGCTTGATGGCAAGAAAAAAAATTAGAAACGGAAAAAGGTGATTGGTTGGAAGAGCTTTCCCACATACTTTACACATATCATATTATCCCCATAAGGTCAATTAGGGAAACGCCCTTCTCTTTAGCCTTTGGGATAGAGACAATTATCCCTCTGAAAGTTGGCTTGCCAAGCATGAAGACTATAGTTTTTTATCTATACTTAAATGGAGAAATCATATGGACCGATCTCGACTTAGCCGATGAACGAAGGAAACATGCCTTAATCAAATTATCTTCCTACCAACAACAATTAGCCAAGAATTACAACAAAGGTGTTAACCCTAAGAGGTTCCAAATTGGAAACTACAATGAAGCCTTTAGATGGAAAGTTAGATCCTAAATGTGAAGGACCGTTCAAAATCTTTAGAGGCGATCTCTAGGCAGCCTACCATTTGGAAATAATGGGAGGCATGGCGATCACAAGGGCCTGGAATGCATCTAATCTAGGAAATTTAATTTTTAGTAAGAATTTTATTTCTATCAAGTTTATTGCTCTCAAATTTCATAGATTTATTTTAAGTTTTAAGGTTATGATTCCTGGAATACATTGAGTTAAATTAAGGCAATTAACTTTATTATCGTTTTAAATGTTCATTATTATTCCAAATAGCAGAACAATTCATTTTATTCATAAATTATCATTATGTTCGATCAAAGTCTGATCGTCATCATGAATTCCTTATGATTACACTTAATCAAAACTTTAAGATTATATGCTTTCGTCCTAAAAAACATAAAAGCATAAAGAATTACCTACGCAAGCAAAAGACCTAAGGGGGATCCCTAGGCACTAAGGGGCCCGACTTTGGTCAGCTAAAAATCCTAAATGGGTGGATGGCCCTGCAACCAGGTGCATTTTCTCCAGAGTTTGACCTAGCCCTAAGATTATGTTACAAAATAATCTAAAAGGTATGACAAATAGTAAAACCATGCTCAACATAAAAAATGGGAAAATGCAAAACGTGGAATTAATTGAAAATTTCATAGAGCATTCATTTTATAAAAAAAAAATTATACCAACAAAATTACAAAGTGAATATATACCCTCCTAGAACAAAGTGTTCATCTCTGACGAGTTATCATCTTGTCAATTGCAACTCTTCATCTATCATTAGGGTTTGGCCTAAACTCATTGCCACTATCATGTACTAAAAAGTAATCTTTCACCAACTGAATGGGAACAGCGTCGAGATGGATCAATTTTCATCACTTCCAAATAAAGGGTGGTTGTAAGTAGGGAATTCCACTTGGTATTAATGCTGAATCTCAGAGTCTTTGGTGTCACAACGGATAGGGAGCTCATCCAACCATGCGTATATGAAACTTGCTTGGCTTTGTCCATCTTAATAGGGTCATCTTCCCATCCTTCATCATAACCAGCGGCCTAAACACAACGAGGACCCTTTCTAAAGAAATAATTTAACTTCATTATATAGCGACCAAAGCCCAGCTTGATCGTACCATCTATCTTTGAGTCATCTTTAGCTTTGTCGAGCTTCCCCCTTAGAAAAATATTTTCATTTTGCAATAGCTTCATAACATCGTTGACATCCCTAACATCACTTTTCAAACCAGTGGACAAACGAGATTATTCGTGAAAAGCACTTATCATTTTTTGAAGAGCTTTTCGAACAAAGAAAAAAGTGTTATAAACCTAGCTACTGGCATTTTAACTAAGTACTATATCCAGGTCATCAATCTCAAGAGAAGATGGGACCCCTACAGTCTTATTTTCATGTTATAAGAATAATAAGAAAAAGCATTCAAGAATAAAAGAAATGATTTCAAAGATTTAGGATTTTTCATTAAATTTGAGAGTGAGCCAAGCCCTTATAAACACTTAAAAACATAAGAATATAAGGATTTTTAGGATCTAACTAACTAGATTCACCCTCTTTCTCCTTCACCTGATATTAAGGTTTTAGGACTTTGCCTTGATCGTCATCTTCCATCTCTTAATGACCCACGGCCTCTGCTTGACTAGTGCATGAGGCCTTATCTCCTTCTTCCTCCTTTAGTGGAGAACCTGGATAATGCTCCCCAAAAAGATTGAATTCAGAAGGAGTATTGGTCTTAACCAGGGTTACATCCCAGCCTTTCTCAAAATTTGACTTTCTGAATGAAAGCCAGTTATTTCTTGGCCTGGACGAAGGCATCCAAGTACCTGATCAAAGGCATCATCTTTTGTCGTTGCCAAGGCACGAGTATTATCTTCAATAGTCTTTATCAATATGTTATACTCCGTCTTCAACACGGATACCCCCAAGTCGGTAAACTTCTTCTCATCATCATATGCCCTTTTAGCAAGGACCAAAAACTCCTGATATTTATCTAAGACCTTTATCAGGTCGTCATTATTCTTGACTTGTTTGCCACCTCTATCGAGCATGGTAATAAATTCTAGCACAAACAGCAAAAGATAAAACAACCATAAGTCAATGTAGATATCAGAATAAAGAGTTAGTTAAACCAAAAGTTATTAAACTTACCAAAGATAATGCTTACGCGATGTACGAAGAAATATGATTGGAGATCACCCAGTCGACCTACTTTTCGTCTAGTGCCAAAACGCCCCCCTCAGTTTACCAGGGGACAAAAATGGGTTCTTGACCACCGACATGATGTGGTGGTACTTCCCTATGTGGGGTGAATCCACCTTCATGGTGGTAATAGCAATAGAAAATGAGGGAGTGACTTTATCCTTCTTCACTTTCTACTTCACTGGAGAATCCATAAGGGTAATGAGCTCGAAAGGGATTTCTGACCTCCTTCCTTTTGAGGACCTTTGACATTAGGGAGGTAGGGAGATTGAAATTATCCACAAGATTAATGTTCCTCCTTTTCGGAGCCATATCATCCTCCTCGGTAATAGGGATGGTATTCACATTCACAATCTCAAAAGAGCACGAGATAAAAGCTCTGGAAGATCCCTTATTAGTTGACGGGACTAGAAGACCCCTCACAGTTTCAAAAGGTCTCCTACCATCTCTTCTAATTTCAGACGATTCAAATTTCCTAAGGTATTCAAAATAGTTACTTTAGGGATATAATGTTTAGTCGGCGATCTTAAAATCTTTTTAACCACTCGTGCGTCAGGTATAGGCTCATCAAGGTTAAAACTCGTGTTGATAATTTCACACAAACGTGCATAAAACTTGTCAAAACACTCAGTCTCTAACATAGTGATTGTCTCAAATTGAGTGGTCAAATTTTGAATTTTAGACTCTTTGACCGTGTTAGTGCCCTCGTGGGTGAGTTAAAAAATATCCCACGCTTCTTTAGACGTGGTTCACGTCATAATACGTCAGAACTTATCAGGGGTGACGTGTCCGGAAATTGCACTAATCCCTCGTGAATTGTAAGTGCTCCATATAAACTCTTCCTCAATCCAGTCTGACATTGATTTTAAATTCGTGACATTATTTGCGGTGACAGTGGAAGGAGTCCAACCTCTTTCAAAAATTAACCAAACTCTCTCATCGATTTCTTTTAAACGGGATTTCATTCGGGCTTTCCAGTAAGAATAATTAGACCCGTCAAAAATTGGCAACTGACTATATAAGTTTTCGTTTGGAAACATTGGGACAAAGTTTTAAAAATTAGATTTTTCAAAAAAGTCAATATCACACAATTTTTACGAAAAATGGGAATACATGATAAATTAGTGTAACCTGATCTGATACCAATTTGATAAACCTTATGTACGACACCGATTTAAATAGATACGCAAATTCCAATCACAAACTTATTTGATTAGTGTCAACTTATGAATCAAATCAAATCAGCCCTTAACACAAATAACTATGTGCGTGCAAGTGTCAAAACATCATAAATAAAGTATGCGACACAAAGTTCACGAAAAATTCCCTAAGGGAAAAACTTTTTTATTTCACTATAATTGTAAATCGTAACTTACACGGTTATAATGAAATACAGTTTGACACTCGAATACCCGCAGGCGTCGATCGATATCGTCAGCAATAAGTTCACACTCAGCGAACCTATATGAACCGCAGTCCAATCTTCAACCCAGGAACACCGCAACACTCCTTAATGACACGCAGTCATAAAACTCTGTAGAGACTCACTCCACAATACCACGCAGCCCTCGGTTGTAGAGATCTCTCCACAAAGTATGAACAATAGCAAACTATGTTTTGGGTTCCATAAAACAACTCACACAAAAGCAATTAGGATTGTGAATTGTAAAACAAAAGTTATGAACCCTCAAATGGTTGGAGAATAGTATAAAAACGTATTCTGCGAAGACCAGTTTTTCTCCACACCAAAATCGAGAAGTCTGACACCCTATTTATAATAAAAATCAAGGCAGTGACGTGTCAGAACAAAACACCTGTCGTTCGAACGAGATACGACATCGTTCGAGCGGGACAGGTTCTCGTTTAAACGACAATCCCTGATCCCCCTTATTTTTTTATTTTTTTTTTAACTTTTAGTCTTTTAAATAACTTGAAAACTTCAAAAAACTAAAATTGTTCACGAGATCAGAAACAATTATCCAAAACTTTTATGATAAAATATTTTTGAAAAATTAAAACCATTAAAAAAACATTTCAAAAATCATTTTTCATAAATAAAAAATATTTTATCTTTCACAAAAATATCCCAACACTTTTAATGTAAAACGTAAATGGAACTTAGACACATTTTACCAAATTCATCCTTATTGGGCTTGTATGTTGAAGTCTTCTTGAAATTCGGATTCGTCTTGTGTAGATGTAATCTTCTCAATCCTTCAACGACTAGTAGCGGTATGCGATATACTAAATTGATAATGGACAATAATATCCTTACAAATCTCCCCATATGTCTATGCCGGTACAAAATAAAAATATTCGAATTATCAATCTCAAATGACCTATATGAATATACCCTCCCAAAAACTCAAAAGTGGAAAGATAAACTGTCAAGTCTTCAAACTTTTCAAACTTCGGCTTCAACAATCAAATCTTCAAAACTTCAAGCTTTTCTCATCAGGGTATGCAATCCAAAAATCTTCAATTAAACTTACACACATGAGACAAGCAAATACCTCGTGACGTATCGAGTTTGAAATCATATAAAGCAAAAACATGAAAGCATAATCGAATCTCCCCCATACTAAAACTCCCCCATGAAATCATAATTCGTTCTCCCCCTTTTTATTTTTCCGAAATAGATAAGGAAAAGAATAAAAAATATAAATCAAATCGGGGTGTCACGGTAAACCAAGGCAAACAAACTATTTTTGATTTTTCATATTTTTCATACAAAAAACAAAAATGATGTTACAAAAAAACTAACACACCATTAATTAATACTAAGATAACCAAATCATGGATACAGAATGAATGGGTGTGAACAAATTCGATAGGAAAATTAACTCAATCATATCATATGGGCACGATGCATAAGTGCACTCCTAACGAATGAACATCCAAAATAGTCCTTAGGTGTAGAATTGTTGAATTTAGATGACATCGTCTTAATCATATCAACAAATCAAAGTATAAATGATTTCCACACCAATAACATCCAAAACTATGTAATGCTTTTTCAAGACTTTCAAGCACGTGCAAACCGTATTAAAATTCCATCCAAACGCCCTCACTAAAAGATAATGCTTTTTATTTTTTCTTATAAGGTGATGAAACTAAAATCTATTGGCCCATTTTTGGCATAATTTTCGGTTTATTGCCTTTCAATTTTTTCAGGCTCTTTTAAACCTCATTGGACCCCAGATAATTTTCAATTCCTCACTTTTTTAGGTCCATTTAAACGGTGGCTTTATCGCAAAGGAAAAAAATAAAATACCTTTCGCAACGCTTTTCTATTTTTCAAAATAAATCACACAAACTCACCAACGGTTTATATCATGCACAACTTTTTGTCAAGTTTTATCGCATTTGGTTCATTGTATAGACAGAATTGAGATAGAAACACTCAGCTAACATGTGATAGACAAGTACAAAAGTCAAACAAATTCGTGCATGTGTGCAATAAAGGACAAGAAGAGTCAATCATGTAGGTAGCAATACTATATCATCTCAAAAACTCCAAACTTTGTAAAGCACATGAATGACACAATATACTGTCTCAAAATACTATCAAATAGTCACGTGAATATGGCATGAAGTTGTGACTTAGTCATCCTAAATGTCAATTCATATAAGGTGCAAACAAAAATACAAAAATATTTTTGGATTTTTTAAATTTTCAAAAAAAAATCTTTTTGCATTTTTCGAACACTGTTCAAAAACAATCCAGCAGTACCAAATAAGTATAACAAGATGAAACAGAGGACTGCAAATAGGAGTAATTCCAGAAAAAACAATCATGTCGTTCAAACGAAACACAGAGTCGCTCGAATGAAAACAGTTGTTGTTAGAACGACAACATCCCGCGACATATTATACCACTCGAATGGGAACACAGTAATCCCAGAAAATAATGCAGTTTTGTCCAATAGGAAAATTTTTGAGAAAACAGTTCTTGAAAATGGCAAACAGATCCAAAACAGTGCTAAAACAGTAACAAAATTAAAAAAAACACAAAAAAACAAACTAAAAAGGTATGAAACATATGGTACTTACTAACAATACACAAAAGATAACATCATGCAAATTAACCTATGCTAGCAAACATATCTAGACCTCAACCGATAGGAGCGGTGGAGTTTTTCAAAGACGGTGACATCTTTTGAAACAACTCCATCAAATCATGAGAAGTCTTGACCAAAAACTTTACTTGCTATCGAATATGTGCAAACTCTCTATCATATGTGCAAGCAAGGAATCATGGGTGGGTGCATGTGTGCGAACATGTGTAAGAGTAAAGCGTGACACATTACCCAACTTAACGCGAAACTCACTAAGGTGTCCTCTTTTTTTGCAATGGGAGGAAAAATAAATCGGCCTAGGTAAAACTTTCTCAAAATATCTCATATGCGCTCTCCTAATAGGTACAGGATGCCTAGGTGGGTCGGGTCGAGAGTCATGTGAATCTAACTCTAAAGTAGGAACCGGCTCGGGTGCAACAAAAGAAGTAGACGCACCGTCATGACTTATTCCTAAACTCTCACCACCCCCCAAAACAGGATTGAGAACCATATTTCCCACCTTCTTAGATGCGTTCTCCAAAGTGACTTTAGCCTCCAGAGTTTATAGTGTTGGATAAAGCAAATGAAGAGGCTGAATGGTTAAGGAACTTCATATTAGATATTCATTTGTGGCCTAAACCAAAATCAGCCTTGTCCATTCACTGTGACAGTCAAGCAGCGATCGGAAGAGCACATAATAACTCCTACAACGAAAAGTCTAGACATATCAAGAGGAGCCACAACACAGTGAGACAACTATTGAAATATGGAGTCATAGCACTTGATTATGTCAAGTCAAAGGAAACCCTGACAGATCCATTGACTAAAGGTCTAGCTAGAGAACTAGTTTATCAAACATCGAGGGGAATGAGCCTAAAGCCTATTAATATCTAAATCACCTATAATGGAAATCCAACCCATATCACTTGAGATCTCAAGATCTGGGTTCAATGGGATAACAAAGTTATACGAGTGATTTGTGGGGGTACGAATTTAAGTTTTACTTAAAACCCATTCCTATGATGTAGTACCTCTGTATTGATGGAGGATGAGATTTAATCTCTTAATGCTTTCTTTAGCTATTATTCAGTGGGGTGTGAGGTACTAACACTCTTGATAGAAGCACATATATGAGTATGGTAGTGGGGCCGCTTCCTATGAGAATTAAGGCTGATTCTCTAGAGCACTCAAGAAACCTAGGCATGCTCAAGATCGAAACGAGCACAACTGTGGGAACTCGATGATGATTTTTGGGAGTCACATGTATGTTCTATTGACTTAAGTTTACAATAACGGTGAAATAGTTCAAGACATTAGTTCACTATCAACCGGTAAACTCAATAGATCAACACAAAGCAAAGGTTCAAGTCGAATGACACCTTTGCCTTATACGTCACTCCTTATGATACTCCAGAGTGTCGTTTTATTTTATTTATTTATTTATTTCATGTGGGGGATTGTTGGGTATATTGGTATATATATTTATTTTGAATGAACTAAATAAGTTAGGTTAAGTGGCCTAGTGGTAAGTTTATGGGATTTGGTGCTTGAGGTCATGGGTTCAATCCCTAGGACGGACACTAAACATTAATAGTCTTTGATTGGGCATTGGGCCTTGGGGGCTTTGGGATTCTCTTGAGTGCGCAGAATTTTTACCCTTTTATTAATCCGTTTTAATTTTTTACTTAGTCTTGTAAGGACACAAATTTCCAATTGAGTCCATATATAGTTTTGGCTCAATTCCGGACAAAAACATTTATTCATAGGATAGTATTTATTTGTAATATTCTCAAGCCTATGAATTATGTATTGAAGACGTAGCGGCAAAGAATTTAAAGCTTCATCAAAATGCCGGTTTGTGTGCCTCGTTTCTACGTCATCAACTAAGGTTCCATGCTCCCAAGGTATGAATGTAATTATATTTATATAGGAGCTTGGAACAATTTGTATTGGGTGTTAGGTGTAATAAAAACTGCATTTTATTTTCAGAAAGAATCAAATAGAACTTTAATATAAGTATATAAAAGTTTCTCGGCCAAAATCGAATTTTACAAACTTTCTGGTCGTTCGTTAGAAATGTCGTTCGAACGAGTTTTTTCGTTCGAACCAGATTTCGTTCGAACGAGTTTTGTCGTTCGAACCAGTTTCGTTCGAACGAGTTTTGCCAACGACCCTAACTGGTCAGTCGTTCGATATGTCGTTCGAACGAATGTTCGTTCTAACGAGGTATCTAACGAACTTCTAACGAGCCCAGGCTGGTCGCTCGTTAGAAGTCTCGTTCGAACGAGAATCAAGTTCGTTCGAACGAGATTCCAGCGGGAACAGTTATTTGGCAGTTTTTTGCAGTTTTTCCCCACTCCTCCACTTGGTTTTCAACCAACTTTTTTCATACATTATTATGTGCGGGAAACACATTTTCCAAGACAACTTTTCCATCCTAATACATCTCCTAGAGAGATTTTGAGAGAATATTTTAAAAAGGAAAATGTTCATGTTTGAGTGTTCTTCAACCTAAAGAAAAATCTTTAAACACTTAGTTTACACCCATTGTTGTTTATTCCAAGTTCTATATATACATATCTTTACTTGGAGTTTTTGGCACCGGTTTTCTCTACCGAATTCAAGAGACGTTTCGGGTTTGCTTCTACACCCCATCACAAAGAAGACTTTTGTTGAGATTCTACCCACACGGAGAAAGGCTCCATGCTTGGGTGATGGTGACCATATAAAGTCCCATCGGTGGATTCCGAGACCGCGGTGGTGTTCCGAGGTTGTTCGCTAGGAAGAGGTTTCTACGAGAAGGAGCGTCGAGGCTTGAGAGGAATCGAGTCAGTCGTTGTAAGTCTACCTGTCTTGTAATTGTAATTCCATATCTAGTGGACTTGTGGCTAGGGCCGTCCGAGGTTGTTTCCCGTCTTGGGTTTTTCCTCGTACATCTCGGCGTAGTGTGATATTGTTTATTTTATCTTGCACAAAATTTAGAACGCATGCTTTAGGATAATTTCAAGATAAAATTTGGTTTAATTATCACACTCATTTAATTTGGGACTAAATTAAAAATTGGGTAAATTTGGTTTATTCAAGTCATTTGCCAAAATTGGTTTCGCCTAACTTTGAATATTATTGTTAATTATGACTTAGGCAAATTCTAGGACTTGAATTATGTTTTAATTTGTTTTGAGAAATTAAAACTTCTTGTTATTTTTGAAGTTGAACCATCACCTGTTTTACAACGCTTCCGCATCATCTATATTGTTTTTAAGTAAAAAGGAAATTAAATATTTTTAATTGGGATAATCACTTCTTCAAATTGGTATCAGAGCCGGAGCGCTAAGTTATCGCGTTAAAGATCCGTTTTTCGACTTTTTGTATTTCCTTACCTTTTTAGGTGGTTCAATTTTTTATCACTTTCATATTTTTTTCTCTCAATGGGACGTCTTAATGAAAATTTGTCCAATTTTAATGAAAATAAAATTTTTGATTTTCGAGAGGAATTAAATGGGCTTAACAAATGTAACGAAAATTTAAAGGAATTAAATTTGAGATTTGTAAAAAGAATTAAATTTCTTGAAAATGAAAATTCTTGTTTTAAAGCTCACATTGAGTCTTTGCAAATCTCCTTATCTCAAAAAGATATTTTTCGTGAAAAGCTCATGGACTTACATTCAAATTTTGATATTTTAGAAAAGTCCAAGAAAGAGAGTAAAAATCGTGAAAAGACTCTTAGGGACAAGTTTGCTCATATTGAGGGAGAGCGTTTTAACCTTCTAGGAATTATTGAAAATTTAAAGAAGGAGTCCCATAATTTTGAGGAGTCTAATTTATTACTTGAGTCCGAAATTTTAAAATTGAAAAATGATTCTCAAGACTCTAGTAGTAGTTCTAATGGTTCTAGCACATCATGCTCAAATTCTTCCATTGCTAAATCTAAAACCATTGTTTGTTTTAGAGGGTCAACTTTGTCCAAGGTCTTTAAAAAGGGTCACACCTTAGGTAACATTCCTCATGTTTACACATGCTTGCATTGTGGTAGGAAAGGTCACCTTAGGTCATTTTGTTTTGATCTTAAAATAAGTCCAAGGAAATCTTTATCTAGCATTTCATTATTTTCTAATCCCCATCATGTTAAATATAAATCTATATGGGTTAGGAAATCATTATTAAATACGCTAGATACAAGATTTGTTGATTCTCATTTACTATCACATGAAACCTCCCTTACTAAATGTGTTAGTGTTTTATGAATACTCTAGCTTTTTGTGCTTCATATTATATATCATTGCTAGATGTATGCATGTTTAGTCATTTTCTAGTCATTGCCTCATTTCATATCATATGCTAGAAATTATGACTTGTTTATCTTTTGTATTATATTTCCTTCATTTTGTTTGCATTAAATGAAAAATACAAAAAGATTTTTATTTATCATTTGGATTTTATCTCTCGATAATTTTAGCATAATGAAAAATTCAAATGATTTTTTGTTTGTCTTTTGAGTATATATTATTTATTTTTGGTTAAAAATTTCACAAAACTCAAAAAGATTTTATTTTGTGTGTATTTTAGTTTGACACACTTTAAGTGGCATATACTTGTTTTTGAATCCCTCCTTTAACGCTCCCACGTGGCTAGAACTTTTGGTTTAGATTTTCAATCCTTAAAATGTTCTTTACCATGTTTTATATGGAGTAGTTGGATTTTGTATTGTTTAAATGGATTCTATTTTTATATGCCTCTTTTCACACATGCACGAGCTCCTTTGAAATCTTAATGTCACATGTTATATTTGAGCTTTTTGAGGTGTTCTCCTACCAATCTAGTCATCTACATATCTATGACCTAGGAGGACTAGTGCATGTCAAAATTCGTTGCATGTGAGATTTGTGTGAAAAATGAAAACATGATAAATTAATATATGCACGGGGAAGGGCTCCGAAAGGATGAATTAAATCCTTTGCGATAGTAAGCCACCGTCGATTGGATCTAAAAGAAATACGTGATCCAAAGGCCTAAAAACAGAATATTTGGCATTAAAAAGAAAGCAATTGCCAAGGCCTATGTTTGTTTGATAAATTCATTCAAAAACAAAAGAATATATATGCTCATTGAGGGAGAATTGGATGGTATATCAACGGTTTGCACAATGTCCGTTTATCCTAGTTGTATTTAATGTCATGACTCTATTTGGTTTGTAGAATCATCATCATGCTAGGCTTGTATGCATTGTGTATGTTTGTTCATTGAGTTCAATCTTTATATTGTCACATGAGGTTATATTTAACTGTGATGAAGTTTGCAATCAAATGAGAACTCCGTGAACGTTTCTTAAGTGTTTGGGTCTAAATTTAATTGTTGCTAGTTCACACCCCTACACTTCCGTTTCCATATGACACATTTTTGCCATACGAGTGTGCAAACTTATTGTATTTTATGTCATGTGTGTGTTTATATCTATCTATATATGCACGTACTTATTGGTATATTTATAGTATATATATATATGATATTTGTTTGTCTTTGCCTTGCTTTTATTGCCCATATGTTGTCATGTCTTTTATTTAAGCTTTCACATGCTGTTTATTAGTTCTTTATCCTTTGCCTATTCACGAACAAAAAGGGGGAGAATGATGATAGGGGGAGAAATGGTATCTAATCCTATTATTATCGTATCTTCGTTTGGGGGAGATTTATCTTAGGGGGAGACGTCTTTCTAAGTAGGTCATGTGTTTAAAGGAAGAATTAATTTAGGGGGAGTAATTAATTAATTGCATTTAATATTTTGATATTCCCTATGCATTTGATGAGTTTGCTTAAGTGTGCAGGAATTATTCTAAAGCGGCATCTTTCTATGGCAAAGCGTTTGATCCTTGAGTTGAGTCAAGTTTGGGCGGGTTATGTTTTGAGTCTAGTAGAGCTTGACGGCCCTTCAGGATTTTTGTTTGGTTTTTGTCCCGGAATAGCCAAAGGGGGAGATTTGTAAGGACACAAATTTCCAATTGAGTCCATATATAGTTTTGGCTCAATTCCGGACAAAAACATTTATTCATAGGATAGTATTTATTTGTAATATTCTCAAGCCTATGAATTATGTATTGAAGACGTAGCGGCAAAGAATTTAAAGCTTCATCAAAATGCCGGTTTGTGTGCCTCGTTTCTACGTCATCAACTAAGGTTCCATGCTCCCAAGGTATGAATGTAATTATATTTATATAGGAGCTTGGAACAATTTGTATTGGGTGTTAGGTGTAATAAAAACTGCATTTTATTTTCAGAAAGAATCAAATAGAACTTTAATATAAGTATATAAAAGTTTCTCGGCCAAAATCGAATTTTACAAACTTTCTGGTCGTTCGTTAGAAATGTCGTTCGAACGAGTTTTTTCGTTCGAACCAGATTTCGTTCGAACGAGTTTTGTCGTTCGAACCAGTTTCGTTCGAACGAGTTTTGCCAACGACCCTAACTGGTCAGTCGTTCGATATGTCGTTCGAACGAATGTTCGTTCTAACGAGGTATCTAACGAACTTCTAACGAGCCCAGGCTGGTCGCTCGTTAGAAGTCTCGTTCGAACGAGAATCAAGTTCGTTCGAACGAGATTCCAGCGGGAACAGTTATTTGGCAGTTTTTTGCAGTTTTTCCCCACTCCTCCACTTGGTTTTCAACCAACTTTTTTCATACATTATTATGTGCGGGAAACACATTTTCCAAGACAACTTTTCCATCCTAATACATCTCTTAGAGAGATTTTGAGAGATTATTTTAAAAAGGAAAATGTTCATGTTTGAGTGTTCTTCAACCTAAAGAAAAATCTTTAAACACTTAGTTTACACCCATTGTTGTTTATTCCAAGTTCTATATATACATATCTTTACTTGGAGTTTTTGGCACCGGTTTTCTCTACCGAATTCAAGAGACGTTTCGGGTTTGCTTCTACACCCCATCACAAAGAAGACTTTTGTTGAGATTCTACCCACACGGAGAAAGGCTCCATGCTTGGATGACGGTGACCATATAAAGTCCCATCGGTGGATTCCGAGACCGCGGTGGTGTTCCGAGGTTGTTCGCTAGGAAGAGGTTTCTACGAGAAGGAGCGTCGAGGCTTGAGAGGGATCGAGTCAGTCGTTGTAAGTCTACTTGTCTTGTAATTGTAATTCCATATCTAGTGGACTTGTGGCTAGGGCCGTCCGAGGTTGTTTCCCGTCTTGGGTTTTTCCTCGTACATCTCGGCGTAGTGTGATATTGTTTATTTTATCTTGCACAAAATTTAGAACGCATGCTTTAGGATAATTTCAAGATAAAATTTGGTTTAATTATCACACTCATTTAATTTGGGACTAAATTAAAAATTGGGTAAATTTGGTTTATTCAAGTCATTTGCCAAAATTGGTTTCGCCTAACTTTGAATATAATTGTTAATTATGACTTAGGCAAATTCTAGGACTTGAATTATGTTTTAATTTGTTTTGAGAAATTAAAACTTGTTGTTATTTTTGAAGTTGAACCATCACCTGTTTTACAACGCTTCCGCATCATCTATATTGTTTTTAAGTAAAAAGGAAATTAAATATTTTTAATTGGGATAATCACTTCTTCAAGTCTCCTATTCAAAGTAAACTACCCGTTAGTGGAGATATTAGTGGGTTAGTTGGCTAAAACTTCTACCCACGTTTTTTACCAAACTCTGTATATAACAAACGCTACAGCTTTGAGAAAATTACACAGAAAAATTCTCTCTATCTCACTTTCTCTGCAAAAATAATTTTGCTATTTTCTACAATACACTTATGTTCGTCATTTTTTTTGGAGTGCTGGAGTATCATGAGAGTGCAAAGATTTAACATAAAGCTGGTGTGGAAATCTGATCGTTGAATCCTATGAGTTGTATGTTCACGACGCTGATAGCTACAAATATCAGCGAGCAATTTCACTTTTAGGACTTTGTGTCAAACACAAACCTCGATCAATAAGTACTTCTAATTTTATCTATTACGAATTTAGATTTTTTCATATATTCTGCTATTATTTTTTCCAAGACAATCTACTCTTGTGGTTAACCCAAATGTTTGTGACAATTTCTTGAGAAAGAAAACAAGAATCGCGGCTGGGATCAAATCATCATGATATAAGGATTTTAGCTACAGCATTGAAAAGGTAAATAGATAATGTGAATTTTTCATGATTTATGGGAAACGACCACTTTGGCTCCCCATGACCGCACCCTGAATGAGGTAACTGATTATGTTAAGCCATTTTAGCTATAGAAAGCATGTTTTCCGGGAATCATGACATTTGGGCCCCAAGTTTAAGTAGAACTTATTTTATCTTCTACATTTTTTTTTTTACAATAATCACTTTTTCAAATTGAAAAGTTTTCACATCTTTATGGGTGACCGAACCCTATCCATATAATAAAGGAGCATGGTTTTTGAAAATTTTGCCAAAATATCTTCACTTTTTTTATGCATGACATTTTTCTCTTTCAAGCCACATGGGAGGGAGCCAAAAAATTGTTGTGAATAAAATCATTCACCTGGATATGCTAGTCTAGATATCGTCCCTAATCCTACCCCACCCATCCCTAGCCACAAATCTTTCCCCACAAAGAAATTACGACCTTGGTCCCGTATCCGCTTAAGTTCACGTACCTTAAAAACAAGTTATAATTATCAAATAACCTTAGTTATAAATTGTTGTATACATATGAAATAGAATTTTCATATCAAATATATTTTAAATTAAGTGAACATTTTTTATATAGAATATTTGAGTTATGGTTCCCAAATTCTTCAAGTTTTGTTCATGAAATCTCAAGAAGTTCACACAGTTTACTCTCTAGATAATGTAGCCTTCAAACATGTGGTAGGCAATTTGGGGAATCTTTGGTTAAAGTACAAGTGTTCTCAGACTTGTCATTGGATTCTCTCTAGCTAC
The DNA here is from genome assembly GCA_949130495.1 of Sambucus nigra. Lineage (NCBI taxonomy): Eukaryota > Viridiplantae > Streptophyta > Magnoliopsida > Dipsacales > Adoxaceae > Sambucus > Sambucus nigra. The sequence continues at coordinate 99,001,743 of OX422211.1, read as the reverse complement.
TGATAAAAAGATTCTTGCACCTTCCCTCTTTGACATTAAAGATTAGTTCTCTAATTGACCACTGTTTGTTACTTGTAAAGCCCAACTTCACATTTTCGATTGTCTTGTGAAGTCTCCTAAACTGCGTAAATCAAAGGCTTCAATTGTCTTGTGAGCGTGGGTGTTAGTGCAAAGCAACTTTTAAAACTAGGGGGTAAGCGGTACGATTTGATCGGTAAATAGTAGATATCAATACCAAAATCAAACTTTAGATAGTAAAATTAAACCGTACCAGTTTACCACCCGGTACATCAAAATCAAACCGGTTGATATTTCGGTTTTTTCGCTAATTTCGGTTTTTTATGGTTTCGATAAATTCTGGTTTCGGTAAATTCTGTTTTTTTCTGGTTTCGGTAAATTCTGTTTTTTTCTGGTTTCTGGTTTCGATTTTTTCTGATTTCGGTAAACAACACTAAAAGTCCCAAAAAACCAAAAACAAAACCAATCAACTTTTTGAAATATTAAAACCAAAATCAATACCAACTTTTTTCTGGTTTTGGTAAATTCGGTACAGTAATTTTGGTAAATTCGATACGATACGGTAATTTCGGTAGTTTTTTTTTTGTTTCAGTAAATTCGGTACGGTATGGTAATTTCGGTACGGTTTTTTCTGATTTCAGTAAATTTGGTATGGTAATTTCGGTAAATCGGTTTTTTAAATATTAAAACCAAAACCAACCAACTTTTTTGCGGTAATTTCGATTTCGGTAAGACTGATTTCTGGTATTTTAATATATGAAACCAAAATCATTTTTTTTCGGACCAAAACGGTACGGTACGATAAAAACCCGTACCGCTTCCACCCCTATTTAAAGCATATCCACGGGGGGGATTTGTATGGTGGCCCATTGTGAATTATATGGTTGTAAGTTGTAACTTAGGAAAGACTGAATGCTCAAGCTTGCATAGGTTATAATCTTAAGAGTAAATTATTTTTAGTCCTTAAACTATCATAAAAGTTTTTAAATGGTTCCCAAACTTTTATTTGCCTCGCATTAATCCCTAAAGTATATTATTTATTTTAAAAAGGGGACTCCTTCCATTTGAGCCGTTAAATTTTGATAGAATTTTGTCAAATACCTCTTTTGCCCTTATCCCCTTATTTTATGCCCAATACCTACTATGCCCTTATCCCCTCAATTTATACTCTTATGCCCTTATCCTCTTAATTTTATACCTATGATGCTATTCATCTTTATAATTTTTTATAAAATTTAAAAAGTTTTATAAAATGAAAAAAAAAACTTTATATACTATTTTATTAACTATTCATAAAATCAAAAGGTTTTTACATACTTCTTGTAACTATTTTAAAAATAACTGTTTTTTTAATTAAAAATAGGGCCATATACCAAATAGTCCCTTAAACTTTTTTTAATACACGTTTAGTCCAAGCCTTTTTATTTTGTACCAAACCTTTAAAGATAAGAGAATAAGGGACTTTTTGGTACAAAATAAAAGGCTTGGACTAGGTGTATATTAAAAATTATTTGAGGAACTTTTTTATATTTGATCCTTAAAAATAACTGTTTTATTTCAAAATGTTTAAAAATAACTGTTTTTTCAAATAATTGTTTTTAAAAACCTCTTGCAACTATTTTTACCAAAAAAAAATAATTAAAAATATAGAGAACTACATACGCCTCCCTGATTAATATTTTTACTACATGTAAACCCACGTTAAAAGTAATGTTAGAAATCCGCCCTTGACATACAAATATCCCATAAAATCAATTTAGGCGAGAACCATATGATAATCCCATAATTTTAGAGAGTAGTTTTTACTTCCTGTAAATTGGCTTTATGTCTGGATAGGAGTTGACTGTTTTTTATTTCTTCCTTAATAATAGTAAACCGGTATCACTTTATCAGTAAGCGAAATGAATTGGATTTAATTGAGTTTGAGTATCTATCAATCAAAACTAACAGATAAGTATCTATTTGTTGTCTTTTTTTTAACTGCAAACAGTTGTTTTTAAAGGACCGCATTATTTAGACGAGTAGAAAGGGGACCTGCATATAGAAAAAATTTATAACAGGGGTAATATCTCATTGCCCCTTAAAAATAACTGTTTTATTATAAAAAATTTAAAAATAACCGTTATTCCAATAACAATTTTAAAAAGTTTTATAAAATGAAAAAAAAATGCTGTTTTAAACATTTTTTTTACAACTATTCCAAACATTTTTAAAAATAACTGTTTTAAACATTTTTAAAATCAAAAGGTTTTTACAACTATTTTAAAAATAACTGCTTTAAACATTTTTTTTAAGTTTTAGTAACTATTAAAAGTTACTGTTCTAAAAATAACTTTATTTCAAAAAAAAACTTCTTGTAACTTTTTTAAAAATAAAAGTTATTAAAAAACTTCTTGTAACTTTTTCAAAAAATAACTTTTTTATAACTGTTTTAAAAATTAAAAAAATCATAATTAAAAATAACGTTATAAAAAAATTTCAGAAATAAAAATTATTTTTAAATCTGTTATAAAAATATTTTCTTAATTAAAAATAACGTTTTCATAATAGCTGTAAAAACATTTTTTCTTTTATGTAAAGCTATTAAAAATATTAAAAATGCTGTTTCTTAATAGCTGTAAAAATATTTAAAAAATAAAACATTTTTTATGTAAAAACGTTTAAAAATGTTGTTTCTTAATAGTTTAAAAATAGTTTATTTTTGTAAAAACAGTTTTTATATGGGTCAATTATTAATAGTTCCTACTAAAAATATATATTTTTTAAAAAGGACACATTTTTAGTTTAACCCATTTAGTCCCTCAAACACTCAATATTCTCTTATTTTTAGAGGTCCGCGCCAGCGTCACTCCCTCTCCAAAATATGTGGCAAATGACTTTTTGAAGCAAAATAAAAAAGTTTGGAGTAAATGGGTATTAAAAAATGTTCGAGGGACTATTTGGTATATGTCCCTTTTTATATTATGTAAAATTACTTTTTACTTTTTATAAAGAGTTTTTAAATTAAAAAACAGATTAATTTTTTTTATTTATAAAAAGTATCTTCTGACTACAACTAAAAAACTGTTTTTGTATAACAGTTATATAAAGTGATTAATAAATGAATTATATTATACCAATGAACCCATTATTATAACAAAAATCCACAACAAATAGATAACAACAACCAATGTTTTATACTGTTATAACAAGAACCAATGAACCCACAACAACAAAATTAAAAAATCGATGAACCAAAGAAAGAACCAATGTTTTATACTGTTCGTTTTTTATGCAGAGGCATAGTTGCTAGCCTTTTGTTTCAGTTGTGTGTATGCGTATTTGGCACTTGTTCATTTTGACCCCTTGGTAGATAAAGGAGGACAATGGCTACCAGGTTCGTTTTTTATGCTTGAACCAAAGATGACAGCAACAGGTGATTTATATTAAGAAAAAATCAACGAATTGCTAAAATATTAGGGGATTTATACCTGCTAATCGCGCTCTCCAAACGCTGCTGTGACTTCCGGTGTATAAGACAGCCGGCCGAACCCTGCTGCAAAACGCTGTCAGATGACAGCCGGTGCAACTCCGGGGTAAAATGGGTATTTGATAAATTTTTGTTAAAGTTTAACAGTGTTTTGGACGGAGTCCTCGATTTGGAATAAGTTAAATAGTTTGGAGAGTAACGTGAGACAAATAAAAATTTATGGACCATTTAAAAACTTTGGTAATAATATAAGAACTAAAAAGGTAATTTACTCTATTCTTAACCTTAATTATCTCTAACGAGTGTTGTCAGTTTTTACATTTAACTTAATATCAAATTCTTTACAAAGACAAAACCTTTTAGTGTTCTTGAGATATCTTTGTACCTTTTTAAGTTTAAAGTTCATTGAAAAATATTTTCTAGAGTTGGTCGTGTGAGACTTTAACTTTGTCGATATCTCAAATACACTTTTGTGATTTTTTTTAGTGAGCTCAATATTTTGTCACTTCCTTAAATCTTTAGGATGCCTCACATCCAAAGAAGTAGAAACATATTAGTGGATTATTTTGTTTACTTCGTTGGAGAAAGGTTATCTTCAACTGAGAGTGTTTGCAGTACGGTATTCGTATTGTATCGTTTTGTACCGAAAATTAGTAATAATAGTTTACATTTTTTACTTATCAAAATTAAAACTATCGAAACAAAAATGACCAATTTTTTTTGTGATTAGTTTTGATTTTAATATTTTAAAAACCGACTTACCGATTGTACGATATCGAAATGAAATAGCGAAATTAATGTATCAAACATACCAAAATAATATTATCGAACTTATTAAATTGAAAATACCAAATTAAATCAAACAAGAATACCCAATTGCTAAAGTCAAATATAACCACTCTTTTTACCAATTAGTCCCGTTTACTAAGTTTGTAGTTGAATAGGTCCTAACATCTTTTTTTTGCTCCATCAAGTTCATGAAAAAAAAAATTTGTTCCAACAGGCATATTTGTAAACATATAGTGAATATTCACTATATGTACAAATAAGCCCTATTGAGATAAAAATGTTGTGATAGGACCGTCTCATTTAAATGGAATTTATTTGTCAAACTCCCTTTATTTTATAGGTTCTTTATTTTTCTTCAAGTGATCAACCTTTTAATATCCCTTCCAATGTTTATTTTGGTGAATAATGTTTATACATAATTATGGAAACGACACAATTTTGTAGGTTATTTTTTGTTTTGTTTTTTAAATATGCATATAAAAATGTTTAAGTAAGTGGTAACAAAAATTGTCATTATATACCGAGTAGTACCAAATTTACCGTGAAGAGAAACTTATCGAAATCTACCGTATTTTTCGAAAAACATATTTTACTGCAAAATGTGATTTTATCGATGTACCGCACAGTTTGATTTTGGTTTATGGGCGGATGTACCGAATGGTAAAACTAGTAATTTTGGTTTGATGATTTCAATGTTGGTATGTTATTCGTATGCTTCATTTACTGACCAAACCGACCAAAAACCAACTTTATCTTGAACTCAAAAAAATGGCTTCTTATCAGGGACGGAGCTAGCAAGGGGCGGAGCGGGGGGCTTGTGCTCCCATAGATTTAAAAAACAAAAAAAAAAGGTAGGTATGTAAAAATATATGAGGTAAAAGTTAAACTAGAAAAGTTTTTTTAGAGCATTTCTATCTTAGACCCTTATGGTTTGTTTTGTTGTTTGCATATATTAAATTTGTTTGATTGGTTGTATTTGTATGTTAAAAATTATTTGGCTATTGAGATTCTAATTACGTATTTATCTATGTTTCCTAAATTTGAATTTAGTTAGGATTTCTAATTTTAGGATTATTAGAGTTAATATTTAGAGTTAAAATTGGGGTTAATTGATGTTAATAATTTCATCATGTTATGCTATTAATTTTAGGGATATCGATGTCATGTTATGCTATTACTTTTGGGGGAACTAATGAACTTAATTTTTTTTATTTTAGGGTTAATTGTAGAGATGGTTTAAATTTGGAGCCGAAATGTTGGTTTAAATATTTGTTTCTCTTTCCATTAGATTAAATAAATTACGTTATTTTTTATTAAATACTCAAAAATAGCTCCCGAACCCCGAACCCTCGCAAATCACTATTGAATTTTCCCCCACTAATGAGAATTCCTAGCGCCGTCCCTACTTGTGGTTGATACAATGACATCGGTCGCGACCAGAACGTTGTGACATTGTGGAGCATTCTTTGGTTGGTGTATTACATCTAGAAAATATGGTCTTTAAAAGTAGACAGTGAAAGTTGTGTAAAAATATTGTATGTCACAGTTTCCTTGTTGTAAATTTATACCATAGTTCATTTATCAATCTGTTTGGCTTGGCATTTTTTCAGATAGTGGATTTTCTGATTACTCTTTTGTTGTGTGATTGGCTTACTATTTTTGCAGTTTGATTCATTATTTCGTTATGAAGATAAAAATGGTTTGAATAAAATTGATAAATCTTTGTAACCTAACAGAGAACTGTCTATATGCCCATGAAATTGAATTAAAACAAAATATCACCTCATAATTTATAAAAAAAAACTAACTAGTTAGTTTCATCCCACCTCTGTTTTTGTTCTCCATTTTAACCCGAGCGATCTTAACTAGTATCATGTATGGTAGTAATTGAAAAATAATGCAAAATGCTTCAAAATATAATGAGGGATTATATGGATACCTATGATCTAGTGTGAATGTCTCTCCTTGTCTAGAAATAGCCACTTACTCATGTTTGTGGGTAAAAGCTACCATAAAGGTTAAAAATTCAAAAAACGAATGGTAATATCCATCAATAACAACTGGACTTATGTTTTGAGTAATAAAAACATAATAATTAAAATTTTATATTTTCGAGGAAAATAAATGTTTTTAATTAAACACTAAAGTTTTTTACATGTGAGTTACTTCGTTGATCTTTGTTTTTTGCACCAAGAAATTATCATTAGGTTCATTTTCTACCATCACTAGAGTTATGTCTTTGTACTCTGTTTATTGACCTTAAAATTTCTTAGGCCTTAAATGTTTATTCATTCTTTGATTAATAAAATTTCTTAGGCCTTAAAACTTTCGATGTGATTTTCCATACTGACAACCACCACATACTACATTTGTATTTAAATCCTTGAAGAAAGGAACACCATCAAGCAGATTCTTTGTGGAATTCTATTGTAACAACTGATAGCCAATATGGCCTAGCCGAGCATGCCAAACTGAAGGACTTGTGTTATTGCTTGTCTTTCGAATATATGCTTAACTTGAATATAGGACATATAGAGAATTCTTCTTCTTTCCATTGAAAAGTACATCAATAACAACATATTTCAAATTTTCAAGAATTTGTACATCATTTGGACCAAACAAAACATACTTACCAGTGTCTATTATTTGAGAAACGGATGCGAGATTCTTTTTTAGGCTTGGAATATGATACACACCTTTGAGAGAAACATGTTCGTCATTTGAACTATCAACATTGACATCGAAATTTCCTTCTTTCATTATAGGATATAATGAATTATCAGCTATCACAATAACTCTTTTTCCTTCATGTGGTCGAACATCGAAAAGTAAGATGGCATCTCTTGTGGCATGATTTGAATACCCCGAGTCAACAATCCACTCCTTCTTATAATCAACAGAGTCAGTACAATCAGTTTAGTGCACCGCAGAAGCCATATTTTTTGGTTGATCAATAACCTTAATGGAGAAACATTTCTCACATTTTGGATCACCAGAATCTTCAATTTCATGAGTTGTATTTGGGTACTCATCACGAGGCTTTACTTGACAATTTTTCTTGATATGGTCTGATTTACCACATCGAGAACAAGTCAACTTCACATGACAATCATGCTTGAAATGCCCCTCTTTTCCGAATCTATAACAGGTTCTTGGACTGCCCCTCGTCTCCCCCTCCGTTTTAAACTGCTTGTCTTTACCTGAAATATGCTTAGAAGGAGACTTATTCTTTCCTTAATCTCCGGTGTAAAGAACAATAACTTCTTAAGAGAGAGGTTTGTTGGACATTTGTTTCACTAAAGCTTCCTAATTGGACAACAAATTTTCTAACTCAATGATCGAGGGTTGATTTTCCCACCCTCGCACCGAAGAAATGAATGGCATGAACTCTTTCCTTAAACCACGAATAATATAACGACGCGGGCGTGCATCTATAATGGTATCCTCCGAATCTAGGTCTGAAACTTCATAACATAGAGTTTTAACTTTCAAAAAATACCCTGGAATTGAAAGATTTCCTAGAACCATTTCAGCCAGTTTGTTCTCCGAAAACTACAGTCGTGTCTTATTCTTTTGAGTGACACTTGCTTCAATGAATTCACACTACACCAAAATGGCCAAAATATCACCTTTCAGTCGGCCACCCTCGTCACGGTCATTGACCGTGACAAGAAACACTCGTTTTCTGTCACGGTCATTGACCGTGACAATACTTAAAATAATTGTCACGGTCGAGGACCTTAACACGACCGTGACAATCTCTTCAGTAAAAAAAGCCCTCGGCTCTTTTTTTCCCACCGTTTTTTGGTTTCCCTCTTTCTCTCTCTCTATAAGCAATTTCAGCTCTCTCTCTCTCTCTCTCTCTCTAAGGTATATTTTTTTCCTCTCTTTCTCGCAATTTCAGCTCTTTCTCTCTCTCTCTTTCTCTTACATTTCTCTTTCATTTCTTTATGGAAGTTGGCTCCGAGGTACGTAGGACCATTTTCCATCATCGAGAGAATTGGGCCAGTAGCATACCGGTTGGGATTGCCAGAACATTTACATCGCATCCACGATGTATTCCACATCTCGTCGTTGAGACGATATCTTCGGGATGATATGGCCCATACTCACATTGCGATAGACGAGATAGACTTACAGTCTGATAGCTCTTACGAGGAGAGACCAGTGGCTATTCTAGACTATAGTGAGAGGAGATTGAGGTCGAAAGTAGTTCCACTTGTACGAGTCCAGTGAGAGCATCATAATGTGGAGGAATCCACTTGGGAGCGTGAGGCAGATATGCGCGAGAGATATCCAGAGTTGTTTTTACCAGGTATGCCTTATTTTCCGAATTTCGAGACGAAATTCCGTTATTAGGGGGGAAGTATGTAATACCCCGTATTTTTATGCTATATTTAATTTGGGGATTTATTAAATTTAATGTGATGATTTATTTAATAAAAATCCGGAAATTAATTATGTTATAATTATTAACGTGACTAGAGTTAGTAATTATGGGAAACTTGTTGAATATTACTAATGAGCATAGTAATATATTATATTGGTTATGTTGAATGGCATAAGTGAATTAAATGACTATTTCGGAAATTTAAGTCGGGACGTGCCAGTGCCACGCCGGGACTAATTATGTTAATTAAAAAGTGAATATTTTATAAGTTGTCCGTATGGTCATTTTAAGTGCGCCAACGCGTCCGGAAAGGTCGAGATAGTCAGAAAAGTGTACCCGGGGGTTTAGTTTGGGTCTCGGGATGTTTTTAGGCTTAATTAGTGACCCGGGAGGGCATTTTGGTCATTTTACAAAATAGGGTAATTAAACCCACGAATTTCAGCCATCCTTAGCAGCCATTTAAGTCAGCCTTTTAGGGTTAGAACATTCAGAACCCTAGAACGGCCATTGGAGAAGAGAGGAGAGAGCTCTCAAGGTGATTCAAGGCCCAAAACACCACCGATTTCACCGCCGTCACCACCAACGCGTAGATCGCGAGGAGGAGAACGCGACCACACCAATATCAGTAGGAAACCAGACCTCTGAAATCCCAGGCAAGTGTTTAACTTGCGTATTTTCGTTGGTGCAATAATCATGTTAGTGTAGGAATGATTAGGAGTATAATTAAAGGAAGAAAACCCCAATTTTTGATAGGGATTTGCATGTAGAAATCGTTATAACCATATTCTGAAAATAATATGTGAAGTAGATGATCAACCCACGAATTTGTGATGTTATGTTAGAAGGAAATTCTGGAGAAAACTGATTAGAACAGAAGTTAAGAAAACTTAGGGTTCTTGATGATTAGATGAGATTTTAGGTTGTTTAATCATGTTTAATGATGGTTATATGCATGCTTAACGTTAGAAACATCTGGAAATATATTACCATGATTGTAGTATAAGTTTTAGGACGATTAGTATTGGAAATTATGGATTTGAATGAAGAATATTAGTCAAACCCGTAACTGCACTTCTGCAGAAATCGAAATACCTGTTTGATCGATCGATCGAACCTAGAGCGTCGATCGATCGAAGGTTCGATCGATCGAGCCCCAGACGTCGATCGATCGACCCCTCCTGGCAAACTCTTTTTCCCCTTGTTTAATTAGTTGAATTAATTTACCGTGGAATATTTCTTGGGCATTATAAATAAAAGGATTTGGGAGATATTGAGGACCAGTAGGGTATAGGGATAAATGTTAGAACCTTTAATCTTCAACGAGAAGGGTAATTATGGGATATTTACTTTAGGTTGAAATTATGAAACTTAAGGGTGAGGTGTGTAAGAGAGTTACGTTGGAATTAAATAAAGTCACTTACTGAATTTTAGATTGGTAAGGTTATGACCCATGAGTATTAGGTAATGAGTGAGAAAACACTTCGAGTTAAGGTTAGAGACGAAACCTTATACGTAATCATGATAGTGGGAAATTAAAGTTAAATGTTGTGACTATGGGTTACGAGAGAAACCTATATTAATATGATGAAATGGGTATATTTATATAATTGTGTGTACATATATTATATACATGTGGAAAACGTACCCGCGCTACTTGCTATCCCTGAGGTTACCGCGCTGGGACGATCTTATCCTGTGTTGCTTTATGGGGGATATTGATTTGTACCCTAGAAGATAGAGATCCTAGGTACGGGCTATCAGATTGATAGTCGGACGGTCCTAAGAGACGTGTGGGTATGTACTGACCTCTTGGACTTGGAATCTATGCTTCGCCTCAACGTTGTTTTGTTTATGTTAATAAAGTTCGAGAGTGATTCCGAACTTGTATTTCCCTTTGTGTGAGCGATACGGGGATTGGATAGCAGAGTATGCCCGCACCATAGTTTAGTTGGGGTGCTGTTATATATATATATTATACGAGTAGTTAATATATATATGAGGTTATAAACTTTAAACTGCCTACTGTGATTCGATAAGTAAGACATAGTTGTTGACGCAATAATAAATACTTGTTTTGTGAAAGTGTGAGAAGACACCGGGAAACTTTATAATTTAATGAAGCTAAAACTAGAGGAGTGCTACAAATTGAAAGTAACCTTTTTAAAACATTGACATCGTCCGGTTTTGAAAATATATGCGTAAGCTAAGATAAACGAATCGTTGGGTAGGTTAGTGCGATAGGAGTGCACATTAGAAGAGAGGTGAGTATTTCTCAAGAGAGAGACAAACTAATATGATGTTGCATTGACCTGTATCATTTTAAATACTTGCTTAACGTATTTTAATATCAAACACACTTTCGGGCCCTGACCCGTTTCCTTCTCTCTCTCTCTCTCTCTTGTGTATATATATGTATATTTTCAGGTGCCCAGCCACAGGGGCGTCTTGCTTAGGATCCTTTGAGAAGAACGAGCTGCAGCTTAGGTGGGAGTTGCAGGTTACTTGAGTAGACGACTTCTGTTATTGACTCCACTCCTATCACTCTCATTATTGGGCACGTGTCGCCCTTTTCATCATTTCATTTATTGTTGGGATTTTTATATTTCAGTTATTCCAGTATTGTTTATGGGATTTATTCAGGATGGTTTATGATTTTTAGTTTTATATTGTTGACATTCGATTGGTGAATGTATGGTTTTATTTTAGTTCATTGTGGTGTGATTCTATATTGTAGAAATGTTGTTTTGAATTAATAAATCTTTTCTTTAATTAAAAAAAAATTTGGAAATTTGTATGAAAAATGGTTTTGACACTTAGCTTAATTATTTAGGGTGTTAAATTGGAAAAATTATTTTTATCGACAGTGATGCTGAGAATGAACCAACTGTTTACCTTGATTTAATTTAATAAAGGAGTGATCGCCCGGTATTTAATTAGGCGGGGTGTCACAGGTGGTATCAGAGCATCAGGTTCTAGTGTCCTTAGGATCTGTACGACTTATTTCGCTTTCAGCTTAACGTTGTTGCTATAGAGCCCTATTTTTAGGATTTGTTGTATTCCTGTTTTTACGTTTAAGTCTTCAGTTAATTGAGATTCGATGATAACTGTAGACTGATAAATTTTGTTCACGTTTCAGATGCCTCCGAGACGTGCTCCGAAAGATAGGCGTGCCCAGGCCGAGCAACCAGCAGCTCCGGCACCAGGCACAATGAATGCTAATGAAGTAGCCGCCATACTTGCTCAGGCGGTGAATGCCGCGATAGCAATGACTCAACAGGCTCCACCCCAGGTTCAGGCAGTGGCGCCAGTACCAGCACAGCTTCCATCTGCATGGGAGAGGGTTCGGGATGCTTTTCAGAAAGCACATCCCCCTGAGTTTTATGGTAGCTCCGATATTGTTACTGTCAGCCAATGGAAGAAAGACATCCAGCGGCATCTTCGCATGTATGAGTGTACAGAGGTACAAAAGCAGTTGTTGGCTTCTTTTAAGCTGGTGGGAGCCGCATTACAGTGGTGGGAGTCCACTACTACTTTGGAGGAGAGGGACACGATCCCTATTCAGATGTTCTGGGAGCGGTTTGACCGCAAGTACTTTCCACCCGCAGTGCAGACTGAGATGAGGCGGAGATTACTAAATCTGAAGCAGGAGAACCTTACTGTAACCGAGTATGAGGAGGAGTTCACAAGACTTCTCACTATTGTGCCAGATGAGGCACCCACTGAGGGCAAGAAAATTTTGCTGTTCGTCGACGGGTTAGCTTGGAGGATCCGTCAGCACCTTATTGGGAATCTATCCCTGAGTACTTTCACTGACGTACTCAATGCAGCGTTACTACATTGCCAGGATCACCGCTTCCATCTTCAGGGAAGCAAGAGAGCAGGAGAGTCCGGCCAGCAGGGCAGGACCGGGGGTAATAGTGCCGGTGGGGCACCAACTCATGGGCAGACTCGTCAGCACGAGCAGAGTCCCCATCAGGGGGACCCTGCTAAGCGATTCCGTTCAGGTGATTCTAGGCAGGGATTCGGAGGATTCAGGCAGGGCCATCAGGGTCAGCCTAATCAGCAGGGCCAACACCGACCGCAGGGACAGCAGCAGGGCCAGCAAGGCCAACAGCGTGCACATCAGGGCCAACAGGGCCAATGGCGTGGAGGTAACGGCCAGCAGGGTCGTGGTCAGCAGGGACAGAGGGGAGGTAATTTCAGAGGCCGGTGTTTTGTGTGCGGCAAGCACGGCCATAAGCGTCAGGATTGCCCAGAGGGCGATAGGTCCCCACAGCAGCAGGGAGCCCGTAATGAGCCACAGAGGCCACTCTTTCCACCTGCCCTTCCAGCTCCAGCCCAGGTACCAGCCCTACCAGCCATTCCAGCAGCTCCAGTACAGCAGGGGCAATTACAGTATGGACGTGTCTATAACGTCCACCAGGCAGCAGCTCCACAGGCACCACCCGCGATTGAGGGTATGTTTCCTATCCATGGTACTATGGGTAAAGTTTTATTTGATACGGGGGCAACGCATTGTTTTATAGCTACGCATTTTGCGAAGTCCTTAGGGTTATTAGCCACAGCAGAGAGCACCGTGACGTGTGTCGACTCACCACTGGGGAGTGGGTCACTTATATTCTTTATATGCCGGGGAGTAGGGATAGAGATTGGTAGCTTGGTATTGCCTGCAGACATGCTAGTCTTAGACATGCACGAGCATGATGTGATTATTGGTATGGATTGGCTCGCATCTTATAGAGCCATGATTGATTGCTTCAGTGGGAGCATTATTTTTGCCATTCCGGGGCAAGAGATGTTTGTAGTGGCAATGCCTCGCCCAGAGGGAGGTTCGACCGCTCATTTATATTACATTGAGGAGGATACCTCTAAGGAGGTTGTGATTCCTTTGGATTCGATCCCAGTTGTTAGGGAGTATTCCGATGTGTTTCAGGAGATACCAGGCCTATCGCCCAGTCGTGAGATAGACTTCGTTATAGATTTAGTGCCGGATACGAGACCTATAGCACGCGCACCGTACCGTATGGCTCCGGCAGAGATGCGAGAGCTACGAGATCAGATTGAGAAGCTATTAGGTCAGGCTTCATTCGTAGGAGTACCTCACCTTGGGGCGCTCCAGTATTATTTGTAAAGAAGAGAGATGGTTCACTGAGATTGTGCGTGGACTACCGGGAGTTGAATAAGATCACGATACGGAATAAGTATCCGTTACCTCGAATCGATGATCTATTCGACCAGTTGAGAGGAGCAACTTTCTTTTCGAAGATAGATCTGAGGTCGGGGTACCATCAGTTACGAATTAGAGAGCAGGATGTTCCAAAGACTGCCTTCTTGTCGAGATATGGGTCCTATGAGTTCAGGGTGATGCCGTTCGGACTCACAAATGCCCCAGCCGTTTTCATGGACCTGATGAACCGAGTATTCAGAGAGTTCTTGGATCAGTTCGTCATCGTCTTCATAGATGATATTTTGATATATTCACACTCCGAGGAGGAGCATGCCGAACACTTGAAGCAGGTTCTTCAGACCCTACGAGAGCATCAGTTGTATGCTAAGCACGAGAAGTGTGGATTCTGGTTGCGAGAGGTACAATTCTTGGGCCATGTTGTTTCTGAGCAAGGGATAGCAGTTGACCCGAGCAAAGTGTCAGCGATGAGGGAGTGGGGGCAGCCCACGACACCGACGGAAGTGCGTAGTTTCTTGGGGTTAGCTGGATACTACAGGAGGTTCATTCGGGGATTCTCCAAAATAGCGGGTCCATTGACGAATCTGACTCGCAAGGGGGTACCATATGTCTGGGATCACGCTTGTCAGTTGGCTTTCGACGAGATGAAGGACAAGCTTACTTCGGCACCAGTCCTTGCTTTACCGAAGCTGGGTGTAGAGTACCTGGTTTACACAGATGCGTCCTTACGAGGACTTGGGGGAGTACTTCAGCAGGAGGAGAAGGCTATAGCTTTTGCTTCCCGCAAGCTTAAGCCACATGAAAAGAATTACCCCACCCACGACCTGGAGTTAGCTGCGGTCGTCTTTGCATTGAGAATTTGGAGGCACTATTTATTGGGCGAGAAATTCCGTTTGTTCACAGACCATAAGTCACTGCAGTACCTGTTCACCCAGCGAGAGCTGAATATGCGTCAGCGCAGATGGTTAGAGTTTGTGAAAGATTACCAGTTCGATATACAGTATCATCCGGGGAAAGCCAACGTAGTTGCTGATGCGTTGAGCCGTAGACCGGTTGACGATGTAGCGGACATATGAAAAGCAAAGTGGAAGGAGTTGGGTCACCAGGACGCAGTAGCACGTTCTTTTATATCCGTGATGTCAGTCACACCCGAGATTGTTACGAGGGTGATACAGGCACAGACCACAGACCCGTTTTTTCAGGAGCAGATTGTACGACTTCTAGCCGAGGGTGCTGAGTCCTATTCTGTTAGTTCGGATGGAGGGTTGCGGTTTAATGGGAGATTAGTGGTTCCAGAAGGAGCGGAGCTACGTCATGAAGTGATGACTCATTCTCATGGGTCCCGATTTGCAGTACATCCGGGAGGCGATAAGATGTACCAGGACATGAGACGACAGTACTGGTGGAGTGGGATGAAGAAGGACATCGCTGAATTTGTGTTCAAGTGTTCTACTTGCCAGCTGGTGAAGGTGGACCATCAGAAACCGTCGGGATTACTTCAGCCGTTGGAAATACCCGCGTGGAAGTGGGAAAGTATTTCCATGGATTTCATTACCGGGTTGCCTACATCACAGCGGGGCCACGATTCTATCTGGGTGATTGCAGACCGTTTGACCAAGGTGGCTCATTTTCTGCCAGTGAGGACAGATTATACCACGGGTCAGTATGCCCAGTTGTTCATCGCTGAGATTGTCAGATTACACGGGGTGCCCCTGAATATTGTGTCAGATAGAGACAAGATTTTTGTGTCACGTTTCTGGGAAAGCTTTCAGGAGGCTATGGGTACAGAGTTGAGACTGAGTTCAGCCTACCACCCACAGACAGATGGACAGACAGAGCGTACTAATCAGATGTTGGAAGATATGCTACGCATGTGTGTTCTCGATTTCGGAGGGGGTTGGGAACCACACCTTCCACTGGTAGAGTTTTCTTATAATAACTCCTATCAGTTTACGATTGGCATGGCTCCATTTGAGGCTTTGTACGGCAGACCTTGTCGTTCTCCAACTTGTTGGCTCGAGGTGGGAGACAACAAGTTATTGGGACCAGAAGTGATTCAGGAGACCTCCGCGAGGATTGAGATAATCAGGAGTCGTATTCGGGTAGCCCAAGACAGGCAGAAGAGCTACGCCGATGCGAAACGGTTCTTCAGGGAGTTTAATGTGGGAGATCAAGTGTTGTTGCGTGTATCTCCTATGAAAGGAGTGATGAGGTTCGGGAAGAAGGGGAAGTTGGCTCCGAGGTACGTAGGACCATTTCCCATCATCGAGAGAATTGGGCCAGTAGCATACCGGTTGGGATTGCCAGAACATTTACATCGCATCCACGATGTATTCCACATCTCGTCGTTGAGACGATATCTTCGGGATGATATGGCCCATACTCACATTGCGATAGACGAGATAGACTTACAGTCTGATAGCTCTTACGAGGAGAGACCAGTGGCTATTCTAGACTATAGTGAGAGGAGATTGAGGTCGAAAGTAGTTCCACTTGTACGAGTCCAGTGGGAGCATCATAATGTGGAGGAATCCACTTGGGAGCGTGAGGCAGATATGCGCGAGAGATATCCAGAGTTGTTTTTACCAGGTATGCCTTATTTTCCGAATTTCGGGATGAAATTCCGTTATTAGGGGGGAAGTATGTAATACCCCGTATTTTTATGCTATATTTAATTTGGGGATTTATTAAATTTAATGTGATGATTTATTTAATAAAAATCCGGAAATTAATTATGTTATAATTATTAACGTGACTAGAGTTAGTAATTATGGGAAACTTGTTGAATATTACTAATGAGCATAGTAATATATTATATTGGTTATGTTGAATGGCATAAGTGAATTAAATGACTATTTCGGAAATTTAAGTCGGGACGTGCCAGTGCCACGCCGGGACTAATTATGTTAATTAAAAAGTGAATATTTTATAAGTTGTCCGTATGGTCATTTTAAGTGCGCCAACGCGTCCGGAAAGGTCGAGATAGTCATAAAAGTGTACCCGGGGGTTTAGTTTGGGTCTCGGGATGTTTTTAGGCTTAATTAGTGACCCGGGAGGGCATTTTGGTCATTTTACAAAATAGGGTAATTAAACCCACGAATTTCAGCCATCCTTAGCAGCCATTTAAGTCAGCCTTTTAGGGTTAGAACATTCAGAACCCTAGAACGGCCATTGGAGAAGAGAGGAGAGAGCTCTCAAGGTGATTCAAGGCCCAAAACACCACCGATTTCACCGCCGTCACCACCAACGCGTAGATCGCGAGGAGGAGAACGCGACCACACCAATATCAGCAGGAAACCAGACCTCTGAAATCCCAGGCAAGTGTTTAACTTGCGTATTTTCGTTGGTGCAATAATCATGTTAGTGTAGGAATGATTAGGAGTATAATTAAAGGAAGAAAACCCCAATTTTTGATAGGGATTTGCATGTAGAAATCGTTATAACCATATTCTGAAAATAATATGTGAAGTAGATGATCAACCCACGAATTTGTGATGTTATGTTAGAAGGAAATTCTGGAGAAAACTGATTAGAACAGAAGTTAAGAAAACTTAGGGTTCTTGATGATTAGATGAGATTTTAGGTTGTTTAATCATGTTTAATGATGGTTATATGCATGCTTAACGTTAGAAACATCTGGAAATATATTACCATGATTGTAGTATAAGTTTTAGGACGATTAGTATTGGAAATTATGGATTTGAATGAAGAATATTAGTCAAACCCGTAACTGCACTTCTGCAGAAATCGAAATACCTGTTTGATCGATCGATCGAACCTAGAGCGTCGATCGATCGAAGGTTCGATCGATCGAGCCCCAGACGTCGATCGATCGACCCCTCCTGGCAAACTCTTTTTCCCCTTGTTTAATTAGTTGAATTAATTTACCGTGGAATATTTCTTGGGCATTATAAATAAAAGGATTTGGGAGATATTGAGGACCAGTAGGGTATAGGGATAAATGTTAGAACCTTTAATCTTCAACGAGAAGGGTAATTATGGGATATTTACTTGAGGTTGAAATTATGAAACTTAAGGGTGAGGTGTGTAAGAGAGTTACGTTGGAATTAAATAAAGTCACTTACTGAATTTTAGATTGGTAAGGTTATGACCCATGAGTATTAGGTAATGAGTGAGAAAACACTTCGAGTTAAGGTTAGAGACGAAACCTTATACGTAATCATGATAGTGGGAAATTAAAGTTAAATGTTGTGACTATGGGTTACGAGAGAAACCTATATTAATATGATGAAATGGGTATATTTATATAATTGTGTGTACATATATTATATACATGTGGAAAACGTACCCGCGCTACTTGCTATCCCTGAGGTTACCGCGCTGGGACGATCTTATCCTGTGTTGCTTTATGGGGGATATTGATTTGTACCCTAGAAGATAGAGATCCTAGGTACGGGCTATCAGATTGATAGTCGGACGGTCCTAAGAGACGTGTGGGTATGTACTGACCTCTTGGACTTGGAATCTATGCTTCGCCTCAACGTTGTTTTGTTTATGTTAATAAAGTTCGAGAGTGATTCCGAACTTGTATTTCCCTTTGTGTGAGCGATACGGTGATTGGATAGCAGAGTATGCCCGCACCATAGTTTAGTTGGGGTGCTGTTATATATATATATTATACGAGTAGTTAATATATATATGAGGTTATAAACTTTAAACTGCCTACTGTGATTCGATAAGTAAGACATAGTTGTTGACGCAATAATAAATACTTGTTTTGTGAAAGTGTGAGAAGACACCGGGAAACTTTATAATTTAATGAAGCTAAAACTAGAGGAGTGCTACAAATTGAAAGTAACCTTTTTAAAACATTGACATCGTCCGGTTTTGAAAATATATGCGTAAGCTAAGATAAACGAATCGTTGGGTAGGTTAGTGCGATAGGAGTGCACATTAGAAGAGAGGTGAGTATTTCTCAAGAGAGAGACAAACTAATATGATGTTGCATTGGCCTGTATCATTTTAAATACTTGCTTAACGTATTTTAATATCAAACACACTTTCGGGCCCTGACCCGTTTCCTTCTCTCTCTCTCTCTCTTGTGTATATATATGTATATTTTCAGGTGCCCAGCCACAGGGGCGTCTTGCTTAGGATCCTTTGAGAAGAACGAGCTGCAGCTTAGGTGGGAGTTGCAGGTTACTTGAGTAGACGACTTCTGTTATTGACTCCACTCCTATCACTCTCATTATTGGGCACGTGTCGCCCTTTTCATCATTTCATTTATTGTTGGGATTTTTATATTTCAGTTATTCCAGTATTGTTTATGGGATTTATTCAGGATGGTTTATGATTTTTAGTTTTATATTGTTGACATTCGATTGGTGAATGTATGGTTTTATTTTAGTTCATCGTGGTGTGATTCTATATTGTAGAAATGTTGTTTTGAATTAATAAATCTTTTCTTTAATTAAAAAAAAATTTGGAAATTTGTATGAAAAATGGTTTTGACACTTAGCTTAATTATTTAGGGTGTTAAATTGGAAAAATTATTTTTATCGACAGTGATGCTGAGAATGAACCAACTGTTTACCTTGATTTAATTTAATAAAGGAGTGATCGCCCGGTATTTAATTAGGCGGGGTGTCACAATATGTATGTGTATATGTGTGTGTATATATGTGTGTGGTGGTGTGTGGTGGCGGAGGGGGCAGGGGGTGGGTGGTGGGGGTGGGGGCAGGGATGGGGGGTGGGGGTGGGGGGCTGCGTGTGTGTCTATGTGTGTGTGCGCGTAGTGTCCCTTGTAAAGAATTGATTGATTATTAATTTTTTTAGTAAATTAATATATGATTGCCCCTTATTGTAAATTAGTAAATTAATATATGATTAATTATGAAAGTAGGATTGCCCCTCATTATAAATGTTGGGTTGGTTAGTTTTAAAAGTGGCATGACCACTGTATTATTGTCCATATGGGGGTGGGATTTTTCAACTTTTGAATAATTGAATTTGAATATAAATAAGACATAATTAAATGAAACATACTATATATAATTATTAATAATTGAATTTGAATATAAATAAGACATAATTAAATGAAACATAGTTTATATAATTATTAATCATTATTGGATTATCGTGTGTGTGATGGGGAGCAGGGGGTGGTGTGTGTACGTGTACATGTGCGTGTGTGTGGTGGGGGAGGGGGTGGGGGAGGGGGCAGGGATGGGGGAAGGAGGTGGGGCAAGGTAGTTTAATTGAGTAGATGAATTAATTGAGTAGATGAATTAGAAGGAGTACGGGATACACATTTGTTGTAGACATTGTTGTTGGATTATTTTGTTTAGTAAATGTTGGGTTGGTTAGTTTTAAAAGTGGCATGAACACTGGATTATTTTCCATATGGGGCTGGGATTTTTAAACTTTTGAATAATTGAATTTGAATATAAATAAGACATAATTAAATGAAACATACTATATATAATTATTTGCACGTGTACGTGTGCGTGTACGTGTACGTGTGCATGTACGTGTACGTGTACATGTGCGTGTGTGTGGTGGGGGTGGGGGTGGGGGTGGGGGTGGTTTGTAGTAATTGTACATATTTGCATGTCTTCTTCAAATTTTTTTTTATCTGTACTAATAACATTTTTTTTCAGCAAATGTCTCCTTCAGGTATTAAGGCGAGGATGATGATGCTGGTTATGATGATGATGTTGTCTGGGCTCGGTGGTAGCGGAGGCAACGAGGGCTCCTTGGCCCCTAGGCTCCCCAAATATGGCAAATTTGGGATTACCATCGAGAACAAGTCGGAGCTATTAGCGAGATCCCTCGAGCTGCTAAAGACGGTCATCGGTCCGGGGTTTATGAGTTGGAAGGAGGTTCCATATCAGCTCAAGTTAGATGTTCGGGGGGCACTACAGGTAATATATTTATATTTATATGAATATTTCAATTTCAATTTCAATTCCGATTCCGATTTTAATTTCATTTTATATTTATATTTATTCGCAACTAACATTGTATTTGTTGAACAGGAACAATTCAACTTGGATCCAAAGCTACGCGATTCCGTCTTGGAGCAGTTGAGGGGGCAACACAAGACGTGGAAGAAAAATATGCAGACACGGTACTTTGGAAAAACACGAGAGTCCATTATCCAATGGCGTGAATCCGTCCCGCCCAAGGAGCCGATCTCATTGGCACAATGGCAAAAGTTCAATGACAATGAGATCAAGGAGCGACAATTGGCATCTCGCCAATCGGGGAGGGAAAATCGGGCAAAAAAGACGGACGTGCACTACTCCGGCCGGACGTCTTACGCCGAGGTGGAGCATAGGATGAAGGTAAGATTTAATTTTTCTATAACTACTGAAATATATTATTCTTCATTAGTTTACTTTGCGAGGCCGATACTAATTTTACTTTATTTTATTTCAAGGGGTAGGGAGTGGCCCTGGGGGTAAGACACATAGGCTCGATACTTATGTGGCTCTTCGGATGAAGAAGGGGAAGGACAAGGAGGTGTCCCCGAGCGTCGCGGCCACGATTTTAAGTAATCCGACAGTTTAATTTTTGTTAATTACGTTATAATTTTTTAGTTTACTTATTTTACTAATCATGTGCTTTTTGTCGTTTCAGGAAAAGCTTAAGGAAGTGCATGAGTCGCAGTCTGATGCCGACAAGGCGTCTTTGTCCATAGACGCACTCAGCCAAGTGCTTGGCTTTTATCACAAGGGGAGAACAAGGGGATGAGCTCGCGGGTGGCCAAATCTAGGATCATCGGATTGGAGATGAGCGACACCGGGTTGGCTCGAACGGTGGATTCACATGATGCAAAGTTGTCCCGTTTGGAGGCGACGGTCCAAGATATGTTCTCATTCATGAAGCATACGTTGGGCGGAGACCATAAGGGGAAAAGGAAGGAGAAGGCAGTGGAGGAGGAGGAAGTGCGGGAGAACGAGGCGCAGGATGACGAGGATGTGGACCTCGCTGCTTCATCACCGACGCGTGCGTACTTCGATGATCCACTTCCTTATTTGGCTCCCTTCCCCAGACCGATGTTGACAATTGGTTGGTCAAGCGTGTTCATATTGGACGTATTTGATGGCCATTGGATAGGACGGGGGTTGAGGGACCCGAATATCGTCCAGGGTGAAATAGTTCATGGACGTGCGCTTCAAGAGATCGAGTCCAAAGTGCTCGTCACGCATGTGATACCCGGGAAGGAGAACTCCCTATTGTGGTTGCGCGAACAATGCGGCACGATATATATTAGTGGGTGTGTCAATTCGCATATCGTGTGGCCTACTCACCTCCTCACATTTACCCCAGACATGTAGTGACATTATTTTTAAGTTGGTACATTTGAATTATATTTGGATTATATCGTCATGTATATTGTTTCTATTTTGAATATATATTTGCATTATCTTTAGTTTGTTTGGATATATGATGTTTGAACAGGTACAACGTTGCTATAATAGGTACAAATATACAGTTGGGCAGTGGCAGTGGCCATACTGCCCAGCAGATTTTTTTTAAATTCTGCCCAGAATTGTCACGGTCATTGACCGTAACAAGTCCTTGACAAATAAGGTTGTCACGGACTTGTCACGATCATTGACCGTCACAATTTTTTTTAAAAGGGTCAAGGCTTTGTCACGGTTATTAACCGTGACTAAACTTGTCACGGTCATGGCCCGTGACACGACCGTGACAATTCTAACGAACTTGTCATGGTCAATGACCGTGACACGTCCGTGACAAAAAAAGTTATCTCGCTCCGAATTGTTACAGTCATTGACCTTGACAAGTTGAACTTGTCAAGGTCAATGACCGTGACAATTAGGAAGATTTGGTGTAGTGTCACATCACAAAAATGCTGGATGTACTCCTTGCTAATTAAAGTCCACAAAGCAAATAAATCTTTTTCGCACTTAATCCTCCACTTTCGTCGAAGCTCAGCATTTTCCAAAATATCCTCTGGAATTAATATTTCATCACCAAAGATAATATCCCATAAATGTTGCCCTTGTAAATAAGCGTTCATACAAAGCCTCCAATAACTATAGTGTCACCCACTAACTTATCAACAACATCTTGAGAGGAACTACTTCCACTGGATAAAGATTTCAAACAGCACACCAACTTCACTGAGTAATAAGAACAAACACCTTGATATCAACCAAGCTCTAATAACATGATACAAATTATACTCTTGATTTAAAGAGTAATTCAGAACCAAAAGAGAGGAAACATAAAAGGAATAATATTCTTTATTACTCAAAAATAACTCAAAAAATCAAACTGATTTGAATTGCTTAAAATAACTTTACAAACTCTGTATTTATAATAGAGTTACGGATGCAACCACTCCTAAAATTACTCACCAACTAAGCCTTAATTCCCATTAACTAAAGATCGAATCAAACTCCTAAAATGATTCCATACTCAAACAGAATAACTGACTAACTCAACAAACTGACTAATTCAACTAAGTGACTAATTTAAACTTCAGCATATGTCGTGCACTAACTTGCAACACTCCCCCTTAGTGAAGACGTACGATCAACAACACTTAGAGCACTTAGAAACTTTTCAAATTTGTCATGTGAAAGATCTTTGGTAAACACATCAACAACTTGATAATTTGTCCCTATTTTCTGTAACACAATCTCTTGATTTAACACCTTATCCCGAACAAAATGATGGTTAATTTCTCTATGTTTTGTACGAGCATGAAACATCAAATTTCCAACTAACTTAATTGTGCTTTCACTGTCACAGCTGGTGGGAATATGATATTCTAAACTAATATGAATATCTTGAAGCAGACGCTTAAGCCAAATGCATTCCTAAGTTGACATAGTTGCTGCCACGTATTCGAATTTTGTACTTGAATGATTTATGGTGGGTTAATTCTTACTACCCTAGGAGATTGCAACCGAACTAATATTAAGGTAACAACTTGTGATCAAGCATAGATCAATGATATTCCCAGCCCAATCAGCATCTATAAAGACATGTAAGAGAAAAGCTACATTTGGTTTATAGAATAGACCAAACTGCATTGTACCTTTCACATAATAAAGAATTGGCTTTGCAATAATTAAATTTCCAACACAAGAAATTTCCATAAATTGAGACACAACTCCAACAGCGTATACTATGACAACCCTTGATATAGTTAGATAGCACAAACTACCCACAAGCTGACAATACTTTGTGACATCATCTAGTGGCTCTTCTTTAATTTTTTGCAACTTGAGTTCTGGTTATCGGTATTGAATCTCTCATACCAAAATGAGTCAACAAACTTGTGGCACAAGACCCTTGAGAGAGGAAGTATCCATCTGTTTTGACAATTTATAAGCCAAGAAAAAAATGAACTTCTCCTAAATTCTTAATTCCAAACTGGATAGACAACTCATCACGAAGATGTGAAATTTCATCACTATTATCGCCAGTGATAATTATATCATCCACATAAAGAATAAGTATCATGTACATGGTTCAAGTAATCTTGACAAATAAACTAGGATCTGAATTTGAAGAATTAAAACCACAGAAAGAAAGATATTATGCAATTTGACCATACCAGGCGCGTGGAGCTTGCTTGAGGCCATACAATTTCTTCTTGAGTCAAAAAACATGATGAGGTAACTCATGCGAAATAAACCCCCGAGGCTGCTCCATAAAAATTTCACAATCTAGCTCACCATAAAGAAAAGCATTCTTTACATCAATTTGACTTATATTCCATCTGTTCATGCTGTCAATGAAATAATGGTTTAAATTGTCACCATTTTGGCAACTGGGCTGAAAGTTTCCTCATAGTCTAGTCCGTATTGTTGATAAAATCCTCGTGCAACCAGACGAACTTTATATCTATCAATCAACCCGTCTGCCTTCTTCTTTAACTTGTAAACCCATTTACAAGTTATTAGATCAGCATCCTTTTGCTTTGGTACTGATTCCTATGTGCCATTTTTATGCAAAGCTTCAATTTCTTCAATCATAACACCTTCCCATTCAACTGCTCCTTAAGATTCTCTATAACACTTAGGTTCATCATCCCATACTCATCCCATGAAGAAACAAAAGGTCACAGCAGAGAAGTTTAGTTGAACCTCATAATCATTGAAGTAATCAGGTTTCCCTCTTTCCCTTGTTGATCTTCGAGTAGCTGCTACATCTCATTGTACCAATGCTTGAATCAATGAATTAGTGCTCCCCCTTTCTCTGCAGCATGTTGTAACACCCTGTATTTTTTAATATTTAATTTTAGTATTTTAAATTACACGCGTGCTCATAATAATATTACTCATTTAATAAATATTAATTAGTGAGAATATAATTAATATTTATGAGGAAATAAAATTTAATACGTGTGATTAAGTAAATAAATTTTAGTAAATCGATCGTCGTAGTGAGTAATAATGACGAAAACTAATGGTATCTCAATCGGGACATATGGGTAGGTTATTTTTAGGTCGAGATGGAATATCGATGTTTGTTCACTCAAATGGTGATTTCGAGTGCACGATTGATCCAGAATGGGTCAAAATAGTTACAATCAAGTACCCATGGGTAGAGATTGGTTACTGGTAGTTTTTGTACTAGTCGAAACCCATTCAGGAGTATTTAAGTCACTTTTCTTAAGAGATTAACTTAAGTACGACATTAAGAGGTTTAAATGGGAGATTAGGGATAAGAGGCAACCACTTTTCACATTCTAAACCTCTTAGACACTTTTGTAGTGCAAAAAAGGAGGGAGAACACAAGGAATGGTGGAAAAAGACTATCTTTAGCAAAATTCAACAAGGAAGAGACTAAGATTCAACCACCATTCAAAGAAAGCGTATAACTTGCTTATTGATTTTGCATTTGTTTAGATTCATATAAAAATTGATGGAGTAACAACTAATTTTAGGATGGGTATTCAACCTGTAAAATGGGGTTTTGGAAAAGAATTGCATACTATTTATGTGATGATTCAAATCTTGTCTTTGTAAGAGTAAATCTTGATTTCGATGAAATTAATTTTGCTTACTGTAAAAAATAATACCTATGATTGTTTAAATTGCATGAAAAATAATTTGAGAAAGAATCTAATTAGAGAAGTAATTGAAAGAGGAAGAAATCTGGAATTTGGTACAAAATTCTTGAATATGTTGAATTGATGAAATCGGGATGATGGTTATTAAATTTATGAGTATTAAGATGGATTTAGATTAAGTTTTATGTATAAGAACCCTTGGAAGACAAAAACTATTGTGGGAGTTATTAAAGGTTGGGAATTTGATGGTTGGTGATTGGAAAACCTGTCACTTTAATTCAAGAAATGGGCTTCTTCCCAGAATCAAATTGATTCGACCTCATAGGCAAATCTATTTGGTTAGGAGTCCAAAATGATTCGGGCTTGCTGTGAGGCATAGTCAAGTCCTTTAATGAATTTAGAGGGGCTTTTGAGAAATCAAAAATTGTGAAAAGGTCCTTTTGGTATTGTAGGACTTTCGAGAACATTATAAATAGTTATTCGACCTCGGGTAGGGGAGAGTGGACTTGGAGTCTAGTTACAAGTGTTTAGGAGGGGTAACACTCAGAATATTAATTACGAATTTAGGGTAAAAGAATTCGCGAAACATTATTATTATTTAAGGGGTGGTTGAGAAAGTCTGGGTATTTCAGAAAGGTTATGTAACGATGCTTAAATTAATTAGTGAATAATTAAATGTTTAAGAGTCGAGGTTAGACTTATAACTTATAGGCTGGTACTTTGGGTGTTAGGCACGGATTAGCCAAACTTGATATATATATATATATATACACGAGTATTAATATCTGTGTGTACAATATTTATATGAAACATATCCATCCTAGCGGATATGCTATCGATGGAGGTTGCGCGTCATGGGAGGTCACTCTAGCGAATCTCACCAGAGGTAGTATTATTCCCCTGGATCATAGGTATGTGCATGCCCATGATGTGTAGGGTTGGAGTCCCGTAGAATAATATGGTATGGTTATAACTGGGGATTTAAGGATATGATTGCCTTAGATTTTTGTTACGCTTTTGGGTTCAGTGGTGAGATCCCAACCAGATTGCCCAGGTGGTGGTGGACTCCCTAGAGCTTGATAGCATGCTAGTGATTACGCATCCATCAAGACAGAGCTCGGAGGGATAGAGGTTGTATACATATATTGAGCGATACTTGTGTTTCTATGCTTTTGATGTGTTTTAAATATACGTATAATAAGAGGTAGGAAATTATATACAAACATAAGCAATTAATCGTGAACATTATTAATAATCGGAGTAAGGTTATGGGGATGAATAATGTTGACATAATGAATTAAGTAAAGATTTCAGTTAAGTATCAAATCAGTGATATAAAAAACTTGAGATAGGGTAATGTGTTACAAATTGGGATGAGGCTAATTAAGCGGGGTAGAATAACTAGGTGGATTAAGAGCATACGTTAGGTGCGCACATTAAATGAGGGGTAAGGATTATCTCATGTGAGTGCGCTACCACTTTAAATATGAAGATTGCTTTATATTTTCAATAACTTCATCTTATACACTTGCTAAATATTTTCAAAAGGTTTTGGGCACTGACCCGTATCAAATATTTTTTAAACAATTTAGGCATTTAGCCATAGGAATGCCAAGGATGATGATTCTTTCCTGGAACACGTAGTTGCAGCTGATGTGGAGGCTTACAGGATTCAGAGTATTATCTTTATTTATCTCTATCTAGATTAGGTTCTCTATTTCAGTAGGCAGTTGGGCATGTTGCCCGTTTATTTCAGACTTATGTACTTTCGTTTATTTTAGTCAGTTGGTTTGGATGCACTGATTTTTACAAATGGTTTATTTTAGGATTCTCACCTTTAGACATTTTATTATGATCTTGTTTATTACTATTACTGTACATGGAATTATGATGGATTTGGTTAATGTGGTTGTATGTTAAAGAAAGATAATATTGACACTACTTGTTTAATTAATTAGGGGGTTAATAATTAAACATGTTTCAACAGTAATTTTAAGAATGCACCATATGAGACTACCATTTTATTTTGGTAGAGGGATGGCCACCCATTATTTTAATAAGAGGGGTGTCATAGATGGTGTCAAGGCATCAGGTTCTAGATTCTTTTAGGATCTGTTCGGCTTACTATATTTTCAGCGTAGAGTTCTTTTATATAGAGCCTTATTTATAGGATTGTTGCATTTCTTTACATACATGCATTTATGTTCTTCTGGTGATTATTTTATTTTAGACTGGGACTTACACAAACTTCAATCTTGTTTTAGATATCACCAAAGAGAACTTGTCAAATAAGAGACAGGTTGGGGAGAAAGCCCCACGAGGGAACATTTCAGTCGCAAAGGAGGCCGATATAGTGGTGCAGTCGGTAAATGGGTTGATGACTGCAATAGCTCAGCAATTTTCCAAGCCCAGCCTCAGCCACAAGTGGCACCAATTATTTAGACTAACTCGGGCCCGTCATCTTAAGAGCAAGTGAGGAAGGCCTTTCATAAAGGGCATCCGCTAAAGTTTCAAGGCAGCTCAGATGTAGTGGAAGAAGGGCATTGCGTGCCATCTTCGCCTAGTGGAGTGCAGTGAGACTCAGAGGCGGATAGTGGATACTTTTAAGCTAGTAGTTATAGCATTACAGTGGTGGGATTCGATTACCATGGCATAGGAGAGAGACGTTATGACTATAGCAGAGTTTTAGGTCCGATTTTACCGCAAGTATTTTTCTTCTGCCATTCAAACGGAGATGTGATGAAAATTTTTGGATGTTACTCAGTGAGACAGGTCAGTGGCTGAGTATGAGGAGGAGTTCACCCGTTTAGCCAACTTTATTCCTGACGAGGTGAACACAAAGGAGAAGAAGATGTTGAAGTTCATGGATAGAATCACTTGGAGGATCAGGCAGCACTTGCTTGGCAACCCGACATTAACCACCTCCTCTGAGGTCGTAAATGCCACACTACTTCATTTCTCGAACCAGCGCTTCCATCTGAGGGGGAGAGGTAGATATCAATCAGGCTGATAAAGCAGCAGAGAATAGTGTCGGTGGATCACCACAGCAGCATGGGGGTAGAGAATAGGAGCGGGATTCCTAACAGGGAGATCCAACTAAGAGGTTTCGATTGGGAGGTTTTCGACCAGAGAGTAATGGGAACAGATAGTGTCAGCAGGGCCCTCAGCATCAGCACCAATAGCAATAGGTTCTCTAGGACTGTTAGGGCTAAGGGAATAATGAGGGAGGTTAGTAGGGTCGAAGCCATCAAGGACAATGATCGGGACAGTCTCGATAGGGCCACCAAGGTTAGAGATAACTAGACTTCACCGACTGATATTTTTCTTGTGGTGAGATGGGCCACAGGAAGAGGGACTGTCCGCATCTAGATAGAGGGCCTCGGTAGGGTGCCTAGTATAGGCAACAAGCACAGTTACCACCAGCCTTATAGTCTCAGGGACAGTTATAGTATGAATGTGTAGATAACATTTAGAGTGCAGTCATGCTTCAGGCACAGCAGGCCCCACGCATAATTGAGGGTACGTTCTCTATTCACGAGCATATGGATAGGGTGCTATTTGACATGGGGCATCACATTCTTTTATAACCACTAGTTTTGCACGCACAACCAGTCTATTAGAGATAGCTAATAGTACTATTATGTGTGTAGACTCACCGTTGGGCAATGGAGCCCTTACACACTTCATATATAGGGGAGTAAATATTGACATCGAGAGGTTATGTCTAGCGATCGATTTGCTTGTGTTTAGATATGGTGGGGTACTATCTTATTTTGGGTATGGATTGGTTGGCAGGGTGTGGGAAATGGTGGATTTTTATGGTAGGACCATTGTATTTTCCATTCAGGACAGGAGATGTTCCTCATGATGATGCCTCTTCCTGAGGAAGGTTGACGACCTTACAAGAGGTAGATATTTCCTTGGATTTGATCCCGATAGTGAAGGAATTCGCAGATGTGTTACAGGAGATACTCGGGTTACCACCCAATCAAGAAATAGAGTTTATTATTGACTTGGTGTCGGGGACTATGCCGATTGCATGACCACCGTATCGCATGGTGCCATTAAAAATGAGGGAGTTGAGGGATCAAATTCAACAATTCTCGAGATAGGGCCTTATCAGGTGGAGTACATCGTTGTGGGTGCACCGGTATTGTTTATGAAAAAGAGAGTTGGGTTGCTTCGTTTGTGCGTGGACTACAAGGAGCTGAAAAAAGTCATGATACTAAATAAATATCCATTGCCTCGAATCAATGACTTTTTTAATCAGTGAGAGGAGCATCATACTTCTCTAAAATTGACCTGAGATCGGGGTATCTTCAATTGCGCTTCATGGTAGATTTCCTAAGACCTCATTCCTGATGCGGTATAAATCGTATGAATTCAGGGTGATGCCATTTGGGCTGACTAATGCACGAGCAGTGTTCATGGATCTCATGAATAGAGTCTTCAGGGACTTTATCTACCAATTTATGATCGTATTCATAGACGAAATTCTAATGTATTCTCGAACGGAGTGTAAGAATCTAGAGCATCTACATATCACTTTGCAAACATTAGGGACCATCAGCTTCAAGACAAGTTTGAGAAATGCAATTTCTGGCTGAGGGAGGTACAGTTTATGGTCCGTGATGTATCGGAAAGAGGGAGTTTTTTGGATCCGAGTAAGGTATCAGTGGTGAGGGAGTGGGGAGAGCCCACGACACCGACGCATGTGTTTTTTGGGGTATTATCACCACTTTATAAAGGGATTCTCTAAGATTGCGGGTCCGTTGACTAATCTGACTCACAAGAGGTTACCATTCATTTGGGATGATTATTTTCAGTTAGCTTTTGACAAGCTAAAAGAAAAATTAACTTTAGCTCCCCTGCTTGCACTGCCTAGGGGAGGAGTGGAGTATAGTGTTTTCACAATGCATCCCTATAGGGACTTGGGGGTGTATTACAGCAGGAGGATAAGGTTATAGCTTATGCATCTCGCAAGCTTAAGCCCGACTAGAGGAATTACCCCACACATGACTTAGATTTAGTTACGGTTGCATTTTCCTTGAGGATTTAGAGGCACTATCTTTTATTGAGAGGTTCAGCCTATTCACGGATCATAAGTCGATTTAATATCTACTCACATAGAAGGATCTTAATATGCGATAACGAAGATGGTTGGAATTTGTGAAGGATTACCAGTTTGATATTCAGTATTATTCTGGAAAGGCTAACGTGGTGGCAGACGCGTTGAGCCGACGACCTACGGGGGAAGTAGCGGAGTTTTGGAAGGCGAAGTGGAAGGAGATTTGATATGATGATAGGGTAGCTAGAGCATGTATGGCAGTATTGGCTATCACTCTCAAGATTATTATGCGGGTGGTGAAAGCATAGGCCGAGGATCGGTTCCATCAGGATAGGGTACGACAACTATTGGCAGATAGGGTAAGGTCCTACTTGATCGGTTCTGAGGGAGGATTACGCTTCAACAAGAGACTTGTTATTCCTGAGGATGAGGAGTTGAGACATGCAGTGATGACTGAGTCTCATGGGTTGAGGTTTACGGTACATCCCGGTGGGGATAAGATGTACCAAAATATGCGTAGACAGTACTAGTGATCGGGAATAAAGCAAGACATAGCGGAGTTTGTCTTGAAGTGCATTATATGCCATTTATTAAAGGTCTACCACCAGAGATCGATAAGGATGTTACATCCATTGGAGATTCCAAACGTGAAATGGGAGAGCATCTTTATGGATTTCATCATTGGGTTACCGACATCACATAGGGGTCACGATTCCATATGAGTTATCATGGGTTGTCTGACCAAGGTGGCCCACTTACTTTCGGTTCGTACGAATTTTAAGATGTATAATACATTTAGATATTTATTATCGAGATTGTGAGATTACATGGGGTACCGATTATTATCGTGTCCGATAGGGTAAGATTTTTTTGTGTCCCATTTTTGGCAGAGCTTTAAGGAGGAATTGGGCACTAATTTATGGTTGAGTACAGTGCATCATCCACAGACAGATGGACAGACAGGGTGGGTTAATCAGATGCTAGAGGACATGCTCAGGATGTGTATACTCAACTTTGGGGGATGGAGTAGTACCTTCCACTAGTAGAGTTCGCTTATAATAACTCATACCAGTTCACCATCAGCATGGCACTGTTTTAGGCACTTTATGGACGACCTTGTCATCCATCCACTTGTTGGTTAGAGGTGGGGAACAACAATTTATTGGGACCAAATATGATTCAGGATGCCACTGCCAAGATTAAGCTCATTACGGGACATATATGGATAGCTAAGGATAGGCAGAAGTGTTACGTTGATGTCGAAATGAGACACATAGAGTTAGAGATTGAGAACCAGGTCTTGGTAAGCGTGTCTCCCATGAAGGTAGTCATGAGGTTTGAGAAGAAAGGGAAGCTAGCTCTAAGGTATGTATGGGCCTTTCCCGATCATTGAGAGAGTGGGATCAGTTGCTTATAGGCTGAATTTGCTAAAGTTTTTACAAAGTATTCATGATGTGTTCCATGTATCATCGTTGAAGAGATATTAAAGGAGTGAGAGGGCTTTTGGAACATCCCACTGGAGGAGATTGATTTTCAGCCAGACATCTCGTATTGGGAGAGATCGTTTGCTATTCTTGATAATAGTAAGCATAAGTTGCGGTCTAAGGTGGTGCCTTTAGTTCGAGTGCAGTGGGGACATCATAATGTAGATTAGTTGACATGAGAGCACGAGAATGATATGTAAGGGTAGTATCTAGAGCTTTTTATCGTAGGTATGTCCAAATTTCGGGAACGAAATTCCCTTGCAAGGAGGGAGTATGCAACACCTCGTATTTTAGAATATTTAATTTTAGCATTTTAAATTACATGTGTGCTTGTAATAATATTGCTCATTTAATAAATATAAATTAGTGAGAATAAAATTAATATTTATAAGGAAATAAAATTTACTAAGTGTGATTAAGTAAATTAATTTTGGTAAATCGATGGTACGTCGTAGGGAGTAATAACGACGAAAACTGAAGGTATCTCAACCGAGAGATACGGGTAGGTTATGTTTAGGTTGAGATGTAATACTGATATTTAGTGACTCATATGGTGATTTCGAGTGCACGGTTGATCTGAAATGGGTTAAAGTAGTAAAAATTAAGTACCCGAGGATAGAGATTGGTTACCGGGAGCTTTTTAGACTAGTTGGAACCCATTAGAGGGCATTTAAGTCACGTTTTCTTAAGAGATTAACCTAATTACGTGATTAATAGGTTTAAATGCAAGATTAGGATTAAGAGGTAGCCATTTTACACATTCTAAACCTCTGGAACTCTTTTAAGGAGAAAAGAATGAGGGAGAACACAAGGAAGGGTGAAAAAAGGTTATCTTTGGAAAGATTCAACAAGAAGGAGACTAAGATTCAACCACCATTCAAGGCAAGTGTATAACTTGCTTATTGATTTTGTGTTTGTTTAGATTCATATCAATATTGGTAGAATGACAACTACTTTTAGGATGGGGATTCAACATGTAAAATGGGGTTTCGAAAAAGAATTACATACGCTTTATGTGATGATTCAAATCTTGATTTTTGTAAGAGTGAATCTTGATTTCGGTGAAATTAATCTTGTTTGCTGAAAAAAATAATGCTTATGGTCGTTTAAATTGTGTGAAAAATGATTTGGGAAAGAATCAAACTAGAGAAGTAATTGAAAAGGGAAAAAATCTGAAATTTGGAACCGAATTCTTGAATGTATTAAATTGATGAAATCGAGAATATTATTATTAAATTTATGAGTATTAAGATGGATTCAGATAATTTTTTATGTATAAGAACCTTTAGAAGACTAAAAATATTGTGGGAGTTTTTAAAGGTTGGGAAATGGGTGGTTGGAGATTGGAAAACCCATCACTTTAATTCATGAACTGGGCTTATGCCCAGAATCAGATCGATTCGGCCTCATAGGCAAATCAATTTGGTAGAAGAATTGATTCAACTAGGAATCCCAATTGATTCGGACCTGATATGAGGGAAAATCGGGTCCTTTAATGAATTTAGAGGGGATTTTGAGAAATCAAAAATTATAAAAAGGTCCTTAGGGTATTGTAGGACATTTGGGGATATTATTAATAGTTATGCGACCTTGGGTAGGGAAGAATGGACTCAGAGTCTGGTTACGAGTGTTTAGGAGGGGTATAACTCAGAATATAAATTACGAATTTAGGGTAAAAGAATTCGGGAAATATTATTACTATTTACGGGTTGGTTGGGAAATTCTGGGTATTTCAGAAAGGTTATGTAACGATGCTTAATTTAATTAGTAAATAATTAAATGTTAAAGAGTCGGGGTTAAACTTGGGACTTATAGGCTTGTGCTTCGTGTGTTAGGCACGGATTAACCAGACTTTATATATATGTGTTTTTGTGTGTGTGTGTACACGATATTTATATAAAACATACCCATCCTAGCGAATATGCTATCTGTGGAGGTTGCGCGTTGTGGGAGGCCACTCTGGCGAGTCTCAGCAGAGGTAGTGTTGTTCCCCTGGGTCACAGGTCTATGCATGTCCTTGTTGTGTAAGATTGGATACCCTTAGAATAATGTGGTATGGTTATGACTGTGGACTTAAGGCCATGAACGCCTACGATTTTTCTTATGCTTTTGGGTTCGGTCGTGAGATCTCGACCCAGTTGCCCAGGTTGTGGTGGACACCCTAGAGCTCGATAGTATGCTAGTGATTGCACGTCCAGCAGGATAGAGCTCAGAGGGATAGCAGTTATATACAAATAGTGAGCGATATAGTGTTTCTATGCATTTAATGTGTTTTAAATATATGTATATAAAAAGGTAGACGATTATATACGAACATAAGCAATTAATCGTGAATATTATTAATAATCGAAGTAAGGTTATGGGGATAAATAGTGATGACATAACAAATTAAGTAAAGAATTAAGTTAAGTATCAAATCAGTGATATACAAAATTCGAGATAGGGTAATGTGTTAAAAATTGGGATGAGGCTAGTTAGGTGGGGTAGCATAACTAGGTGGGTTAAGAGCATACGTTAGGAGCACACATTAGATGAGGGGTGAGGATTATCTCATGTGAGTGCGCTACCACTTTAAATATGAATATTACTTTACATTTTAAATAATTTCACCTTATACACTTGCTAAATAATTTTCAAAGGTTTTGGGTTCTGACCCGTATCACATATTTTCAAAAACTTTTAGGTGTCCAGCCACACTGACGCTAAGGATGATGATTCTTTCCAGGGATACATAGTTGCAGATGATGTGGAGGCTTGAAGGATTCTGAATAGTCTCTTAATTTATTTCTATCTAGATTAGGTTCTCTATTTCAGTAGACAGTTGTGCATGTTGCCCGTTTATTTCAGACTTATGTGCTTCCATTTATTTTAGCCAGTTGGTTTGGATGTACTTGTTTTTATCGATGGTTTATTCTGGGACTCAATTTATTTATCTCAACCTTAGACATTATATTGTGATCTCATTTATTATGATTACTGTGCATGATATTATGTTGGATTTGGTTAATGTGGTTGTATGTTAATGAAAGATAAAATTGACACTGGTTGTTAAATTAATTAGGTGGTTAGTATTTAAATATGTTTCGACAGGGATGCTAAGAATGAGCATATGAAACTACCATTTTATTTAGGCAGAGGGATAACCACCCATTATTTTAATAAGTGGGGCGTCACATCTATACAACTGCAGAGTGGTTCCAGTGTGGTTGTCTTACTCCTCTCAAGAACAGAAATTTACTGCGACGTCTTGTCAAAAACCAAATCACGAGTAATAATTAATTTTTTTGTTTCAGGATCCATACATCGCAAAGATTTTCTTCTAGTATCATAACCAACAAAAATACACTTTTGAGCCTTTGGATCGAGTTTAGTTCGACTACTTTTAGATACATGAAAATAACACAGTGAACCAAATACTCGAAAATAACTTACATTTGGCTTAATGTTATAAAGAACTTCAAAAGGAGATGCATCTTTACCTAGCCACGGGGGAGCCCAATTAATAACATGACAAGCATATCGAAAATCTTTTGCCCATAGATCCTTTGGTAGTTTTTTTTCATGCATCCAAGATAAACATATTATAGTGACATGCGTTACCTTTCGTTCAGCTACGCCGTTTTGCTGGGATGTATTTGGGAATGTCATTTGTCGTTGAATCCCATGTTTTTCACTGTGTGTAAGAAACTCTTCATACACGTATTCATCCCCATTATCAGTACACATACACTTTATATTTGGGGCAAACTCTTTCTCTACTTACATCTTAAGCTGAATGAATTAAGAAAGTGCTTCACTTTTGTGTTGTAAAAGTAGACCCAGGTGAAACGAGAAAAGTCATCCACCGAGATCGTCACATATTGAAAACTGCAGCAAATTAATGTTCTTGTAGGCCCCATTTAAGTCTGAATGAATTAACTGAAATGCATTAGACTCTCGTTTTGTTGACTTCTAAAAAGGAAGCCGATGTGATTTTCCATATTGACAACTAGTACATACTACATTTTGTGACACCCCTTCTAATTTAAACTTCGATTGATTAGGCCTTCATTAATATTAAACCAGGTTTCTCATGTGGTTCATTCTTAGCATCACTGTCGAAAACTTTTTAAATCACTAGCCACCAAAGTGAAATTAGACAGGTGCCTAATTTTATCTTTCTTAATAATAGATAAAAGAACCATACTAAACTAAATTAACTAATCACAATAATATAGAATCCAACCATAACAATATATAAATGAAATAAAGGTTTGTCGAATTAAAAGTCGGCCAAAATCTAAAGCAAGTACTCTATAATAAGACAAATCTAAGTAACTCAAGAATTTCATTGAACAACATGTCCATACATGAAAAATAGAAATGAAATCCTACACTAGATCAGAATGAGCGAATCGTCTAATCAAATAAGTCAGTCAGCATCCACAGTGCTACAGCTCTGAGTCCTCGGAGAGAAGTCATGTTTGGCGTCCTTGTGGCTAGACACCTAAAAGGTTTTTAAAATTTTTATAGCAAGTGATAGTACACAAAACGTTTTGAAAATATTTAGCAAGCAGTTTATTGCAGTAAAAATCAGTTATTTATTAAACATGTTAGGACCACGTAGACTCTGTTTTGAGTTTTCCTCACCCCTCATCTATAGTGCACGCCTAACGTTCTATACTTAGCCCGCCTTGATATACTATCCAAGCTAACTCTACTAAAATATCTCATTGAACTTATGTACGCATCTAAGTTCTCGTACCACCCATACAGTACACCAATTTTATTAACATCTCTCATACATTAATTATTTATCAAGTAACATTTTCCCATATGTTAGCTTTCCATATTTATCATTAAGTCTCACAACTTAATTTATTTTAATGTAAGTGAGCCATCTAAGTGTCTACTATTCCACTTAACTAGATTATTCACACACATATATATTTCACACACACACACATATATATATATATATATATATAAGTGTATTTTCTGCTATAAAGTCCTATTATCACACGTTAAGGACTTGTTGGTTCGAACTTTGCGACCGACGCTAATTCATATTATCATTTGCATTGGTCCCGATAGCCATCGAACCCAATGTAAATGTTATTCGTATATTGGTTCGGACAACCATCGACCCAATATAGTTGGTATGCCTTAGTCATTCACATCACCTAAGTAGTTAGTATAGTAGGTATTCACGCCACCTATGAGTTTACATTGGTCCGGATAGGCATCGACGCCAATATAAATATTATACATGCACATATATTGGTTCGGATAGCCATCGACCCCAATATAGTCGGTATACTCTAGACATTCACACCGCCTAAGTATTTAATATAGCAGGTATTCATAAAACCTAATAATTCGCATTGGTACGCAGTATATTTCTCTCTAATACTCATAGTACCCTTTATTTTACCATTTCTTTCACTATTATATTTTATTCAAGCCTTCACATAATTCAAAAGGTCCCTAGTTACCCCATACATATAATCTTAGTAGTTATTATCTCTAAACTACTGGTATACATATTGAATTGACGTTAAATCTTCCCCTAACTCAATTCCATATTTTTCCCCGATATACGACTCCATCGATGTATCCTCGTCTGTCCATTTTCTAATTTCAACACCCAATGGACTTAATGGACATCAAAAACATACCTACTGGTCATTACTCTGTCCCCAAATAAATATAAAATCATCCTTAAGGTTCCCCTCCCTTGTCAGTTAACACAAGAATTTAAGCAAGCAAAAAAACCCGAAATTAGTTTTGGTCAATCAATCGAGGGTTTGATCGATCGATCAATCCTTCGATCGATTGACATTCAAGGGTCGATCGATCAAGCAATTACAAACCCAGTTCATCTTCTTCATGAATCTGTCTCCATTAACACACCTCAACTCTCATGGTAGTCCACAAAATTCATAACCAATCACCCAAAACTATTTCTACACGTATAACGATGATTTCTAACGTTCCTAACACATCAAATCTTTGCATAATTCAGTCAAGAGCGGATTAAAAGCTTTTATCATTAAAAACCCTAGTTTTATGTTCCTCCCAAAGGTTCAACGACAAACCCAGATTTAAATCCGTGAAAACAAGTGAAATATCATCTGAATTCAAAGTCCTCTACATGTATAATTTCATCTACATGATATCCTATCCCAACATGCATTAAATTCAGTACTCTTCCCAAGAATTTATTCATAATCAAATTATTTATTAATCCCTACACATGGGTATTATAACTTCAATTTGAATTTGCAATAAACAACTTTCTTTGATTACTGTAGAGTCTGATTTCGTGAAGTAGGTAGTGAATTTATATGTTTCCTCTTCAAATCTCCACTCCTTAGGTGCTTAGGGTGCAAGAATGCCTTCCAAACTCCAAGAATTCTCCTTAAGCCTTTTGGGAATGGTCCTTCTCTTCTCTCTAATGGACTCTCTAAGTTTTATGAAGTATGAACCCTAACCCACGATCCCAACTATCAGATATAAGCTTTAATTTTCGTAGGTCATTTATCCTCTATTTTTTAAAATGACCAAAATGTCCCGAATAGATTCCAGTTTGGTCCAAAATCGACCCGAGACCCGAACTAAACACTTGGGTACACTATTTCGACCCTATCGGAGTCATCCGTGACCTCTAAATCATCATACGAGTTACTAAAAGTATATTTCTCATTTCTCACCTCAAACTAGTCTACACGCGACTCCCAGTGGGATAAATTAAAATACACACATATCACTCCCTATGTCGTACAATAATAACCATTTATTATTTACTATTCACACTCAGTAAATTTCATCAAAATATTAATCAGTATCTATCTCTCGATTAATATTTAATTATCATATTTATTTAATAAATGACATTAAATTACTTCACTCGCGTAATTTAAATAAAACTTACTTTCCTAATTAATTTTTAAATTAATTGAATTAAAAATACACAGAAATACGGGGTATTACGTACTTCCCGCTTTACAAAGGAATTTCGTCCCCGAAATTAGGACATACCAGTCGTGAATAACTTTGGATGCTGCTCTCACATGTCATCCTCCCTCTCCCAAGTCGACTCTTCAATATTATGGTGTCCCCACTGAACTCGTACTAGTGGTAACACCTTAGATCATAGTTTATGCCAACCACGATCTAAAATAACCACGGGCTTATCCTCATATGAGATGTCTAGCTGTAAGTCGATCTCCTCAAGTGGAAAGTGCCAAAAATCCCTCTCGCTGCTCCTATATTTCTTCAGTGATGACACATGGAACACATCGTGTATCTGCTGAAGGTGTTATGGAAGTCCCAGCATGTATGCTACCGGTCCCACCCTCTCTATAGTAGGAAACGGCCATACATATCTCGATGCTAACGTCCCTTTTTGCCAAATCTCATAATCCCCTTCATATGAGATATTCGTACTAACACCTGATCACTAACCTCTAACTCCACATGTCTCTTGTTGGCGTCTGCATAACTCTTCTGCCTATCCTGAGTTACCCAAATGAGTCCTCGAAGCAACTCGATCTTAACAGTGTTCTCTTAAATCATCTTGGGCTCTAATAACTTGTCGTCCCCCACCTCTAACTAACATGCGGGTGAACGAGA
This sequence comes from Sambucus nigra, assembly GCA_949130495.1. Classification (NCBI taxonomy): domain Eukaryota; kingdom Viridiplantae; phylum Streptophyta; class Magnoliopsida; order Dipsacales; family Adoxaceae; genus Sambucus; species Sambucus nigra. The sequence goes on along the minus strand of OX422211.1, from coordinate 98,961,704 downwards.
AGGCCTCCCATATAATGCCTCGAACGGTGCCATACAGATAGTAAATTGGTAAGAGTTGTTATACGTAAACTCTACCAATGGAAGGTATCTCTCCCATCCTCCCCCAAAGTCTAGGATGCACATCCTCAGCATATCCTTCAGCATCAGATTAACCCTCTCGGTCTTCCCGTCAGTCTACGGGTGGTATGTCGTACTCAATCATAAGTCTGTGCCCATGGCCTCCTAGAAGATCTGCCAGAAATGTGACACAAATACTTTGTCTCTATCAGACACAATATTAATCGGGACTCCGTGCAGCTTAGTAATCTCTTAAATGAATAGTTACGCGTACTACATCGTGTCATAGGCGGTGTGAACTGGCAAGAAGCGAGCCACCTTGGTCAACCGATCCATTATCACACATATTGAATCGAGACCCCGCTACGAAGTAGGAAGCCCAGTAATAAAGTCCATCGAGATGCTCTCCCACTTCCACATTAGAATATCAAGTGGATGTAACATCCCCGAAGGTCTTTGATGGTCAACTTTCACCAGCTGACAAGTAACACACTTTGAGACAAACTCTGTTATGTCTCACTTCATGTCGTCCCACCAGTACTGTCTCCTCATATCTTGGTATATCTTATCTCCATTGAGATGTACCATAAACCTGGAACCGTGAGACTCGATCATCACTGCCTGCCTCAACTCCTCATACTCGGGCACTACTAATCTCCCATTAAAGTGAAGGCCTCCTTAGAAGGGCGAACTGTGTGATAATTGATTAAAATAGATTCGCAAGTTTCCAAGTAACCCTTATTTAATTAGAGTCCCTAAATATGCATCTAAGGTGCGTGTGTCAACCCATAAATAAATAAAGCATGTGACACAAAAATATGCCGAGACACAGATTTCAGGAAAAAACCCCTTTCGGGTAAAACCTTTATTTCACTATGAATATACAAGTCGCAACTTACAATTACATAGAGAAATCTGCAATGGATCAATGCGCAGCCAACCCACAAAGACACACAGTCTTGAACTCGGCAAGAGAATACACGCAGCACCCTCCAAGGACTCGCAGCCCAAATAACAAAGGAAGAATCGCAGCTCTCCTCAATGACTCGCAGCCATAAAACTTTGTAGAGACTCCCTCAGCAATGACACGCAGCCCTCGGTTGCAAATATCTCTCCACAAAGATGAACAACAACAAAGTTTGTGTTCTTGGGTTCCAAAAGATTCACAAAAGTAATTGGGATTTTTGTGTGTGAATCAAAAAGATGTTTGGCACATCAAAAATTGAAGTCTTGTTGTGTTTGTACTCTTAAAAACGTTTTCTCAAAGACTTAAAAAATATACCACCGAAATAGGTATATATATAGGAAATATAAGTTGGTGGAAAAACAACTCACGGAACTGTTCGAGTTTATCCCAGGCGAACCGGTTCGGCTTGGAGGCGGATCGGTCTGACCTCGGATCGATTCTTTTAAAATTTGGCTTCTTCGGTTCGCAATCGGTTCGGGGTTTACTGGATCTGCAGTAAGCGGATCGGTCCGGTTGAAAGACGGACCGGTCCGGTGGCGGATCGATCCGGTAGAGAGGCGTACCGGTCCGGCTTCCCAGAAAACTAAAAAACTTTTAAAAGCCTCATTTTGCTTGAAAAAACTTACTTCTAATTTTTACAAAAAAACATTTTATAAAAATTTTCCAATACTAAATATGAACTTTAAGGAACGTAAAAACAAAATTTTACCAAGATCATTCTCGCAGAGGCTATGATGTTGAAGACACTTTGATATTCGGATCCGTTGATGTAGATGCGATCTTGTGTTTCTTCAACTGTGTAACGGCGTATGACATACATATTGATAATGGACAAAAATTTCCTTACAAATTTCCCCTTATGTCTATGCCGGTACATACATAAAAAATATCCGAATTATCAACTAATGACCTATACAAATCTACCCTCCCATGAACCCTAAAGATGGAAAGATACAAATGTATAAATCTTCATCGTTTGTTCTTCAATCTTCAACAATCATCAAATCTCAAAGCTTTTCTCTTCAGGGTGTGCAGCATATTGATCTTCAATCTTCATACCTACACACATGAGACAAAGCAAATACCACGTGACATATCGAGTTTGAAATGAGATAAACATAGATACCAACTAATGATAAAAGCATAAGCTAAATCTCAAAAACTCCCCAAAATTCAAACTCCCCCATAATATGATAATTCTTTCTCACCCTTTTTATGATGTCCCCAAATAGACAAATGAGAAGAATGAATTAAATAAGCAAAATTGGGGTGTCACGGTACACAAAACAGGGCATCAAACAATATGGTAAACGTGCTCTTGCAAGGAGATGCTCAAACAAATCTTCACAAACTATTTTTGAATTTTTCAAATTTTTCGTACAAAAATAAGATACCAATTTGAACAAATATGATACAAAAATCACACCATGGATTTAGACTCAAATAACCAAGTCAAGGAAATGGAATGAATGAGTGTGAACACATTCAATAGGTAAATCAACTCAATCAATCATATGTGCACGATGCATATGTGTGCCACTAACGAATGAACATCAAAAGTATCCTTAGGTGAAAAGATTGTTGAATTTAGATGACATCGTCTTATGCAAATCAACAAATCAAAGTCAAAATGATTTCCACACCAATAACGTCCAAAACTATGTAGCGCATTTTCAAGTATTTCAAGGACGTGAAAACCCGTTTTAAATTCTCCAACCAAACTCCCTCATATATATTTTCTTTTAGAGGTAATCTAAATTCTCGAACTTTGGAGAATTGGTGCAAAAACCTAAATGGCCCCTTTTTGGCATGAATATCTTTTTATTGCCTTTCAATTTTTTCGGGCTCTTTTAACCTCTTTGGACCCCGGATAATAAAATTCCTCCATTTTTAGGTCCAATTTAAATGTGGCTTAGTATTCGCAAAGGCAAAATGAACCTTTCGCAGCCTTTCTCCGTTTTTAAACAAAGCACACAAACTCACAAAATGGTTTTTATATGCACAATTTCCTTATCAAAATTTATCACGCTTGGTTCGTTTTAAAGACAGGATTGAAGTGAAAACACCCAACCAACATGTGATAAGACAAGAATAATAATCAAACAAATCCGTGCATGTTTGCAATAAAGGAAACTATGAGTCAGACATGTAGGAAGCAACACTTAATTACATCTTAATAACTCCAAACATTATAAAGCACATGGATGAATTGACCTATTGTCTCACAACACTATCAAATAGTCACATGAAAATAATGGAATGATGTTGTGACTTGGTCATCCAAAGTGTTCAACCATAAACGGTGCAACCAAAAAAAAAATCTTTTTTGTATTTTTCAAAAATTTTCAAAAAAAAATATATACAAAAAGTACATGTCACAACGCTAGCAAAAATATATCAAAAAGCATAACTAGCGTATGACAAACATGCAAACACAATCATCTATATGATATGGCACGAGAAGAATCATGTGCAAGCAAACGAGAATCAACTTGTCTAAAATCTAGTGCCTCTAAAAGTGATTTCCTAACCCCAAATAGATGTGAAACGTCGTGTAGGGGATTTGGTAACCATGGGAACACTAGACATAAACTTCCTAGGACATTCTCCAAGATCAAAACAAAAACGCCTAAGGTGACATTTCCTTCCACAATACGAACATGTGTAAATGGGTGGAACGACACCTATGGGATGACCTTTTCTAATATCCTTAGAATTGGTTGACCCTCTAAAACAAATAATAGTTTTGGCTTTAGCATTAGAAGCATGAGAACAAGATGAGCCACTACCGTCACTATCAAACCTACTCGAGTCTGTCAAATCATTTTTTAACTTCAAAATTTTTGACTCGAGCAAAGAATTAGACTCTTCCAAAGATAGGGATTTCTTTTTCAAATTATCAATTAAACTTAACAGTTTATTGCGCTCCCCCTCAATTAAAACAAACTTATCACTAAGAGTCTTTTCACGTGCCGTAAAATCATCGATTAATTTTTTATCCTCGACGGCACAAACGGGAACCCTAGAATTTTTTAAGTCCTCTAATTCCTTCTCTAAAACTAGGACTCTCTCATCACTCTTCTTTTTGGCAATTTTTAAAGAATCAAAATCAGTACACAAATTACCAAAGTGCTCACGACAAATATCACTTTGAGTTTGAAACGCTTGCAAATATTCAATCTTACTTTTACAGAGAGAATTTTCTTTTTCCAAAACTTTAATTCTTTTGCAAAGTTTCAAATTCAAACTTTTTAAATTTTCAGCATGGTCGTGAACTTTTTCAAAAATAGGCTCCTCATTAAATGGGCGTTCCATTGAAAAATTGCGATTTTTTCACAAAACTAATTTTAAAAAAATCAATATCACACAATTTTGCGGAAAAGGAATACGCGATAAATTAGCGTAACCTGCCCTGATACCAATTTGAAAATGTGAGTAGACAAATTGTATCAGAAAGTAAATCCTCAAAAAATCAGGATCACGCGATAAATTAGCGTAACCCGCTCTGATACCAATTTGAGAAGGGCGAACTGTGTGATAATTGATTAAACTAGATTCGCAAGTTTCCAAGTAACCCTTATTTAATTAGAGTCCCTAAACATGCATCTAATGTGCGTGTGTCAACCCATAAATAAATAAAGCATGTGACACAAAAATATGCTGAGACACAGATTTCAGGAAAAAAAACCTTTCGATTAAAACCTTTATTTCACTATGAATATACAAGTCGCAACTTACAATTACATAGAGAAATCTGCAATGGATCAACGCGCAGCCAACCCACAAAGACACGCAGTCTTGAACTCAGGAAGATAATACACACAGCACCCTCCAAGGACTCGCAGCCCAAACAACAAAGGAAGAACCGCAGCTCTCCTCAATGACTGGCAGCAATAAAACTTTGTAGAGACTCCCTCAGCAATGACACGCAACCCTCGGTTGCAAAGATCTCTCCACAAAGATGAACAACAACAAAGTTTGTGTTCTAGGGTTCCAAAAGATTCACAAAAGTAATTGGGATTTTTGTGTGTGAATCAAAAAGATGTTTGGCACATCAAAAATTGAAGTCTTGTTGTGTTTGTACTCTTAAAAACGTTTTCTCAAAGACTTAAAAAACATACCACCGAAATAGGTATATATATAGGAAATATAAGTTGGTGGAAAAACAACTCACGGAACTGTTCGAGTTTATCCCAGGCGGACCGGTCCGGCTTAGAGGCGGATCGGTCCGACCTCAGATCGGTTCTTTTAAAATTTGGCTTCTTCGGTTCGCAATCGGTCTGGGGTTTACTGGATCTGCAGCAAGCGGATCGGTCCGGTTGAAGGGCGGACCGGTCCGGTGGCGGATCGATCCGGTAAAGAGGCAGACCGGTCCGGCTTTCCAGAAAACTAAAAAACTTTTAAAAGCCTCATTTTGCTTGAAAAAACTTACTTCTAATTTTTATAAAAAACATTTTATAAAAATTTCCCAATACTAAATATGAACTTTAAGGAACGTAAAAACAAAATTTTACCAAGATCATTCTCGCAGAGGCTATGATGTTGAAGACACTTTGATATTTGGATCCGTTGATATAGATGCGATCTTGAGTTTCTTCAACGGTGTAACGGCGTATGACATACATATTGATAATGGACAAAAATGTCCTTACACCTCCATCTGAGCTGACTGAGTAAGACTCTGCACCCTCAGCTAGTAACTGTCGCACCCTATCATGACAGAATTGGTCCTCTATCTGAGCCTTCACTACCCGTATAACGATCTCGGGAGTGATAGTCATAACTACCATGTACGCCCGGGCCATCTCGTCCTCCTGCTGGAGCTCACTCCACTTTATTTTCCATACCTGAGCTAAATTCCCAGTAGGTCGTCGGCTCAACGCCTCTGCCACCACGTTAGCCTTAGCAAGATGATATTGTATATCAAACTAGTAATCCTTCACGAATTCTAGCCACCGCCTCTGCCTCATATTTAGATCCTTCTGTGTGAAGAGATACTGAAGCGACTTGTGATCCGTGAACAAAGTGAATTGCTCTCTCAACAAGTAGTGTCTCCATATCCTTAACACAAAAATGACCGCTGCAAACTCTAGGTCGTGGGTGGGATAATTATTTTCATGGGGATTCAACTTTCGAGATGCATAAGTTATTACCCTTTCCTCCTGATGCAACACACCCCCAAGTCCCTATAAGGATGCATCTTCATAGACCCAATACTCCACCCCCCTCCTAGGCAATGCAAGTACCAGTGCTGATGTCAATCTATCATTCAGCTCATCAAACGCCAACTGACACTGGTCGCTCCATATGAATGGTACCCCCTTACAAGTCAGGTTCGTCAAAGGCCCAGCAATATTTGAGAACCCCTTGATGAAACGATGGTAATATTCGGTCAATCCAAAGAAGCTGCCAATCTCGATCGATGTCGTGGACTACCCCCACTCCCTCACCACCTATACCTCACTCGGATCAACAGCTATGCCCCCGTCGGACACAATGTGACCAAGAACTGTACCTTTCGAAGCCAAAACCCATACTTACTAAGTTTGGAGTACAGTTAGTGGTCCCGTAACGTCTGCATAATCGTCCGTAAATGCTCGGCATGCTCCTTCTTCATTCATAAGTAAACCAGGATTTCATCGATGAATACTATCACAAACTGATCTAAAAACTCCCAGAATACTCTATTCATGAAATCCATGAACACTGCAGGCACATTTGTGAGCCCGAATGGCATCACCCTGAACTCATAGGATCCATACCGTGACAGGAAAGTGGTCTTAGGAACATCCTCCTCCCGAATGCATAACTGGTGATAGCTTGACCTCAAATCAATCTTAGAAAAGTATTCATCCCCTCTCAAAAAATCAAATAGGACGTCAATCCTAGGTAACGGATACTTGGTTCGTATCGTTACCTTATTCATATCTATGTAATCTACGCACAGGCAAAGTGAACCGTCCCTTTTCTTCACAAACAACACCGGAGCACCCCAGGGTGAAGTACTCTACCGAATGAAACCCTGCCCCAAGTCGTCCATAATGCAATCTACCATCGCTCTATAGCCTGCTAACCAATCCATACCTAGAATCATGTTAGATCCCTCCATATCTAACACCAGGAGGTCTGTCGCTAGACTCAGTCTCCTAATCAATATATCGACTCCTCTACAAATCGAGTGTATCAAAGACCCACTACCCATAGTTGACTCAACACACATAAAAAGACTACCGGTTGTCTCTAATAATCCATAAGCTCATGCAAATCTAGTCTTAATAAATGAATGAGATGCCCCAATATCAAACAGAATCCCACCCTCAAGCCCGTGAATAGGAAACGTACCCTCGACTGCAGGCGACACTGGAGGTAGTGGAGGCGCGACTGCATCTCGAACATTATACACACGTCCATAATGCATCTGACCCTGCTGTTGTGGCGGGGCTGGTGTAGGTGCTGGAGCTGGAGCCAAAGGAGCCTTCTACCCCTGGTGGGCACCCTTTCGCTAAGTCCTATCTCATTGTGGGCACGCCTGACTCATGTGACCCTGCTGGCCACAAGTAAAATAATTCCCTTGGAACTGTCTTTGTCCCTGGCCCTGACGTTGGCCCTGATGGCCTACCCCATGGTTCCCCTGACCCTGACGGCCCTGCGGAAAATGCTTCTACTGAGGACCCTGATGTCCCTACCTATCAAACCTGAACCCACCATTTCTAAATTTCTTGGCAGAGTTCCCCTGTCGAGAGCTCTGCCCCTTCTGGATCATTACATCTTGTTGCTGCTGATGTGGTACCCCGCTGCCACCACTCCTCCCCCCTTTATTTCCCATATGGCTAGTCTCTGCTCCTCTCTTTATCCCCTTAGCATGAAAGCGATAGTCCTGGAAGTGTACTAGTGCAGCATTGACAACATCAATGTAAGTCATCAATGCTGGATTTTTGATCAAATGTTGTCTGATCCTCCAGGCCAAACCATCCATGAACCGAGCCTTCTTCCTTTCCTCATTGCTCACCTCATCTGGTAAAAAATTAGCCAGGCGAGTGAACTCCTCCTCGTAGTCCGCTACTGATCGTTCACCCTGACGTACCTCCCCAAATCTCCTCCTCATCTCTAACTCAACTACAGGTGGGAAGTACTTGCGATCAAACTGCACTCAAAACTCAAAAATGGTTGTCGAGTATCTCTTCTCAGTAGTGGTTACTGACTCCCACCACTTAAGGGTTGCTCCCGCTAACTTGAAGGTAGCCAACATCTGTTTTTGGACCTCAGTACAATCTAACATGCACAGATAGTGTTGAATGTTCTTCTTCCATTGGCATAACGTCACCACATCAGTATCGCCCTAAAACTCGAGTGGGCGGCCCTTTTGGAAGGTCTCCCTGATGTTGTGCCAAGTGGGTCGCCCTGGATGGGCTGCTGTGCCAGAGGATGAGGAAAGTGGGCTTCCATGGCCCACATAGATGTCTCAATGGCTAGTGTCACTATCACTGAAACCTGAGTAGAAGAGATCATCTCCGGTGGTAAATTTTCTCTCTCAGCTCTCGCATCTCTGAAGGAGCCATGCGATACGGTGCTCTGGCAATCGGTCTCGTCCCCGATGCTAAGTCGATGAAAAACTCTATTTCTTGGCTCAATGGCAACTTGAGTATCTCCTGGAACACATCCTCGAAATCCCTCTCTACAAGAATCAAATCTAAGGGAACAACTACCTCCTGCGAGGTCTCGTCCTCGATGTAGTATAAATAAGTGAACGATCCTCCCCCGAGAAAAGGCATCGCCACTAGGAACATCTCCTGCCCCGGAATAGAAAACATAATCGTCTCTTGCTCATATGGCTAGTCTCTGCTCCTCTCTTGCTCCTCTTAGCATGAAAACGATAGTCCCGGAAGTGTACTAGTGCAGCATTGACAACATCAATGTAAGTCATCAATGCAGGATTTCTGATCAAATGTTGTCTGATCCTCCAGGCCAAACCATCCATGAACCGAGCCTTCTTCCTTTCCTCGTTGCTCACCTCATCTGGTACAAAATTAGCCAGGCGAGTGAACTCCTCCTCGTAGTCCGCTACTGATCGGTCACCCTGACGTACCTCCCCAAATCTCCTCCTCATCTCTGACTCAACTGCAGGTGGGAAGTACTTGCGATCAAACTGCACTCAAAACTCAAAAATGGTTGTTGAGTATCTCTTCTCAGTATTGGTTACTGACTCCCACCACTAAAGGGTTGCTCCCGCTAACCTGAAGGTAGCTAACATTTTTTTTGGACCTCAGTACAATCTAACATGTGCAGATAGCGCTGAATGTTCTTCTTCCATTGGCACAACGTCACTACAGCTGTATCGCCCTAAAACTCAAGTGGGAGGACCTTTTGGAAGGTCTCCCTGATGCTGTGCCAAGTGGGTCGCCCTGGATGGGCTTGAACAGCTGGTGTTATGGGCTGTTGTGCCTGAGGATGAGGAAAGTGGGCTTCCATGGCCCACATAGTTGTCTCAACGGCTAGTGTCACTATCACTGAAACCTGAGTAGAAGAAATCATCTCCGGTGGTAAATTTTCTCTCTCAGCTCTCGCATCTCTGAAGGAGCCATGCGATACGGTGCTCTGGCAATCGGTCTCATCCCCGATGCTAAGTCGATGAAACACTCTATTTCTTAGCTCAATGGCAACTCGAGTATCTCCTGGAACACATCCTAGAAATCCCTCTCTACAAGAATCAAATCTAAGGGAACAACTACCTCCTGTGAGGTCTCATCCTCGATGTAGTATAAATGAGTGAGTGATCCTCCCCCGAGAAGAGGCATCGCCACTAGGAACATCTTCTGCCCCGGAATAGAAAACATAATCGTCTCTTGCTCATATGGCTAGTCTCTGCTCCTCTCTTGCTCCTCTTAGCATGAAAGCGATAGTCCTGGAAGTATACTAGTGCAGCATTGACAACATCAATGTAAGTCATCAATGCAGGATTTTCGATCAAATGTTGTCTGATCCTCCAGGCCAAACCATTCATGAACCGAGCCTTCTTCCTTTCCTCGTTGCTCACCTCATCTGGTACAAAATTATCCAGACGGGTGAACTCCTCCTCGTAGTTCGCTACTGATCGGTCACCCTAATGTACCTCCCCAAATCTCCTCCTCATCTCTGACTCAACTGCAGGTGGGATGTACTTGCGATCAAACTGCACTCAAAACTCGAAAATGGTTGTCGAGTATCTCTTCTCAGTAGTGGTTACTGACTCCCACCACTAAAGGGCTTCTCTCGCTAACCTGAAGGTAGCTAACATTTGTTTTTGGACCTCAGTACAATCTAACATGTGCAGATAGCGCTGAATGTTCTTCTTCCATTGGCACAACGTCACTACATTCGTATCGCCCTAAAACTCGAGTGGGCGGCCCTTTTGGAAGGTCTCCCTGATGTTGTTCCAAGTGGGTCACCCTGGATGGGCTTGAACAGCTGGTGTTATGGGCTGCTGTGCCTGAAGCTGAGGAAAGTGGGCTTCCATGGCCCACATAGCTGTCTCAACGGCTAATGTCACTATCACTGAAACCTGAGTAGAAGAAATCATCTCCGGTGGTGGTGGGGGTCCCTGTTGGTCCTGAGGGTCCTCCCTAAGTTCATCTCGGGCTGCTGCCCTATTGGCTCGCTCTCTCCTCGGTGGCATTTGGAAATAAGAATTTCAATTGTATAAGTACACAGCTATACAAAATTCCAATAGCAGAAGAACAATATTGTAAGAACGTAAAGAATAAACAACAGTCCTAGCAATAGGGCTCTTTAATAAAATGACGATGCACTGAATCCGTAGTAAGTCGTACATATCCTAAGGACACTAGAACCTAATGCTCTGATACCACTGTGACACCCCATTTAATTTAAACATCGTTTTATCAGGCCTTTATTAAGATTAAAATAGGTTTCTCACGTAGTTCATTCTTAGCATCACTGTCGAAAACTTTTTCAATTACTAACCAACTAAGTGAAATTAGACTGCTACTAAATTTTATCTTTTTTAATAATAGATAAAAGAACCGTACTAAACTAAGTTAACCAATCACAATAATATAGAATTCAGCCATCACAATATATAAATGAAACCAAGGTTTGTCGAATTAACGATCGGCCAAAATCTAAAGTAACTACTCCATAATAAAACAAATCTATGTAACTTAAGAATGTCATTGGACAGCTTGTCCGTACATGAAATATAGAAATGAAATCCTACACTAGATCAGAATGAGTGAATCATCTAATCAAATAAGTCATGTCAGCATCCACAGTGCTACATCTCCAAGTCCCTGGAGAGAAGTCGTGCCTGACATCCCTGTGGCTGGACACCTAAAAGATTTTTAAATTTATTATAGCAAGTGATAGTACGCAAAACGTTTTGAAAATATTTAACAAGCAGTTTATTGCAGTAAAAATCAGTTATTTATTACACATGTTAGGACCACGTACACTCTCTCTTGAGTTTTCCTCACCCCTCATCTATAGTTCACGCCTAATGTTCTATACTTAGCCCACCTAGATATACTAATTCAAGCTAACTAGACTAAAGTATCTCATTGAACTTATCTACACATTTAAGTTCACGTACCGCCCATACAGTACACCAATTTTATTAACATCTCTCATACGTTAATTATTTACCAAGTAACATTTTCCCATATGTTAGCTTTCCATATTTATCATTAAGTCTTAATACTTAATTTACTTGAATGTAAGTGTGCCATCTACGCGTCTACTATTCCACTTAAGTAGATTGTTCACACACATATATATTTCACACATAATATATATATATATATATATATATATATATATATATATATATATATATATAAGTGTACTTTCTGCTATAAAGTTCTATTATCACACGTTAAGCACTTATTGGTTCAGATTTTCCATTAACCCCAATTCATCTTATCATTTGCATTGGTCCGGATAGCCATCGATCCCAATGAAAATGTTATTCGTATATTGGTTCGAACAACCATCGACCCCAATATAGTTGGTATGCCGTAGGCATTCACATCGCCTAAGTAGTTAGTATAGTAGGTATTCACACCACCTATGAGTTTACATTGGTCCCGATAGGCATCGACGCCAATATAAATATTATACATGCACATATATGGGTTCGGATAGCCATCGACCCCAATATAATCGGTATACTCTATACATTCACACCGCCTAAGTATTTAATATAGCAGGTATTCACAAAACCTAGTAATTCACATTGGTACGCAGTATATGTCTCTCTAATACACACAGTACCCTTTATTTTACCATTTCTTTCACTATTATATTTTATTCAAACCTTCACATAATTCAAAAGGGCCCTAGTTACCCCTTACATATAATCTCAGTAGTTATTATCTCTAACATACTGGTATACATATTGAATTGACGTTAAATCTTCCCCTAACTCAATTCCATATTTTTCCCCGATATACGACTCCATCGATGTATCCTCGTCGGTCCATTTTCTAATTTTTACACCCAATGGCCTAAATGGACCTCAACACTATACCTACTGGTCATTACTCAGTCCCCAAATAAGTATAAAATCATTCTTAAGGTTCCCCTCCCTTGTTGGTCAACACAAGAATTTAAGCATGTAAAATAACCCGAGATCAGCTTTGGTTGATCGATCGAGGGTTTGATCGATCCGTCGATCGATTGACATTCAAGGGTTGATCGATCGATCGACATTCAAGGGTTGATCGATCGATCGAGCAATGACAGACCCAGTTCGTCTTTTTCATGCATCTGTCTCCATTAACACACCTCAGCTCTCATGGTAGTCCACCAAATTCATAACCAATCACCCAAAACTATTTCTACACGTATAACGATGATTTCTAACGTTCCTAACACATCAAATCTTTGCATAATTCAGTCAAGAGCGGATTAAAAGCTTTTATCATTAAAAACCCTAGTTTTATGTTCCTCCCAAAGGTTCAACGACAAACCCAGATTTAAATTCGTGAAAACAAGTGAAATATCATCTGAATTCAAAGTCCTCTACATGTATAATTTCATCTACATGATATCCTATCCCAACATGCATTAAATTCAGTACTCTTCCCAAGAATTTATTCATAATCAAATTATTTATCAATCCCTACACATGGGTATTATAACTTCAATTTAAATTTGCAATAAACAACTTTCTTTGATTACTGTATATATTGATTTCGTGAAGTAGGTAGTGAATCTATATGTTTCCTCTTCAAATGTCCACTCCTTAGGTGCTTAGGGTGCAAGAATGCCTTCCAAACTCCAAGAATTCTCCTTAAGCCTTTTGGGAATGGTCCTTCTCTTCTCTCTAATGGACTCTCTAAGTTTTGTGAGTTATGAACCCTAACCCACGATCCCAACTATCAGATATAGGCTTTAATTTTCGTAGGTCATTTATCCTCTGTTTTTAAAATGACCAAAATGCCCCGAATAGATGCCGGTTTGGTCCAAAATCGACCCGGGACCCAAACTAAACACCTGGGTACACTATTCCGATTATTTCGACCCTGTCGGAGTCATCTGTGACCTCTAAATCATCATACAAGTTACTAAAAGTATATTTCTCATTTCTCACATCAAACTAATCTACACGCGACTCCCGGTGAGATAAATTAAAATACGCACATATCCCTCCCTATGTCGTACAATAATAACCATTTATTATTTACTATTCACACTCAGTAAATTTCATCAAAATATTAATCAGTATCTATCTCTCGATTAATATTTAATAATCACATTTATTTAATAAACGACATTAAATTACTTCACTCGCGTAATTTATATAAAACGTATTTTCTTAATGTGACACCCCTCTCAAAATAATAACGGGTGGCCAGCCCTATACTAAAATGATCAGGAATCTCAAGTGGATCATTCTCGGCATCTACTGACGATTCTAAAAATATGCGCGGCTAATAACCCATTACCACAAAAAGAGGGTGTCAACAATTTTAAAACGTTTTATTTAAAACCAAACATGCAACAACTAACCAACAACATAACTCTAAATACTATAAGAGACACACACATGCTCGAAATAATATATAAAAGAAAACAACACAATGTACAAAGTAAAATACCCGAATAAGCAGTCAGGTCACAGACAGCACAATAATCTGAGAAAGAAAATATAAAAGTGCTACTCTACAACACTTGACTATAAACCCGATATACAAACTGAATCCTAATCTAGATACACAAAAGATAGGAATCGACTATAACAAAATTCCGCAACAGTCCGCTACTGCCACAGCTCCACGAATACACTGGATGGGTACATCAATGGCGTCCCTGCAGAGGAACACCTAGAATAATACAATATATATGCACAGTAAGAGAAAATATAAACGGGTCAGAGCCCGAGGTGTGAAAACATTTTATAGCAAGTGTATTAAAATTCATAATAATTATAGTCGCACTCTCCATAAAATCCAACTCACCTCTCAACTAAAGCGCGCAACTAAACGTATGCACATGATCTCCAAATTAATTCCCGAATCTATCTAGGCAAGGTAATCCAACTTAAACCCAATTGATACTCTTCTAAGTTCCATCTAACACACAATCCTTCAATATCTAATATTATTGATCTCAATTATTTGTTCATTTACTTAACATATAAAATTTACATAAACATTTTCTTACTAGAATTTCTCATATTCTAGTTATTCCACCAATATATATATGAGTTATTATCATCCAAGTGATAAGGACTAAACTTCTCCTAATTCTCAATACTGCACTGCGTTTCGCGCGTGGGACGTCTCGTAAGCGAAATCCAAACAACGAACCCCCCCCCCCCGATACACTACACCTGGAAGTATTGATTATCAATATTCATTATGCCCTCAATGCATGATGCTTATAACCCAAAATTCTTATTACCCAATTAATTAATTTATTATTCCCAATTCTCAACAGTGCACGGCGTTTCGTGCGTGGGACGTCTCGCAAGTGAAATCCAAACAAGGAACCCCCCCGATACACTACTCCTTGGCATTGTCGATCATAGAGATATACTACTATATAAATATGAGCACTAAGGACTAACTTCTCCTCACTCCCAACATTGCACTGCGTTTCGTGTGTGGGACGTCTCGCAAGCGAAATCTAAACAAGGAACCCCCCCGATACACTACCCCTTGGCAATGTTGGTCGTTGAGGTCCATTATGCCCTCGATACCCAAAGTACTATAACTATTTATAATTAATTTCTCATTATTTTCCCATAGTTGGTTCATCGCAATTTAAGTCCGGATAAAATCTCCCGGAATGAGATTCATTCAATCTTCTTATGTCTCTTTACTCTAGAGACAAATATGATATCACATAATCATATAGAATTTGTATACTATTCACACAAGTATAATAATAACCATCCCAATGAGCTATAACTCGAGGATGCAGGCTCTCGATGCTATCATCTACCAGGGAATCACTCACATATCATCCTGGGTACCAACGGTCGGAATCTCACACTGCCTTGGCAAAACAACCATAACACAACGTACGGGAAGCGATCATAGTTCCTCCCCGGAAATGAGACGAAACATACCCACCACGTCTCACCCCTAATAAAAACAATCACACAATAATAAATGGACGCTATGACCTGGGGAATATCCACACCCTGCTCCTCAAGCCAGGGTTCTCACCCTCATCACATAACTTCCCATGATAGCAAGGAGGGGGATTCTTCACTTATATATATATATATATATATATATATATATATATATATATATATATATATATATATATATATATATATATATCATTCACACAAGATATACGTACATAATCACATCATATAAATGTATACCATCACACAAGGTATAATTATCACACTATTTCATACTCAAAGTACGCTCTTAGGCGTAAGTGAAATAATCTCATTATTTAGTATATTTGACTCCCAATATACTACTCGTCAATTGCTCCCATAACTTTCCCACTTAGCATACACTATATTATTTCTCACTTGAAGTTCCCACCTCACTTCTATTTATATGAATCGTCTTTCAATTCTATTTACGTTAAGGATATTCCCTATATCCATATGCACATCGATCGGCATTTATAATTCTCAATCGATAATATGGTTCAATCAATGATATGAACCTTTAAAATTATCCCATTTGGGATTTAATACTAAAATCCATTTTCATTAAGAGCATACTAACTCTCTCTTATAAGCCCATAATTATTTCCACACGGAATTCTTAATGATAGTGGGCTTCCCCACTTTGTCGATACAATATTCCCTAATCAGTATTCTCTCGAATTAAGTCAATATGACTACAACAATTTCCTATAGGGGAAACTCACTAAAAGATTCCAAAACACACTTCTCATAACTCCTATAGAGCTTACCAATCGATAACCTCAAATGAAATGGGATGAAACTCTCCCTAGAAAAACATCCCCAAAAATGCCCTGTTTCCGAATCAATTCGGGCTCAATCCGAATCGATTCGGCCCTGTGAATCGATTCGGCCTCCAAGGAGAATCGATTCGGGTCATAAGACCTGGGTTTCCATCTCAGGCCGAATCAATTCGGTCACTCAGACCTGGGCACCTGCAACTATCTGAATCGATCTTTTTCTTCAAAAACCAAAATCCCAAAAATTATATATATCATCTTCTCTCCATTCCACATCAACCCAAACTCATTTATAACATTAAAATTCATCATATTACTCAACCCAACTAATTTATAACCTTTAATCCATATATACACCACAAATCTAAGATTTACCCAAAAATCTAGGTTTAACATATTCAACCCAAAATTCACAATTTAAATCCACAAATCATGAAATAAATGATACACAATAATTATTTAGCAAGTTTAATCACTTGCCTCAAGTTCGTAGGGTCTAAATCCTCCTCGAGATCGCGTAATGGCCGGAAATCCCACTTTTTCTCTTTTTCTCTTCTTCTTTCTTCTTTTTCTCTCTTTCTTTCTTTCTATTTCTGTTTCTATCTAAGGAGAATGCTATCTCCCGTATGATTGTAAGCCTTATCTCCCAAAATACACAACTTTAAATGATAATACACACTTTAAATGACTCAGTAATTTTAATTTGAACCAAACGAACCCAAAATATTTAGGAACCCAAATAGACTTACAGTCATTTAGACTTTCTCAACCCTTCCGGAAATAACTACACCCTCAGAATAGCCATTCGAAACACTTTCTAACAGCTTTATATTTTGACCTCAAATGCCTCTAATTAAAATAATATTGATTTCTCCTAAAATAAATAAATTATTGTCCCGAAAATCTCGGGTTGTTACACTTAATTAATTTCCTAATTAATTAAATTAAAAATACACAAAAATACGGGGTATTACATATTTGTATTTCAATCCTTAAAGAAAGGAACACCATCAAGCATGTTCTTTGTGGAATTATATTGTAACAACTGATAGCCAATATGGCCTAGCCGAGCATGCCAAACAGAAGGACTTGTGTTCTTTCTTGTCTTTCGGATATATGCTTCACTTGCAGATATGACATATTGAGAATTATTCTTCTTTACATTAAAAATTACATCAACAGCAACATATTTCAAATGGTCAAGAATTTGTACATCATTTGGACCAAATAAAACATACTTACTAGTGTCTACTATTTGAGAAACGGATGCGAGATTCTTCTTTTGGCCTAGAATATGATGCACATCTTTGAGAGAGACACGTTCATCATCATTTGAACTATCAACATTGACATTGAAATTTCCTCCTTTCATTATACGATGTAATGAATTATCAGCTATCACAATAACTCATTTTCCTTCATGTGGTTGAACTATCGAAAAGTAAGATGGCATCTCCTGTGGCATGATTTGAATACCCCGAGTCAATAATCCACTCCTTCTTATAATCAATGGAATCAGTACAATCAGTTTAGTGCACCGCAGAAGCCATATTTTTTGGTTGATCAATAACCTCAATGGCGAAACATTGTTCCCATTTTGGATCATCGAAATCTCCAATTGCATGAGTTGTATTAGCGTACTCATCATGAGGATTTACTTGACAATATTTCTTGATATGGTTTAATTTACCACATCGAGAACAAGTCAACTTCACATGACAATCATGCTTGAAATGACCCTCGTTTCTTAATCTATAACAAGTTCTTGGGCTGCCCTTCGTCTCCCCCTCTGTTCTAAACTGCTTGTCTTTACCTGAAATATGCTTAGAAGGAGACTTATTATTTCCTTAATCTATGGTGTAAAGAACATTATCTTCTTGAGAGAGAGGTTTGTTGGACATTTATTTCACTAAATCTTCCTGATTGGATAATATATTTTCTAACTCAATGATTGTCGGCTGATTTTCCCACCCTTGCACCGAAGAAATGAATGGCGTGAACTTTTTCCTTAAACCACGAATAATATAATGATGCAGGCGTGCATCGCTAATGGGATCCTTAGAATCTAGGTCTGAAACTTCATAACATAGAGTTTTAACTTTCAAAAAATACTCAGGAATTGAAATATTTTCTAAAACCATTTCAGCCAGTTTGTTCTCCGAAAACTGCAGTCGTGTCTTATTCTTTTGAGTGACACTTGCTTCAGTGAATTCACATCACAAAAATGTTGGATGTACTCCTTTCTAATTGAAGTCCTCAAAGCAAATAAATCTTTTTGGCACTTAATCCTCCACTTTCGTCAAAGCTCGGCATTTTCCACAATAACTTCTGGAATTACCATTCCATCAGCAAAGATAAGCTCCCATAAATGTTGCCCTTGTAAGTAAGCGTCCATACAAAGCCTTCAATAACTATAGTGTCACCCACTAACTTCTCAACAGCAGCTTGAAAGGAACCAATTCCACTGGAAAAAGACTTCAAACAGCACACCAACTTCACTGAGTAATAAGAACAAACACCTTGATATCAACCAAGCTCTAACACCATGAAACAAATAAAAGTCTTGATTTAAAGAGTAATTCAGAACCAAAAGAGAGGAAATATAGAAGTAATAATATGCTTTATTACTCAAAGATAACTCAAAAAATGAAATTGATTTGAATTGCTTAAAATAACTTTACAAACTCTATATTTATAATAGAGTTATGGATGCAACCACTCATAAAATTACTCACCAACTAAGCCTTAATTCCCACTAACTAAAGATCGAATCAAACTCCTAAAATGACTCCAAACTTAAAATAATAACTGACTAACTCAACAAAATGACTAATTCAACTAAGTTACTAATTAAACTAACTCACTAATTAAAACTTCAGCATATGTCGTGCACTAACTTGCAACACTCCCCCTTAGTGCAGAAGTACGATCAACAACACCTAGAGCACTTCGAAACTTTTCATTTTTTTCCCGTGAAAGAGATTTAGTAAACACTTCAACCACTTGATAATTTGTCCCTATTTTCTATAACACAATCTCTTGATTTAACACCTTCTCCTAAACAAAATGATGGTTAATTTCTATATGTTTTGTACGAGCATGAAACATCGAATTTCCAACTAACTTAATTATGCTTTCACTGTCATAGCTGGTGGGAATATGATATTCTAAAATAATGGCAATCTCTTGAAGTAGATGCTTAAGCGAAATGCGTTCCTGAGTTGACATAGTTCCTACCATGTATTAGACTTTTATACTGGAAAGATTTACGGTGGGTTTCTTCTTATTACACCAGGAGATTGCAACCAAACCAATATTAAAGCAATAACTTGTGATCAAGCATCGATCAATGATATTCCCAGCCCAATCAGCATCTATAAATCCATGTAAGAGAAAAGTTACATTTGGTTTATAGAGCAGACCAAACTGCACTGTACCTTTCACATAACGAAGAATTGCCTTTGCAACAATTAAATTTCCAACACAAAGACTTTCCATAAACAGAGATACAACTCCAACAGTGTATATTATGGTGGATTTGTTTTATATCTCTTGAAACTTTGATTCATGTTTAGAGTAGTTCCCTAAGGTTTGGTTTAGTTTTTGGTTTGAAGTACCATATTCATTATTGTATAATCTTATGTTTATTATTTAATTAAATCAATGATATCTTTGGTTCTTATGATTATACATTGGACTCGTATGTTTATATATAGTATGTATGATCTTTCTCAGATTTTTTTGTCTAAACTAGGCCTAGGTTCGTTGTATTTATTTCTTATTCTTGTGCGTTTTTCAGAATATCATGTTTAGTGTAATACTCTTAATATTAAAAATTAGAAAAAAATTTAAAAAAAATAGATAAACTTGATAATTTAATTATTTTCACTTGATAAATAGAGTAAAATAAATAAATAATATTTTGTCTATGTTAAATCTTGTATTATTTATGTGTATTGATTATGTATTTTTGTTAATAATAATAACATAATTAGTTGTGATTACAAATATTGTTTGGATTCAAATTCCATTTTTAGACTTATTTAAGGGCCCGGATATGGTAAAAACTATAAAAGAGTGTACCCATGAGTCGGTTAACCCATTGAGGTGAGTTTAAATATGATAGGTTTGGGTTTGGAGGTCCACGGCCTACTTAAAAATAGGGTTAAGTATAATTCAATGATTAAGCATATAAAAGGAAAAATTAATCAAACCCTAATTCATTTTAGCATTTCACTTAACCCTAAAAGCTAACTTTAAACTTAAAGTAGCTACTTGAGAGAGAAAATGGAAAAATTGAGAGGGAAATTAAAAGAGTGAAACTTGGGGAAAAGGCTAGGATAAGGATATTAAGAAGAATTGGGCCATTTGAAGGTAAATTGATACACAAAGTCATGATCTTCAACAATCTACATTAAAAAGGGACATTTCCTAATCAAATCTAAGGCAAAGAACATCTTTAATTGGGACATTAAAAAGAGACTTTTGTCCTACTTTTTCCATTTGAATCTCTTCTATAGTGATAGAATTTTGTTTAGAAAAATAATTGATTAATATAATTAAAATAATAATAAAAATGTTAATTTGGTAAGTTGAACCAGCTAATGTTTAAAATTCAAATTTAACAATCTTGAATGTTAAATACATCTTAAAACTTGAATTCATCCTTATGTCAAATTGATATTCTCAAATTACACATGAAAGAATTAGGATTTCACGTGTTTTGATAACATACTAATAAAATTGAACTTATATTAAAATTAGGTTAGTTTCGGTTTAACTATTCTTATGCTATCAAGGGAAATGGGTAAAATTGCATGTAAATTGTGAAATTGGGGATGTAAACATATTATAATAATGTTATATATATAAATTACCTACTGAAATTATGTAATTCAAATCATCAAATCAAGATAAAAATATTTTGGGTTCATATGCGTTGGTCGTCATGTTTATATGTGTTCCTATGCTTAATTTAATTGGTTTTTGGTATGTAGTTATTAATTACATCTTCTATACTCATATCAAAGTTAGTTTAAAGTCCCTAAACATCTACTAAACTTTCTTCAATAAATTTAATTGGAATCAATTGGGAATTTGGTTAAAATTGGGATAAAATTTGAAACGTTTTTTAACAGAGTAGTGCAGGACTACAGACCCAAATTGAGTAGGCTCTGGACTGGATCGAGTCGGATCTGGGTTGAATCGAGCTGGTGTTTTTTCCCTAGTTTGTTTGGTCTCGGTTTGGTTCGAAATTGTTCGGGGTCTCAATTCGGTAGGGTTCCTGAATATTCTTAATCTAAATTTTAATCATAAAAATGGTTTTTAAAGACTTGGGATATTTGGGAACCTAATTATTAAATGGAAATGTTATCTAATGAATTAATGTAAATACGTTAATGCAATACAAAACACGTAATGAGTTAACATAAACTAATATAAAGTAAAGTAATCAAACCAAAGGTTGGAACTTGAATAACAAGAAGCTATAAATGTGGAAACTTATAACAATGTTAAGAATAATTTAAGACTATATATATGTTTTTTTTTTAATATGTATATTATGTGATATTGCGTGTGGAATCTCTATAACCTTTATTGAGACGAGTTTGTGGTACAATTGACGGATGAACAATCTACATGCGGGTATTGAGGCGGAATCGCATGTATGGGAGTTGAGTATGTTATACATGATATATGGAGACAAGTGTGCTTTATATTATTATACTTAACCCGTGAGTGAGGTAAGGTATTGTATAAGGGGAGTGTATTCTCGGTGATTTCATGTATTGTACTTGAGCTATGAGTGAGTCTATATATATATATATATATATATATATTGTGTTGAGATAATAACTTGTTATGTGGGCTATGGGTGATGCTTTATATATTTGAGATAAGATATATATTTAACCTATGGAAATGGGTAAGATTTGAATTAGATACGTAAACATGAAAGTGAATTCATAATTATAAATAATTGTGAAGTCGATGAGGACGATATCGTTATATTTGGATTGGGAGTAATAACTAATTTAGATAAGATAGAATGGATATATTTTATTATAATGGTTTAAATTCTCTATTTGGGATCATATAGGAAAGTTCTTATTGCAGCCTAACTTTTTTTTCATTGAACACTCGCAACAGCATTTCAGAGGTTGATCGCAGATTCACCTTTTATTATATCAGTCATCCATCCAGTTAATGTACGTATTCAGGGTTGCATACCTCCATAAATATTTACTTTTTAGATATTATGTACGGGCTTTGTGGCGCCCAGTTATAGTTTACTTTTAGTATTTACTCTTCAGTTGAGTTGAGTTTGAGTTGCTATTAAGATTATATTGGCAGTGGATACTCTTAGCTGGTGGTTTTATATTAGTGGATGGATATACCTTATCGCAGTTATCAACTTATCTTAGTCATTATATATGTCATTACTTTATTCTTGCGTGATTAGAATTATACAATATTATTTTGATTGCCTTTATTGGTTGTGTATGAGTTGGCCACTTTACGCATTGAAAATACGGTGTGTTACAAAGAGAAAGCTCTTTAGTTTTAAACATTTCACTTGTTTTACCATCAAGGTTGTGAAACTTTATTTCAAAAAAATCTTTAAAATCAAAAGGAATAAAGATATCTCAAATACAGTATAAGTTTTAAGCTTTAACAAACTTATATTAACTTAAATGAAAAAATCAATTGGTTATTATAAATAAACGAAGTCAAGAGTTTTTAGATAACATGCAGATATGGTTTAAATTTTTATTTGCATTGAAACTCATGCTAACAAGAAAATTAACAATTATGAGCTTCAAATCTTTTAAATTAGGAAGACTATATACCATCATGAATTTGTCAAATATAGAAAACACAAGGTTAAATTAAAGTATTTTTTTAATTTAAGAAAATATTTGACCGAGGGGTAAATCTAAGTCTTCTAAACAATATACATTTATTTTGAGTGATAAACTCACGAAAATGACATAAATGATCTAGTATGAATTTGATTAAGAGTTTAAGACCTTTTAGACTTGAATCAAAGTGCGTTTTGTAACATGGAATACAACAATTAAAGTGATTTGGGGTAATTGAGTTTACATATAGTTTTATAGTATCCCCATTTATGTATTACGTATCAAATTCATAGGTCAATACTAGATCAATTTGGCTGCTCAATTATGATTTTGTCTTGGCAAACCTACTGTGACACCTCGCCTAATTATATACCGGGTGCATAGTCTTTCATCCAATTAAAACAGATATCTCATCTGGTTCATTCTTAGCATCACTGTCGAAAACTTTTTAAAATTTAACTAATCACCTAGTATTCAAAAAACTGATATCAAATTTTATCTTTTCATCAAACAATAACACAAGTGAAATAATCACCATAACCAAGCCATCCACGAAGTAAAATAATTTGAACTAAACACTAGATAAATAATTGAAATAAAATGGTACCAAATAAACTATCAGTTCTCAATATAAAATCCAACTAAAAATCTAATAAAATCAAACTCAGTCCACAAATACAAAGTTTGATAAACTGAATAAAATAAATATCTGAAGGGGCGACATGCCCAACTGAAATAATTGAACTACATCCCACTCTAGGAATGAAGTAATCGAAGAGTCTAGGTCCAAATCCTATAACATCCACATGTGTTGCAGCTATGTATCCCCGGAACAGATAAACTGGGCATCCCTGTGACTGTACACCTAAAAGGTTTTGGAAAAAGTTTTGCCAGTACGGGTCAGAGACCAAGTAAAAATCATTTAAAAACATTTAGCAAGTATTTAAATTGCATTTTAAATGAACAATTATTAGATACACATGTTAGGTTGCGTACACATGTTAGTCAAGCTACCCAATCTAACTAGGTCTCAAGTATTTAATTAACCATATACCAGTTTAGCTCTCCCGTACCTCCCATACATTACGCTATAGTATACCCTTAATTATCATTAAGCCTTTAGTTAAATTTCTATTTAACTTACCTTGTATCGCCCATACAGTATGTAAGGAGATATTTTATAAGTCATGTTTACATTAGTGTACGTCGTGTACCTCTACAAACCGTCAAATAAAAGGTTCAAGTTTGAAGATACATGGAGACAGATCCGAATATCAAAGTTCTTTAGCATTCAAGCCTCTGCGAGATTAATTTTGGTAAGGTTATATTTTTGTCCCTTAATAGTTCATTTAAAAGCGTCTAAGTGTTGAGGAGTTAATTTTTGTCAAAAAGAATTTTTCCAAGTGATGAGGCGAAGTCTTTTTATCGAAATAAAAAAATATTTTTTACGCGTTGGTCGTTTGAGCGACATGTGTATGTCGTTCAAGCGACATGGCTATGTCACACAAAGTGTCGTTCGAGCGACAATAAGGTTTCGTTCGAGCGACACATCGCCTTAAGTTTTTTATATATATAGAACATGTTAAACGAGACTTTTTCCCAGAGGAGATCTGAGTTTTACAGTTTTATAAAACTGCAATCTGCAGAAACATTTAGTCTTCTACTTTTAGGGTTTAAAACCTTATTTTTCAATTCACAAAACATACCAATCTTTTAGTAAATTATTTTGGAACCTGAGATACAATCTTGTTGAAGTTTTCTCTTGTAGAGAGGGTAAATCTACGGCTTATCTTGGTAGCTTTTGAGGGAGGTGTTGGCTGACTAGGTACCACTTGAGGGAGGTGTTGGGCTGACGACAACTGCAGTCATTGAGAGTACTTGTGGGTGTTCCTTGTTGTCTTGTGGATTTGTTGCGGCAGTCCATTATTGATTTAGGTTGTGGCCATGTGGCTATCTGCGAATATTGATTGTAGATTTCACTTGTAATATTGTAAGTTATGATTTACAAATTATTAGTGAAATAAGAAGGTTTTTTCCCTTTGGGTTTTTTTCCTGAAAATTGATTTCCTTTGCATGCTTCCTACTTTTATGATTTCAAATCACTTTGATGCATGATTTAAGGGATAACTGAAATTTGGGATTAATTAATTTGGTTTAATTTGAGAACACTTTATTCCACTGCACTACACTCTCAAATTAGTATCAAAGCTTTTTGAGTCATGTTCATACCATCGCACTCACAAATTGGTATCAGAGATTATTTAATCGATCACCAAGTATGGCTTTTGGTGGTATTGGTGATTTTAGATGTCAACTTTTTGAAAGGTCTAATTGGAAAGTTCACGTGAATTCTTGTTTTAAATAATCTGTTGAAAACGACTGTGAGAGGTGTCTTAGTTGTGAGGGAATTGGTCATACGATAGATGAGTGTCCCACTAATATAAGAAAAAATTTAATAAACCGACATCTTATGTTTCTTCACTTAGTGATAGTGATTTTGAAAAATAAGTTTTTTATGCTACAAATGAGAGCTACCCACTCCTGTGACTAATGATAAGAGTGATGAGGAAGAGGAAGATTTGAGTGAGTTGAAAGTTGCCTATAATAATTTGTACGAGGAATCTATAAAGATAAAGAAGGCAAGCTTGAGATTAGAAGATAAGTTTAAAGAGCGTGCCTTAGATAAAAATAACACATATTCTTTAATTCAAGATCTTAGGACACATAAGGAGATGCTTAGAGAGAAGCTAGGATATGTCGAGGGTGAGAGAGATAGTCTTACAGGGTTGATGGAGACTATGAAAAAGGAGCTTTTAGAGTCTCAGGATTTTAGACATGTACTAGAGTTGAGGATAGGTGAGCTTGAGAATAGTTTAAAAGAGTCAAGAAAGGTGAAGTTTGATTCGGAGTCTAGGTCATAAAAGCTAGATAAGATGTTAGGCACTATCCAAATCAAGGAGGATAGGCGTGGTATAGGCTTCGATGATAGTGTTGCACACATTCCCAAAGCCAACCCCACATGTGTAAGAGAGCCTCCTAGGGTTGATAAGAGAGAAGCACCTAGAGTTATTAGGAGAGATCCACCTAGGAACATCGTGAGAGAACCACCTAGGAATATTAGGAGAGCGCCACCTAAAAACTTTAGGAGAGGGTCGCCTTTAGGTAACATGCACCACCCTATTTACACTTGCACACATTGCGGTAGGCAGGGTCATCTTAGGCATTTCTATTATAGACTTCAAAATACTCCTATGAAGTTTAATAAGAAAATAAATTCGATTCCTCAAACCCCATGTGTAATTACAAATCTGTTGAGGTTAGAAAATTGAATTTAGAGGCTTTTGGATTGATTGTTCATGACTTTTTTGATTGCACATGATTCACCCCATGTTAGATCTCTTGGTTGATTGTGTTGAATGTTTGTCATACTCTAGTTTTGCTTCATGATTTATTCATGCTAGTGTTATGATATGTATATTATTTTGGTATATTTTTCTAAAAATCAAAAATATTTTTATTTTTGAAAAATTTTGGAAAAATACAAAAAGATTTTCATTGTTTTGAGAAAAATTTGAAAAAGTAAAAAATATTTAATTTTGATAAAATTCTTGGAAAAAGACAAAAGAGTTGTGTATTTTTTTTACACCGTTTATGAATAGACATTTAGGATGATCGAGTTACAATATCATTCCATATTCATGTGATGATTTGATAGTGTTTTGATATGAGTCATCATTTCATTTTGTGATTTATAATGTTTAGAGTCATTAAGATGTAAATTGAGATTACTACCTACATGTTTAAGTCATTATTGCCTTTAGTGCACACTTGCATGGATTTGTTTTGATTATTGTACTTGTCTATCACATATTGATTGGAGTGTTCTCATCTCAATTCTATCTTTAAAACGAACCAAATGCGATAAAACTTGACAACGAAAGTAGTGCATGTAAGAACCGTTGACCGTTAGGAATTAACTTGCAAAAATAATGAGTGTTAAAGGGTTGTGAGAGTACAAAATTAACTCGTCATGAAAGCCACTGTTTGAAAGAGCCCAAAAAAATAAAAGGCAATAAAAATATAAATATAAATATGACAAAAAGGGGCCACCTCAAAAGAAAAATAAAATTCACTATTATTTATGAGGGAGTTTGGATGGAAATAAATCAATGGGTTTGTACGTCATGACAGCGTCAGGAAAAAGCATTACATAGTTTTAGACGTTATTGGTGTGAGAATAATTCTTAACTTTGATGTGTTGATGGATTAAGTCGATGTCATTTAAATTCAACACTTTTGACACCTATGGACGATTATGAATTCATTCGTTAGGAGTATGCATATTCATCGTGAACATATGTTATGCGTGATTGCATTCATTTTCCTATCGAATAAGTTCACACCCATTCATTCCGTTTCCATGATTTGGTTATCTTAGTGTAAATTCATGGTATGTGATTTTTGTTATGACAATTCTCGTTGTTTGAAAAAACTGAAAAAATCAAAAATAGTTTGTGGACATCTTTGAGTATATCCTAATGATCGTATTTATTTGCCTTGTTTATCTTGACTACTCCATGTTTGTTTTGTTTATTCTTTTCCTCATCTATTTCGGAAAAAAAAGGGGGGGAGAACGAATTATGATCTTATGGGGATTTTTGCATTATGGGGGAGATTTGAGATTCAATATTTGTTTTGATTTATGTTTATCTCATATGAAACTCGATACGTCATTAAGGTATTTGCTTTGTCTCATGTGTGTAAGAACAAAGTTTGAGATTATGTTGCACACCGTAGTGAGAAAAGCTTTGAGAATTGAAGATTTGAAGTTGAAGACTTTTGAAGAAAAGTTTTAGACTTACATGTTTAGCACCTTGTCATTTTGGGTTCATGGGAGGGTATTAAGTTTGTATAGGCATTTTGATTTGATAATTCGGATGTTTTTAGTTTGTACCGGTATAGACATAGGGGATATTTGTGAGGACATATTTTATAAGTTTTGTTTACATTAGTGTATGTCGTATACCGCTACAACCCGTCGAAGAAAAGGTTTGAAGATACATGAAGACGGATCCGAATATCAAAGTTCTTCAATATTCAAGTCTTTGCGAGATTATTTTTGGTAAGGTTATATTATTGTCCCTTAATAGCTCATTTAAAAGTGTTGGGATATTTTTCTAAAATATTTTCTATGTTTTGAGGCGTTACTTTTTGTCAAAAAGATTTTTTTCTAAGTGACGAGGTGAAATTTTTTTTCTAAATAAAATATATTTTTTTTACACGCCGGTCATTCGAGCGACATGTGTATGTCTTTCAAGCGACATGACTATGTCACGAAAAGTGTCGTTCGAGCGACGGTAAGGTTTCATTCGAGCGATTTTCCACCTCGTTCAAGCGACGCGCCGCCTTAAGTTTTTTTATATAAAGAGCGAGTTAAATGAGACATTTTCCTAGAGGAGACCTGAGCTTTACAGTTCTACGAAAACTGCAATCTGTAGAAACATTCAGTCTTCTCCTTTTAGGGTTTAAAACCTTGTTTTTTAATACACAAAACATCCAAATATTTTAGTGAATTATTTTGGAACCCAAGATACAATCTTGTTGAAGTTTTCTCTTATAATGAGGGTAAATCTGTGACTGATCCTGGTAGCCTTAAGGGAGGTACTGGCTGACTAGGTACCGCTTGAGGGAGGTGCTGGGCTAACGACGACTGTGGTCATTGGGAGTACTTGCGGGTGTTCCTTATTGTCTTGTGGAATCACAACGGATGTCTATTGCTGATTTAGGTTACGGCCTTGCGAGTATCTGCGGATATTCATTGCAGATTTCGCTTGTATTCTAGTAAGTTGTGATTTAAAAATTGTTAGTGAAATAAAAAGGTTTTTTCCCTTCGGGGATTATTTTCGAAAAATTGGTTTCCTTTGCATGCTTCCTAATAATATGATTTCAAATCACTTAGATGCATGATTTAGGGGTTAACTAAAATTTAGGATTAATTAATTTGGTTTAATTTGAGATATTTTATTCCACTGCACTACACTCTCAAATTAGTATCAAAGATTTTTAAGTCGTGTTCATACCACCGCACTTACAAATTGGTATCAGAGCATATGTAAGCGATCACCACTTTTACAACTTGGTATTCGATCTTGTTTAAGCGATCACCACTTTTACACAGTACATTACCGAACAACTAATAATTAACATTTCTTTTACATTATTATCATGATCCTAATGTTAAGTTCTGACACTTACCTTCCTTCAGATTTTCACTATCTATCTTTTCTAGTATTTACACTTAAATAGATTAAGCATCATTATAGATATACACTATCTAGTCTAACTACTATCACACATAAGTCGATTAAGAATTGTTTAGATGTACACTATCTGGTCTCCCTACTATCACACATATGTAAGATTAAACATCATGAGTATATATATGTCACACTATATATATATATAATACTGCATCTCCCGAACTGGTCATAACAATGCGCACTCGCGTACTCTGCTATCAGTACAAGTACGTCTCGTACCTAATCATGGACTATCGGTTCAGAATGTCTCCTCGAACCATCAATTAAATCACACATAATGGAGGCGAACATTGAACTAAGTCTTTGGGGCTGCGCACATACCTAATGTACCCAAACGACTTGTCGGCATCACTATTTCTCTCACAAAGTTTTCCACTATCAGCATTATGCTTTGGGTCATAAATCCAAACCTCACTGGAATCGTCAAGGTGGGATCGCCCACTGCGCGGGAACTCCATGATAGAAAGTAGCATAGGTATGTTAACATACACAAAAGCACATAACAGGCATACAAACAGCCTAACCATATATATATATTCAATTTAGGCACACACATGACCAATAATAAATTCGTATAGGTATACCACTCAGCCTATTATAACACGTATAGGTATACTCTCACCTATAATAATCACCCATACGTAGTATTTATCTCTCGAATACTCATCGTACAATTTATTCACATTTATACTTCTTAATTATATTTATCTGAGCATTCTTCTCTACTCGAATGGCACCTAATTACCCCTTTTATTCAGTAGTTATTACACCCATACCTTACTAGTTATAGCCTTAGGTCATGGACAGTTCTTCTCGAAGTCCAAGTTTCAAGTTCCCAATTTTTAACTCACTCCATTTACTATCGTCGATTTAAAGTCCCAATCTTACTCACATTCACATCTACTCAAGTCTTGAACATATACCTACTGACCTCCTCTAAGTCTTTAATTAATTATAGGATTAACCCCCAAGTTCCTCATAATTAATCCCAAGAGGAAATAACATCAAAAAGGCAAAATTGGCCAATTCTGGACAGCCAAATCGATTCACCTAGGAGGCTGAATCAATTTGAAAAGTAGCAGGTATCTTCTTCCTTTACATTTTTACGATTTCTTAACCCAATATCTTCCTCAATTCTCCATGAAACTTCACCAAATTTCAAACCAACATAACTAATCACTACATATATGTATAGGAATAATTTCCAATGTAAATTAATCATTAATTCATCCCGAATTGAATCCAAGAACCGATCGTCCTCTAAAAGTATATAAAACCCTAGTTTCTCATATTCTTCACATTTTAATCTAGAATCCAGATTTCTTTATTATTAATCATCCCAAACCCTCTGATTTCGTGTCAACAACATAAAGGAACATAACTACATGCAATCATACTTTAATTCATTGATTATACCCACCCAAATTCATATTAGATCTTCCAAAAATATGTAAATCAAACCTTATTCTACATGGGTATTATAACATGCTTAATATAAATGCAAGATGAATACTTGCCTCTTAATTCAAGGTCTGATTTCGTATCTTGATGATAGATTTATTGGTCTTCCCCTTCAATTCACTCTCCAATGATGTTTGTGGTGCAAGAATCACTTGAATCTCTCAAGAACCCTGCCTTAAGCTTCAAAAATGGCTTATCCTTCTTCTCTAATGGCCGCTTTTTGTTTTCTATCTTTCTAACCCTAGCCTCTCCCAACTATATATTGATAAAGGCTTTGTAAACACGTAGGTCTCTTTGCCTTATTTTACCAAATCATCAAAATTCCCTCCTATGGTGCCGGTTTGGTCTAAAATTGCTCCGGGACCCAAACTATACCCCCATTTCGACTATTTTGACCCTTTCGGAATAAGCCGTGACCTCAAAATCGTCATCCGAGTCACTTTATAAAATTATTTTATTTTCACCTCAAAATACGGTAAGCATGAAATTAAAATAAGCGAAATTAATTTAAACCCTAAATCACCAAAATAAATAGTTTTGTCGAATTTAATAAATCCCAATCATCGATTTAAATAAATGGTAAATCACCAATTTAATTAGATCATATATCCTCGAAAATACGGGGTGTTACACCTACCAAAGAAATATTTTGGGAAGATGATTTGAAATGCAAAAAATCCTAAAGATTTACGAACCCGTCGCGAATGAGAAGAAAATCTTCTCTCCAGGTAAGGCTCAGCGACACTAGGTCGCGTCACAAGGTAGTTTTTTACGAGGTTCTCAAAAATTATTATGGGAATGTAGGGAGACACTTAACAGGCTCGGAGTCCTACTTTGCTTTGGAGAAGTGGGTTATGGCAAGAATTATAGTCTTCTAGTTTCAAAAAACTCATAATTTGCTTGTACAACCTCTAACAAAGTAAATCCTACATAAAAAAGTTAATTTGAAACATAAGTTTGATATAAGAAGAATATATAGTATCTTGTATATGGAAAATCTCGAAAATCGTAAGGTTACATTAAAACATTTTTAAATTTAAGAAAATATTTAACCAATTGGGTGTATCAAAGTCCTCTAGACAATATACCCTTATCCTAAGTGATTAACTGGGGGTAATGGCATGAATGATCCGGTATGAATTTGATAAAGCTTTTCGGAGACCTCTTGGACAAGATTAAAGGTGTGTTTTGTAAAATGGAATACAACAATTCAATGACGTGGGGCATAAGAGTATACATATACTCTTAGTATCTCCCCTTTGATTATTCCATAACAAAATAAATAAAAACAAAAAGTACAAGAAAATGAATAAAATCTATCAGCTAAGATAAGTCTCACCCGGTCAAAGACGTATAAGATAGACTCAATACAATTATAAGTAATGTAAAAAACAAGTGGCTCAAATTCTTTTACAAATAACCTGAAACTATTTTCCTGTCACGCACTAGAAAGTTCATTAAATACCAATGTGTAAGCTAAATATAAAAAAAATATCCCAATATCCCAAACACTTGAGTGAACATCCCATCAAGCGTCCCGAGCGTTATCAAGTTGAATGTTCATGTTTCGTTGATACCCATCAAAAGACTGTAGAAAGGTAAAATTCAAGGACAAAAGCATATTGATACTCATCAAAGGTGGGCGAAAGTCCAGAGTATGGAGACAATGATATTTGAGAGAATTCGCATCCAGTTCTACATGAGCATTAGAATGTACTTTAGGTTAAGTATATATGCATGAGAACAATGAGAACTAGGAGGAGGCACAACATACGGTGGATCTAGAATACCGTTGTAGTTCCATAATAAAAATAACGATCGAAATGACATTATCGTGATCTTACCCTTACCTTTTTTTCTAACTACATCTGAAATAATTAGAACCCCTAAAACTTGAAGAAAATGCCCGATCAGATGACTAAAGGGAAAGTAGTGAAACTTAATATCATCTTTTGAACAAGCACGATGTGATCAAATATCATGTACGTCAAATCCATACTATAGCATTCTCCAAACGCATACAACAAGTAAGCATGCTCAAAGGAAATCTCTTGACCACCATATTAAAAGTATAAGATTAGTTAGCTAAAATTACTTGAAAAAATTCTTTTGGGGCAAAATATGGCAAGGGACATCCCTAAAAAAAATCAACTCCAATTTTGAGGGACTAAGTGGAAATATTTATAGAGGTATGTGGGAATAGGGTCTCCATATAAATTTTAGTGATGAGAAATCATATCTTCAGGAATAACTATATTTATACCACAGATATGGATAGTAAGGATTGGGAGTCCCATCTTGTGTAACGCCCCGACCTGTATTTATGGGTTACCTGTAGCCAACCCGATTCGAATCTAGTAGTTAGGTGTGAAGTGCAATGAACAACCTAAATAATGTTGCTAGTCCAGTTTTATTTTAATTAACATTTCACTTATTAGCATGCGATTCCAATTTCAAGATAAACTACGTGAGGGACACATGGGAAGCACCCTGAAGTCCAAGTAAACATAGCTACTTACGCAATACAAATAAAATATACTTACCTGTAAAATTCCCTCAAAATATAGAACCGCTT
This sequence comes from Sambucus nigra, assembly GCA_949130495.1. Classification (NCBI taxonomy): domain Eukaryota; kingdom Viridiplantae; phylum Streptophyta; class Magnoliopsida; order Dipsacales; family Adoxaceae; genus Sambucus; species Sambucus nigra. The sequence goes on along the minus strand of OX422211.1, from coordinate 98,928,065 downwards.
CCAACCTGCCGTAACAAAGTGGGGACGTGAGCTTATGCCCAGTGGGATTTACACAACAGTATAGAAATGAACAGCAAAAAGGAATACTCACACGCTACCACATGCATGCGAAAATATGTATATATCTACATGCGTATACCTTTGAAATAGACATGCCAATGCATCAATCATTTCATTTTCGAAAATCCTACTTGCCCAGATTAATTGACCTAAATCTTATTAAAGGCTTTCTTTAATCATACTTCACATTTCCAACTAGTTCAACACACCGGTTTCAACACTTGAAACCCTTACACTTGATTTAATTCGAACCCATTACTTTATCGAAAATTACCCTTTTATTCATATTTGTAAACTTTAGTATTTTCATTGGAAATCACCATTTCAACACACGCGTTTGCCATGTTAAAAAATACGTATTTAATCTTTGAAAATCCTTTTTACAACACATACTTATGTTAGATATGGGTTTCACCATTTAGGTTGCTTAACCACCCATTTATTCACTTTCTTTAACCTTTTTTCTCATCTTATGGACATTACTAGATTTACGCATTAACTTGTCCATTTCACCTTTACCAAAAACATTTATTGTATTCATTCAAGTTAGGTTGTATTAACACATTTACCACATAATCCATTTCTTAATATGTTCCATATTTCATTTAACATTTCTCAGAATCTTCCTATACCGCATATACTTAGACGAGCTCTACACCGATGGCTATGCGCACCATATGCTCTGGTCAGTGGTTTAGGGATTTTTACCTAGGACTTTGGTCCCTTCTTGCTTTATCTTGGTGTCATCTGAGTACCTTTCATGTGTTTTAATATTTTGCAAATGTCCACATTATTTCTTTTACCTTTTACTCGATCGAAGCCAAAACACGGGACTTTATCGCCCCAATTTATGTCACACTTGAAAGTTTATCGTTTTGTGTCCTTCATGCCTTAACTTTGATTTTTATTCTTAAAATCATATTCAATTAGGACCACTTAGTGTAACACCCTTTACAACATTTTTATTTCAGAAAAATGTTCCACTATAAGTAAAATTACCATTTTACTCATTTGTTTCCTAATCACACCTTTACTCCTTATTTACAAATGTTAATTTTACCCAAAACACTATTAAGTTACCTACGCCAACTTCTTAAGTGTTTTAATCCTTTAACACATTTTTAGACTTGGAGTAATATTTTACTTGATTGAAAATACCCTTTATATCTTTTGAAAAATAAGACGTGTGATAATTGATTAAATTAAACTCGCAAGTTTTCAAGTAACCCTTATTTAATTAAAGTCTATTTAAACCAAAGTAAATTCAGCCCTTAAACATGCATCTAAATCAACCCATCAAATATAAAGGATGCGACACAGCAAATATGCTGAGACACAGATTTCAGGAAAAAAAACCTTTCGGGTAAAACCTTTATTTCACTATGAATTAATAAATCGCAACTTACAATTACATAGAGAAATCTGCAATGGATCAACGCGCAGCCAACCCACAAAGACACGCAGTCTTGAAATCAGTAAGAAAATACATGCATCACCCTCCAAGGACTAGCAGCCCAATCTTCAGCAAAGAATCTTCACGCAGCAAGATCCTCAATGACATGCAGCCATACGGTGTAGAGACGCACTCCATGAAAGATGAACCAAAGCAAAGTGTTCTATGGGTTCCAAATGATTCACAAAATTATATGAAAATTTTGATGTGAATCAAACATGAGTTTTGGTACTCAAAAATATGAAGACTTGAGGAGATAGAACTCTCAAAAACGTCTTTGCAAGTCTTATGAAATAAATCCCCCGAAGTTGGCTTTTATAAGGAAACCAAAAAGAGTTTCACGATTTTAAAACACTTGCCAGCATCAGGTACCTCGAACCGGTTCAGGTGAACCACGAATCGGTTCACCCCCCGAACCGTTTTGGCCTTCGGTTCGCAAAAATTCGCTGGAACATGGGGCTTAAACACTTAGCATTTTTCCAAGGTTTTTTCTTGGAATTTTCTCCATTTTCAAAGGGCCATATCTTCTTCACCATAGCTCGGATTGAGGTGCCGTTTCTTCCAGTATTTTCGTTGCGGTGAGTTATTCAACTTTCCATTGACTAGACGTCTAGGAGATGTTTGTAAAATTACCAAAATGCCCTTGAACTGCAATATATTGCCTTCTTTCACTGTTTTGACTTCTCTTGCGTACCACTTGTATAAAGTCCCTAATATCGTGGAACGTGAAGTCATTGAGGAAGATGTGGGACACATGATGGAGATTATGAATGCTTGATTCCCAGATTTTGGATAGAGGCTGTCATGTGATATCGTGAGGTGACGTGCCAAATGTAGCGGCGTATGACATACACAAATGTAACATGTTGGACATGAGAAAAATGTCCTTACAAATCTCCCCCTATGTCTATGCCGGTACATACATAAAAATATCCGAATTATCAAATACCAAAATGTCTATACAAATCTACCCTCCCATGAACCCAAAACTGGAAAGGTACAAATGAATAAGTCTTCATTGTTTGTTCTTCAAATCTTCGAAATCCTCAAATCTTCAATCTTCAAAATCTCAAATCTTTTCTCATCAGGGTGTGCAACATAATGATCATCAATGTAGTACCTACGCACATGAGATAACGAAAAATACCAAGTGACGTATCGAGTTTGAAATGAGATAAACATAGATACCATTTTATACGAAAAGCATAAGTCAAATCTCAAAAACTCCCCCAAAATTCAAACTCCCCCATAGAATGATAATTGTCTATACCGGTACATACATAAAAATATCTGAATTATCAAATACCAAAATGCCTATACAAATTTACCCTCCCATGAACCCAAAACTGGAAAGGTACAAATGAATAAGTCTTCATCGTTTGTTCTTCAAATCTTCAAAATCCTCAAATCTTTAATCTTCAAAATCTCAAATCTTTTCTCATCAGGGTGTGCAACATAATGATCATCAATGTAGTACCTACACAAATGAGATAACGAAAAATACCAAGTGACGTATCGAGTTTGAAATGAGATAAACATAGATACCAATTTATACGAAAAGCATAAGTCAAATCTCAAAAACTCCCCCAAAATTCAAACTCCCCCATAAAATGATAATTCTCTCTCCCCCTTTTTATTATGTCCCCAAATCGACAAATGAGAAGAATAAATCAAACAAGAAAAGTCAGGGTGTCACGGTATACAAAACAAGGCATCAATCAGATGGCAAACGCGCTCTTGCAAAGAGATACACAAAAAAATCTTCACAAACTATTTTTGAATTTTTCAAACTTTTCGTATAAAAATAAGATACCAAGTTGAAAAATATGATACAAAAATCATACCATGGAATTAAACTCAAACAACCAAGTCATGGAAACAGAATGAATAGGTGTGAACACATTCGATAGGTAAATCAACTCAATCAATCATATGTGCATGATGCATATGTGTACTCCTAACAAATGAACATCAAAAGTATCCTTAGGTGGAAAAATTATTGAATTTAGATGACATCGTCTTATGCAAATCAACAAATCAAAGTTAAAGTGATTTCCACCCCCAATAACGTCCAAAACTATGTAGCGCATTTTCAAAAATTTCAAGGACGTGCAACCCGTTTAAAATCTCCAACCAAAATCCCTCATATATTATATTTTAGAGGTAATCTAAATTCTCAAACATTGGAGAATTAGTGTAAAAACCTAATTAGCCCACTATTTGGCATGAATTTATTTTTATTGCCTATAAATTTTTCAGGCTCTTTTAAACCTCTTTGACCCCGGATAATAAAATTCCTCCATTTTTTAGGTTCAATTTAAATGGTAACTTAGAATTCGCAAAGGTCAAATGAACCTTTCGCAGCCCTTCCCCGTTTTCAAATAAATCACACAAAACTCACAAAACGGTTCTTTTATGCACAATCTCCTTATCAAAATTTATCGCGCTTGGTTCGTTTCAAAGGACAGGATTGAAGTGAAAATACCCAACCAACATGTGATAAGACAAGCACAATAATCAAACAAATCTGTGCGTGTGTGCAATAAAGGAAAACATGAGTCAAACATGTAGGAAGTAACACTTAGTTACATCTTAATGACTCCAAACATTATAAAGCACATGGATGAATTGACCTATTGTGTCTAAACACTATCAATTAGTCACATGAAAAATGGAATGATGTTGTGACTCGGTCATCCTAAGTGTTCATCCATAAACGGTGCAAACTAAATACAAAAATCTTTTTGGATTTTTTCAAAAATTTTATCAAATAAAAATCTTTTTGTATTTTTCAAAAATTTTCAAAAACAAATTTAAAACATACAAACATGATACATACTAGCAATAGGTAAATAATATCATCATGAAAAACATCCTATGCTAGTAAACAAGTCAAACCTCAATCGTTAGGTGCGGAGGGATTTTTCAAAGGTGGTGACAACTTATGAAAAACCTCCATTAATTCTTGTGAAGTTTTGACTAAAAACTTAACTTGCTCACCTAAATGTGCAAACTCTCTCATGTAGTCTCCGAGAGCATGTAAAGTATCATGTGTGGGTGCATGTGTACTAGAAACACGTGTAGAAGCAAAACGTGACACATAACCCAACTTAAAACAAAATTCCCTAAGGTAACCTCTCCTCTTGCAATGTGAGAAAACATAGATAGGCCTAGGGACACCTCTCTAAAAAACTCTCGGACGCGCTCTCCTAATAGGAATAAGATGCCTAGGTGGGTTAGGGTGAGACTCACGTGAATCAAACACTAAAGTGGGAACCGGCTCGGGTGTTAATTGGGAAGTAGAAGCACCGTCATGACTTATTCCTAACTTCTCACTTTTACCCTTATGAACCACCTTTTCAACCTTCTTAGGTGCGTTCATCAAATTAACTTTGACCTCCCTGGCACATTCAAGATCACTCTCGAGTTGGGATACACGTGTCGTCAGACTAGACAGCGTGTTGGTCAAATCACACTTCTACTTTCTTAAAACCTCATTCTCTCTATCCAAATCTAAAACCCGACGACCTAAATCCCTATTATACTTCTTTGTTTTCAAGGTCTCAGTGTACAAATCTCTAAACGCCTTTTGGAGATCAATTTCATCTCCACTCTCCTCCTCGCTTTCTCCCTCACTTGAAGAACACAAATCACTATCGTCGCTCTCATGTGCACTCTCGTGAGACAAAGTGGGTGTGCTCACACGACTAGAAAAAGCGACAACCATCCCATGTGCTAAACTTTTATCAGACTCATATCCCTCATCTCCCTCACTATCACTAAGTGTGGCAGGCATGGCTACTTTCTTCCCTTTCTTTCTAAGCCACGTAGGATACTCAAACGACCTATGCCCCTTACCCCCATATTCAAAACAAGTCACGTTCTCAAAATCTTCCTCACACTCCTCATCGGAGACATTATCTTTTTTCCTCTCACCGCTTTCTTCGGCCATTCCTTTCTTTTTATTTTTCTCAAAAAATATCTTTTTATTAGAAGAATTATTTTTGTTCATGTTGAGAAATTTTTTAAAATTTTTCGCAAATAAGGCCATATCATTAAATTCAAAGTCTTCCTCAGAATCGAACTCACAAACTTTTTCTTTCTTTTTCTTACATGAGTCTTTAAAGCAATGCCATTATCCTTAGCCTTAATGGTTTGGGGAAACATGTCAATCTCATAGGTTTGAAGATCTCCTACAAGTTCTTCCAACTTAAGTGATTTCAAATTTTCCAAAGAGTTCAAACAGTGACTTTAGGAATAAAGCGCTTTGGGAGAGATCTCAAAATCTTTTTAATGACACGCGTGTTATCAATCACCTCACCCAAATTAAAAACATGTGTTAACAATATCTGACAAACATGCATAAAAATTATCAAAGCATTCGGACTCAGACATGGTGATAGTCTCAAATTGGTTGGCCAAATTTTGTAATTTTGATTCTTTAACCGCGTTCGTACCCTCATGTGTCAATTTCAAAACATCCCAAGCCTCTTTAGACGTGGTGCACGTCATAATTCGATGGAACTCGTTAGGAGTGACAGCTCCAGAATATCACTCAGACTGCGGGAATTAAAATTAGACATTTTATAATCATCTTCAGTCCAGGCTGACACGGGTTTTAAAGAGGTGACGTTATTAACGGTGACCGTGGGAGGAGTCCACCCATTTTCACAAAGCAACCAAACACGCTCTTCAATAGCTTTTAAACTAGATTTCATGAGAGCTTTCCAATAGGCATAATTATTCCCATAAAAAATAGGCACCTTATTAAATGAACGTTCCATTGGAAAAATTGCGATTTTTCACAAACTTGATTTTTAAAAAAATCAATATCACACGGTTTTGCGAAAAATAGGAATACGTGATAAATTAGCGCACCCGGCTCTGATACCAATTTGAAAAAATAAGACGTGTGATAATTGATTAAATTAAACTCGCAAGTTTTCAAGTAACCCTTATTTAATTAAAGTCTATTTAAACCAAAGTAAATTCAGACCTTAAACATGCATCTAAATCAACCCATCAAATATAAAGGATGCGACACAGCAAATATGCTGAGACACAGATTTCAGGAAAAAAAACCTTTCGGGTAAAACCTTTATTTCACTATGAATTAATAAATCGCAACTTACAATTACATAGAGAAATCTGCAATGGATCAACGCGCAGCCAACCCACAAAGACACGTAGTCTTGAACTCAGCAAGAGAATACACGCAGCACCCTCCAAAGACTCGCATCCCAATCTTCACGCAGCAAGATACTCAATGACACGCAGCTATACGGTATAGAGATGCACTCCACGAAAGATAAACTAAAGCAAAGTGTTCTATGGGTTCCAAAAGATTCACAAACTTATATGGGAATTTTGGTGTGAATCAAACATGAGTTTTGGAACTCAAAAATATGAAGACTTGAGGAGATAGAACTCTCAAAAATGTCTTTGCAAGTCTTATGAAATAACTCCCCCGAAGTTGGCTTTTAAAAGGAAACCAAAAAGAGTTTCACGATTTTAAAACACTTGCCAGCGCTAGGTACCTCGAACCGGTTCAGGTAAACCGCAAACCGGTTCGTCCCCCGAATCGGTTTGGCCTTCGGTTCGCAAAAATTCGCGGAAACATGGGGATTAAACACTTAGCATTTTTCCAAGATTTTTTCTCGAAATTTTCTCCATTTTCAAAAGGCCATATCTTCTTCACCATAGCTCGGATTGAGGTGCCGTTTCTTTCAGTATTTTCATTACGGAGATCTCTTCAACTTTCCAGTTGATCGGACCTCTGGACGATGTTTATAAAATTACTAAAATGCCCTTGAACTTCAATATCTTACCTGCTTTCACTGTTTTGACTTCTCATGCGTACCACTTGCATAAAGTCCCTAAAATCGTGGAACGTGAAGTCGTTAAGGAAAATGTACGACACATGATGGAGATTATGAATGCTTGATTCCCAGAATTCGGATAGAGGCTGTCATGTGAGATCGTGAGGTGATGTGCCAAATGTAGCGGCGTACGACATACACAAATGTAACATGTTGGACGTGAGAAAAACGTTCTTACATCTTTACTTCCTTTTAATTCCATAAGTGTTAATATTTCATATCATTAGTAAGTTACGCTCACTAACCATCCCATATTTTTCCATTAACATTTAATTATACTTTTTATCAACATTCATATTTATGTGCTTCTTTATTCAAAAAAATACATTGATACTTAAGACTACTTTTATAAGAAAATTATCATTTCTTTTATTTAACATGTAATCTTCTAACTTTTTGCACATTATGTCTTTTAGTCCCAATTACCTATACTTTGAAGACTAAAATTCCAATCTTTATCAATTCTTGTTCAAACCCAACACAATCTTCTTTAAACTTGTTTATACATTATATGTCAAAATACTACAAGTTTATATGCAAGAGAAGATGGATTTTAAACCCAAAAATCCTACTACATGGTTTAAACATATTTTTCATTAAAATAAAGGTTTATTTCCAAATATTTTATTCCATAAAATATTTTTCACCAAAATTACTAGAAAATACACCATTTTCATAAAACATCAACTTTTATTATTTAGCAAATAACATCTTCCAACATTTTTATTCCATAAATATATTTATTATTTTTTTTCACTAAAATATGCCAAATGACATTTCTTACATTTTTATTCCATAAAAATGTTAAATTTCAAATTTAATACAAAAAAATAATAATATATCCGAGCATTTTTACTTTATAAAAATGTTTATTTTCAGATTACTAGAAAAGGCACTAAAATATTATTTTCTAACATTTAATTTAGATTTAGGACAAAATACATAACAATATTATTTCTAGCATTTTTATTCCATAAAAATGTCAAATTTCAGATTGCTAAGAACAAACCATTTTTCTTATGCTCCTACTCTTATTCATACTTAACAATAATACTACACATTCATCAGATGGGGTTTCAAATGCAATAAGAGTAGGTTACCCACCTCAAATGGCTCCAAAATGGTGGTGGTGATGAAGATAGGTGATTCACCCATCTTCAAAGGTGGCCCTAAAGGGAGTCAAAATGCTCCATCACACTCCAAAAATGCTTCCACACACATATCCTCTTGCTCCAATAATACCCTCATGAAAACCCCCAACAACACTTCTCTATATACTTATTTCGTAGCTTGTATTTTAACAGTGGGAAAAGTAGGCATTTGGTGGAGTGAGTGTATTTGTTTAGAGCCCAGAAAAATCAGTTCAGGCAATAAGGAAAATGGAGAAAGGGATTTGGGTTTGTGGAAATGAAAAGGAGGGAAATGGAAATTTTCCACTCTCGTCTCTCTCTCTTATAATTTAAAGAAGGATAAGTTTACCAAATATATAACCTTATCATCTCAAGGCTTTCCCAAAATCAGGTAGGAATTTACCCTCCCTTCGACAGCTCACCTGGTATAAATGATCCAAAGGCCATAATGTAGACAACACTTACATAGACGTAGAGTTGTTCTTCCAGCAACGTCGTTCGAAGGACAGTGGTCGTCGTTCGAAGGACATTTGTTGTCATTCGAACGACCATAAAAGTCGTTTGAACGACCCCTTTGAAAAGGCAGTGTTTTCCTTTACCCCATCTTTATAAATCGCTCATTTGCCCCTAACAACTTTCATAATATAAAAAAGAGTTTACAGTTATTAATTATCTATATCCCTTTTAGAATTCCACATCCAAAATTTCTCTTTATTTAATTTAACTATAATTTACCTCCTCATATAAAATCCACATATAATTTAATAAATTTACCGGGGCGGGGTATTACATCTTGTCCTTCCCTTCTTCAATGGTCGCATAAAATTCTCTCACCAAATTTGGATAACATTTCCTAGTTTGAGAACAAAGACCAAATTACCCAGGCATCTTCAAAAACTAAGTAATACAAGTCTCAAAAGGAGATTTAAAATCAATAGTATGTTCCTAATGTATGGGGCACTGAGGAAATAGTTTAAGAAATCTAAAGAGGGAATTGATAGATGTTGAGGGAAGTCAACATGGTTTAGAATCCATGTGAGTATCCTGCAAATCTCAAATCAAGACAAATACATCATTCCTAAGATAAAATAAATATCATTTATAGGTATACTAAAAATATATGAAAGAGATTCATGTAAGAAAATTTACCAAAGAATCATGAACTTTCACCTATACATGACATTAGAGTAACACAATCCTAAATATAGTAATGTAAGAAATTACAAGGTCAAACATAAGAACAATTACTCTAAGCGAATGAATATCATATCAAGAAAAATAAATTCATCAATCATAATTCATCCACAAACCAAAAACTACAACACCAAACCCTAAAATCTAAAGAAATAGAAATCAATAAAATCTAGGCAGAATACTTATTGAGATGATGAATAGCCACTTAAATATAGGATAAAGAGCACTTAATCTTCCAAGATATGGATCTGGTAGGAAGAGAGATGAAAAAAGGATTAAAAGATAACTTAGTTTGGGAAAAAATGGGTAAAGAGATGAAGTGGGTTCGAAAAAGCAACTTAACACATTCCAAATGTTTTCGTTGACGAGAAGTGGTATGTTCACTGACGCAAGCCTTTCTCTATTGCAAAACTAATTGATTACAGTTCGTGAACTTAGCCAGTGATTCTAACAATTGTAAATAAGTGTATATTTAAATCTTCTTAGTTTAAGGAAGTACACTATATCCCTTTTATAAAATAAACTTTGATATGACTATTCATACTTTCAAAAATAATACTCAAGGTTTATGGTTATATGAAACAAACTACGTAAAGAATAATTTAGCATTAAAAGCCGTGAAAGCCAAATTATACTCATTTATATTGAAGAGTGATTTCAAATACATTATTCTTGATAGAAGTGAATACGATGAGAATTAATCGATCAAATTAAGAATGAATATCAATGTTTGAACTAATTTTTCTTAAATTTTGGATTTATGAAACTTATAAAAAGTATCATTTCTTTTCAACATTTTCAACTAACACTTTTTTCTTCCTCATTAAGCAATTTGTGATTAAAATCATTAAAATCTCGTATCTTTAGTGATACACAATTTTAGATAGGTATAAATATTTCAGATATGGATTTTTAATTCTTTTACAAGTGGTGACTTTCACCCTTTACAAAAAGTCCATGAACTATTTCCAGCTTTTACAAAGGAAGAAACCAACATCCTCGAGTTGTAATTCTGAGCAGTTCTTCTCTCATTATTTTTGAATAATTTAGCAATTTAATTTTTCAGATACAACCAATATCGAATTCTCTCATCCGCGAGGATTATAAATGAAACATTTTTATCAAAAATCATAAAAAATTCTAATTTTCATTATAAGTAAAAAAAATTCTTTGTTATATTTTCATGAAAATTGCTCAAGTTATAATGCGGTGTAAAGTTCAAGAGCTATGATAAAATACTTTAAAATTTATAAGCTTAATTTACTAAGGCTTACAGAATTTTAAACATGGAGTATATAAGTCATAAATGAAACCAATTGCACAATATATAAGCATATAGGTATAAAGTGAAGCATATGGAATATATAAATACCTACAAATATGAAAAACTAAAATTTTACAACAAAATGTTCCCACCATGAATATTCAATGATCAATAGCAAATAATATATCAAAATATGAAACCGAACCTAGTACTACCGAGGAAAAGATCAAATTTAAAGCACATCCTAAGAAAATCTAAAGTCCCTAACTCTAATCACTTAGAGGAGGAAAACGGCCTCCAATGCTTAGTGTGGTCGTTGGATTCGGCTTGATCAATGTCGAGATTCCTAGACCAACTGCGAAGATTTTGTGGAGTAGAGGAATCAAACACGACTTTAACTGAAACAACTGTGGTTGATTTTCCCTTAGAGGCCCTACTAAGGGCGTCTGCCATCTTCTTACCCTTACAATCAAAACTCCTATTCTCCTTAAAGTTCACTAAAGGAGCGGATGGTTAAAGCAAAACACAAAACTATCTAAGATGACTTATCTTATGAAAATAGGTACACTTATAGGGTTTAGGTTCTTACCAAGTGATCGAATATTGGAGTGTATGTTTCTTCCACTTGAAACAAAACACTTTCAATTGTCCTTATTTGTCACAATTTAAACAAATGAATTTCACCTTCCTTTTAAGCTTCACGTATGACTCAATTGAGGAAGAACTCTCTAAGGAATATGGTAAAATGGGTTGTGATACGTGGCTTATGAGGCTAGAATAATCATAAGATGAAGGAACATCACTACCAAAGTCTATATCTCTACTGTCTTTAGAAGAATTACCCCTTAAAAGCATCTTACCCAATTTTTTAGACCTATTTTCCAAATCAAACTTCAAAGTGGATGTGGACAAAAGATTGATCTAAAACACGAATATTTTGTTCAACGAGGTGATCTTGGAGCTTTCACTCTCTTGCAATAATATCCTTAAGTACTCAATCTCAACACGGAGAAAAGTGTTATTACTTCCCTCTGTGACAAGTGGTTCACCAAATAACACTTTTTGTGAGTCGAAGTCTCCCAAAGTTCTCTCACTCACCAAAACCCTTTCATTTTCTATATTGGCTAGCATGGTGGAGAGTTCCATGTTATTTTTCTCAAATTATATGGACTACTCGAAAATTTGAGCATATCCAGTAATGATATCATTCTTCAAACCTTCATTATCGTCCAAAGAGCTCTTGGTGGTAATATTAACACTTGCAGGTGGAGCATCAAATTCCTCAAAATCATCCGGCTCGTCAAATTTCCTCGGGCTATAAATGTTGCAGAGTTATTGCTAGGAATCTCTTTATTCGAGTTTGAGCCATCATCACTAAAAGTTGCATGATAAGCATGGTTGCCACTACCTTGACTCGATTACCTAGGACATTGTTTGGAATAATATCTTTTACCGCGTGTGAAACATAAGAAGACACTTGGAGAATCTTACTTCATCTACAAAATTCCTTAAACGGATACAAACTTGGGCGGGTACGATTTTGAGTTGTCTTTGGTTGGAAATCTCTTTTGCCATGAATAGGCTAATTTTATGGTGAAGGACATATCATCCCCACTAATATTAAGTAAATTAAAAGACGGGGGAACCTTGTGAGATTTTGCTTTAAAGGCTATGCTATTTTCTTTAATAGGTTATCTGAAGCTCTAATTCAAATTTGTCTCGTAGGTTTTAAATGAGACTATTAACTCATTTACTTTCATAGGATTTTTAGGTAAAATTCGAACTTCTATGATAGCATCAACCTTGCCATGGAACTTAAAGGTAAGAGACCTAAGGATATTATTGATGACGATATACACTTTGATCACCTTACCCAAAGCAAATGTCGAATTAACCATGCCAATTAATTGAGCATAGAACTCGTCAAAAGTCTTGTTCTTCTTCATGGTAAAGAGTTCGAAACGAGTGGTGCTCGTTGAAACTTCTAATGATTCGTGGTGGAGGGGTCTTCATGGGTTGTCTCCATTAGAGCACTGCAAATCTTTAACTGTAAATATAGCATTTTACCAGAAGCGCTAGAAATGTTGTGTGGGATGAAAAAATAAAATAGAGGTGACATATATTGGTAAGTGTTATGTACAATAATAGCTGGATAAACCTTTGTACATCCAATCCTCTCCAAACCATAAAATACCATAAGACTCGTACTTTGTGAGTGAGTGTTAATGCGATTGTTGATTATAGGATAGTGATCCATCATACGACACATTATTGTCTGTTATTGGTGATTATCGATCGGTTTGGTCAATATTTGACTAATACCATAACAATTTTTTTCAGAACGCTCGATTTGAGTAGTTTCGATTTTCATTTTTTTTTTAAACACTTTTCAATACCTGACCGTGCGGTACATTGGGCTTTTCGGCATGTTCGGTAACTTTTGCCTTTAGTACTTTTGATTTTTTTGATTCAGTTTCAATTTTCTTATTTTTTGTATTTTGTATCATTCGTTTTTTGACATTTTCAATTTTCACACCACATAAAATATCAAATAGCCTAAGGATATCACGGATTCCTCACATAAGAACTAAAAAAGGCTCATATTAGAGACAACCCAAATGAATAATCATGTATTCTTAATTTGAAAAATTATTGCATTTACTTTGTTAAAAACAAATATTTACTTATCCAAAAGAAAAACGATTGAAAGCTTATTTTATATTAATTGTTGAGATAAATGAGTCCACTTTATGACATAAATCAACAAACATATCATTATTTTGGGCCGGCCTTTAATTTGCAGAGGGCACCCTCAAATTAATGATATATGATTGATCACATCTAATTTTATATATTATTTTTGGAATCAACATTCTTAACTCTTAACTGACCAAAGAAAGAGCACCATGGTTTTCTTTATTTAATAATTGTAAAAAAATGAGCCTACTTGGAAGGAAAACTTCATTTAGCTTGCAATTTTGAACCAAATGTGTGGATATAAGCCCACTATGTAACTTGCCTCGTCAAAATCAAACCTATTACTTCACCCTTCACTATTTAAAAGTTGTTACTTAAAAATCATAATTTAAAAAAAATACTAAATTTAATATAATATCATCAAAAAATAGATCTTTTTTTACTTTTATACATTACTAATCTTCGATTTTAAACTTAAACACAATTTTGTTTAAAAATTAGATCTTGCCCACTTTCCGTCAATGGGGTGTTAATATTAACTGACACGTGTCGTTTTATAAATCAAATGAATTTATGATGTCAAAATCCTCTTTAAATCTTAAAAACAATAAGAAAACAAAAATAGAAAAACTAAAAAAAAAATGAAGGGAAAAAAAAGTTGACCATCACCACCCTCTATCTCACGCCGTAACCCAACAACTTTACCATCAACTTCTTTACCCTTGTTTCTCTTATCTTTTACCCTCCTTACCTTATCTCACTTCAAAAAACCTTCACCCATTTTGAAAACCAAAAATACTCCCTCACCGTACTCCTTTTACCCTACGCACAACCTTCACCCATTTCAAAAACCGCCATCTCATACCACCACAACAAAATATGCGATTTCACATCTCGGGTCAGATTTGAGTTTTAATTAGGAATATGTTGATATTCCCACAGCTGTTATTAACATTGATCAGGATCCAATTCCTGACATTGTTCAAGAAGCAGATCCTAATCAAAACAATATCCAAAAATCTCCCATTCTAGAAGAACAAACTCTACCACCTCCAGAACCTATGCCATTAAGGAGATCCACTAGAGAAAGAAGAAGTGTTGTGCCAGATGATTACATTGTATTTCTCCAAGAACATGAGTTTGACATTGGCGCGGTGGAAGATGATCCGATCACCTTCCATCAAGCCATGGAAAGTTCTAAATCTCAAGAGTGGATTGATGCCATGAATGAGGAGATAAAGTCCATGAAGGACAATGACGTTTGGGATCTTGTCCCATTACCTGAAGGTCAAAAAAAAACATTGGTTGCAAATGGATATTTAAAACCAAGAGGGATTCGAAAGGTGATGTGGAGAGATACAAAGCCCGTCTTATCGCTAAAAGATTTACACATAAAAAAGGCATCGATTACAAAGAGACTTTCTCTCCGGTTTCATCGAAAGACTCTTTTAGGATAATAATGGCACTTGTGGCGCACTTTGACCTTGAGCTTCATCAGATGGATGTTAAGACTGCGTTTCTCAATGGTGACATTGATGAAACAATATATATGGTGCAACCAGAAAACTTTGTGTCGGGAGATGCAAAGAAAACAGTTTGCAAATTAAAGAAATCCATTTATGGGCTTAAGCAAGCTTCTCGTCAATGGTATTACAAGTTTCATCAAGTTGTCATCTCGTTTGGTTTTTAGATGAATCTGGTTGATGATTGTATATACCACAAGTTCAGTGGGAGTAAGCATATTTACTTGGTTTTATATGTTGATGACATTTTGCTTGCCACCAACGATATAGGTATGTTGCACGAAACCAAGAGATTTCTTTCAAAGAAATTTGAGATGAAAGATCTTGGTAACGCTTCTTTTGTGTTGGGTATACAAATACACCGAGATCGCTCTCGGAGTACACTTAGTTTATCACAAAAGAGCTATATCGAGAAAGTTCTTAAAATATTTGACATGCATGATTGTAAACCAGGTGACACCCCTGTAGCTAAAGGAGATAAATTTAGTCTCAGTCAATGTCCCAAGAATGATTTTGAGATTCGGGAGATGCAAAAGATTCCTTATGCGTCAGCAGTAGGAAGTCTTATGTATGCTCAAGTATGTACGCGTTCGGATATTGCGTACATTGTTGGCATGTTGGGAAGATACTTAAGTAATCCCGAAAAGGATCATTGGATAGTACCCAAGCGAGTCATGAGGTACTTACAGAGAACAAAATACTACATGCTCACCTATCGGAAGTCAAAACAGTTAGAGATCATCGGATATTCTGACTCCGATTTTGCTGGATGCCAAGATAGCATGAAATCTACTTCAGGTTATATCTACTTACTTGCTGGAGGTGTTGTATCGTGGAAGAGTGTTAAGCAGTCTATTATAGCTTCTTCCACCATGGCAGCTGAGTTTGTATCTTGTTATGAGGCGTCCAATCAAGGAATATGGTTGCGAAATTTTGTCATGGGGCTGCGTATTGTGGATGGCATTGAAAGACCACTTAAGTTATTTTGTGACAATAAATCAGCAGTACTGTATTCCAACAACAACAGGAGTTCTACGAAGTCAAAGTTTATTGACATTAAGTTCCTAGTTGTAAAAGAAAGAGTTCAGAGTGGACTTATATCTATAGAGCACATTGGAACAAACTCCATGATTGCGAATCCGCTGACTAAGGGATTACCACCCAAGGTCTTTCATGAGCACACTGCTCATATGGGTGTAATTTCTTTTCAGGATATGTCAGTTTAGTGGAAGTTTGTATTTTATATGCTTTCATAGACATATTTGATTTAATGGATATTGTATGGTTATTTACTGCAGTAAAGTATTAAGTTTATATTCACTCTGACTTTATATGGTTTGATCTCACTAAGGTTTAAGGAGGACCAGTTGGAAATAGGCATGTTAAGATCACATTGCATGAAATTTCCATGCTACACATCCACACTTGATCTTTGTCATTAGTTGCATTGATATATGTGATCATTGATGGGTCTACTTACGAAATGTGTAATGATGATCGCTTTGATTCTATATTGGTGCAATTAATGGACAAGATTGTTAAGATACATAAAGTTTTGATAGCTAAAACTCATGAGCTCATAAAGTATAATTCAAATTTATAAAGTTACATATATATGTAGCCCAAGTGGGAGATTGTTAGAGTAAAATTTAATATATGGGCTTATATATAAAATAAATATGAATTATAGGCTATCAAATAAAAGTAGGTCAATTAAAGTGATTAATTTAAGTTTTGGGGCCTTACTAATGTATTATTAAAGTGTGGATTTTATTGTGTAGAGACAAGCGTAATTTCTATTTTTATGATGGGTTAAAATAGAAATATACGAAATATGAAAAGACACGATTGTGTTATAAATAGGGGTCATGGTCCCCAGATCACACAACACCAATTTTCTGATTCCCATTGTCAGAGAGAAATTTAGAGAGGAAATAAAAGTGTGATCAGACTCAAATATTTTAACTTTCTGTCATGGATTCAGGTACACTTCCGCAAAATCAATATTTATATTTCTTGATAATTCAATATGAATGTTCCTGTTTGTGTGATAGTTTTCACAAAATAGAAATTAATCCATCATTTACGTGGTTTGGCAATGGCCATTCCACAGGGTGTTTCTCTCTTTCCTATTACTATTTTTTTATTTGATAACAAGAAGTTACATGTCCCATTTTCATACGGTAAGGGTTACATTTATAAAGATGGAGGAGATGGAGTCGTATTGGACTCATTCATCTGCTGATTGGTCGTTGCTCGATTTGTGCCTATCTCCTCCAAGATCCACGCATATGGAGTCTATCTTTGCGGGTTATCTCTGATAACGATCTACCCGTAAGTTACAGGGTTGGCCTTTATCTGGATCCGTACCATTTGGGTCGCTTGGTTTATACCCTACAGTTTCATTTTTAGATTTACAGGTTTTAGATTTGGATTTGAATTTGTATTTTGATTTGGTTTGGTTTTTGCAGATTTCGGATTTGGATTTTGGATTTGGATTTGTTGGTTTAGGATTTGGTGGGTGGGGGTGGTGAGTTTTGTGTTTTGTGTGATGCGATGGTGGGGATGGAGGTCGTAGGTTTGGATAGATTGCCGGAGTGGGTGGGCCAGCGCTGGGGAAAGTAAAAATTGAGGTTTTTTTTTTTGTTTCTGTCCGTTTTTCATTTTTGGGGTATTTTGAATTATAACTAAAATATAATATAAATATACTGAAATTTTATTTTTAGAGAATTTTATGAGATTTTTTTTTTTTATTTACTTTTAATTCAAATGCCACATCTCTGTCAAATTTAATGGTTGTTGTACCGGTTTTAGGCAAATTCTAATTTTTAAACAAAATTGTATTTAAGTCTAAAATTAAAAATTAGTAATGTATTAAAGTCAAAAACATCCAAAAAAATATTATTAACTATTTTTAAATTTATTACAAATGTACACAAAGGCCAAAACAATATATAAAATTAAATTTTCTTTATATTCCGTATTATTAATGTGTCTCCACAGCCACATGTTATCCATATTTTGACACGTTTCAAAACAGCTATTTTGCTCGGTAAGTACATGCGCCATCTACTATTAACTGAAGCAATTTATGTCAACTCTTAAGACCTGCAAGGTCAAGACCTCTCTCCAAATTTATATACAAGTAAAATGCTCACAACCAATATCTTCACATCATATAATCTCCAATCTACAGTTAGAATGATGTGCCATCTTTCTTTAATCAAAAACAAGTTGACTACATTGGTATAAAAGGAAACTACTACAAAGCTATGGTGAACCAACAATCCACAAAAATTCAGAAAGCAAAAACCAAAAATTATACAAATCCAGCATAATAAAAATCAACACCTACTGAAGAACCATTTTCTCCAAATAACCAGCACCCACATCACCCAAAATCAAAGCACTTGCCAAAATATTAATGAACTCCCATAGAGGTGTCTTCAAAAGGTTTCAGCAGAAAGACCACAACGATGCTGCAAATTTTATTCTCTCCCAAAAACACTCCTTACTTTCTTCTCTACCTGTAAAAATTTTGTTGTTTTGCTCATTCAAACGTACTAAAACATCTGATAACCAACCAGCTTTTTAATTTATCCCCCAAATCTTAAAAATTCCTCCGAAATGATAACTTCCAAGAGGCCAGCGAATTAGAATCCAACATGGCCAATGTGCCAACTAAAATGTTTAAAATATCAAAATACTTATTGGAATCTAATAAACTGCACAACCCTTTTGTCCAGTAATAAATAAAATAAATATTTATTGACTAGCCACGTAAACTGCACAGAACATAGACAAAATTTGAGATGTACAAAGTCTAAGAAAAGATAAAAAGAAGAGAACCATGAAACTAACCGTTTATTGGAATTTAATTATACCATCCAAAGAATGGAACTCATCCGTGTAAAATTAGTTTCCAATACTAGTAAAAAAAGATATAAAAAATTAAAAAAACGAATTATATCCCACTTTCGAGGCTAAGGTTTCTCTTGCCACAGAAACTTCAAAACCTAATAATTCATAAAAAGAATCATAATCTCCTGCGCTTCTCCGCACGAACAGACTCCGACACTATGCCATTTTCCAGCTCCCTCTCTATCCAACAATCGCCATCCATCTCGTCATCCATGGTTTTCAGTAACTTTTCTTTTGTAATTCTCTCCTGTCTCCTCCTCTTTAATGCCTCTTTGATCCGATCTACATTTAATTTACTGTTCCCAACAACAGATATTATATTCGACCTTGTGTTCTGCTCGGATTCCCCTTTTAGTGGCTCACTATTGCAATCAGATTGAACAATCCATTTTACTGGCTCACTATCACAATCAAGCTTACCGATTGCGATTACTGGTTCAATATCGCAATCAGATTTAACAATCCCCTTTACTGGCTCACTGTCGCAATCAGATTTAACTATCCCCTTCAGTGCCTCACTATTGCAATCACATTTAACAATCCCCTTTACTGGCGCACTGTCACAATCAGATTTAACAACCCCCTTCACTGGCTCACGGTCGCAATCAGATTTAACTATCACCTTCAATGGCTCACTATCGCAATCAGATTTAACAATCCCCTTTACTGGCTCACTGTCGCAATCAGATTTAATGATCACTTTTACTGGCTCACTATCGCAGTCAGATTTAACGTTGCCCTTAACTGTCTTACTATCGCAGTCAGATTTAACACTCCCCTTTACTGTCTCACTATTACAATCAGATTTAACGATCTCCTTAACTGGAATACTATCAGAATCAGATTTAACGATCCCTCCACCCTCTGCTGAAGATGAAATGCTAGAAGCCAGAGCAAGGACTGACTGGGGGCTGTCGGAGAGTTCTTTTTTCCCAGTCACAGGTTTTGTTTCGGTCACCCTTCCACGCGTGAGTGGTAAAACTTGTTTTCGATTTTGCTCCAATAACCCCGTCATATGTTGGATGACCTCTGAAACAAACATGTTCAAGATAAGGAAAATTACTCTAATGGCAAGTATGATGAGAAAGATTCAAACTGAAACTGTTAGCAGTGAACACAGGAAATAAAGATATAAGATTTTAAATACAAAATGAAAAAAGAAAAAAAACACTGATGTCACAAATTTTAGGAGTGCCTAAACTAGATATTTGTTTGCTGAGTGAAAAATTCGCTGTATTGAAGATTCACCTCTAAACTAGCACCAGGACACATCATCAATGGAACGAAGTTAAAGTCTACACCAAGGACATTAATCAGATTTACCACTCCATCAAAGCAACCTTTGAAACGCAATAATTTAGGAGGTATCACCTACACCAAAGACCAAGGGGTTGACCTAGTGGTTCCCATCTTATAGTTGATGAGAGTTCAAGTCACCCACCCCCCCAACCCCAATGAAGAAAATATAATATATGTATATATGTAAAACACATTATCATCATATAAGAGGGCACAACACATAATACACCACCTATGACACTATATAGCTTGAGGGCACAACACATAATACCCCACCTATGACACTATATAGCTTGAGATTCTTACTCAGCTGCCAAAATATTAATATATCTTAGCATCCTAGTAAAATATAATCAACTTTAGATGCCACATGCAACACAAGTTTACAACTTTCTAGCTGTTTGAGAAGCAATGCAGTTGTAGTGGCCATAGGTTCATAAAATTAATGATATGCAGCATGCAGATCACACCATTGGGCAGATCTGTACAGTGCCGTGGGGGGGCGGGCCCCACCTGAGATTTTTGAGGAAAAATACCAAGAAAAAAATGTTAAGGGGTGCTAGGTGTTAAAACAGAAAGTTAATGGTGTAACTTTTGAGGTTTCCAAAACCACAGGGTACGAAAATGTAGTATGTATTTTTGAACTTTGAAACCTATCCATCTCACTCCTTTTTTCATTTATGGGCAGCTTCTATTTTGTTCTCCCACTTCTCATTCCCTCTCAAAAATTTCAACCACACTGCCTGAGCCTGAGCCTGAGCCTGAGCCTGTATCTCTTCCTCTACTCTTCAAGAGACCATTATTGTGCATATTACCACTTCTAAACCTTCTTCAAGCAAATCAAAGAATGATACATAATGGTCTGTAGGTAAGTTTATTACTTCCTCCAATTATTTTATTTGTTTTACCATCTGTTTTTTATTAACATTTATTACCTGTTTAGTTATAGAATTGGTTGTTTTCTTTACAGAATTACAAATCAATTTATTAATTTATTTTTTACTCTTCAAATGCTACTTTTTCTAAATGTTTATTCGGAAATGTTTAGAAATATTCATATCAGTCATTTGATTTCGCTTAAGTTTATATTACTGTGTGATGGGTTAATTTTAATGACTTTTTGGAGTACACATTTTTTCAGTTGCTGACCTATAATAAATGTCTGAAAATGGCTCGTTTCAATGATTATTTGAAAAAAAAAAACTCAAAAACACAATTGGGAAAAAAATCGCCTCTGGGCTCGCGCCCCAAACCCGACCATTGATCCTAAATTCTCCCCCCCACACCCACCCCACAAACTGAAATACCTAGATCCGCCATTGGTTCAAAGTATCATCTATTTCAACTTGGTTCCAGCTGAGTTGACTTATTAGCGACAGTGGCCAAACTGAGCTCGAGACAAGAGCCGACAAGTTATCAATACAACTCGGCAAGATATCGGCCATAACAGACAATAAAACAGTGAGAAATCAGCCATAATGGACCATAGATCTCCAAGATATCAGTCATTATAAATAACTAGCGACAAAGGTCAACTGCAGCTCTCTCTTTCAATTGGGCAGCATAGGTGCAGTGAGATCATGGTTCAAAGTATCGGCCGAGTTGACTCGGTATCGGCCGAGTCAACTCGGAATCGGAGGGCACCGATCAGATACCGAGAGACGTTTCAAAAAAAACACTGAATCGGCCGAGATATCGCCCGAGACAACCGATTCCGAGACGCCTCGCCGCGATATCGGCCGAGACAACCGATTCAAACGATATTGTCATATTTTGTTTTATTTTTTGATAGAACTTTTATCTTTTACCATATTTCTTTGTTGTTGAAAATATATTGTAACATTTACAGAATGGTATTACTTTTTCAAAAGTATTAACATTAATTTTTTAAAACATAAAACTCTTTTTTTTTAAATGACTCTACTAAAAAAATATATAAATCTTTTAAAAAGTAGTACTCTTTTTTTTTTTTTAAATGACTAATAAAACTCTTTTTTCAAAGAAATGTTATTTTTTTACAAAAAATATATAATGTACATTTATGTTTGTAAAAAATGTACATTTCTGTACAAATATTATTTTGTACGTTTTTTGTAAAAATGTAAAAAAATGTACATATTTGTAAAAAAATATATATTTGTACATATTTGTAAAAAAAATGTACATTTTTGTAAAAATGTTCTTTTGTACGTTTTTATAAAAATGTAAAAAACAATATACATATTTGTTAAAAAAATGTACATTTTTGTATAAATGTACATTTTTGTAAAAATGTTCTTTTGTACGTTTTTGTAAAAATGTAAAAAAATGTACATTGTTGTTAAAAAATGTACATTTTTGTAACAATGTTCTTTTGTACGTTTTTGTAAAAATGTAAAAAAATATACATTGTTGTTAAAACAAAATGTATATTTTTGTTTTTCAATATTATTATTGGTTTACTATGCAATATTGAATCTGACAACTCTGCCGCGCTTCTACCATCCAATGCATATTGAATGATGGGTTTGAATGTATCTCATTGGTCCACATTGTTAATCTAATTTTTTTAAAATTTTCTATATTTTTTTCGGAATTTTTTGCGCTCTCTAAATAGCGTATCGCCCGATACCGCAACCGATACCGCGCCGAGTTGAAAATCGGGTGTCCGATACCGGGATCGATACCGAGACTTTGAACCATGAGTGAGATTTTCTCTCATGACTCAACGAAGGCCCCCCACTCCACTCTTAACAGAGTGGTTAAAACTCTGGGCCAGGGACAACAGCTCGGAAACCCAAATTCAACTCGGTCGTGGTATCTATCGTGGTATCGGGCGCTACGAAATGATGCGCTATTTAGAGAGCCTAGAAAAATTAGGAAAAACATGCCAAAAAAACGATTAATAGTGTGAACCAATTGGAGAAGTTTAGAAACCATCATTTGATATGCATAGCATTGTTCAATTGATTATACTGACGCGTATCGAACTTGTCAAGTTCAATATTCAATAATACATTAACAGCAAGTTAGCAAAATATTTCATTAACACAGAATTTCATAAAGAAATTACGTAGAAGTTAAATAAAAATTATTATATTGTTTTCATCATTTTCAACTCCCTATCTAGTTTCGATATGAGATATCCATAAGTATTTGTACTAATCGATCTCGAACACAAAGTTGTTAAGGACCATAACTATTATTGTCACTCCAGTCTAGAAATACTATGTCACTAAGTCCAAAATCCGTAACTAATCATCAAGACGTTGGGGATCAGATCTACTCGACTACTAGTCACTACTAAATAATCCCACCAAGTTGTCTAAATATCTACATTGCTCACTAATTCCCAGCAAATACCCATGATAAGAAGGACCACTACGAGTTATATGAAATCGGAAGGAGTTAAGATGGAAGAACTTATAGCATATAGACATTATTGTTTTCTTAGTAAACTTCTTCCACTTGAACATTGAAAAATCAATGCCTTTTGAAGGAAATTCAACTCCCTCTCTCAATGACCATGTTCCCGACACGCAAGGTCACATAAGCTTAGACGTCTAAGAAGACGAATGCATGTGTTATTCTCCTTCCATTCATCGACTTTCTTCAATAACAGCTCTCGTTTGTGCCTTTACTAAGCGGGTAAGGCAATCATCATTATCAGCGTCATCATCATCAATGACAAATGTCGTCGTTGTATTGTGTTTGTTAACGCAAATTGAATACTTGATTCTCCTTCTTCCTCTCAAAGTCCCATTGATTGGCACCATTTGAAAAAGTTTTTTCATCGTAATTCTATCTGGGTACAAGATGACATGGTACCACATTCCCCGTCACTCCTCTCAAGTTTTATTTTAATCTCGTAATACAACTACCAACGACCTTACTAGTTGCTAAGGGAATTGCAAACAATTTTTCCTTGTCACCGCAACGAGCACTTCCATACTCTCAACCAATATCTTGTTTGATAAGCAATCTACAAAATAATGAGTATTTTTAAGGAATTATTAACGCAAATGTTCTTTCAGCTAAATTTTCAAGATAATCATAATAGTGATTTTGAAGAGCTACTAACAATTTGCAAGTATTAATACAATTTTTTTAAGAAATGGAATAATACTAATTTTTTAAGAAATAGTACAGATTTATTAAAAATGTAACAGATTTTTAAGAAATTATTATAAAACAAAGTACAAATTTATTAAAAATGAACATTTTTAAAAGAAATAGAACTAATTTAATATAATGTACAACAAATTTTTAAGAAAGCCATATTACAAAATTTTAAAAATCCTTTTTCATTCATATAAAATATGTACAAAACAATTAACATCTAATTATTTTGTATGTTAATTAATTATTATGTACAAAACAGTCGACATAATAGAAAAAATACAGTGTTGGTAAAAACCATACCTTTGCTGTGAAGAGAGGACAATTTCGATGAATTCTGATTGTGAGCTCTTGCGACTTCTTTCAACTCGGGCGAGCAAAGTCAGTAAGGGTAGATAGGATTTTGTGAATTGACAACCAGCTGCAACACTTTTTAAAGGGTGAACTGATCAGCCCTAAATCTCACCCATGACCCTTCAGTTTCAGTTTTGGTTTTATCTTCAGAAAATTTGTCTCGGAAGAACTTTTTCCATTTCTCATCTGCAACGGCTGCTATATCGGCAATATATTTCGGTAACACCAAAATCTCAGCAATATGCCCAGATTCAGATAAATCTCGCATATACATAATCACCTCTCAGTATCATCTCACCAGGCTGCGAGACTAAGCCAACTCGACCAATACCAAGTTTTCTCAGCCGAGATTTTGAACCATGTTTAACATGGTTAGAATGATTATATAACATTTGTTATCAATTATTTAGTATCATTAGAAAACTATAGTTTGTCATAGAATGAATTACCTATGTGGCCCTTAAAGTATAGAAATAGGTACTTTTGTTTCTATTAAGCCCCTAGAGTATCTATATAGTGTCAGTTTGACCCTTCCATCTAGGGCTGTGTTTCGGCCGGATCGGATCGGATCGGAAAATGCCTATTCGGAAAAAATTTCGATTTTTTCGGAAATAAAATAACTATTCCGATTTCCGATCCGATTTTTTTGGAAAATTAAAAAAAAAATCCGAATTCGGAAAAATCGGAAAATCGGAAAAAATCGGAAATTCACAAAATATATTAAAAATCCAGAAATTTCGGAAATTCCAAAATTTCAAAAAAATAAATTATGGATTTTCGATTACTTGAAATTCTCATTTTAAAGAAACAATGAAAATGGCTTAACCCAACATGTAAACACATGAGGATTTGGCTCATTTTTCATTTGTGTAGAAGTTAGGAGGATACTCTCCTTTTATAGAGCATATTCTGGAGCCCTCTCCCTCTCCCAACCGATGTGGGATATGGGAAACTTTAAAAAATCGGAAAAAAAATAGGAAAAATCGGAAATCGGAAAATAATTCCAAAAAAATCGGAAATAATTCGGAAAAAAATCGGAAAATCGGATCGGCATAGTTTCGGAAAAATCGGAAAATCGGAAATTCAGAATTATTTCCGATTTCCGATCCAATTTTTTTCGGAAAAATCGGAAATCGGAAAATCGGAAATCGGCAAACTAAAATTTCATTCCAAATTCGGAAAAAATCGGATCGGAAATCGAAAAAATCGGAAAGTTCGGAAAAAAAACACAGCCCTACTTCCATCCATTTTGATAGTTAACTTTAACGGAATTTGAGGATAAAAATGGTATTTTGGGCCAACGGTAATTAAATAAACAAAGGGTATTTTGTGCCAAATGCAATTAAATTACACTTGATTATAGTATCTTACGCTAAAAATGATATTGACAATAATAGTTTTGCTATTTTTGTGTACATGATAGTTAAATACTTTAAAAAATATCTATTTGCCCATAAAAAATGATAGGGATAAAAACACAAATAATTAATTTAGAATTGCATTTTTTTCCTTTTTTCATAGATAAAAACTACGGGAAAATAAATTTTTTTTTGTTTTTAAAGTAAATGAAAACTAGGATGAAGAGAGGAACAAAAAAACAGTTTTTTTTTCTAAACAAAAAAAAAAAGAAAACAAACAGGCTTTTAGTTTTTTTGCTAAATAAAAATTGGACCAAAAATAATTTTTGATTTTTCTTTTAAATGTTAACTTGGATGGAAAAAAAAGAAAAAAAAATTGGGAAATAATAACAGGGATGAAAAAGAAAACAAAAATAAACTGTTTTTATAAAATAAACTATGAGGAAAAAAAACTATAAAAAGTACTTTTTTGTTTCAATAGATAAAAACTAGGACAAAAAAAAAATAGTTTTTTAAATAAATAAAAACAAGGACGAAAAGAGATGAAACTAAAAAAATTACTATAAATAAAATAATTTTCTAAATAAAACGATTTTAAATAAGAAACTATTTTCTTAATAAATAAAAATGGGATAAAAACAATTTTATAAATAAGAAGTTGTTTTACATCAAGTTTAATCAGAAATTGAGACTATAAAAAGTAGATTTTTGTTTTTAAATAGATAAAATCTTGGACAACGAAAAAAGAAGTTTTCTTTAATTAATAAAAATTGGAACGAAAAAGAGAATAAAACTAAAAGTTAAATTCTATAAATAAAACAGTTTTATATTTATTAAAATTATAAATAAGACAATTAAAATGTATAAATTATTACATTCAAAATAGTCATTGATTGTCTCTAATAAGGTTGTTTTAATCGTGGTTGAATTACTATAAAATATTGCAATTGATAAGTGAGCCCCGAGATGGTATAAGCAATTAGACAATTTATGTATTCGAAATGGTGATTTCGTGTTTATCCAATATTCAATATAGTTTTCTTATATTTTTAAAATTCTCATATTTTCTTTTTTAAATTTGGGCTCTTGTACCGTCTCACATATCGCCCGAAAACTATACAGATTCCAAACCGATTTAGATATTGGACAGCCAATTCATACGTCGATCCTACAATTTTGAACCATGATACCGTTGCATGGAGATCCTATCAATTATGCTTCTAAGAATCCAATCAAGGTTTCGACCTAGGAACCACACAAACCAATTGGGAAGAATCAATAGATTCCATTTTGGAAGCGATTCATCCTTCCCGAACGCAGCATGCAACTCTCCGTTGTATTGCGCACTCCAAGTTGGCTTGTTCCCCCTCTGAAAATGTGTTTGTGTCCGACACGTGGCTTACATTGACACTCCCGACACTCTCAGGCGCGAATCTGACGCTCATTTTCAGATCTCCATAATTTAGATACAAAATTAGCGTAACACTTAAATGTATAGCTATTTAAATAACAACATGGATTAAATTGGTGGCATCGTTTTGGGCCTCATACTATAAGGAATGTGCTCCACTGACACCACCGACACTAAATCGGTTCTCTATGAAAGTTATTATCTTTAATAAAAAAAAAAAAATCATTTTCATGTTATATTAATTCGTTCTTTCAAATAAGTATTCAAACATGTGTTCTTTTCCTGTTCACGTTCCCTCAAAATTTATAAAAATATATTTATTTATTGCAGTGCCTGCCGTCCTATCCTAATTTTTTTACATTTGACGTGTTGGCGTGTACGTGTCATGTCTGTCATGACAACCGTGCCCATGTCCGTGCTCCTTGGGTTTTGACTAAACACTTAACTCGTGTAAACCCTTTTTCCATCAAAGAAACAGGTTTGTACAAGTGGTGTTCGTACTTTTTGTTTGTTATCCATGCGTAGAGGTTTCTGATTTGTATGCATAATACTATTTTGTTTGTATTTTTTCCTGAAGAGGAAGCAAATGGAATCGAGAATGCCAAGGGGGTGGCTTTTCATGGCAATCGAATTCATATGGATCGGTGGCATCCGCTAGCAAGTTTCCAGAGACAACTGCAAACCAAGTGGTACTTTTGATTAAAGTTATTGATCTCCAACTCCATAATATTGTGGAGCCCTGAAGCTTTATCAAATTTCAAAACGTAAGGGAGTCGACTATGTCGTTTGAGGCGAAGAGAGGCTGGAAGGAGCGTTAAGTTTTTGGGTGAGGTGGGGTTGGGAGGGGTGGGGGGTGGGGGGGTTGAGCTGCCTCGTCATATGACCACTAATATTTTGGGGCCTCAGGTGGAGAACCCAAAGCTGGCTTTATAGATAAGGACCGCGTCCAGTGCTAGTTCAAAGACAAGGAGCAGGCCGTTTTATTATTGGACCAGACTTATATTATTAATCAGTCTATGGGTAAAGGAAAGGACTGGATCAGGCCTCTTGGATCGCCAATTTTGGATCCTGTAGAGTCGGCCAAGGACCAACTTTCCTTTATTAACCAGATCACTAATGACAATTGCAAGATGAAGAGTTCACTTTGATAACCTGGGAACTGCAAGGTTGATATCAGCCTTCCTTCCGGGATGTATCGACATTGGTATAATCATCTGTGGGATAAAAGGGTGGTTGAGTGTGTAGACTGCCTAAAGGGGGAATACTCACACCTCGAGGCAAGTCGGAAAAAATCACATAGAGACTTACGGCTCTTGCTCCCTAGATGAAAATCATAGGACTTGAGGCCAATAGACATGAGGCGTTGGGAGCGTACACCTCTAGGATTAAGCAAAACCCCGACTTACAAATTTTAAAATATAATTGAAAAAGGGGAATTCTAAAATTCACAAATTAATATAAGTTGCTATAACCTTCGTCCTGTTCAATTCACGTGCTTTTATATATCCTTACAAGGAAATTGTGAGATTTGGGGTGAAACTATAGGGGATACACATGCTAATATAGTTAATGTATCCATATTTGTGTTGGTGGGCATTGACATTGAAGAAGATAGGTTGAACAAGTTGGTACATTTAATAAGCATGCTTGGTCCTTTCAATGAAGCGCCGGGGTTAACAGCTAATTTATCAAGATGTGCGTTAGTCGGCATTAACGTGGATGGTCTAAAAAGCGGCCTAGGCGGCTGTGCATTGGGGGGTGGACCGGCGCCTCGAGCAAAGATCTGGTCTAGGCGTTAAAATATCGCCGATTTTCCTGTTCTAAACCCTTAAACGACATTAAAAAAAAAAGGAAGAAAACAAAACTATACATAAACAAAATGAAACCCTGCCTTGAAACTATCGCAACTCTCAGCTCTCTCTCAAAGTTGAAAGTCAAGTATGTAGCTCTCCCCCACCCTCTCTCCCCCCACTTGTCTCTAGAAGTTGAAGCTCCCCAATACTATATATGAGTATATATAGACACTATTGTGGCCTTATCATACTTGGGTATGCTTGGAGGTAATCCAATTAGAGTATCTTTTGGGGAACCAATTTAGAATAAGTTTCTAAGAAATTAAAAGGGTGGCAAAAGTGTTGTCTCGCTGGAAGGAGGGTTTGACGTTAGTTCATTCAGTCCTTTGGGAGTTTCCTTATTTCTTGTCCCTGTTTCAATTACCAATAACAATTTCTAATAAAATTGAATCTTGAGAGGGATTTTGCTGGGAAATTGGAGTAAAAATTAGTGAGAAAATCTTGTGAGTTGAAGAGACGTAATAAGATATACGAAAAAAGGTGGGTTCGGGGTAGAAGCAATGTTTAAAAAAAGGCGAGGAGGAAGCGGAAGAGAGGCGTTTTGCCCGCGCGAGGCAAGACATAAGCCTCGAGGCGCATCGAGGCGTAAGCCTCAACTTTTTTGAAAAACAATCAGCAAAATATTATTTTAAAAAATCTAATAAATCACAAAATAATATAACGTCACAATCATCACAAAAAACATCCTTAATTAGTATCGGTAACACTAAAAAAAAGTCTAAAATCAGCTTTACTATCAGAAAATGGGGTATCATCACCTCATAATTAATTATTAGTATATGCCAACTAATAATTGTGTACCAAAAAAGATATTGTTTGATAATTGTGTACCAACATATTTTTAAAATAACTTCTAGTCCTTAGTAGTGACACTAACATTAAATAGAACATTTTTTAGGGACTAAGAATTAATTTTGAAAATGCAATGGACCAAACATTAAATGAAACATTTTTTAAAGAACAAAAAGTATTTTTGAAAATATATTGTACCAAACATTAAATGGAACATTTTCTAGGAACTAAACATTAATTAACGTCAAAATTAATTACGTAATATATATATATATATATATATATATATATATATATATAGATGTATATATATATATATAAAAGAACTAAACACATCATTTATCCTTTAAAAAAATAAAGAAATAACAGAGCATATCCCTAAAACAAAGCATCTAAAAAACTTTAAAAACAACCTCTAAAGAACTCATCGCATATACAAAAAGAAATGATATAACAGGGCATTTCTCTCTTTTATATAAACTGAAACATGCTTCTAGAAAGAACCATCCAACAAAGAATATCAAGTTGTCGACTGCTAATAGCTTCGCCTATCTGTCCTCAGCTTCGCATCGCAATCGTCAAAAGGTGAAGCTTAGGGTTTTCGCATGGGAGGGAGAGAGAGAGAGAGAGAGAGAGTACGTACCTTAGGGTTTGGTCTTTCAGCAGATTCATCACTAAAAAAAAATTCGATTATTTCTATATCCCGTCTTTTTCTCTTTTTCTTTTTTTTTTAACAAAACCTCATTAGAATCAGAGGAGTACACCTCACCGCCTCACCTCAAACATGCTTGAGGGGTACCGCCTCACTCAAGTGAGGCATAAGCCTCTTCGGACGCAGTTGAGGCTCAAGTCTCGAAGCATTTTTTCCCTGATTCAACTCGAGGTGCACCTCGAGTGATTTTTAAACATTGGTTAGAAATTTATTTAGTTGACTTTGGAGATATTTTCAGAGCAAAATCCACTATAATGTCATTTTGAGAAAATATGGTCTTAAAGCCACTACGTGGGACTCTAATGTGGTTTCTCGAGTTTCTTACCGATGCCATGTAAATTTATACCTCACGGGTTGGACTCATTCCTCGTAGTATTAATTTTGTTGGGGGGGGGGGGAGTAAAATTAAATTTTTAGGGGGGGGGGGGGTAGCGAAGTCTTGCGTGATTTTTTTTTCTAAACTTTTCCGAATTGTTATGCATTCTAATGCTTGGTTTGAAGCTTCCATCTCTTAGATTCCTCTCTTCTATACTAGTTATGGGATTTCAAGAGAAATCTCAATGACCGAGACTTTGAATCAATTTCTTTAAGTTGTGTAAACTCTTACAGAGAGTTCATGTTTCGCATGGAACGCTGGATCGGAGAGTATGGAATAGTTGTTAAATCGTGCATCAAAAACCTATACAGTATGAAACAATATATACAGTAGAAGATATATACATGTATTACAACCCATTATAATAATGATAAGATATATTCTAGTCTAAACCAATCTTAGGGCATCATTACATGGTCCAACAATAAGATTTTGCTTCTGTCATATCGAAATCCACTATAATTCCAAAGTTATGAGATAATTAGAATAAAAGAGAAAGAAAGATGTAACACAATTAATATAATGAATATGCATCTACATCTTTTATATGAGACAACAATATGATACAAACCGACCGCTACAATACGACTGATTTGAACCTATACGGATTGATACAACTACAATATAGTGTTATTTCTGATGTGTGTCTTTTTAGTGTTATACGTATTATATCGTATCTTATCGTACAATACTAACAGCTATGAAGTGTGGGATGGGGATTCTTCGGTAATTTTAATGCAAATCCATTTTCCGAAATTTTAAGCGACTCGTCGTCTTTTCCCATCTTTGAGGACCACACTTATCTGGAAGGCAGGGATACCTTCAATTCCCTTCAAAAGCACATGTTTTTGCTTTGCTGGCCGCCCAAAAGAGAACTAATACATGTGATTTTTTTCCCAAAAAAAAAAAAGTAGACCTCAAAACAGGAGCCTCCCCACATTGGTGTATTGTAAAAAAAAGGGGGGGGGGGGGGGGGGGAGCTGACCAGATTCTGTTCTTGTATAAACCTGGCAACGAGTCGTGTTCGTGTCGATTTTTATCGTGTTTGGATAAGAACCCTGTCTAAACGAGTGACTTATTTATCGTGTAGAAAAACCATATTCAATGTGTCATGTTCACCCGCTATTAGCAATTTAGATGATGAATAATTTCGAATAATATACAGCGTTGACGCATTAGCCCAATAGTAAACACAATTAGACTCGTTAATTCATTAACATTACTAAAACTCTCATTTAATAAAATTCATTATGATTAAATTAACATTGAACTACATAAACTATTTAGATACCCCACAATATTTCTAATTTACTTAAATTAATTAATCTCAACGAGTATTAATGGGTGAAGAGGGTCAACACCAAACCCGACTCGTTAACTATTAGGGTCCACCCATTAACCAATACCTTTGTGTCAAGTCTCATCTTACACTGCTCTTACTCTTTTATTTTACTGAATAAAGCTTTTGAAGAATTTGAAGGGACTGGAATGCTTCCCGTAAGGTGGAGTAAATTTACTATAACTTCTTGGTTGTGAGGGAACGACAAGAAATTTAAATGCCTTTGGAGATGTATCCTAACTTGGCATGCTTGGCTGGAGAGTAATTCCAAATTATTTGAACAAAAAGAATTGACTAAGGAACCCGTGTACCGTTCAATGCGGAAATGAGGTACAAAAGAACTGCAATATCAAATGATTGTGAATCCTAGATGCATATAATAATATGCAGTCAAAATGAACAAGTCGCGTGTTCAAGCTGAGAAAATTAAATTTGTTGGCTCTCTTTGAGCATCAAGATCAAAGGAGTTGTCGGGCCTTGGGGTTTCAGACATCTCAATAGCTGGTGGGAGTTAGTATCATCTGAGCAATAGAATTAGGGATTCTTCATTGCCATCCAAGTATACTAGGCTTCTGGGGTAAGGCTCTGTTCTCTTGTTGTGTTTTTTTTTATAGCAGAGCAGCATTTTAATGTTTTTATTTCTCATTTCTATTTGTATCAATTTGTTGTGTTAGTGATAACCATTTGCGTCTTATCCAATTAAAATATATTATATCTAATACATACTCCATCTTATATATATATATATATATATATATATATATATATATATAAACACACACAAAACATCCTTATATACGGGCCAATTTTGTAGATGATATCCTCACTATGGAGATCATTTCCACCAAGTTTGGTTTATAAAAAAAAAAATTTAGTACCAAAAATTGATCCGTTTAGAAGGTGCGTTAATTGAGGTCCGCTTTAGAGACATCCCGTATATTACATCTACATATATATATATATATATATATATATGTGTGTGTGTGTGTGTGTGTGTGTGTGTGTATATATTATAATGTGTCTTGTTCATATCTATTAAAAAAATGTTGCGTCTTATATATATGTTCCCTCGGCCTTAAGAGCCATGTTTAGAACATTGCAAATTAAGAGTAAGGTTTTGCATATCAAGGTACCGAATCTCATGATGTCTGAATACGATTTGATCTCATCTGTATGTTATAGAGGCTTTCACAATCCACTAGATGATCCTTTGCTGCGGTAGTTCCTGAACTGGAAAGATCCATTAACTGCCTCCCTTTTCTTGGACTTCTCCAAAAAGGTGCTTTGCACATATGCTTGCTCACCCGGTCAAGTTCTTGGCTAAAAAATTCGAAGACACTGCCTATGCTACTAAACTTCACTTTCAATAGTGTTTGCATGTCTTGCACGAAGTAACTTCATAAACGTCAACTTATGCATAGATATATGATCCTTAATACAAGTCACGAAAATGGCGACAATTTTTATATAGTAATGATCCATCGCCATTTTTGTAGGTCATGGTGTGATGTTTTCGTGGCGTTTTAATGATAATAAATTATTTTCATAGTGATGTTGATTAAAGACTTCTGCAATGATGATCCTACACTACTTATTGTGTTTGTAACACTTATTATGGGTTTTTTATGATAGTAGTTCAATTTATAGAGGGTTGTACTCTAAAAAAGGGATACCAAAAATTGGCCCAAACCAGCCCTAAACTTGTAGTTTATTGATGGCCCAGTTCAGCCAGCAAGTGGTTCAAACAAAAAAGACACTAAAAATCGAATCGAACAGCCCCCAATATATAACACACTAAAAAAACTTTTTCTCAAAACATCAGGCATCAGGCTCTCTCAGATATCAGCCTCTCTCTAGCTCGTCTGTTCTTTCCCTCTTCCCTCACTGCTTCACTCTCTCTTCGATGATGATTCATCATATCTCTCCTCTAAAGCCAAATTAAACCCATCAGGCCACCACGGATCGAAGGAAAGGAGTGAATTCGGAGGGATGATTGAAGGAATCGAAGCAAAAAACGAACAAATTGAACGAATCCAAGATAAAATCGAAGGAATCAAATCAAAATATGTGTATTGATGTTTGAATATGTATATTACTCTTCCGCTAAGGCTTCCCACAATATTTGTCTCAAAGTGACGCTCTTGTTCAATATTTTATGAATATGTGAGAACGGATTGTGGGATTCATTATGTCCTTTTTCAATTAGGGCTTCTTGCTTCATATGTAGCTCAATCAATGTTTTAAAAACCGAGAAGCCTCATGGTGCCTTAAGGCGTTCATTGAGGCGTTTGAAGATTAAGCCTCATTTTTTGCTATGTTTTACTATTTTTACTTTTTATATATAACCAATTATAATATTATTATTTTATAATATGCTATAATGTTACTGTTGTGTTATAATATGTTATAATGTTCTTACTATGCTATAATAGTATGTTTCATATTATATACAATATGTTATATTATTATGATGATTTATTAAATTTAATATGTTGTAATTAATTATGATGTTACGTGTATATTTCGTTTTTAATTTATATATTATTGGAATAGTTTTACTGTTTTTACTTCAGAAGTTCAGATAGATAATATATTATAATGTTATAATTATGTTCAATTATAGGTATAGTATGTTATTGTACAATTTTTTAGGATTTGGTGGCGTACTATTTAGTATTGGTTTTAATTATGGATTACTTGTGTGATCGTGTGATGATACATTATATAAATGTGTGGTTGGCATGAATTATGGACATGAACAATAATTATGAACCTTTTCTAAGATGATAGCCATTATGATTTATTTTCAATTTTATTAGTATTTTTTAATAACAATTATTGATTTTTTTTACTTTCAAATTGAGGCTTAAGCCTCGCCGCACTTGCACAAAATACCTTGGTCCCGCCTCACGCCTTGTAAAACATTGATCTCGATTAATCCCTAATTTAATATTTCAATAAATTTTTGCTTGATTTGAGGTTAAAATTGAATGAATTTGTACAAGTATTTACGTTTTTATTGTGCAATTCCATCTTTGTATCTACTTTTCAGACTTAATTTCTCAAATTCTGAAAAGCAACCAAACCCGACACAACCAAACCCATACATGTAAAAATATATGTATGCTCATATATGCCTCCGCTTTGTTAGGTGGTTAAATTATGTTAACCAAAACACACTTTTAGTCTTAGTCCAAGTCCAAGAGGTGTCCGGTAAGCTTCAAAATTCAAGGTTTCATGCAGGATATCATTTCTTCCGTTGAATGGAGTATGCCATTTTGGAATGAAAGTAAAGGGCTTATGTGACATGATACACCTTGGCTTAACATAACTAAAATGGAATTGTCTATATTGGAAGATGTGTTAACCTTATGTGAATGTGTGATTTTAAGGAGATTTGCTATATACATATGCCATATATTTTTCTTATAAAAATGGAAAATAGCAGGTTTGGGGTGTTTTGCAATGTCCCAACCCTTAATTTTGCAACGTTAACCCTAAACTTTTTTAGGTAATGCATTTAAAATCAATCGTTAACTCCGTTAAGAAACCTAACGAAAATCCACAACGAGCCTATTGTTAGCGTTAATTATTCATTAATCAAACTAAAACCCCCCAATTAATACAGCAAAACTCAACTCACATCGATTCCTCTCTCTTCCAACCCACGATCACCCTCGCGGCGCCAAATCACCATGCCCCTGCTGAAATCATCATCTTCGCCCTCTCACAACGCCTCTCTCGCTCTCTCACGCACAGTGAGAGAGAGACATGAATATGAATACACACGTCGATAATCAAACTCACCGGACTACGTTTGAGATCACCAAAATCGAATCAAAATTTCATAACTGCTTCTCTCTCTCTCTCTCCCCCCCAAACCCACCCCCCCTCTCTCTATATATATATATATATATATATATATTTATATGTATACACCCCTATATTAAGATCAAATTCATCATAATCGATTGGTTTTGGGGTTTGCAAATGGGTTGCCATTTTTGAAATTAAATTCACCGGAATCGATTGGTTTCTAGAGCGAAGAGTTTTGAAATTTCGGAATCCGAGATTAGATAGGTTTTTTGTTTGTGCTTTTTCTACTTTTTAGTGATGGTGGTGCCTTATTGTGTGGGTGTATGTGTAATTTATATGTGCGTTTGTGTGAATATTTATGTTTTTTGGTTTTGACTCGAGAATTGGTGATAATGGCGGTGGATTAGCAGTGGTGGTGGTATTTTTTACTTGGTGCTGGCTGTTTAGCGGTGGTGGTTTTTGGTTTGTTGATGAGCATTGGTGGTGGTGGTGGTGATTTTTAGTTTGGTGAAGTTTTGGTGGTAGTGGTTCCTCGTGGCGGTGGTTTTTGGTTTGGTGATGAGTGTTGGTGGCAGCGGTATTTTTGGTTTGGTCGAGTGTCATTGTTTTTTTGTTTTTGTTTTTTTTTTTTTGGGGGGGGGGAGGGTCAGTTGTTTTTGTGATGGTTTAGTTGTGGTGTTGATTTTTATTTGTTGGGGTGTTGTTAGTGGTGACGATTTAGTGGTAATGGTTTTTGGTCTGGTGTTGAGTGTTCATGGTGGTGGTCAAATGGTGGTTTGATTTTGATTTCGTAGGGTAGTAGTGGTGGTGGTGATTTTGGTTTGGTGGTGAGTGGTGAGGGTGCGTTGGTGCCGAGATGAGAGAAGGAATAATAGGTTGACCGTGCATTTCCATTATGTTTCTTAACGAAGTTTAGCGTCTGACTTCTATTGCAGTACATAAAAAAATCGAAAGAGTTGGGCTGACATTTCAAAACACCCTAATCCTTGGTTTTGGGTATCAAGTTCTTCTATCAACTTTTTCGCTTCTTTGAAATAGTGGTTCGATACTCGCAAAGTGTTTCGCTGGCACGCTCGCTGAAACCCTTGGCTCACAAACACTTTGGCAAACCCGGCAAATATCTCCGCATGGTTTACACAAACACAATTACAGAACATCTTTCGTCACCTCAAATCTGCAACGTTAAATGGTTTCTTAAAATACTTTGAGGCAGTGCACACTGATATCTAAAAAAGGTGACAAACTTCAGCGTGAAAAGGCGACGGTAGTGACAGTTAGGTGACTCAACTCTCTTAACGCAAGTAGTCAAGATCAAACTTCTGGGCAAATGTTATGAATTTTGACTACTTCATGATGGTGTTTCAGGGTTCCAATAATGGCGAAACAAAAATTAACGGAGAAGGTTTAGAGAATCTGTTTCTGCAATTTGGGATAGTTGATGCGTAGGTGATGATGATGACTGGATGCTGAAGAAGATGGAGCAAAAGGACAAATTAAGGTGCAATGGATATGAATGGTATTAAGGCCCTGATATCATGTTAACTTTTCCAAATGAAAGAGGGAGGGGAGAATAATGCAGCTTTTATTGAGAAATACATAAATGCAAAATCTCTTTATTACATAAAGCAAATCTCTTAAGTACACAAAGCAAATCTCTTAATTAAACAAGAGTCTAAGACCATACATATATATATAAGCCCTACAAATGGTAGAACTGTGATTTAACCATATACCACTGATACTACTAGGACTAGATACTCTAACAAAGACCATAAGGAGGCTATGTGGCCATATTTATACAAGGAAATTTGTTCAATTCACCCAAAACACAGTAAGGTAAAGCAACAATTTACCATATATGTATGGTGGATATACAAAACACTAACGTACCTTCCAACTGTTTAGGTGAAACGTCAAACTGCATCCACCAAATCTTTCCGTTCACGGTAGGTAGTTTCACTTTCTGAAATTTGGCAGCCAAAAAAATGGAACCTGCGGCAATATAATGCGGTTTGTATTGCAAACACAATGTGGTCCGCAGCCTACAGATCCCATGTATGAAAAAGTTCACATCTTTGCAAAGAAGAAACAATAACAGAAGGGAAAAGAACAGTAACAATCAAGAAAAATAACACAAGTACTTACCAATCATTTACAAAATTCCACGCTACTTTTACAAGCTCTTTCTGTGAAATATCCAATCTCTTAAGAGCTGCAACAAGTGGTTTATAAGGGTGTTGAATATTGAGATCAAAAGCAACTGTTGCTAATAGAAGTCTCTCCCCAACTAAGAGTAACTCCTTCTGCTTATCATAAACTTCCTACAGAAAGGAAGACGCAGATAAGCCACCAAAACCACATAATTACAGAAGGAACTGTAAAACCCATAAAAGAAGTAACGCCCATGTCTGCCATACCCTCTGTTTGATTCTTCGCGGAGCAGAGGGATCCCATTTGTACACTAATTTATAAGCCACAACAACAAGATCACTCAGCCAACGTGGTGTTTCTTCTGCCTTGCAGGCAAGGAACATGCATACAGTTGCAATTGTCTGCAAAAAAGGGCAACACCCACCACAATGAGAAGTACATAACAATTTCTGAAGCGCTGGCAATCGGCCCAAAGCATTTGAAATGCACTTAGTTTACAAAACTATTTAACAGAGAAAAAAATCAGGAAAAAAAGTGTAAAGCATTAATTGCTAAACAGACAAAAAAGTTCCAGTTTTAAAAGGTTTTTATATTGTGTTGAAGTACTAGTCGAGTTATTGATTTAACCATTGTCAAGTAAAAACGGAAAAACTATTGGAGCTGAACAGGGTACAAAGAGGCTCAAAAACATTTTGTATGGATGTGAAGGAAAAATAATCCAAATATGGGTAATTTTGTTCATCGCATCAAAAAGATAGATAAAGAAGACGTGTGAAGGAAAAAAATCAATAAAACATAGTCAACTAGGTAAAGGACTTGAACAAAATAAAATTAAGGGTTAATTAATGTTTAATTCCTAAAAAAATCATCGTTGACGTTGACTAATAAATAAATCATGGACTTTTTGTAAATGACCCTTAAATTAAAGAGTACAAAGTAGGTTGTGCATTTCGTAATTAAAAATAAGGGATATTTTGAGTTTGACCCCTATTTTACAGCCGCTTTCGAGTTATTCCAAAAACTAAATTGAGACACCCCCACTCGGGGATTTCAGCGACAATGCCCCATCAATGCCACTGAATGAATTATAAGCTAATACATAAGAACCAATAATATCATAAATACATCCTTCAGGACCCCATATCTTCAAACATAATTCATCGTCTGCAATTTTTCCATCTCACTTGACAAAATCCATATCAGCAGCGGCAGCGTTTGCCAAACAATGAATTGAAAAATAAAGTATAAGCAAGTCTTGAATACGACTCATACCTGCCAATCATTCTTTGCATGAGACTGGTGCATATAAAATCGATGGCACAGCATCACTGCAGTTGCTATTGTCACCTGGGGCCTGAAAAAAGAAAATCATCACTCACCATCCGAAGTAAATATTTTCACAATGCTAGTTTTTTAAAGAAATTTGGATGTAGTGGTGAAAAACAACATAAAATGAAAGGGAAAAACTAGGTACCATTTCTATTACATCTTATAAAGGGAACATCCAAGTTTCGTTTCGTCCGACTTCCAAGTTTGGTATGACATCTCTCTAATACTGCCACTAGGCTTAATGCTGGCAAGTCATGGCACGTCTCATACACGGCCAATTCGCATAAGACATAAAAAGAAAATCGAAAACAACTACCAGGAGATGATGAAAAACAAAACAAACCACCCCTCCCTATAGCAACAAATAAACCCTCCATGATGTTGTGAGAAACTAGAAGCTTCCTTCAATTAGCCACATGAAGAAAGAGGAACTCTAAGGTTCACAGCTGAACAAACCCATAAATGCTGCCAGTTTTTTAAATCACAATCGCATTTGTTCAGAGACGTGTCGGGTAAATAACGTCTCACAATAATTCGTGCATTTTGATTTTATAGTTAAAAAACACAATATAAAGAAATCAAAACAAACATCCCAAATAAGATACCAAATCATTACAGGTAAAGTACTACAAGATGTCTAATAAAGTCAGTGCTGCATCATTCCAAAAAAAGGTGAAAACATACTGCATAGTTCTAAATAAGTTTTATAAAACCCAAATAAATCCTTACAATCATCTCAAACACAGTCAAATAAATTGAAAAGCAAAACTAGAAATCAAAAGTAATCCCCCCCCCCCCCCCCCTTCATCCAACATAATATCACTATCATCTTGTGACGAACTGCGACACGGGGTTTCCCAGAGACAATCTGGTGGTGACAAAGGCTCGATGCTCTCTATTCCTTTATTAAAACAGGCAAGTTTCATATGTGATTTGAGGGATGTTACGATGCTAAAAAAATGTATAAATAAAACAGCAGAACTATATTGTTCTGTATTTGGCTCATACGTAAAATGAAAGCCAATTTTTTTATCAGTAATCTGTATTAATATAAAGACTAGGGGCGGAATCCCGTATACAGGATGTATACAAAAATAAACAGCAAACAGAATAAACCAAAAGGCCCATAAAAACGGCCCACGACTGGGAAAAAAACAGAACAGACTACTCACCCCACCTAAACTCGTCCAAAAAATTTACTAAAAGATCAACATACGACGGTTGATTATCTTTGAATCGCAAATGAAGCGAGCTCAACACGATTTGAAGCAACTTAGCTGCATCTATCTCCACGCCTTGGAGACATCTGCTATTCTTTTCTGTCCACAATGTGATACAAAGAGGAACACACACCAAAAAAAAAAAATGTTTCTCTTACTGATGACAGCCTTACTCCACCAAGATGCCAACAGCCCCACCACTGAAGCTGACATAACCCATGATAAACCAAATAGAGAGAAAACCACATCCCCACAAGCTCCTTGCCACTCAATAGTGTGGAAGAAGGAAGATGATCAACTGTCCGCCTTACACAATGCCATAAACATGTCCCTTCTCTTCAAAATATCTGCTGTCAAAATAATCAGCTGTCAATATAGCTTGCATAGCCGCTGTCCAAGAAAAGAAAGCAACTTTGACCGGAGCCTTGGTCCACCATAATTGTTTCCTCATAAATGTGGCTACCTCCACTCCCTCCCAACATTAAGTAACAAGCTTTCACAAAGACCAAGCCCTGGTTGGACACTGAGTCCTCCTTACTACTCAAAATATGAAATAGACAAGGGAATCCCCTCCTCCAACGAACCCTTTTCGCACCATATATCCCACCAAAACCTCATCATTTGCCCGTTGCCCAACGAAAGGAAGTATTATTGAAGAAACCGTTTCATCCCCAAACAATGAACTTCCAAAGTCCCGCCACAAAATTCAGATGGACTGTGGACTACATCCATTATAATTAATACACAATCTTGCATCCACAAACGACTCTCCTCTAAAGGAAACCTCCATAACCATTTTCCTAACGTCTTACTTA
Organism: Sambucus nigra; assembly: GCA_949130495.1. Classification (NCBI taxonomy): domain Eukaryota; kingdom Viridiplantae; phylum Streptophyta; class Magnoliopsida; order Dipsacales; family Adoxaceae; genus Sambucus; species Sambucus nigra. Next base: position 98,886,021 of record OX422211.1, on the reverse strand, counting down.
AATGATAAGTTTTTTATACCAACTCACCCTCGAACAACGCATCGAACTCCTAACTCCCAATCTTGAAATGGACTCCTCGACCTTGGATTCAACACCTCCCTTCCACCCATTCGAACAAGATAGTCAGCCACTGAGCCCTCCTTACTGATCACAATATGAAATAGACAAGGGAATCCCTCCTCCAACGAACCCTCTTCGCACCATATATACAACCATAACTTCATCATTTGCCCGTTGCCCAACAGAAAGGAAGTTTTTTTGGGGGGGTGTAAAATGTAAGTTGTATAAAACCAAAAAAATCAAGTACAAGGAAACAAAACACAAGCCCAAACAGATGGACAATACAAACCCAATACAAAATTAATATATTAATATTTGGCATATGTTGATATTTGTAACAATCTTTTAGTTTCCAATTTTCCCTAACTGCACATAATGTAAGAAAATGCAATTACCAATTTAAGTATTGAACATAGGGTATATCTCAAAATAGAGTACCTTGAATTGTCAAAAAGTACTATGTCTAGATATCTCAAAAAGGAACATGGACCATTTTCAGGGGCAAAGGAGCAGAAATGTTATAATATAATTAAAAAGAGCAATAAAAATGGCGGCAGCTTGAAAATATCATAGAAATGTTTCCACTTCTATATTCAAGGAGAGTGGGAAGTGAGGTAACCGGAAATTGTGTCAAAGGAGGCAAAGATTCAGTCACATGCCTACGTAAAACATCATACCAGGAAGACGAGGGAACAATCATCATCTCAATTAAATGAATGTAAACTTTCTTTAAAAGGCACTACGACTCTAATTCTTCAGGAGTCATTCAGCCAAACTTTATTGGTTACTCTTTTGACAAAAGAAAAGGGAACATGATAAATTTGAAAAAGCTTCTCATTTCCAAATCACACGTGCTTTCTCTATTAATTTAAATCAAAACTGAAGCTTACACTTTAAGCTCCATGCCAAGTTCTTGTAAAAACGAGCAGTATAGCTTTCGCAAATGTGACTCCTTCTCATAATCAATGCCATCTTTCCTTGAGGGAGAATGATCTTCGATTTCTTGTTTGGTGAAATACCACTTGCGTGTGTACAACTGAGGCTCCTCGGGTACATGTATGCTAGCTGCATCTTTTGCAGATTCAAGCCGAGAAGGATCCCTTGGCAATTTCCCTGCCATGGTTTCCCTCTCCATATGTGAATAAAATATGACTGTTAAATTATCCCCACTTCTTTAATAGCTCACTCGATAGAAAATCCTCAAACTGATATTCTGCAAGACAAAAACAAGGTTCATTGGTAAATTTATACAATACATAAGAAAATCACGCCTCTTCTTCCAGATATTAAATATTGTCCAGTAAGACATACCTAGCAAAATACAACTGTTATTATCTGTACCTTTTCAAGCCTCCATCGTGGTTTATAGAAGTGAGTAATTGACAGAAAGCAAAAACAATTATTCTTTATATAGTTTGTCATGCAAAAAGATTAGCAAACATGTACTCACAGAATAACTTGTCTAAATTACTTCCTCGGGCCATCAAAATAATGTATGATTATTTATATACAAGCGATCGATCTGAAGAAAAGTATGGCTCAAGACCAAACATGTCCCCTGCTTGCCAAATAAATTAGATAATTTACCCAATCTACATTTTAAAAAGGTGCATAATATATTATCCCCTTATTATCTGATAAATGGCGACATATGGAATAATGTTATGGGCCGTTTGTTTTTTTAGCCTCTGAATGCTGCACTAAATGCTCAACTCTAAATGTTGAATGCTGAAAAGTGTGTTTTTTTTCTCAGAATGAACCTCTAAATGTATGTTGTTTGTCTAGAATAATTTGGTTTAAAATGCCGAATAGAGATAATTTGACCATATCGCCATAACTATTTACTAATATGTTTTGTAGTAGTGACCTTTAAAATATAAATAAGGGTAGAATTGGAATAAAATTTCATTAAAAAAATTCAACATTAAGCATTCAGCAAAGGACTTGCAAACACCAAATATTACCTCTTAATACTTTCACTATTAAGAGGCAAAAACAATAGTTTTTTTGGATTTAGTCCCTTCTCTTAAGATTTGTTAAGCTCCCATTCCATATATTTTTAAAATCGTAGGAAGCCCATAACCACCCAAAACTGCCTATTAGTGGTCCCTAACCGCCCTTCTCCTTTTTCGTAGAGAATAGCACGTGTCTCGTAGTTATTACAATGAGTAATATTAGAGAGACTCATTTCATAGACCCTTTTTTCAAATCCAGTATCAAGCACAAACACCACACATCACTGGGTTTGAAAATAGAGTCTACGAAATGGGTCTCCCTAGCATTACTCTATTACAATAGATCCAAAAATATGGGAGTGGCTACAAGTGAATCTTTAAATTGAGACTAAATACTTAAAAGATCCCAAAAAACAACACCCCCTTACACTTTTGATTTGAACTTCTGTAAACTCATACCGTTAATACTCGACCTTATAAGTACCACAACAAAAGTAATTATTTTACAACCTGTTTTTTCCCCAACAAATAAAAATTCTAAACATCTTCCAAAACGATCCACAAGCAAAGACCAATTTCGAAAAAAAATATCATTTTTCCAAAAAAAATTGTGGATTGTTTTGGGATACGTTTTAAAAAGTGACCTTTTTATATAATCTAAAGGTAATAAGACATATTCTATTGATTTCATTACACGTATGAACTTTTTAGTATAGCAATTGAACAAACAATTATTGACAGATTGCGAAAGCAATTGAACAAATATAAGAGGCAAAAATATATGTTTGAAGAAGATGAAGAAGATACGTACCTCAAGGTGTAAAGGGATCGGTTTATGAGTATTGTGTCGATTGGGAAACAACTCCCCTAAATAACTCGGACAAGATAAAAACCCTAGTTTTGGTGGTTTTACGGTTTAAAAATTAAAAAACTTTTGGGGAATTAATTATTATTAATTTAATCGACGACTTGGTTGTCAGCAGTCGTAGATAGGGATGTCAATTTAACCCGAACCGTAGGAGTCCCGCCCCGCCCCGCCCCTAATGGGGCGGGTTTTAAAACCCGATTAATGAATTAGGAGCGGGTATGGGTTTAAGAAAAAAATCCGTTTATTAAATGGGGCGGGTTAGGAGTTAGCTGAAATAAAACCGCCCCGCCCCGCCCCGCCCCGTTTAACTTATGCTTATATAAATATCCTTTATATGTATGTTAATTATAATTAAATTATATATATATATATACACACACTCACACACTAAAAAAAAATCTTTATATGTATGTTAATTTTGTAAAAGATTTAAGTGAAAATATGAATTGACAATTGGGGGATTGTCTCACGTATTGGAATACGAGTCATTGTATACCTCTAAGACTATAATGTAATATTTTTAATTTTACTATTTTTAAAATTAACGCAACCCGTAGGAGCCCCGACCCGCCCCGTTTATTAAATGGGGCGGGTTAGGAGTTAATTTTCAAAAATCCTAACCCGCCCCGCCCCGCCCCGTTTATTAAATGGGGCGGGTTAGGATTTTTGAAAACCCGCCCCAAACCCGCCCCGTTGCCATCCCTAGTCGTAGACCCCTAATATTTTGGTCTTGTCATGTACGCATTATCCGTGCCTTGGTTACCAAGGATTCTCACCACAACTAGGTTGGAACCGGAAAAACATATTATAATGAGATTTCTTGTTTACGGTCGGGTCGGGTCGGTTTTTTCTTTCGTTGACATCATTTTGGTTTTAGATTTTGCATAATTGAATTTTTTTTGTAGTAACTTAAGTATTTAGTTTCATTATTTAAGATTTTTTTTATAACAATCCCTATATTTTTATTTTTTTAGTTATTGAACATATTGTATCTACTAAGGAATGAGTCTCATTCTCTGCGGAAATGAAGATGTGCGGTTACAGAATAGTTGTAGACGTTTTTTTCTCTGTTCTAAAAGGCCCGCCTAGGCTCCGCCTAGGCCCGCCTAGGCTTGAAGCTTGAGAGAAACGCATCGTCTACGCCTTATTACGCCTTATTATTGGTAAAAGCTTTAAGGCACACTTTTTTAAAAAAAAACAAAAGATTAGTAGACAAATATTGGTTATGAAGCATGAATATGAGAAAGATGGCTACCAAACATATAGATATATTTTCAAAATTCAAGGTATGTACTATTTTATTATATTACTAGCCTTGGAATAATTAAAATAATAAAAAAAGGAAAAACGCCTTTTGACGCCTAGGCGCGCCTAGGCTCCTAAGGCTTGAGGCTTGACCTTTACGCCTCGACCACGCCTCGCACCTTTTAGAACCGGTTTTGTGATTATGAGACTTACTACAATTTTAAAAATACATGGGATGGGAGCCTAACAAATTTTACGAGATAGGACTAACGCAAAAAAAATTATTCTTTTATTTGGTTTTCGACTCTAGTACAAGTCAACCCGAATTGAATCATAAATTAATTTGATCCTAACATATTTTTAAGATTTGTATATATTGAAATTGTTATGTATCCTTTTTAATTTGAAGGTTTTAATTTAGATTTGACTTTCGGAGTTTGGATTACTTTAGGTAGTAATTTCCTAGAGGTGATAATATTCGATGCACACAAACCAAATAATAGTAAATATAACAAAAAATAATGAAAGCACACACACAACGCAAGTTGTATGTGGTTCAGCAACGTGCTTACATCCACAGGATTTAGGATTTGTTCTTTATTTCTCTAGAAAACTAATTGTCAGAGTTGTAGTACTGCTTGAAGTTACGATATCACATGTGACATGCCCCTTTAAGGGGGAGTCGATTTATATTTAAAGCGAAACTTTAGAGAGTCCTAAGCTCAGGCAATAACAATCCTTGAGAATTTGGACCTATCCTTTATCATATTCAGTCGTTGCAAGCGATGGACTTGAGGAAGTCTTCCGTAACTTGGACTCTTCATTAATTATATGCGCATGTGGCATGGTCGCTCGTGTCGAGCACGTGCTTGTGCAATTATGGACACCACAATTGCCCCCAAAGCTCAGTGTCGCTTTGAGATCGTTGGGTTTTGTCCCTTCTAGGTCGGTCGTCGATATTTAACAAGTCATTACACTAAGGGAATAGCAATATTCCTTCTTCGAAAGTTTATTGTTGCCTAAAATCTTCGTTGGCTGATCGAAGAGAAATTTAGTAAACGCTGCGAAAACTATAAGGTTTATGCCCGCTAAGTGCCCCTGGGGCACACTTGTAAATATAGCGTCGCTTTGATAGTCGTTACACACGCATGTGATCATTATGTTTTGGGGGAACCATGAGGCCATTTTTCACACAAACAACGGTTCACTATCTTCATTTGGTTGTAATAACTTTTAAAACTCTCAACTCCATTTCAATCGTTTTTCTACACTTCTTCAATTTCTCTTTTCAGTTCTTTCATTGAGTTGTCATCTTTAACCATGGTCTACGTTATTAACAAATGCACCGTTGAAAAATTCAAACTTGACTATCAAATCTCTTAGTGGGTAACTATAGAATCAGTTGGGAGTCCTTATGACCTTTGTGTCCTTTTTAAAGGCCATTGTTTGCCTTCAATCTTTATTGTTGAATATAGGTCACCTTTTTCCAAAAAAAATTATACATAGAGTTTTGCTAATACTTTGATGTAGTTCCAAACTATGTCGCTCCAAATACCCGGAGGATCGTTAATGGGGTTCACTGCATTAACGAGTTATATGGGACCCATCTTGACATTATCGAAATTATGTATTATTACCAATGTGCAACAACCCGAGAATGTATATATTATATGAAAACAGGGGTGGCCAAACGGGCCTTGATCGTGAATCTCCCTGATTCCAATAAGGATTACTGGGATCATGGATTGATTGTGAATAATTGGAAATATTACCCCTTTCCTGAGGGTAAGGCATATGAAGGGCTAAAATACCCTCAAGAAGGGAAAGGCATAGGTTAGAAAGTAATTGAATCTCTGAATTTGTAATATTTTCTTGATTTAGACTGATGTCGAGTGCTTTTCTTTGTTCTTTACAGGAAAAAATAAGAAAAAGTCTCCTTGTGAATGTGACGTGATTTCACTGATCTCCAAGCGGTTTGGGGTATTTAATAGAGGGTTGAAACTGTTGATCACTTCGGGTCGACAGCATTCCTACTCGGCTATGAAAGTTCTACCACTTCTTTTGTTGCAAGGTCAATCGAACAAACACCATCAATCCCCGTTACTTTGGACGACCCAAAAGCTTCCACCTCCCCGAACTCATAATGAGAGGGATCAAATGAGGAAGGAAAATCATCTTCCTTTGAACCATTAAAGGTTTAATTAATTACCTCTACTGTGGTTTATTCCAGTGTCATGGCCAAGAGGAATATTGTGAACTTGATCGCTAAAAATGGTAGTACTAGGTATCATCCCCTTGCTCACTGGTTGGGCAAAGAGAAAGATCTTGCTCGGTTGGCAACACAAGAAGAGTGAAGTTGAGGTTCCTACCAACCCCACAGATGTCGAGGATTCCCCTTTCAAGGACGATGAACCTCTTGTAAGGAGGTTGAATAAGAATAATGATCCTCCTCCCCCACTATCTATTAGGGAAAATCAATTGTTGATAAGGGTTAAGACGTTGCCCAATCTGTCATTGCTCGCCCCAACCTAGCTTGAGACTTGCTACGATCGGGGTTTCTTCTTACTAATAAGATAGTTGCCTCTGCCTTAACTCTTGGTCAGCTTCTGGAATGTGCCAACGACAATCTTTCCCCTATAAGTTTGTCGTTTGAACGTTCTTTTTACTTGTGTTTCATCTCACTTGGGTCTTTCTGATTTATTTTTAGCCATTGTATGGCAATTCTTGATTGATTATGATCAGCTGGTGGAGAGAAATAATGCGTTAAAATAATCCTCCACTGATGTGGAGGAAGCCTTTAATGAGTTAAGGAAACCTTTGGTTATTGCTTGGTCGCTAAATGCTACCCAGATAGCCGAGAAAGTGAATCTCAACCAAATGGTTCAAAGCTTGGATAGTGAGAAGATCGACATTCAAAAGAATTTTGATGATGATATTCCCTGGTCTCCACTACGACGTAGGCCAAAAAAGTAGCTAAGGATGCCAATGTCGAGGTCGAGGTTGTGAAGACAAAGTTTGATGAGGCCAAGGCCCAAGCCGAGAAGGCCCTAGATGATTCGTCTAAAATGAAAGATGAAGATCATAATTGGGATAAGGTATTTGCCAGTGCCGATATCCAGATTGCATACCTTATGTGGTATATTTTAAAAATGCTTAGGATAAGGGAAAAGATTATAATCGTGGTTGGGACAAGGTATTTGCCAATGTCAAAATCCAGATTACATACATTATAAAGCTCATAATCTTCATGCTTTCCACAAGCATACCATATATGTACACCTCCATCGTATCTCCTAAATTTTCCTTTAATGTCTTCATTATAAGTATATGGTAGGTTACGCTGACGTTCTTTAATCCGAATGGCATCACCTTGTAGTAGCATAGCCCCAGCGTGGTAATGAAGGATAGGAATGGCGATGGGGCAGGTTTGGGGCAAGTTTTCAAAAATCCTAACCTGCCCCATTTAATAAACGGTGCGGGGCGATTATATTTAAATTAACTCCGAACCCGCCCCATTTAATAAACAGGGTGGGACGGGCTCCTACGAGTCAGGTTAATTTTAAAAATATAAAATTAAAAATATGACATTATAGTCTTAGAGGTCTATAATGGTTCGTATTTTAATATGTGAGACAATCCCCCAATTGTCAATTCATGTTTTCATATAGATCTTTTACAAAATTAACATACATATAAAGGTCTTTTCAGTGTGTTGTGTATGTGTGTGCTTTAATTGTAACTAACATACATATAAATGGTATTTACATATGCACAAGTTAAACGGGAAGAGGCGGGGCAGGGCGGTTCAATTTAAATGAACTCCTAACCCACCCCATTTAATAAACGAATTTTTTTAAACACATACCCGCTCCTAATTCATTAATCGGGTTTTAAAATCTGCCCCTTGGGGTCGGGGTTCCTACGGGTCGGGTTAAATTATCATCCCCAATTAAAGAAGTCTTTTCATGATCGAGGGTGAATTGTGGGATTTTATGGTACCCCGAGTAGGCATCGAGAAAGATCATGCATTCATGGTTAGCGATAGCGTCGACCAACTGGTCTATCTTGGGTAAAGGAAAATTATCCTTTGGATATGCTCGGTTCAAATCGACGAAGTCTATACAAACTCTCCACTTCCCGTTACTTTTCTTCACGACCACTGGGTCTGACAGCCACTTGGAAAAATGAACTTCCTTGATAGACTACCCCTCAAGAAGTTTACCTAATTTCTCTTTGATTGCTCTGTCCTTTTCAACTATCGTTCTTCATGCCTTTTGTGTCATTGGTGGATGTGGTGGATCCATGTGGAGCTCATGACACATTACTTCTAGACCTACTCCTAGCATGTTATACAGTTACTAAAAAAACATCATGATTAATTTTGAGGAAAAAATCGATTCTTATTTATCTTTGTTAGTAAGTGAACTGTCGATCAAGAACTTTTTCTCAGACTAGTCATCGTTAAAGACCACCTCTTGAAGAGGCTTTATGACCCAGTTGGCAGGGGTAACCCTGGTTTCCTTAACACCAGGTCTCCCGTACTTTAGTTATTACTTGGATGGTACAGATCCCTTTGTTGGGCTCCATGACTTTCTCCTTATTATTCTCCTATCTTGGTCGGCAGGTATGAAACACTTCCAGGCTAAATCTTGGTTCCCCCGAATTTCCATGACCCCTTTATCAGTGATTCATTTTACCTTATGGTGATAGGTGGACGACACAACTCTCATGGAATGCAAACATCCTTTGTCGAGTATGGAATTGTATATGGAATCTATATCTAACACGAGGAACTCAATAAGCTTAGAGATTCCTCATACTCGAACGGTAAGAACAACCTTCTTCGGGGGCAAAGTCACTATTCCTGCAAAGTTAACCAGGGGCACAGTGGCCTTTTATAGGTCTTTTACGCATAAATTTAACTAGTTGAACATTTTGAGGTACATCACCTCCGTAGAACTCTCCCGATCCACCAAAATCTTATCCAAATCCCAGTTAGTAACCCTAAGAGTGACTATGAGAGCATCATGATTGGGAGCCCTTACTCTGATTAGATCATCATTGGTGAAGATGATGTGCCCTGAATAATCGATATCCTTAAGTCGCTAGCGTTTGCCTGCAATGAGATTGGCCAAGTCGATATGAAAGGCTTGCATAATTATCGTGAGTTTATTCACTTCCATCCTGAGGGCATTCCTTTTTATTTAATTTGGGTTTAAGGCTCAATGAATCACTACGAATTCATGACCTAAATCTTCAGCTAAAACGTTATTTAGCTTCAAGTTGCTCACTATTCATAAGCCCCCATAGATTACTTCAAACTCGTACCCCACATCTTTGTTCGGTACATTATTCGATCTCTGGGTGTGCAGAGGTTGTGCTAAACCTTCCTTCTATTCGATGAAATTATTGAGGTGCCCAGTCTGAACCAGTTCCTCAAGGTGGGATTTGAATGTCTTGTAATTATTAATTTGGTTAGATTAATCTCTGTGATACTCACACTTTAGTGTCATGTTTCATTTCTCGGGGTCACTAATCATCTTCTCGGGTCACTTGAAGTGCTATCGACCTCTGATCTTTTAAAAGATCTTGTACATCGATTCGGAGAAAACTATTTTAATGGCTTTGAATATTTTCTCGGGATCTTTCTTCTCGGCTCCTTTTTGCTTTTCGTTCTGTTTTCACCCTCGTTTATCTTTGTCCATATTCTTTGACTATTTTATTAATCTCCTTTATTGCCAACTTTTATCACTATATCTTCGACCTTGGCGTATTGGTCTCTTGATTAGCGAAGAACTAGTAAATTACAGAGTTGCTCGATAGAAAATTTTTGAAGGATGCTACCGCAACTTGATCAGTTCAATCCTCCATCTCATGATACACTACCCAGTACCTTCTAGCATACTCGCATAGTGTTTTATGAGGCATTTCCTTCATCTTCAGAAGTGAATCCATCAGTTTAGGATGGGTGCTTCTAGTAATGAATCTGGTCGTAAAGGCCTCGGACAGTTTCTTTAAGGAGGTAATTTACCGATGTTTAATTTCTTAAATCACTTATGGACAATCTCTTTGGAATGTCAAAGTACATCTCCTAAAATTTCCAACGGTCAACCCCGTGTGCGATTCTGACTAACCATACGGATGAACAATCCGTTTGGATTCGATGATCTCCAGTCCAAATAATTGACATGCGCTTCTGAGCCACATTTGACCCAAAGTCAACTCCAAAACCCGGGAATGATCCAAAAGGACTTTTGAAGATATCTAAATTACCTTTCTAACTGTATGCCCCGTGCACGATTCAGATCAACGTATTACATTTTACGACCATTTTTCCAACGAAATCTGCACGAGACTGCTAATTAGCAAGTCTCAAACCCCGCCTATCGGTAGTGTGCCTAGGGTCACCTGCCGATTGGCAGGACCAGTGCGATGTCGGTTGGTAACCCCTTGACCCTATAAAAGGAGGGCATGACCTCACTCCAGAGCACACCTACAACTCATATCCATCAGCATCACTGATCTCAGCAACATTCTCTCAATCGGTGAGGTTCCCTTATGTGAAATTTTATCCAAGTTCACATTCCCATCCCTTTCATACCCAATTTGGCAAGTTCTCATTCAATATTCATATCAAGCATCAAGGGAGTTCATCCAAAATCAAAGGCAAGCTCTCATTCTTCAAATAAGGTCCAAATCCTTCCCTTTATCTCTTTAAATTCTTATTTTTGCATTAGTTATATTAGATTCATAATCTAGTTCTTACCTTAATTCATACATATTAATCTCTACATTTTTACTAGTATATTCCACGTACCTTATTTTCCCTAAAAAAATCAACAAAAAGAGGGTTATGACCATAAATTCCGAACGAATTCATCTTTCACACTTTTCTAAAACTAAAACTTTTTTTCCACACACTCTTTTATAGTAAAATCTCGTTCGAATCTATGGGATAAAACCCCAACCTCATGTTGCATGCGAACTACATGGACTTTAATGCCTTTATAGGCTACGTAGGCGTTTTGGATTAAAACCCGAGACTCGAGCCTAACTTTCAATTATTCAATTTTCATAAAATCCATATTCTAACAGTTCATCATATTCTTACATTATTATATCTTCGTAATTCTTTGTTAGCGCTCCATCCGACACATGTTGTCATTTCTCCGTAGTGTTCAATATCATGATAAGCACATAAATCATATTGTTTATATATATATTATCTTTGGGAACTTTCCTCTGGATGATTTCACTATATCTTTTCCATTATATGAGTTGAGTGATTCCTATCTCCATTATATATACATGCACACATATTTCACGGAAAAATAAAGGAAACAATAACACAAGCCCATGAGAAACCAAAAGGGTGAGATGGGTGCCTAACACCTTCCCATTCCATAACTTACCCCCCGAACCCTCTGAGATATTGGTTTCGTATGCATCAGTTTGTCTTTGATACCGTCCTCTCGAGGCGGTGATATGTTCTTTTGTCTGTTTTGAGTAAAATAGACTGACGACTCTATCTCTTTACATTTACCCCACACCGATGACGGTCGAAGCATCCCCGAGGGGGACACAAGACCTCTTCGAGCCGCCCAATCTCGAATCGAGATGGTCACAGTGGCGACTCTGCTGGGGATGTTCATAAGAGGGATAGACTTTGTTGCATGGGTGTTTTGTTTCCTTGTGTGCATATGCACCTACTTGTATGTTCCCTTTCTCCTCTATTATTTCTTGCACTTATATACCTCATACTTATATCACTACTCACTCACATACTCATAGAAATCCTCCATGTACACTTCACACCATGTGCACCTAGGATCACTTATATCCACATGTTGCACACATCACTTAGAAATCCATGCTTAGGTGTCACTGACACACACTCACACTTATCACAAACCACTTGTATATGATCCATGCTTAGGTTCACTACCACACATTCACTTGTGGATAGTCTCACATCACTCACTCTCACATATCTATGCTTAGTATAGATTTACTTTATATACTCGTCCATGATCCTCTGATTGGCATGATGCTCATCAATAAAGATACTCTCTTCATAAGATACTAATAAAAGAATCATGCATTTTTCGCATTCCACATCACCAAAGAGCATTGCTATTGACAAAATTTTGTCCCATAACTGGAGGGCCACTTCGTGATGGGTGCTGGTCCGGCAGGTCGCAGTTAGCCTAAGCGATATGACTCTCACCTTCCATTGGCCAAGTACCTTCGACTATATCGAAAGGTTCCCCCTCATTGTACCGCTTGACCGAAGTTATGACGGGAGGTATATCGCAAGGAACTCGTTCACGCACATTAAGTATATCGAATTCGCTCCCACACGTACTGTCCCCCATGAGGTATATAGTAAGGCAATTCACGTATGCTCAGGTATATTAAATGAACTGTCCACACATATCGATTGTCCTCAAATGCAAGATGTATATCGTGAAAGTCATGCCAAAGGGGGGAACCCTTTCCAATTAACCCAACAAATGAATATCCTTATATCGGCGTTAGACCTGGGACACTCATATTTAATCGCCGATTTCTACCCGAAACTCTGCCGAAATGACGGGTCGGCTTGCCGCCCAAATTTTCGCTTAATTTTTTAAAACGGGACCCTGCCCATAAGCCTGGTAACAAGTCCAACCATATTTTCACGTATTTTTCAAACCCAAATTTTCCAGGATCGGGTCTCGTTCGACGTTTCTTTTTGCATTTAGGTAAATCTAATACAAGTGAGAACATATTAAACATAATAATCATGTGAGACCCGTTTCTCGTATTTTCCTTATTTTCTAAAGAAAATATCAAAGGCATTTCTTTCTTCTTTGTCAAAAAAAAATACCAAAAATATTTTTCCCTCCCTTTTGTCCAAAATATTTTGCCTTCATCTTTTTCGAAATGCCAAAAACATTTTTCCCTCATTTTCAAAATAACAGTTTTTCCCTTTTCTCTTTTAAAAATAAATTCAATTTTCCTCTTTCTCAGGTCGATTGCATACCCTTGGCCTGGCTCCCTATTGGCTTCGGTCTTCAGTAGAATCGCCCCGGAGCTCCATCAGTCCCCTCACTTCCTCTAAGTCCAAAATTCACCCGTTTTCCATGGAGAACACATATCAAGTACCGATAGTGCAGCCAGATCAAATGACAGTCCTAACTCAGCCCACTGCCAAGATTGACAACCTGTAAGTCGAGGTCCGTGAAATGTAACGAAATCGAGTCCTTATTCCTAAGGAACTCGAGGTCCTCTTCCCTCATGCTATGGGTCTGCCATCACCCAAGCCTATATAGGTTCCCGAAGAATATTAGCATGCTCCACGTGCTCCCCCTGTTAATGGGTGACCGCCTGCCCAGCTTTCTATGCCGAATCTCGCCCAGCCAGAGGCTAACTTAACCGTGACATTTGATTCGAAAGAGGAGGAATTAAATAAGGTCAAGGATGATCTTAAGATATTAACTAAGAAATTAGACCAAGTCAGAATCTTGAGAAACTACATGGACTATACCCACATGTCTCATTTTTCAAAAGCGAGGTTGTCAAAGAAGTTCAAGATGCCCAACATCGAGAAGTTCGGAGGTAGCGGACCTCCGATTATTCATCTTCGCAGTTATCATCTATCCATGACTCTCCTAGGGGCTTCCGAAGAAATAATGGCCCAAATATTTCAGTAAACTTTAAAGGACAGCACCCTTTGCTGGTTCTTATCTCTCGAAGAGTCCAGAATCCATAACTGGGAAGATGTGGCCCGGGAATTTATGTCACAATACAAGTATAATGAAGAGTTAGAAGTCACCCGTCGGGATTTAGAGCTGCTCAAACAGAACCTCGGGGAATAAATTAGCACCTTCATAGCAAGGTGGAGAGAGAAAGATGCCACTATGACCAACCGACCTTTTGAGGAGGAGCAGGTCAGCATCGTAAAGAAGAACTTCTTACCCCATATCCGAGCAACGATGGGAGGACAATACTACCCTCATTTCAGAACTCTCTGAGAAGAAGAAGTGGAGATTAAAGAAGGGTTAGTCAAGACGGAAGTTGAACCGAAGAAATTTTTTGGACAGTTTACTCCCAAAAAGTATGAAAAGTCAGCCAATGTTATAGTCTCAACCATTAACAACATTTCTCAACTAGCCACTTCATGGGCACCAAATTGCCGCCCTGTCCCAGTCCGAAAGGAATTCATCAAGGTCTATGCTCTCCTCTCTAAAGTTTACTCGACCTTCTTAAGCCGAAACCTTATCAAGCCATTAGATCCTTGCCCGTTACCAAACCCACTTCCCAAGAACTTCAAACCAGATGCCTGCTGTGATTTCCATCAAACTGCTCGCCATACCACCGACCAATATTTTCACCTCTGAAATACGATACAAGGTCTGATCGATCGGGGTTTCATCTCCATACCAACCAGTCTTAAGCCAAACACTACTCACAATCGGCTCCCAAATCATACCAATGCCATTTTCTTAGAAGAAAACCCAGACTTCGATCCATCAACCCAGATTACACCAAGCCAATTACCCATCATTCCCATGTACTCTCCTAAACCTCTCCAAACTTGCCCATATTTCCTCCCACACCCTGCCAACCTCGCAGATCAGGAACTATCACTCCTTACCAAAGCATGCATCGCTGTTCGTACCCGTTCTAGAGATGGAAGTGTGGAATTATCAGAAGTATTGAACCAACTCCTTGAGTTCGAGCTGAAATTGCCCTCCCAGATGATCATTGATTGCTAAAAATTCAGTACACTATTCTTGGAAGCACAAAAATGGGCCCAAGAATCAGATAATTGGGTAGTACCTCCCGATAAAGTTAGTCTGGATGAGGTCATCCAGATCATGGCAGATTCATTTCAATAAATCGTTGATATTAACAACATATCCTAACTATTAGATGCTCTGAAACTATAAGGACGCCTCATACCTTCACTTCTACATCTCCCTGCCAAATGGGAGGACTTATATGAAGAAGCCATTGAAGTCGTGGAGTGTATTGACTTTTCATGGAAAGACAATATTATCACCACCAGATGGGGAGATGAATTTGATGATTCTAATGAGGAGCAAAGTTCAGAAAGGACTAGATCGGTAGTCGACATATGTGGGATGATATCATTCGAGGAGCTGCTATGAGAGATTAATAGGGTGGTCAAATAACATGAGATCGATGAGGAAATAGGGTTTATGTTTTTCCCCTCTTTTGTGAACCATATGACCAGGGCAGGGAGACATTACCAAGTTCCAAACCCCCCGCCATCAGCAAGTGACAATTGGAAAGGTGTTGAGAATCTTTATATGCCATAAATGACTCTCGAGGAGAGCAAGGTCCTCGATCAGTTGAAAAAGACCCAAGCTAACATCACTCTGTGGGGACTCTTTATATTTTCCCAACTTCACATAAATGCTTTAGTCAAGCTACTCATCGAGCCCATAGTCCCTCCGTTTACCACGCCAGAAGAAGCAGTGAATCTGGTTGAATCTCTGACCTCTACAAGAATGCTCTCTTTATCCGAAGAATAAATCCTCAAGGTCGCGCTAAACCACAATATGCTCTCAATATCTCTGTCAAAGTCATGGGAAAGACTGTCCCGCTCTCTCTTATCGATAATGGATCTACTCTGAATGTTTGCTCGCTGAGAACCCTCAACTATTTGGGACTGAAAGTGAGGGACCTTGCTCCAACCTCTGTCGCTGCAAGGGCCTACAATAATACTCATCGAGAAGTGATGGGATTTATAAAGATTGTAATAGGGATTGACCCTATAAATCCTATCGTAGAATTCTAAGTCATCGACATCCCAACTTATTTCAATCTATTGCTTGGACGACCATAGCTCCACGGTATCAAGGGCGTTTCTTCTTCCCTGCATTAGAAACTGAAGCTCTTCGCTAATGGGCAAGTCATTACCATCTTGGGCGACGAGGAAACTACCAACAATGCAAGCACCAACAATCCAGTACTTGAGATGCAACATGGTTAAAATAATATGCTCCTATCCAATTTTTGAGTTGAGTCACTTCTACTCCCAGCAGGGGACGATTTCAAAGATAGGATTTATCCAAAGTATGACCCCCATGCAATGTCAACGTGATCCAGGTGTTTAAAAACATTCACTTTATGCCCGGACTTGGGCTGGGGCAAAAATAGTAAGGGATACTCGAACCCATTATGCTAAAGAAAGCGTTTCCTCCATGTAGCATGGGCTATCAATCATTAGGAGAAGAACTCATGACAATTCACTAGCCTCAACTGAAGAAAAGACTAGAATGTGTCAAGACCATCTTAAGAGATTTCCTGAATGGAAGATTCATCAGAAAGGGTAAAGATTTCCCCTCTTGTAGCTTTCTTGAATTTTGGTATGACCACGTGGACAAGAAGATAAAACCTAGAATGGAGATATTTTTCCAAGACAATTATTCATGGGCTGAGAGCTCCCATCATCATATACAATCGCTCGTTGAGAAGACCATAGCCAATGCCGGAGATTCTAAAGAAAGTGACTCCGAAGATTCCTTCAACTTACAAACACCGGGGCTAGCACTCTGCATTACCACTCAGGGGCTACATCATTTAATCCATCCAGCCTGATCAAAGCTACTGACACACCTCTCCTCAACTGGCATGTTATCCCAGTTCCACCTGCCAAAACTCAATCCAACCCTAATGTTTATCATATTTCTTCTTCTGTTATTTCCTCTTACTCTAATGTAATAAAGACCTCTTTTGGCGAGGTTCTCAATGCTATTTTTCCTATCAATAAAATAAATGAATATTTTAAGTATCTTGTTGTGCCTTACATTAATTATCTTGATTCGAATAAAATGCTTAATGATGATCATTTTACAAATGAACAATTCTTAACTGATCTAAATAAGGTTAATAACAAATAACATAATCGCGTTCAAGTTAATGAAGATGAAACCGTTGTTATTAATCTCGGCTCTAGTAGCCGACTGTGCGAGATTAGAATAGGGGCCACCCTTGAAGAGCATGAGCGCGCGCAACTCGAAGGATTACTGAAGGAGTTCATAAATATCTTCACATGGTCTTACGACGATATGCCCGGCATTGATCCCAAGATAGCTCAACACGAGATTCCTACTCTCCCAGAATGCAAATCGATCAAACAAAAATTGCGAAAGCTCTCCACTGAATGGTCGATCAAGGTTAAAGAAGAGGTGGCTAAACAGTTAAACGTGGGTTTTATTCGGGTGATCGAATATCCCATATGGCTAGCCAACATCGTGCCCGTGCCGAAATCAGAAGGGATGGTTCGAATGCGTGTTGCCTATAGAGACTTGAACAAGGCCTCTCCGAAAGATGATTACTCGTTACCCAATATCGACATGATTGTAGACAACACGGCCAGTCACATTCTGAAATCATTCATTGATGGGTTTGCTAGGTATAACCAGATTAAGATGCACACGGATCACCAAGAAAAGGCCACATTCATCACCCTATGGGGAACCTTTGGCTACACCGTTATGCCATTCGGTCTAAAAAATACGGGGGCTACCTACCACAAAGTTGCCACAACCATTTTGCATGATCTGATACACAAGGAAGTCAAGGTCTATATGGATGATATGATTATCAAGTCCAAGACTAAGGAAAGTTACGTTCCTGATCTTGTTCTTTGAGCAACTGCGATAATATCAGATGCGGCTCAACCCCCAGAAATGTGTCTTCGGAGTTACAAAAGGAAAACTCTTGGGATTTATGGTTAGCAAGAAAGGGATATAAATAGATCCTGCCAAACTGAAAGTCATACTCGAGATGCCACCAATCCGAACAAAGAAAGAAGTCCGAGGATTCCTGGGGAAATTACAATACATCAGCCAGTTGACTTCCATCAGTGAACCCATTTTAAAACTCCTCTGAAAGGATTCAACCAAGGTTTGGAACGAAGCTTGCCAAGAAGCCTTTGATCGAATCAAATAATACCTAACCCGACCTCTGATACTAATGCCACCATAACTTGGTCTTCCCCTACTCCAATACCTAACTATTACAGATACTGCAGCTGGGGCTTTGCTAGCCCAATGCCTCAAAAAATCTCGTAAAGAGAGGGCCATCTACTATGACAGTCGCAAGTTCACTGAAGAAAGGATGTGTCGCCCTTGTCTGGGTCACCCAAAAGCTGCGACATTACTTGCTCGCCTTTCCCATCAAACTTGTATCCCGAATGGATCCTATCAAGTACTTGGTCGAAAGCCTATTTTGTCCAGCCCAATGGCCCATTTATTGATGCTTCTAGCCGAATTTGATATTGTGTATGTCACACATAAGTCCATTAAAGGAAGAACGATCTCTGACTATCTCGTTGACTACCCTATAGAGGAAGCCGACATATGGATTTCCGAGTTCCCATATGAGAATATCCTTTGTACCTCCCAAGAAGACCTTTGATGGAAAATGTTCATTGATGGAGCTGCCAAAAAAAGGGGTATGGCATTGGGTTTCTCCTAATTTCCCATGATGACTCTCACACTCCCATTGCCATCGAGCTGGATTTCCCCTGCACCAACTGTCACACCCTGCAGGAACCGGCAGGCGGGGTGGCCAACCACCGCCGCTAGACTATGTCGTGCGTGAGTAAATAAATACCATTCTTAGCACGAGACAGATATGAGACATAATTAAACCAGTTCATAAGATAAATAACTGAATTAATCCCAAATGATAATAAACAACTGAGCGATAAAATATCCATCACATGCTAAAAATCCAAGTAAAACCAATCTCCAATAATGATTAAATAAAATATGAATACTAAAATAACTTTAAATAATCCAACTGAAATCCTCTAACAACTTTGGAACCGAATGGCCCAATAAAACCGAAATGAAGTCTCATAATGAAATACGACTGAAAAGAAAGTCTAACTAAATAAGCAATAAAATGAATAAACTCCAGTTGCACCTCCAAATGATAAATTCCAATAATCCTATGCAGCTTCTCCAAAACTTGTCTTGAAAAGTTAGTCAACGCATGAGGTCAGAGCCCCGAGTATGAATACACACTACCCCCTCCAAATAGGATTCGTGAATCCAGACAGTAGTATTATACGTAATAAATATCACAATAGAGTAATTTAATTAAACGAGATAATTAAATGCGATCAATATAAATCACTAACTAACCTAAAAAATTCACATTTCAAAAAGCACACCAATATGATTTTAAATTCCCAAGTCTCGCGATGTTAATTAAATTAACCCAATTAATCACTTTCCTCAATTTTTATCTTAATTATAGCGTTCCTCCCGCCACGGGTGGTAATCCACCAAAGTTTTACGCTTCCCCTTGTCAAATGGCCTCTGATCCGTTTAAACTGTCGACCCCGCCCCATAATAAGGTTCCACACGCGACACGACATAAATCGCCCGCTGACCCATTTAAACTGTCGGTCCTTGACACATTATGTCACCACAAATTTTAATACCCGTTTTAATCTTAGACATTAATTCTCATCTTCTCAATTTCACAATTTACAAATTACCCCACCCTCTTAATCGATGTGAGATCCTCAAAATACCCCTTAGTCCCATGCCTAAGGGTCCCCAAGTACACATACGTCCTATCCTATGTATAGGATGAATTTCTAACATAAATCTCGTCCTAGTCTCATGCCTAGGCTAGCGCAACGATGATAAAACATAAAAATCAGTCCCACGTCGGAATATAAAATCCGCATGAGTCTACACTAACTAGTCTGATACCTAGTAAGCATAAATCATAACCAAGGTCTACCCACCAGTACCATACCTAGTACGCATCCTATAATGAAGGTGAGAAATATACTACCCAAAACCCCCCCGTCCCCACGATGGCACAAGTGAATAAAATAAATCACACAATACACAATTCAATACGCACAACATAGCAATTTAATCATAAAGGTCACAATTTAATTTAATTCCATGAATAACACCGTCGTCGTTTTTGATACAATT
The DNA here is from genome assembly GCA_949130495.1 of Sambucus nigra. NCBI lineage: Eukaryota > Viridiplantae > Streptophyta > Magnoliopsida > Dipsacales > Adoxaceae > Sambucus > Sambucus nigra. Next base: position 98,865,910 of record OX422211.1, on the reverse strand, counting down.
ATTTTCATCTAAAAATGCTAAATTAATTGACATGGAATAATATTCCATATGTCATAATCGTTCTCTTTTATAAGTCATCTAATTTTGATATCTAAGTGTGATTGTGTCCCATTAACCATATAAATAATCTCATAAAATTCTACGCGAGAACCTATACCCAAAACCATAAAAACCCAATAATCTAACCTATGCACCCAAGGGTTTTAAAGATTACTTCATATTAAAAGTTTCATAAAAACAGTCCCATAATTAAAATGTCCACTTTCTCAATTTAGGTTACTAATTGATTTTAACAAAAACACATGATTAAGGGTTTGGACGACACTTAAGAAGCATAACACCAAAAGAAGGGAATAGAGTATTCATTCATATGATTTAGATGAAGAAAATTTTATTTCACGGTTGGATTCCTCTCGAAAAGTTAGCATAGAGTCATTTTTGAACAATCTTGAGAAAACCCGGTTTAAAGCTTCAAAACTTGGATTGAAAATATCTCTTAAAAGGAGATAAGGTTTTGAGGGAGGAAGAAAATGTAAAAGAGGAGATTGGTGCTCTTAGGGTTTAGAAGAATGTTTTTTTAAAAGTAATAAACTCATCACTTTGTTTATATACTGTTGATACCAAAATTAGTATGGTGATATGGACGAATAATAAGAAGACACGTGTCAATCTACGTGGCACAATAGCAACGAAGAAGCTTATTCCCCCGACCTAGTCATACTCACTCCGAGTAACAGGTGTACTCCGAGGAACTCCAGCTCTTCGAGGAACTCCATCTCTCCGAGGAACTCCAGCGCTCCGAGGAACTCTTGAACGACGAGCAACTAAGGCGGTTCGAGCTGCATCTCGACCACAGCATTGATTGCCAGATAATCAACAGTTCGACTATTCATTGAATGCTTATCATCTTGACGCACACGCTTGAAGAGCATTAAATGAATTACCCTTTCATATGTATATCATTTAATGTATCACCCTTTCAGATTATAGCCTCAAGGCTATAAATACATTGTATTACCCTTATTCAAAGGGACCGAAATTTCTTGATAGTACTTATAATCGAGAATTCCCAAACACTTAGCAATAACATAACAGTGGACGTAGGCCATTCATATAAGGCTGAACCACTTTAAAATATTTTATCTCATTTATTTATCTGTGATTGAATAATTAGAGTAATCTAATTTTTTACATCAACAGATTGGCGCCGTCTGTGGGAAAGATTGTTATTATCGTTTTTCACCAAAAATCATTCATCATCAATGGCAGATAATCCGGAATCTAGCAATCGAAACGCTGGAAATGCTGGAAATCTTCCAAATCCTTCTACACCTCCAGATCTGGCTGGAATTATGATGAATCTGGCTCAAGGACAAACCGCCATGCAAGAGACAATGCGGCAACTCATACAAACCCTTCATGGCGGTGCACCTGCACATTCGGGACAACGAAGTGGTCAGAGGCAAACCTATTTACTTTCTTCACGATCCAGGCGTACTGAGTCATATCGTAATGAGGAATCTAATGATTTCTCTTATCAACCTGAGCGAACTTCGTCAATAAGGGCTACAGATACTGATCAACGTATCACTCTCTCTCCAGAGAGACCCAGTGCCTTGGAAAGACTGAGCAGGGTGTCTCCATTCAGTCGATTAGGCCCTAGGAGGAATAAGAGTCCACCTAAAACCATGTCGAGGAGTTTTCGATAACCATCAGATCTAAGAGAAGGATCAGCACAATCACGACCTGTTGCTCGTCAAGATAGATCTCAGGAGGCCACTTCAGAACAATCAATTGTTCGAACTAATAAGCCCGAGGAAGGAAATGATGCCTGGAAAGGTTCCATTCAGCGGTTGGAGGATAGATTGGGAGAAATGGCTAAGGCGAAGAATCCCCTACAACGAACTTTTGTTCAAGGGACACCTTTTGTCCAGGCCATTGTGGATTTTCCTACACCATCAAAGTTTAAAGCCCTTGTGGTGACCCCCAAATATGATGGAAAGACAGATCATGTTCTTCACATAGAGCAATATCAAGCTGCTGCCGACATCTATGCTATCCCCGACGAGATGAGATGCAGAGCATTCTCAGGAACTCTTACTGGATCTGCCCAGATATGGTACAACAATCTTCCTCGGGGTAAGATTTCAACTTTCTTTCAACTGGCCGAGTTGTTCATCGGTAATTTCTGTTTTGGAGCAAAGCCAGTAAAACGAGTAGCACACTTGTTAAGTGTTAGACAAACATCTGGTGAAAGTACTAGAGATTACATAACTCGTTTCAATAACTAGAAGCTGGAAGTCATAGATTATGAAGAAAAGACAGCAATCACTGCTTTGATGAGTGGGTTGTTGTCTAACAAGTTGTATTACACTTTGGCCAAAGATCCACCTACAACTATGTCAGAGTTGATGGCAAAAGCGGCTAAAATCATAAATGCCGAGGAGGCTATGGCTGCGAAGAAGAACATGGATAAAGAAACCAAGGTGGAAGTCGACAAATCTAAGAAGAAAGAGCATAAGGGCAATGGTAGTGACAGGCAGTCCAAGAATAATAAGTCGTCATGGGAAGTCCTGAAGAAATTCGATAATTATACTCCTTTGAAAATGGGTATTAATCATGTCTTGGAAGAAATCAAGAATAACGAGGAAGTAAAGTGGCCAAAGAAACTGAGGTCAGACCCTGACACGAGGAATAGGGAGAAATATTGCGAGTTCCATAAGGATCATGGCCATATGACCAAAAATTGCATAGCTCTTCAGAACGAGATTGAAACACTCATCCGAAGAGGGAAGCTAGCAAAGTATGTTGATCGGAGAGGCGAAAGAAGAAATAATGACCGAACTAGAGAAAGGTCTAGATCTCCTCGTCGAGCAGAGGAGAAAAAGAAGAGAAACCATGAAGATGATCCAGATGATGACCCCGATCTTCCTAAGAAACCAAGGCAGCCAGAACGAGAGGTATTTTCAATACGCTTTGGAACATTTGACTGTAATGTTATTACAGGTGGAGATGCAGGAGGAGGAGACCCGACTACAGAAAGAAAAGCTTACCTTGGAGAGGCTCAAGCTTGCTCATACATTCAACGGATACATTTGGCTGAAGAGGATCACCCGAGGAAGGTAAACAAAGAGAAGCTGGTCATTATTTTTTCAAAAAACGACCTTGCAGGTGTTCTTTACCCTCACGACGACCCTTTGGTGATCAAAATGAGGATGAAAGAAGTAGTGATTTCAAGGGTTCTGGTAGATAATGGTAGTTCGGCAAACATCATGTTCTACTCATGCTTTGATAGTTTAAATTTAAAATTATCCCAATTAGAGCCTTATCACAGACCTCTCTTGGGTTTTGCTGGCGAGAAAGTTTTTCCACTTGGGACGATCAAGTTGGATATATTCATTGGAACTTGGCCTGCTTGTCGAACAGAAAGAATACGCTTCTTTGTGATGGATAAGAATGTGCAATCAGCTTACAACATCATCATGGGAAGAGTTGGCTTGAAGAAGTTCGAAGCAGTTCCATCTACAGTACATCAATGCTTAAAATTCCCAACAAATTTCGGAGTAGGAGTTATGAAAGGTGATCAAAAAGTAGCTCGGGAATGCTATTATTCATCTGCCGAGCAAGAGGAGCTTGAAGAGTCAAGGAAAAAGACTACTACCTACCAGGTGGAGAAAGGTACAGAAATTGAAACACTTGATCCAAGAGATGAATCCCAACTTGTAAAAGGACAGGTGGTGGAATCTACAGAAAATGTTATTCTGGACGACGAGCACCCTGAACGAGTAACCCAGATAGGTTCGTCGTTGGATGTTTCAATAAAATAGGAGTTGATAACTTTTTTGAGAAACAGGAAGAAAACTTTTGCATGGAGTCATGAGGACATGCCAGGAATAGATCCAAACTTCTTATGTCATGAGCTCAATGTGAATAAGGAGATCAAGCCTGTAAAGCAGAGAAGAAGAGTATTTAGTCCCGAGAAGAATCAAGCTATACAAGAGGAGGTCGACAAGCTCCAGAAAGCCCAATTCATTGAAGATGTGAAATATCCAGGCTGGTTAGCAAATGTGGTGATGGTAAAGAAGAAAAATAATAAATGGAGAATGTGTGTTGATTTCACTGATCTCAACAAGGCATGACCAAAGGATCACTTTCCATTGCCCAGAATTGATCAACTAGTGGATGCTACCTCGGGACACGAGCTGCTCAGCTTCATGGATGCTTACTCTGGTTACAACATGATAAAAATAAAACCCGAAGATAGGGAAAGTACTTCTTTTATTACCCCTAGGGGAACTTATTGTTACAATGTTATGCCTTTTGGTTTGAAAAATGCAGGAGCGACATACCAGCGGCTGATGAACAAGGTTTTTGCCGAACAAATCAGTTGCAACATGGAAGTCTATGTCGATGATATGCTGACAAAGAGCAAGAAAGCTGCTGATCATCTAGTTGACTTAGGTCAGACCTTTGATCAACTGGATAAATACCAAATGAAGCTCAACCCGATGAAGTGCACATTTGGAGTACGAGAAGGAATGTTCCTCGGGTACATTGTCAACCAGCGAGGCATTGAGGCGAATCCAGAAAAGATCAAAGCTCTTTTAGGGCTGCGATCTCCAACGACGAAGAAATAAGTGCAGAGTCTTACAGGACGAGTTGCAGCACTCAACAGATTTGTATCCCGAGCAACTGATCGATGCCTTCCATTCTTCAAAACACTTTGAAAAACTTTCGAGTGGAATGATGAATGTGAAAAAGCCTTTCAAGACTTGAAGAAATATTTGGGAGCACCTCCACTGTTGTCCAGGCCAGTAATGGGAGAAAAGTTATACTTATACCTGGCAGTATTAGAGAATGCAGTCAGCTCGGTATTGATCAGATTGGAGAATGGAGTCCAAAAATCAATTTATTACACAAGTAAGGCTTTCCGAGGTGCAGAGGTCAGGTACCCAAAGCTGGAAAAATTGGCATTGGCATTAATTGAAGCAAGCAGAAGAATGAGGCCATATTTCTAGGCCCATACCATCATCGTGTATACAGACATGCCATTAAGACAAGCCCTTCATAAGCCAGAAAAATTAGGGAGACTGATGTACTGGGCAATAGAGCTCGGTGAATATGATATTGTGTATGAACCCAGATCATCACTAAAAGGGCAAGCTGTAGCAGACTTTATAGCAGAGTTTACATATCCTGATTCCCTCGAGGAACAAAAGTTGCTCGCTGATCAACCTGTGGATGTTACAAGATCAACAAACACAAACTCAGACCAACTCCGGTTGGTAAAAGAGCTTGTGGATATTGAAGGATCATCAAATTCGAGCTCAGACCAACTACGGTTGGTAAAAGGGCGAGAAGAGATGATCGACGAGGAGCGAAAAATATCAGGGGAGGATGAAAGCAAACAACAGATATTTCGCCGAGGAACTCTGTCAGATAAGAAATTTGAAGACGAATTACCTACATAGAGATTGTATGTAGATGGGCCATCTTGCACAACAGGTTGTGGAGCAGGGATTGTTTTGAAAATCCCAGACGAGATTGACATGGAATATGCCCTGCGATTCCAATTCAAAGCCTCCAATAATGAGGCTGAGTATGAGGCCATGATAGCAGGTATTAATTTAGCAAAGATTATGGAAGCACAACAAGTGATGGTATTCAGTGATTCTCAATTAATTGTGAATCAGATGATGGGAACATAAGCAGTTAAAGGAGAATTAATGGTCAAGTATCATGCAAAGGTGATGGAGTTGTTGGCAGAATTTGAAGCCATTCAGTTGATCAGAATACCAAGAATGGAAAATGCACAAGCAGACGCACTGGCCCGACTAGCATCAGCTACTCGTACCGAGCTGCGAAGAACGATACCAATTGAAGTATTAGAAAGTCGAAGCATAGATGAAGACTTGACGATGAATGTTATTACCCTTGATTTAGGACCATCTTGGATGGATCCCATCAGGGCATATATTGAGGAGGGAGAATTGCCGGAGGATAAGCTCTCTGCAAAGAAATTGAAGTTTAAAGTTGCTCGGTATGTACTAACTAATGGTGTTTTGTATAGACGAGGAATTATGGTAGGTTTGTAGAGATGTGTACATCCCTCCAAGGTGAAGGAATTGATTGAAGAGATCCATGAAGGGTCTTGTGGAGCACATGTAGCAGGTCGGACACTTTTGCAAAGGATGATGACGCAAGGGTACTACTGGCCGACGATGAGGGCTAATTGTATAGCCTATGCTAAGAGATGTGATAAATGCCAACGTTTTTCTTCCATCCGACGAACTCCACAAGCATTGTTGACACCCATAACTTCTCCTTGGCCATTTGCCATGTGGGGAATTGATTTGGTTGGACCACTGCCAACGACCCGAGGAAGATTCAAGTACCTCGTCGTTGCAGTTGATTATTTTACTAAGTGGGTAGAAGCTGAGCCACTTATTGATATGAAATACGAGAAGGTATACCAGTTCGTTTGGAAGAACATAATCTGCCGATATGGTCTCCCTCATGCTTTCATCACAGACCATGGAACACAATTTGATAACGAGGAGTTTGTCGCCTATTGTCATCAGTCAAACATTTTGAAGACCCATTCAGCACCAGGCCATCCTCAAAGCAATGGACAGACTGAAGTGACGAACAGAACATTACTAAATGGTTTGAAGAAGAGGCTAAATGAGGCTAAGGCTAATTGGATTAATGAGCTACAGTCAGTATTATGGGCTTACCGAATAACTCCCCGAGCAGCAACTGGAGAATCACCATATATGCTGGCGTTTGGAAGTGAGGCTGTAATACCTGCCGAGTTGGGTCTTCCAACACACAGAGTGCTGAATTTCAATTCCCCAATCAGCGACTTAATGAGGAGATTAGATTTGGACATGCTCGAGGAGGTTAGAGAAGAGGCAGCCATTAGGAATGCTGCTTACCAACAACGAACAGCTCTGTTCTACAACAAGAGGGTGAAGAAATACGACTTAAAAGAAGGAGATTACGTGCTAAAGAAGGTCATTCAGAAGCACAATAAATTGGAAGCAAACTGGCATGGACCTTACCGAGTTACAGAAGTTGTTAGACCAGGAACTTATCGCATAGCAACTCTAGAAGGAGAGGAATTTAAGAATGCATGGAATGCTGAACACCTACGCAAGTATTATCAGTGATGTAAAATGTAAGGCAGTTCCATCAATATGAATAAAACGATGATGTTTCGCCATCCTCTTTATTTTATTAAAAGTTTTTCGGGGAATACTAGTGTACAACACTACACTGTTCAGCAATAAAAGCAACACCGATAGTTCAAACCCAGATCAACTTCGGTTGGTAAAGGGGCGAGAACAAACTATACTCCTTTGGTTAGGAGGCGTACACTAGCTCAGACCAATAGTGGACACGATAGTTCGAACTCAGACCAACTCCGGTTGGTAAAAGAGCGAGAGCACGATAGTTCGGACCCAGACCAACTCCGGTTGGTAAAAGGGCGAGAACACCCCATACTCCTTTGGTTAGGAGGCGTACATTAGCTCAGACCAACTCCGGTTGGTAAAAGAGTTAGTGGACATGATAGTTCGAACTCAGACCAACTCCGGTTGGTAAAAGAGCGAGAACAAACCATACTCCTTTGGTTAGGAGGCTGACACTGGCTCAGACCAATTTTGGTAAAAGGGCAAGTGGACACGATAGTTCGAACTCAGACCAACTCCGGTTGGTAAAAGAGCGAGAACACGATACTCCTAAAAAGGCCAATCTCGGTTGGTTAGGAAACAAGATATGCTCTCAAATGCCAACTTATGTTGGTCGGGAGGTAAGATTATTACAGAAAATACAAAAGTTCCTCGAAGAACAAAATATTCCAAAATGAACCAAGTATGGTTGGTCGGGGATAAAAGCCCACTAACTGTAGTTGGTCGACGAGGAGAATTTATCGACCTTGATTGGTCGGACACATTTAAAAAAAAAAATTACCAAGTATGGCTAGTCGGGGATAAACTCTCACTAACTATAATTGGTCGACGAGCACAATTTAACAACCTTGGTTGGTTGGAAAAATTTTAAACTCATTACTCTATTAAGTGACCGAGCAACATTTTTTATACTTGTAACCTTTTTTACTAAGTTGGTCGATGAACCACACAATATTATTATGCAAGCACAGATATAAAGTGTTTGACAAATACAAGACAATAGCAATACAAATTTGTAAACAAAAATGAAACTCTTTCATTAATTTCAAAATGAATTACACAAGTTTATTACATTGATATTAAATTGTGTACTAATTATTACATCAGAATTCCCTATTCTACTGGTCTTTTCCCTGCTGCTTTTGAAACGGGCTCCTCGCCAGCAGGAGGATCTTTCAGGCAAAGGCGAGAATTGATGAAGTTAGGATCTCGAAGCATTCTGACGTTCATTATTGAAGGTGTGTCCAGAAGATGCTCGGGACGAGATACCTCGATCTGAGAATGAAGATTGTAGTCACCGAGGTATTTTGCAATTAAGCTCCGAGGAATGGCACGAGCTGGGATCCATTCCATGTCCAAATTATATGGTGGCACTGGCAAGTCAAGTACCCCAGGATCCTGATAGTCCCACAGGTAGTGTCCCTGTTCGAGCTTCAGTACGCCCAAAGCATTCAGCCAACCTTACTTGTAGCCCTCATTATTGGCATTCTGGATACGAGCATCTAAATGGAACAGTGCCTCGTTGTATCCAGCCATCCAGAACTCCCTGGGCTGTTTATGGAATTGAAATGTCAACCTCTCAAGCTTCTCGTGAAGACTCTGGATGAAAAGTTCATTAGTCTCCAACGATGATTCCTTTGTAGAGATTTGTAGTTTCAATTCTCTAAATTTCTTGGACAGTTCAGATAAAGCTTGGTTCTTAGCCACTAATTGGTATGCTTGGTTTTCCAACGCTGATTGAGTATGAGCTTCATCAACCATACGACGAAGAACTCTTGATCGACCCCGAGCAGGTGGAGTACTTTTTTCCTCGACAACATTCTGAGCAACTCTTCTTCGTCCACGAGAACCTCTTCCTCGTCCTCGAGTAGCAGTAGAAGCGCCCGACCTTCTCAGGGTGTCCAACTCTTGCCTTAATTTGGCATTCTCAACCTCTAGAAATGAAAATCCCTCGTCAGTCACTGGGATTACAGCTGTTGAAGAAGAGGCTGCAGACTTATACTGTGCCAGCTCTTTCTGTAAATTATTATTCTCTTGCTCCAGCAGCTCAGCAATCTGTCTACATGCTTCAACTTCACCCTTTAGGGTTCTCTCCCTGACATCGTACCCAGCAAGGAACTTTTTGTGGCCCTCCTCGGTAGAAAGTTGCTGATACTTCTTCTCATACCCCTCATGCAACAGAGCAGTTAATTCTTTATATTGCTGCTGAAGTTCATCGAGAGTACATTGCAGGTTTTCAATCATTTCGTAATATGCCACATTGTTGGCCACAGCTCGGTCAAGTAAGCCTTTCAGGTACTGATAAGCTTCAACTTCCTGCTCTGAAGCATCATGACCAAGGATGTCGACAACTTCTGATGCACTTAATTCAGTATGACCAGCCTTATAATGTTCATGGCATTGCTGCATCAGCTTAGTATCATTAGCAGATATCATATCCATCCTGGCCAGAAACTAGCAGATAAAGAAAAAGTAATCATAAAAAAGAAAATCAAAACAGAGTACAGATAGAAGAGAGACAATCATATGGAAGAAAAGAGCTCAAATTTTATTAGATCATGGTGCAAAGTTACAAAGATATTGATTACACTCGAAAAAGAAGAAAAATAGAAAGAGAATACCGAACAACTTCACACCTTTTCCTTGTCTCCCAAGACTTTCTCGGGAGGCTGGGATGAGGAGCTCGGCTGCTCGGTGGGAACAACGAGTTGGTCGGCTGGAGCTGGAACTTGTTCAGGAGGAGCAGGCAGAGATGAAAGTTCCTCGTCAGCAGGCTGGGTAAGGATGAGATCACCCACTACCATTGAAGATTCTTCGGAGGCAGCTTCGTCCTCTTCTTCATCTTCGATGGCTGGGGGAGGACCAGGGAGATGTTGTTGAAACAGTTCTCAGTCCTCATTAACTTTCAATTCTTGCAAGGCAGCCATCTCGGAAGTATTTCAAACTCCCATACTGCACCTGAGTCATCATAGCTGCTACCCCCTTGTTCCACCCTTTGTCCCAACCTGTGTTGAAGGACTTCTTTATTGCCATTTTTCTTTTAATTTTCTCCGAGGAGAGCTTCTCGGATAGAAGATCCTCGGTGGACTTCAACTTAGCATCCACCTCCTCCTTCTGGCGATTTACTTCTCGCAGAAGGGTTAGCTCTTCCTCAGCCGATTTCAACTTATCTTCAAGCTCCCCAAAGCTTGTGAGCTTCTCGGCATATTTTTTATTCTCTCTCTCCAAGTCTTTCACCTTATTTCCCAACTGCACTTTCTCTGCCTCAGATGCAGCCAACTTCTTCTCCCATTCACCCCTATCCTCGTCATACTTTTGACGAGAATCCTTCAAAGATTGGGCCAAGCCCTGTAAAGCATCCTCTACTCCAGACGAGGAGCTAAAAGCCTTGATCGCTTCATCTTTCTTCACTATGGTGTTAAAGCAACTCACCAGCTGGAAACAGAAGAAAATAATGATAAGTCATTGCAGAGATACTTGTATTGATGGAAAGAAAGAAAATTCAGAATATGAGAAACTTACTGAAGCAATGTGACGAGTAGCCTGGGATGTAAGCATATCCCTAGACATACTCTCCTCGATTCCTTGGACTTCAGGAATAGTCCAAGTCTTTACCGAGCTCATTGCAGAGCTCAGGGGAATGATAGTTGGAACACCAGCTCCACTAACTTGGAGCTGTGAAAGGTTTTCAGCCAAATTGACCGAGGAGGATTTCTTCAGTCTCCTCGGTGGCATTTCAGCAGTTTCAACCAAAGAACTTTTGGTGGGGGATATGGTGACCACTTCCACAGAAGCACTTTTCTTGCTCGGAGCCATTGGGGGCTTCCCGGCAGCCTTCTGAGGAGCAACAGAAGGGGCAGCATCTACTTTCTTTGTCCCCTTTGGGACATCAGTCTTGTTTCTTTTTCCATCTCCAGCAGAGGTAGTCTCCTCAAAGAGAGCAGGAACTCTTCTTTTGCCCATTTTCTGACTTAGAGGAATGTGAGATTCTGGAGAAGAGTCCTCAGGAATTGATGCTGGTTCACTGGTGCTGACCACAGGACGAGCAGTAAAGGATGTTGTATAACTCCTATACTGCAACAAGTATGAAGCAGACCTGATGTGCTCGTCTGCAACTTTCTTATGCAAACTCCAGATATGTTTCAAATGCTTGATATTAACTTCAGTTTCTTTCGGAGTTTTTCTCTTACGGTCAACTGCAAATAAATACATATTGAAATGTCAATCATGCATTTATTCAAATATAATGAAATCATGGTTTCAGAAATAAAATAAAATGAAAATAACCTATCCCATTGCCATATGTAGGGCATTTGGGACCTTCATATACTTCGTCTCCAACCAAAGGGGCATGTTGCCAATTTTTGATAATTACCCCATGTTCAAAATAATCCCTATTGGCATCAGGGAGGTTAACTACTAAGGCCCTATTCAAAAATCTAGTTTTTAAATAAAAAATATTGTTTAAAACAGCCCATCTGTAACAATACATAATCTCAGGAATTCCTATACGAGTTCCATGAGTTTGATTTAACCTATACACCCCATTAACTATTCTCCATGTGTTGGGGGGTATTTTTGCAGGGACGACATCGAAATATTGACAGAACTCTAAGCACAGAGGGTTTGGTGGAAAAGAAAATCCACATTCAGCAATAAAGAGACTGGGGAACCAGTGTCCCTCAGCCAAACGAAAATAATCTAAAGGCTCAGAAAGATTCTCCAAAGTTACCCAAGATGGAATAGAAAAGTCAGAACGGAATTTCTCAAGAGATTCGATAACATAAACCATGGTGTATAAAAAGAAATGAAGAAGAAGGAAGAAAATCTTACAGGAAAAAGGAGATCTGTTGACAAACAAACGAAGAAAGGGATGAACGCACAAGAGAGAGAAAGGCTATGGAAAACTCGAAAGCAGAAATTGGAAAAGGTAGAATATGATGGGATTGCCAATGAAGCTTAAATACCTTGCCTTGGGAAACGGCGAAAGAAATGATTACAAAAAGAAACTATTACGCTACCGGCGTCTAAAAGGACAAAAAGTGCGCGAAGATCGAAGCGCTTATAAAATTCAAAAAAAGGCGGATTCGGCGAATTTGGAAAACATACGAACACAGAAAAAATGCTCCTAAACAACAGGAAGGTCATTTAATATTGCCATATACCGAGAAAGAATGTTCCATATTCCTCAAAGTTCGAAAAATGAAACATTGGGGGCTTCTGTTGATACCAAAATTAGTATGGTGATATGGACGAATAATAAGAAGACACGTGTCAATCTACGTGGCACAATAGCAACGAAGAAGCTTATTCCCCCGACCTAGTCATACTCACTCCGAGTAACAGGTGTACTCCGAGGAACTCCAGCTCTCCGAGGAACTCCATCTCTCCGAGGAACTCCAGCGCTCCGAGGAACTCTTGAACGACGAGCAACTAAGGCGGTTCGAGCTGCATCTCGACCACAACATTGATTGCCAGATAATCAACAGTTCGACTATTCATTGAATGCTTATCATCTTGACGCACACGCTTGAAGAGCATTAAATGAATTACCCTTTCATATGTATTTTATTTAATGTATCACCCTTTCAGATTATAGCCTCAAGGCTATAAATACATTGTATTACCCTCATTCAAAGGGACCGGAATTTCTTGATAGTACTTATAATCGAGAATTCCCAAACACTCAGCAATAACATAACAGTGGACGTAGGCCATTCATATAAGGCTGAACCACTTTAAAATATTTTGTCTCATTTATTTATCTGTGATTGAATAATTAGAGTAATCTAATTTTTTACATCAATATATACAAAAAAGAATTTGAGTTATAATAAAATACAAACACTCGAAAAATTATTAAGGACAATCGGACCGTCATAATGGCCTAAAATTTTAATATATTGTAGAGAACGGTGAGACGGAGCTACTGTGAAAAATTCAGCTTGATCGGACGACCAAATTTTAAAAAATATTATTTTTGTCCTCCTTAGCTCAGATCCTCCCCTGATTTTTATACGAAAAGTTATAATTTCCAATTTTTTATCCCGATTTAAATTCCACTTAAAAACTTATTTTTTATATAAAAAAACTAACACAGTTACACACCAAAATTAAATAGTTCCCCAAATTATTATTTTTTCAAAATTCGAGATAATTTAATTAAAATCGGTGTACAAATCATGGGTTGTTACATACTTTCCCTCTAGCAAAGGAATTTCGTCCTCGAAATTAGACGAAGCATAAATGTCATATGTAAACCGCGCAAAATAAAACAAGACTCACATATGCCTACCCGTAGAGTACCACAATTAGGCGCTTATACACCTAATCTACCTGAACGCAATCCTTAATAAAAATACAATATATATATAGCCTATATATATAAGTATCTAAGAAAATATTACGTAGTGCGATACTCTACTAGCCATGTCGTGGCTCATGCTAAGCTTCTTCGGCCTGAGGCTGAAGTAAATAACACCTCCCATAACCAATATTGGTTGGTGCTGCGGCCACCCCCTGCGCACCTAACATTGTCGGTGCTGCGGGTGTTCCCTGAACACCTGCTATTGCTGTTAAAACTGGAGGCCTCGGTCCTTATTGCCCTTGTACTCCTTGACCTTGTTGTTCTTGTGTGACTTGACCTTGTTGGGCCTATATTCATTGGTCTTGTTGGCCCTCTCTCTTATAACACTTACCCGTTGGATGTCCTACTTTCCCACAAGCAAAGCATTCACCCTTAGAAGGGCCATAACGTCTAATATTCGCTCGCTCTTCTCCTTGTCCCTCCTGTTCCTGATTGGTTTTCTGTTTCTTCCATGCTTGGTTATTGTGACCCTTATTCTCACCTCCTTATCCATTTGACTCTTATCTCTTTCCCAACTTCTTTTGATAATCCGCATTCTCTTGCCATAGTAACATTGCGACATCCACCACCTCAGCATAAGTAGTGTACGCTGGGTTTCCCAACACCATCTGCCTAATCGACCAAGATAATACCTAAATGAAACATTCCATCATCTTTACCTCAGTTCTAACCTATTTCGGTACAAACATAGATAAATTGGTGAACTCCTGTTCATACTCGATGATCGATTTTGAACCTTGCTCCAAATCCATAAATTCTTTCTTATTCGTATTCCTAATTGCATACAAAAAGTACTTATTGTTAAACTTTATCAGAAAATCTGCATCACCCAACTGATCTCTATCCTCCGACGTGGTGGCACTCTCCCACCACTGTAATGCCTCCCTAGTTAGCTTAAACGTCGCTAACATCTGCTTCTGCACGTTCGTGTAATCCACCATCCTCAAGTGCCTCTCTATATCTCTCCTCCACTGGTGAGCAACCGTTGGAGTCAGATCCCCTGCGAAGGTGGGAGGACTGCCCTTAAGAAAACTGGTTCTCACCCTATCCCAAAACGAAATGGGTGTACCCTATTGTTGTGCCTCTAAAGTCACCCATCTCTGTCTCCCCATCTCCATACCGTCCGCCGTGGCCACACGAATGATAGCCGCTAACTCCTCGGCATTCAAAACAATCTGCCGCTGCCTTTCCTAGGCCGCGGGACCAGAAACAGACTCCTCTCTCCTACTCTTAGCTCTCCTTGCGTTCTCCATCTGAAAAGATAGGAACAAAACAACATCAAACTCGAAGCATGGTCTTAGGTCTCGTAGGTTATGAGTCCGTTTTAGCTTTCGCGTTGTTTATCCTTGATTCCTTTTGATGATTTGTACTCTTAGTACTTTGATACCATCTGTCATACCCCGCAAAATTCGATAGGCGGGGTGGCTAGCCACCACCGCCAGACTATATCGTGCGTGAGTAAATAAATACTATTCTTAGCATGAGACATAATTAAACCAGTCTATAACATAAATAATTGAATCAATCCTAAATGATAATAAACAATTGAGCGATAAAAGATCCATCACATGCTAAAACTCAAAGTAAAACTAATCTCCAATAATAATTAAATAAAATCTGAATACTAAAAACAACTTTAAATAATCCAACTGAAATCCTCTAACAACTTTGGAACCGAGTGGCCCAATAAAACCCAAATGAAGTCTCATAATGAAATACGGCTGAAAAGAAAATCTAACTAAATAAAGCAATAAAATGAATAAACTCCAGCTGCACCTCCAAACGATAAATTCCGATAATCCTATGCAGCTTCTCCAAAACTTATCCTAAAAAGTTAGTCAAAGCACGAGGTCAGAGCCCCGAGCATGAATACACACTACTCCCTCCAAATAGGATCCGTGAATCCAGACAGTAGCATTATACGCAATAAATATCACAATAGAGTATTTTAATTAAACGCGATCAATATAAATCACTAACTACCCTAAAAAATTTCCATTTCAAAAAGCACACCAATATGATTTTAAATTCCCAAGTCCCACGATGTTAATTTAATTAAATTAACCCAATTAACCATTTCCTTCATTTTTATCTTAATTATAGCGGTCCTCCCGCCACGGGTGGTAATCCACCAAAGTTTTACACTTCTCCTTGTTATATGGACTCTGATCCGTTTAAACCGTCGACCCCGCCCCATGACAAGGTTCTACACACGACACGACATAAATCGTCCGCTGACTCGTTTAAACTGTCGATCCCTGACATATTATGTCAACACAAATTTTAATACCCGTTTTAATCTTAGGCATTAATTCTGATATTCTCAATTTCACATTTTGCAAATTACCCCGACCTTTTAATCGATGTGAGATCCTCAAAATGCCCCTTAGTCCCATACCTAAGGGTCCCCAAGTATACATACGTCCTATTTTATGTATAATATGGATTTCTAACATAAATCTCGTCCTAGTCTCATGCCTAGGCTAGCGCAATGATGATAAAACATAAAAATCATTCCCACCCCAGAATATAAAATTCGCACGAATTTACACTAACTAGTCCCATACCTAGTAAGAATAAATCATAACCAAGGCCTACCCACTAGTCCCATACCTAGTAAGCCTTCTATAATGAAGGTGCACAATGTACTACCCAAAGGTCCCTCGTCCCCATGATGGCACAAGTGAAAAAAATAAATCACATAATACACAATTCAATATGCACAACATAGCAATTTAATCATAAAATTTAATTCCTTGAATAACACCGTCGTCGTTTTTTATACAATTATTTTCATCTAAAAATGTTAAATTAATTAACATGCAATAATATTTCATACGTCATAATCATTCTCTTTTATAAGTCATCTAATTTTTATATCTAAGTGTGAATGCGTCCCATTAACCATAAGAGTAACCCCATAAAATTCTACATGAGAACCTATACCCAAAACCATAAAAATCCAATAATCTAACCTACGCACTCAAGGGTTTCAAAAATTACTTCATATTTAAAAGTTTCAAAAAAAGAGTCCCATAATTAAGTGTTCACTTTCTCTATTTAAGTTACTAATTGATTTTAACAAAAACACATGATTAAGGGTTTGGGCGACACTTAAGACGCATAATACCAAAAGAAGAGAATAGAGTATTCATGCAATGTGATTTAGATGAAGAAAATCTGATTTGACGGTTGGATTCTGTAATACCCTGCATTTTTTATTGAATTGAAATTGAACTAATTGAAGAAAAAAACTATGCCAGTATATATATTCAAAATGTTTGGAAATGAAAAGTTAAAATAAATTCATTGAGATACGGACGTGCGACTTAAATATTAGAAACGAATTAACGCGTAAAAGGATCGAGAAGGTTAAATTTGGGGCAATGACATTTTTGTAAATAAACTAACCCTAGGTATAAATAGAAAATAAGAGAATAAGTCTTCATTTTCTCATTTCACAAAAGGGGTCTAGGGTTTGGTAGAGAGAGAGAGAGTAATAAGAGAAGAAAGCTAAGAGGATTTAAAGAGGATTTAACTTCTTCATACAATCCAAGGCAAGTTAATAACATATATGTGTATAATATGTATCTATAATGAAA
Organism: Sambucus nigra; assembly: GCA_949130495.1. Lineage (NCBI taxonomy): Eukaryota > Viridiplantae > Streptophyta > Magnoliopsida > Dipsacales > Adoxaceae > Sambucus > Sambucus nigra. The sequence goes on along the minus strand of OX422211.1, from coordinate 98,848,748 downwards.
TGTGTATTTGGATCTCTAAATTAATATAAAATTGATGTTAAGAATGATATGCAATGTATTAGGATCAACCTCCATGTAGATTCAAATGCAATAACATCATTATAGGGATTGAGTTGTAGAATAACCTATTGAATTTGAGAAATCTATGAAATTGAGTAAATCGTCATATTAAAAACTGTTTTGAGCTGTTTTGGTTTCGAAAATGGATGTTTCGCCTGTATTGCCTTGTAGAAAATCATGTTCTGAATAACTTTGTAGTTCTAAGTTTTTTAAAAAAACGGATCGAAAAATCCTCGAATTTGCGCTTTATAGTTTTGCGCAGAAAGTTGTCGAAAACAGGGGAGAATACTATAGGTTAGTTTTGGATCTGTTTTAAGAAGAAGATGGAAGTGTGCATGCGAGTTCCTGTAGAAAATCGTATTCTTAACAACTTTGTAGTTATAAGTTTCTTCAAAAACGGATCGAAAAAGCCTCAAGTCGGCGTTTTACATTTCTGGCAGAAAGTTGTTGAAATAAGAGTGTTAATGTTTTTCATGTTGTTAGTAAGATAATTGTGGTGTTGTGCCTAATATTCTAACTTGATCACATACTTATGGTTATTAGGGATATATAACCTTGAAATTATTTTATGTTGAATTAGTAAATTAATGGTGTAAATTATGTTATGTCGTAAATAATAACTATTATATAATTCATGTAATAGACTTGATACGATTGTATATATACATAAGCGTGAAATTATTTTACACGTATATTGTCGAGTACACGCTAGACTAGTCCTCCGGTCGATGTAGGCACATGTTGAATGCGATTTATTATGATTGATCCGGTTAGGTTTCGCTCGAGTGCCGTGTCGGAGATAAATCACCAGAATCGGACACATGGTTGTAATGCGGGTCGGATAAAAAGACCTTGGAATGCCATGTGATTTAGGACTTAGTATGATTGCCCTTGCCACGTAATATTGGGGAATATTCGTGTGTAGACCTAGTGTTATGACTTGCTCCCCCGGGTAATGACAGTGACCCAATATGATTTGTTGTGTGAGATATTATGATTGTATCTTAAAGTAATATCCCGAATCGATGCAATTGATATTATACTTGAAGAAAATATCCTACTATTAAGGGACTGGATAAAAGAAATTTTACCCCTGTTAAGTGTTTTTAAATGAAAAGAATTATTTCGAGTAGGAACAGTTGAAATGGATTAATAGTAATTAATCACGCTATTTAATTAAGACTCCCCACACTTGGGCTGGGTTGGGTAGTCATAACCTAGGAACATCGTTTGGGAAATGAATCCAGATAACTTAATTATTGGAGACGAGTAATGACTAATGTGCTTTCATTATAAGTACATCTTATAATCTTATAGCTTATTTTCTTGCTTTGACGTTTGTCTATCTTACTTCTTGCTCCTCTCCTATATATATAATATATGACAAGTCCTCGTCCCGCTGGACAATAGACTATGGAGCTTGATGAGATCATATCAATCTTAGGATTCCTGTAGCCGTGGAGTTATTCTATTTTAATTTATGTCGTTTTTTCCCTTTTCTTAAGGGTGGTATGAGAGATTAATATCACTTTGTTTATACTTGGGATTTTAGAGAATTGTTGTATTACTCTTTCCCATTTTGTGTTGGGCCGCATGTATTTGAAGTACCTTATACATTTGACTTACTTAAGTCTATATTGTATAAGTGTTCAACTAATTTGTAAATAGTGACAAAATTGGTTGTCTAACCTAGAATCCAAAGAGCCTCAGAATTAATCTCTCTAATCCTCTTCAATAATCCAAGAAGGTATAAATTGAATCACACTACACACATTAGAAGTGCATACATGTGTATATATTGCTTAAAATTGATTGTGTGTTAAATTCCCCTTAAAATGTTGTTTTAATAATTTTTTTGGGAATATTTAAACATTTTTAAAATAATGTTTTCATTAATAAAAGTGTGATTATAAAAATTGTGGGGTTAATTTGCTATTTTGAAAAATTCATTTTTCATTAGAATGTTTAATTGGGTAGAATGTAAATGCGCTAGAGACTTCAGGGTGCTGCCTGTAATTAACTTTGACGCGCGTTTGCAAGCCACTTATAGGCCAACGCTTGTCACGTTCCTGATGTATCAATTTATGTTTGTTATGTGAGAGGGTTGCCTGGTTGTTTGATGATCGTTAGATCGATCCTTATCGATGGCCTGCATGTGTTTTAAACCTATCCTTGTGCTATCCTGTGAACCAATCACATTCGACTTAACCACCGCCTTCTTATAACCCTTGGATCAAGTCAATATTAGGAAGACTTAATCTCAGCCCTTGATTGCCTTCGACTATCCAGAACCTTCCTCCACTCCTATAAAAGCCCTCTAATTCTCAACCTTTCAAGACTTTTGGCAGTCGTCATTTCTGAGAGAAAAAAATAGAGAGAAGAGAGAAGTGAGAGAGAAGAGAGAAAAGAAAGAGAGAAGAGAGAGAAATGGAAAACTCTGTTAGCCAAACCCTAACCCTAAACACTTCAAATCTGATTCAAACCTTCGTATACTCAGAACCCCAAACACAACCTTGAGTGTTTGAGAGAGAGTGGTGTTACTTGGTTGTTCATATTGAAGCTGTAACCTCTTAATCAGTGATCTTATTACCAACTTAAACATTCGTGTGAAGATCTGTATTTCTTCTTCATAGAAATTGTAGATCTACACTCTGCATGTTATATTTCACTAGATCTGCATGTTTCTTTCTTGATTTAAGAAAATCCTTACTGATTTAGTTTTGAAAATGTTTTATGGTTTCTATTCTTACAAAACTTAACCTTGACCTAGTTGGATTCACACTTGAAGATTTTCAATCTCAAAAGTATTTTTAAAACAGAGATTGATTAAGATCTTGACCGATTTAGAAGCAAGATATCCGTGGAATCTGGGATATATTTAAAGGTCAAAAAGGTTTCAAGTTCTGTAAGAAAGAAAGAAAAGAAAATCACAGCATATAGTCTTTATATGTAATTTTCTAGGACTGTCTGTAAAAACTAAGTGTGTGTGAGTTCATGCATGTTGATAGGAATCACATCACAAACACTTAACACACTACTACACTGGAAGTGTTGTGAATAAGATCAAAGATTATTGCGTCGACGCAAGGAAGCTAAAGCAAAAGGAAGTAATCAAACTGGAAGAACATCATCAACAATCAGATCTATGAGAAGTTAGAAGGACACCAAGTGGGGTATATTCCTAAACTTAGAATAGGTTGATTTGTGTGCATGTATGTTGTATTGTTTGTAACTGTTATTTGTTGTTAGTGGATTTTTACTTTCGTGACTTAGAAGTCACCGTGGATGTTTCCTCTATTGGGAGAGGTTTTACCACGTTAAAAACTGTGTGTTCTGATTATCTTCATCTCCTTATCTCATTCTATAGTGCGCTGAATTTTTGAAACTGTCTTAGTTTTAAAACTGATTACAAAGTCTTGATTACTCTCGTACATAAGTTTTTGTAAACACATCTTGTTGTTTATAAGTTTTATTTTCAAAAGAAAAGGGTTTCTTCAACAAACATCTCGGAGTTGCTTATACAGTTTAATCTTGTATTAAACGGCATTAGCAACGTTTTTCAGTATTGGCATTTTATATTTTATATTTTCAATTTGAGATTACTGATGGATTATTGCAGTTAATAGTTATGAGTTGGTTTCACTTGTTATAGTTGTTATTTATTTTATTTAGATTATGTTTCTAATGCCAACATATTGACGCTCCGCTTTAATTTAATTGAGGGTAGCTAACCGAATTAGATATAAAAAATTGGGTTGTCACAGTTGGTGTCAGAGCACGGTTTTAGAGCCTTTAGGGATCTGAGGGCATCCGTTACGTTTTTCGCGCATCGTTTCCTTGATACTTAGAGCCTTATAACTAGGTTTTATATTCTAGGACTTTGAGGGGAAAAAATTGAGCGACTGATCTGACACGGTCGAGTGTGAGTGCCCTTGTGTATAGGAGGGGTTCCTTGTTTGTTTGGATTTCGCTTGCGAGACTCTCCACGCATGATCAGGAGTTAGGACTTTTTGCATGATATATCCATCACTTTAAACTGTTGAACCCAATTATATATGTGATATATGTTTTAAACTTTTCCTTCTAGTTCTCATACTCATTGTTTACTCTCTTTAGATGAGGAGACGCAGCGGTAAACTAGCAGGAGCGGAAGGACGAGCAGGGGACCAGGAGCAGCAGCCCCCACCCGCACAGGGGACGGTAGGAGGTTTGTCCTAGGCCGACTTGACGGCTATATCACAGGTTGTAGCTAGAGCAGTAGCAATGGCACTTTTGGCGCATCCCGCACTTGTGCCAGCACCAGTACCGGTACCACATGTTGTCATCGCCCCACCTGTAGTGGCTGAGCCAGAGCTACAGATGCCAGTAGTTGTGCAACCCATATGGGCATCTGTTGTGAGTGGGTTTAAAAAGAGACGTCCACATTCGTTCGTCGGTGACGTGGGTCCATTGGAGGCGCTTCAGTGGAAGTGAGATATATACAGACATTAGAGACTAGTTGACTCCACAGAGGTGCAAAAATAGATTTTAGTTACCTTTCATTTGACTGGGGAGGCATTGTGCTGGTAGGAGTTCATTACTTCTACAGCTTAGCGGGATATTATGCCTATTGCTGACTTTTGGGTTCGTTTCGAGGCGAAGTTTGTACCTCCCGCACAACGTATGGCTTTGAGGAGAAGGTTTGATACCCTGAAGCAGACTGGATCAGTTTTTTAGTATGAGCGATAGTTTACCTCATTGGTAGAGTTTGCTCCTGAGGTGCAGGCAAATTATGCTTTGAAGACTCAGAGGTTTATTGAGGGGATATTTTGTCCAATTCGGGGGTCCCGTCATTTGACTGTTACGAGGTAGCGGTGAATGCAGCATTATATCACTGCAATTATCGTTCTGAGCATGTAGTGGGCAAGCGAGGGGCGATAGGCCAGTAGGGTAGGCCCTATGAGGTTGTAGTTGTAGGCCAACAGGGGGTCAATAGTCAGGAGGCCATCATGCCAAGCGGTACAGAGGCCATCACCATGGGAAGTAGGCCCAGGGCCAGCAGGGTCAATTCATTTAGGCCCATCCAGTTTAGACCATTCCAAGTCAGGGTCAGCCACAGCAGGGCCAGGGCCAGAGAGGGCAGGGCCACCGAGGGTTATGTGCCAGAGATCAACATCGGGCTAATAGGCCGAACATCGAAGCTTTTGTGCAGTAGGCACGAGATAAGGGTCCTATTATATGCTTTCAGTGCGGCGAGACTTGACACATGAGGAGGGTTTGTCCGTGAGGACATGCACAGGGAGATAGAGCACAACATAAGCAGTTACTCCCACCACCACCACCACCACCATTTTCGGCATTGCCAGTGGCACTAACAACGCCAGTTCAACCACAGTTATACCATGGGCGTGTATATGACGTTCAGCATGTTCAGTCGCAGGTGAGATGACCTGCGATTCAAGGTACGTTTTATGTTTACATTTCTCATGTGAGAGTACTTTTTGACACTAGTGCATCACACTCGTTCTCCAGTTATGAGTTTGCTTGAACGTCAGGGATGATAAACATTGCGGAGGCGATAGTTGCCCATATGAGTACACCTTTGAGTGGTACGGACCTTCGCCACGTTTGTAGAGGGGTCGCGATTGAGATCGGGAGACTTAACTTCTCTGTCGACCCTATTTTGATTGTGATGCGTACCTACGACGTTATTATAGGGTTTGATTGGTTATATGCGTATCATGCCCAGATTGACTGTCGTGGGAGTGCGATCACATTTGCCATTCCTGGTCAGGATATGTACCTAATACCATTGCCTGGTCTAGAGGGTGGATCCAACACACGCCTTTTTTACATCGAGGAGGATTCTCCCGATGGGGTGTTCATTTCTTTAGATACGATCCCTATACTGAGGGAGTTCACGGACATCTTCATTGAGGTTCCTGGTTTACCTCCAGCTCGTGAGATAGAGTTAGCACCGGGCACAAGACCGATTGACAGGTCCCCATATCGTATGGCACACTTGGAGATGAGGGAGCTTAGGGAGCAGATTCAGCAGCTGTTGGGCCAAGGTTTTATTCATAGGAGTACCTCGCCTTGGGGAGCTCCAATGCTCTTTGTGAAGAAAAGGGATGGCTCACTTCGATTGTGCGTCGATTATTGAGAGTTGAACAAGGTGAAGATTCAGAACAAGTATTCATTACCTCGCATTGATGATATGTTCGATCAGTTGAGGGATGCTTTATTCTTTTTGAAGATTAATTTACGCTCCGGTTATCACCAGTTAAGGATTCGAGAGGAGGATGTCCCGAAGATAACGTTCCTGACTCTATATGGTTTGTACGAGTTTTGGGTCTTATCGTTCGGCTTGACCAATGCGCCTACACTATTTATAGATTTGATGAACCGTGTATTCAAGCTATAGTTGGATCAATTTATTATCATGTTCATTGATAATATCCTGATCTATTCACGGTCCGAGGAGGACCATACCGGACATTTACGATTGGCTCTTCAGACCTTGAGGGAGCATCAGCTTTATGCTAAGCTCTCCAAGTGCGGGTTTTGGCTGCGAGAGGTGTAATTTTTAGGCCACATTGTGACAGAGGCTGGGATTGCCTTCGATCCTAGAAAGGTTACTACTATTGTCGAGTGGGGGAAACCCACTACGCCGACTGAGATTCAGAGTTTTCTAGGTCTAGCGGGTTACTATCGGAGGTTTATTCAGGGCTTCTCGAAGATTGCGAGTCCTCTTACCCATTTGACAAAGAAGGGTGTTACTTTCGTCTAGAGTTAAGAGTGTTAGGAGGCTTTCGACACTTTGAAGGAGAAGCTTACGTCAACGCCAATCCTTACCTTGCCAAAAGCTGGGGTTGAGTACCGTGTGTACACTGATGCGTCATTACAGGGGTTTAGAGTTGTTCTAATGCAGCAGGAGATACCGATTTCCTATATTTCGAGGAAATTGAGGCCTCATGAGGACCGTTACCCGACTCATGACTTAGAGTTGGCGGTGGTTATTTTTGCGTTGTATTTGGAGACACTACTTACTTGGGGAGAAGTTTACGTTGTTCACCGACCATAAGAGTCTTCAGTACTTTTTCTCTCAGAAGAACTTGAACATGCGATAGAGTAGATGGGTGGAATATGTGGAGGACTACCAGTTTTCCATACAAAACCACCCGGGTAAGGCAAACGTGGTTTCTGATGCTTTGAATCGGAGACCCACAACGTCGTTGTCCACCTTGGATATGGAAGAGATTGTTGAATTGTCAGATGTTTGGAGATTTCGGTGGATGGAGTTGGGTAGCCTTGATGTTGGCAGAGCATTTATGGGGACTGTATCTATATCAGTTTATATGGTTGAGTGGGTTGTGAAGGCCCTGTCTTTTGATGACTTTTGTCAAGAGAAGGTGATGGCATTGATGTCTGGGGGCATTCAGGGTTTCTCGATTGATTCTAATGGAGGACTTCGTTCTCAGGGACGGATTGTTATGTCGAATGATGCCGAGTTGTGGAAGGCCTTATTATCTGAGGGGCATGGATCTAGATTCACTGTTCACCCCGGAGGTGATAAGATGTATCAGGATATGCACCATATGAATTGGTGGGTTGGGTTGAAGCGTGATGTAGTCAAGTTTGTCTCGAAGTGTGCCACTTGCCAGCTTGTAAAGGAGGAACATCAGAGACCTGGAGGGGAGTTGCAGCCGTTGTCCATTCCCGAGTGGAAATGGGAAAGTATCTCCATGGATTTCATTATTGGGCTGTCGAGATCGCAACACGATCATGATTCTATTTGGGTGATCATCGAAAGACTGACAAAGGTGGCTTATTTCCTTCCTATGAGGACGGATTATACGGCAGCACAGTACGCCACGATGTTTATTAATGAGATTGTGAAGTTGCATGGAGGTATCGCATGATATCGTGTCCGACCATGGCAATGTCTTCATCTCTCACTTTTGGGGCGGTCTTCAGGAGGCGATGGGAGTTCAGTTGAGTTTGAGTACTGCGTTCCACCCTCAGTCTGATGGTCAGACGGAGCGGGTAAACCAAATTTTAGAGGACATGTTACGAGTTTTTGTGTTGGACTTCAAAGGTGGCTGGGATACACATTTGTGTGACACCCCGCCTAATAAAATACCGGGAGATCAATCCCGTACCAAATTAAAATAGGAGTCTCATATGATTCGTCCTTAGCATCATTGTCGAAAAACCAATTTAATTACTCGTAACCTATTAGGCTGGCGTCAAAATTTTATTTAACTAATCTTTTTAATCAAACCATTCAAATAAAATATTCACACATTTTATATATATGAAACTGAAATGAAATAAAATAACTGAACACTTGGCTCAACATAATACAACCAAATCGAATGCCGCACTAAAAGGCGGTAAAAGTATAAATGAATACAATTGGGCTTTCGGCCCGAATGTTACTACAATATTTCCTACCTAGATCATAAGAATAAAAGCGTCTAAAAATAAACCTGCATGCATCCACAACTGCTGTAGCAATGTCTGACTCGAAAGGATCGTCATCCAGGCGTCCCTGTGTCTAGACACCTATATAAATATATGTAATATATAGCAAGAGAGGAGAAAATAGAGAAACAGGTCAGAGCCCGAGTTTTGAAAATATTTTGCATTTGCATAAATGCCATATATTTAAAATATGATTTATCTCATATTTAAATTGGTATCGCACTCCCATGAGATACCCCTCACCCCTCTTCTAATAGTGCACACCTATCGCATACCTTATAAACAACCTAGTTAAGCTACCCATCCCAACTAATTCGTTTCCCGCAATCTCTAAAAATCCCCATAAACCCGAGTGCTAAGGGCTAAACTTCTTCCAATTTCCAACAATGCGCTACGTTCGTGCGTGGAGATTCTCGTGAAGCGAAATCCAAACAAGGAACACCCCCGATACACTACTACCTAGTAAGATCGTCGAGATCCATTAGGCCCTCAGCACATAATGCCTATATATATATAACTCGTATAAATATATACACATATAGATTGTTCTTACTAGAACCTAAATTCATTTTCATATAAATCCCAATATAATCTACCGGAAGGGTAATACACCTTATCAGTCTTTTCACTTCATATACATATGTTTACTTTATATGATATCTCATCTTCATATACAAGCAATATACTATACACAAGAAGTATAATAACCATCCCACCGAGTTATAACTCGAGGATGTAGTCTCATAGTGCATATCCAAATTCGAGTTTACTCGCAATACCACGATACCAAGCCAGACTCACTCATGGTTATGGTAAAAAAAAATACACAACGGTGGAGGCAGTTGATTTGTATCGAATTATGCATTTAATTACCCTCGAACTTAGACATTTTAGCCCCCCCCCGGGTACCGTAATTGCTATAATTACGCTCGATAACCAGGCAACCTCCATTTTATATGTTAACATGTTATTTGAGGTATTATTGAGCTTTTATAGGTGTTACGGTGCTTAGTATGAAGTTTGGTCGCATTCCGATTAAGTTCCGTAGCGATTCGCACGTTCGGGGGCATTTTTATAATTTTACACTTTGAGATTTTTGTCCTAAGTCTACACGGAAGTTGTAGCCCTCGGGCCAAGCTTCACGTGGCCGTTAACGGTGCTCGAATCGGAGTCCGAACGAAGGAAACACGGAGCTTTAATCGAAAAGAATTATAAGAGATTCATTAATAATTTTATTAATTACATCCATGTCCCTTTTCCTCTTTAATAACAAATCCATTAATTTCACCTATGTCCCTAACACGTTTTTTTAGCAAATGGAGATGGCGATTTTGGTTCCATGCTCGGGTTTTACTCGGGATTTGGTTTTGTCTGAAATTCCAGCCTTTCGTCCGAAATTGAAGCTTGATTATTGTCCACACGCGTATATGTATCGATTGGCTCTAGTTCACGGGTTCTTGGAGTAGCCATTTTGGGCATTTCCAAGTTTTGGCTTCCATGGAGGTGGTTGCCATTTTTGGACATGGAAGTGGTGGGTATCCCGTTTTTTATGGAGCTTTGGTCTCGGGTTCTATGTTTAGAGTGTCACAATACACACATGGAGTTTTGTCTTTGCTAGTTTCCAATTGGATTTTGGGACATTACACGTAGAACACAAATGGAAGTGGTGGGCTGCCACTATTCACGCGGTCGATCGACGGCCAACTCGCGGTCGGCCGGTAAATTCATTTTTGCCTAAAGTTGGAGACAGTGTGCCCCCTCTTCTTTTGCTCGGTCGACCGGTATCGATTTTTGCCCGAAATATCTATTACCTCTTTTTCTTTTTTTTTTTCTTTTCTTTTTCCTTTTTCTTTTATCCTTTAAAATGTAACTTATCCCCCTTTTCTATTTCTTTTTCCTTTTCTTTTATTTCTTTTTGCAACTTAGTATAAATACCATACTTGGTGTTTATTTGGAAGATATATAATATCTTCATTTTTAGTTAGTTTCTAGGTTAGGATTTGAGAGCTCATTTGGGGATTTTTGTGGAGTGTTTCCCCTCTCCTACCACTTTGTGTAATTCCTCCATTAATGTAAGTGCACTATTCATCTTCTTCCCTTATTTAAGCTTTGTTCCTTATTTTTCATGCTTTGTCATTTATTCTAGCATGGTTTAATTTAATTACTGTGCTTTAATTAATTAGTTAATTTATTTAATGTCATTTAATATGTTTAGCGACTAATTTAAATTAGGTTGTGTCGAATTGAACTTACTTTGGGTTGTTTGGTTGCTTTGCTTTGGTGATGGAGTTTACGGGTCTATTTCGAGTGTGATGTCCTAGTTATTATGCCTAGGAAATTTAACGGGGTATATCATGTATGCGCTGTATTTACGACCTTGTGTGCATAATTTCCGGGGTATTTGTTGACGCCAAAATCATATTAGTCCTTTATGCGAATTTAGGGGTGTGACAACTCTTAATTTAATTAATTGATGAAACGAGACGCAATCTTAATAATTCGTCAACCCATGTAACCATTTTATACTAATTAACTCGGGTGAGGGATATTTGACGCAACCTATAGTTTTTATTCGCTTTGTTAATCATAGTTTAATTTACACTCGCCTAGATTAATCTTTTCCTTTATTTATCTTTCATTTTGTTAGTAATTATCTTTTACACTTTTATTTTAGAAGTATTAAATTCATTAAATTCTAGCAACTCGTCTCTGTGGATTTTCGATACCCGGACTTGGCCGCTATACTCCCTTTTTGAGTGTAGTCATAAGTTTAGGTTTTTGTATTAAGGCGGTGAACAGAAAATAACGATCGGCGTTTGACACGCGCTACTTTTCACGCTTAATCAAAATGGCGCCATTGCCGGGGATGAGTTTGTTTTAGACTTTATTTGATTTAGTATTTCGTAGTATTTTCTTTCTAGTTGAATTTTTTGCCTAACATTTTTATAGGACTTCTACATTTAAGCGCCAAGAAACGCTTGAATTTTTTGCGCACGCATCTACTTTGTGGAATTCGCCACTTCGAGCCATTTTTGGGGTAAGCTTGTTTTATTCGAATTCTTTCGGTAATCATTATGATAATTCCCAAAATTCTCGCAAACCTTTGACTTTTGATCAATACTTAGAATCCCAAAAAATTGCAACATCTAAAATGACTTTGGGCGAGTATTATAAAAGTCAAGCTTTGGAGTGCGTGTATTTTGAGGGGGATGATAATGATTTTGAGCCTCTAATTCCTTATAATAGGAATTTTGAAACGAATTGCAATAGTTTTCAAAATTCCTATAATAATGAGTTTAACTTTAGTGGAGATAATAATTTTCAAACTCCTCATTTTCAAGAATCCTCACCTCGGCCTATGACTTTTGGCAAGGGTTTGCTCATGCTTGAGAACGAGTGGTATGAAGAACGTTATCAGGAAGAAAATCATTGTTGGGAGCAAGACTTGGATTTATTATTCGAATTCGACGATGATTTCTCTTCCGAGAGTTTTGAAGTCGAGGAATGTTTTGAACCAAATGAGGGTTTTGTGCCTACTTTGGAACAAACCATTTTCCACTTGGCCCATATTGTAATTGAGAATGAAAGCGAGGATGAAATGGATGTAGTATCTATTTGCAATGAGATGATTTCTTCTTTGGATCCCAAAGAAGAAAGTTTCATTGAAAATGATCCTATCTCCTTTGAAATTCCAACTTTGAGCAATGATAACTTATCTCTTGAGTTTGAATTTCTTTCCTCCCCATTTTCATTCTCCATTATCACACCGTCACAAGTACCCGATGAATCGGTGCCGAACTTTGAAACGTTCAACCCTTTCACCAACGAGGAGTACTTGCTAGAGTTGGTTTCCATGAAAGCATCTTTACCCTCATGTGAGCCACCTCCCACTCTGCTTGCTAAATCTTTGGGAGGATATTCTGCTTTTCTCAGTCCCCACATATTTTTGTCACCCGTTCAATCCAAATCCCCCATCGTCCCTCCAAAAATTTTAATTGACGATGGTTCATTTCTTCCGCCTTACACATGCCTTTCGTTTTTCAAATGGAATCCATAGTTTTCGGAAGGCATGCTTGTATGTGAGGGTACACCGGTTATCCTCCAAAGTCAAATTGTTTTCACGGTGGACCCTCAACTATTTAGACTTCTAGTGTACAGTTAGTGTGAAGCCTAAATAGTAGGTTGTATATAGTTAGCTTTTTATTCTTTCTTTCTTTTTAATTTTTCTTTCCTTTTTATTTTGGTCAAGTGTAATTAGTTAAGTTTTTGTTATTTGTTTTTGCTATGCCCGGTACTAACTTATTTTGTAGATTCTTTGGACTTGTTCATATGGGGATCGCTCCACTTTTGGGTAATATCGCTATTTTTCTCTCTTTAACTTGGTTCTTAATTCACATTGAGGACAATGTCAGATTTTAAGTTAGGGGGTGTGGGATATTCTATCCATTTCTTTATTTAGTCCATGCTTTTGTTCACATTTTAGTTACTTAGTATGCTTTTCTTAGAAAAAATGAAAATTTCAAAAATATTTTATTTTTTTCCCCTCCTTTTTTGGGCTTTTTGCCCTTGTTTCCGATGATAAATTTCAATGATTGCCCGATCCAATAGACAACCCAATGATGCATGTTCTCGATTTTAGAAGTTATTAGACTTTAGTCCTCAATCATTGATATTATGAATAACTTCACGAATTAAACTTTAATCCCATTAGCACATGCACCTTTCTTGTTTTATTAATTTGGTTTAAGTTTTTTATAACTCGGTAATCTTTTGTTGCATTGTATATACTTACACCGAGTAGTGTTATACACTATTCTTTTCGCATTGAAAACGTTGAATTCGTTGGTAATCTCACTATTCTTTCATTTGATCGTTCATTAATTGAGTTCACTCTTGAAATGTGTTACTTGATCATGATTTTCATATATTATTTTGACTCGAGAATTACGTAAACTTTCGAAATGATCATAGGCATTCTTTGTTATATCACCCATATTAGCCTTGACCTCACCTTATCTGTTTTACCCTCGTTAACCCCTTTGAGCCTAAATATAGCCTTTCGTTTCATAACCCAATCCCATAACCAACTCCACATTGGAGTTTTATACCATACATACACTTTCCATACCTTTGCTTGGAATGTTGCTTGGGATTGAATGATGTTGTTGTGTCGGTTGCAATTTAGGCATATGAGAGTGTGATAAGTAAAGAAAAGAAAAAGTGAAAAAGTGAAGAAAAAGATAAAGCAAAAAGTAAAAGAAAAGAAAAGAAAATAGGAGAAAAAGAAGAAAATAAAAGAAAGAGAAAGTTGTATATTGTGTATATAGTGTTCAAATAAGCTTTGTTTACTCTCCCGATTGTTATATTCAATGCCTGCTATGGAACTTGTTTTCCAATTTTGGAATTGCCCGCATTCTTCCCATTATTCCAAGTTTTCATTCCGAACGCTTTGAATCCGTACATACATTCCTTTCATTTCGTACCCTATCCTAGCCTACATTACAACCCTATTAAAGTCCTATGTGATCTTAAGTAGATGTAATTCAAAGGTTTAAATAGTTTTGATAATCTGTGAAATTACATTTTGCCTCCTTTAATGAGCGGTATCTTTAATTGAGATTACAGTTTTTAATTTCCCATATAGCGTGCTTCATTTGTGACATGTGTGCGACCTAGTTTCCATTTCCATTTACTCTTTATGCCCGCATGTTCCGTGTGTTAACTCCCTGTTTCGAGTGAATTCACTTGATGAGTGTAATGCCCGTGAGGATTGAATATATGCTTGCTTTAATTTTTAGTATCCGGTTTATTTAAGTTCTTGTCAAATCACACTTTGCATGTGCTCGCTCCCCTCCCACATTTTAAGGTTTTAATTTAACTAAGTTCATTATATAATATTAATAATACGGACTTTTGTGTGAATTCATTCACTGTACTAATAATATGTATGGAATCGTTTTCGCTATTGTTGGATGTGTCACATGTGATTGGGCATATTTTAAGGAAACCATATGATGTTTGTGGGTTTCATCCATGAAAACCCTCACGAGACGACACTCGTCCACTAGGGTAACCTAGGGGTTTAACGGCTTATTGCATATACTAAATGCAATCGTGTTCCCTACGAAAGTGGCATTTATATTTCGATACATATATACATGTAGTGTTTTTCTTATAGTTATTCTTGCTTTGAATTTCATTACTAGGGACTAGCAATGTGTAAGTTAGGGGGTATGATTCGTATCGAATTATGCATTTAATTACCCTCGAACTTAGGCATTTTAGTCCCCCCCAGGTACCGTAATTACTATAATTATGCTAGATAACCAGACAACCTCCGTTTTATATGCTAACATGTTATTTGAGGTATTATTGAGATTTTATAGGTGTTACGGTGCTTAGTATGAAGTTTGGTCGCATTCCGATTAAGTTCCGTCGCGATTCGCACGTTTGGGGGCATTTTCGTACTTTTACACTTTGGGATTTTTGCCCAAAGTCTTCACGGAAGTTTTATCCCTCGGGCCAAGATTCGCGTGGCCGCAAACGGTGCTCGAATCAGAGTCCTAACGAAGGAAACACTGAGCTTTAATCGAAAAGAATTATAAGAGATTCATTAACAATTTTATTAAATACATCCATGTCCCTTTTCTTCTTTAATAACAAATCTATTAATTCCACCTATGTCCCTAACACGTTTTTTTAGTAAATGGAGATGGCGATTTTGGTTCCATGCTCAGGTTTTACTCGGGATTTGGTTTCGTCTGAAATTCGAGCCTTTCGTCCGAAATTGAAGCTTGATTATTGTCCACACGCGTGTATGGATCGATTGGCTCTAGTTCATGGGTTCTTGGAGTACCCATTTTGGGCATTTCCAAGCTTTGGCTTCCATGGAGGTGGTTGCCATTTTTGGACATGGAAGTGGTGGGTATCCCGTTTTTGATGGAGCTTTGGTCTCGGGTTCTATGTTGGAGTGTCACAATACACACATGGAGCTTTGTCTTTGTTAGTTTCCAATTGGGTTTTTGGACATTACACGCAGAACACAAATGGAAGTGGTGGGCTGCCACTATTCACGCGATCGACTGGCGGCCAACTCGCGATCGACCGGTAAATCCGTTTTTGCCTAGAGTTGGAGACAGTGTGCCCCCTCTTTATTTGCGCGGTCGACCGGTCACCACCCCCGGTCGACCAGTATCTATTTTTGCCCGAAATATCTGTTACCTCTTTTTCTTTTTCTTTTTTTCTTTTTTTCTTTTTCCCCTCTTTTTCTTTTATCCTTTAAAATGTAACTTATCCCCCTTTTCTATTTCTTTTTCCTTTTCTTTTATTTCTTTTTGCAACTTAGTATAAATACCATACTTGGTGTTTATTTGGAAGATATATAATATCTTCATTTTTAGTTAGTTTCTAGGTTAGGGTTTGAGAGCTCATTTGGGGATTTTTGTGGAGTGCTTCCCCTCTCCTACCACTTTGTGTAATTCCTCAATTAATGTAAGTGCACTATTCATCTTCTTCTTCCCTTATTTAAGCTTTGTTCCTTATTTTTCAGGCTTTGTCATTTATTCTAGCCTAGTTTAATTTAATTAGTGTGCTTTAATTAATTAGTTAATTTATTTAATGTCATTTAATATGTTTAGCGGCTAATTTAAATTAGGTTGTGTCGAATTGAACTTACTTTGGGTTGTTTGGTTGCTTTGCTTTGGTAATGGCGTTTACGGGTCTATTTCGAGTGTGTTGTCCTAGTTATTATGCCTAGGAAATTTAACGGGGTATATCATGTATGCGCCGTATTTACGACCTTGCGTGCATAATTTTCAGGGTATTTGTTGACGCCAAAATCATATTAGTCCTTTATGCGAATTTAGGGGTGTGACAACTCTTAATTTAATTAATTGATGAAATGAGACGCAATCTTAATAATTCGTCAACCCATGTAACCATTTTATACTAATTAATTCGGGTGAGGGATTTTCGACGCAACCTATAGTTTTTATTCGCTTTGTTAATCATAGTTTAATTACACTCGCTTAGATTAATCTTTTCCTTTATTTATCTTTTATTTTGTTAGTAATTATCTTTTACACTTTTATTTTAGAAGTATTAAATCCATTAAATTCTAGCAGCTCGTCTCTGTGGATTTTCGATACCCGGACTTGGCCGCTATACCCCCTTTTTGAGTGTAGTCATAAGTTTAGGTTTTTGTATTAAGGCGGTGAACAAAAAACAACGATCGGAGTTTGACACGCGCTACTTTTCACGCTTAATCAATAGTCATATTCCCTCTGCAAGTGGAGTACACACATCGTACTCGAACATGGGATGATATGACCTGGGGATATACTCTCCTTGCTCCTCAAGCCAGGGGATTCACCCACATCGCGCAACCTCCCTGGATCGCACTAGAGAAAATATATAATCGGACTGTTCCAACCCTACGCCAAAGGAAAGCTCGTGGAACCAGCCTCTAAGATATAAATATACCAATCACATACATATATATATGTATTCATATCATATTATATATACTGTAATCCCATCGTATATATAATCTACGCCACTTCTCAAATATATGTATAGTTATAATTGTCAATCTCATATAGCGATAGCCAATAACCCCAATTGTTCCCATTCGTAATAATATTTAAGTAATCACACACTTAAAATATTAAACACATAAGTATTCTCTATACGCACTTGCCGAATACCTCTCTCGAACGTGGTTCGACCCGAACATTCACTAAGTCCATACCCTAGATTGTACACTAAACTAATCCAAGGTTCCCTCGTTCATTCCGAGGTTTACTCACTTTCAATACCGTTATCTAGGAATCCTAATATCATAACTATAATCCCCCATAATAATCTCCAATTTCAATTTAACTCCCCCTAAACTCAAGGAAGGAAAACTGCCAAATTCAATAAAGGCAAATCGATTCGCCCCAAATGAGAATCGATTCAGCTAGCGAATCGATTCAATTTCCATTCGAATCAATTCGGAAAGTATTCTGCAAGTAAGTCCTCAAAGGCGAATCGATTCAGTCTTAATCCGAATCAATTCGGCCTGAGACAACCTTACAAGTCCCCTTATGCGAATCGATTCGCCATGTTCAGAGGGCACTGTTTGGGCGATTTCATCTTCTCCAAATTAACCAATTATCAACTCATTATCCATTTTATGGTTTCTAACCTCAACCAACATCACCATCATCATCCTAACACTTATTTCTAACTAACATATCAATTATTTTTTTCCCAAGGTTAGGTTGGATTTCTGACTAACGATTTCGATCTCGAACAGCCTTCCGTAGAAAAATCATTATAAATTCAAAAAAAAAAAAATATGCGGTCAGCGCCCACGCGACCGTATCGAAAAGATCTAAAAATTTCATTTTTTTACCAAGAGCCGAATCGATTATCTTCCTAGCCGAATCGATTCGGAAGTGACGCTGGTCACTATTCACCTTCTTCTCCAAAAATCCCAAGCCTCTATTAATACACCTCTAAGCTTTTTATTTCTTCTCCCAACCTCATTTAATCACAAAAAAATATACTTACACACATAAAGAGGGTTCTAATCATCCTAGAACCCATAACCAACAACTAATTTCAATTAATTCCTAAATTTCTCAAATTGGATATTATTCGAGTTTTACCCGTTTAATATTCCGAAACACCCGTTTGATTCACGAAAACCCAACCCGAAAATCTTTATAGTTTATCACTACCAACTATAATATGAGATTTATTCTTAACATAAATAAAGCAAGTAAACACTTGCCTCGTGGATAAAATCCGACGATCTCGACTCGAATTCCGCGGAGTTTGGCCGAAAATCCCCTTTTTCTTCTCCCTCTCTTCCTTTCTCTCTTCTCCTATTGCTTTTCTCTCTTTTCTTTCTTTCTTTCTTTCTTTCCTCTCTCTCATGCCTTATATAGAGGGAAATAAGGGTTTATCCCTTATAAACCCAAAAATGACTCATTTACTCAATTGCGAGTCCCTATTAGTCCAAAAATCCTCGGAACCTAAACACTTCCCCCAGATACTCTATTATGACTATCTCGGCCATTTCGAAACCAACTGCGCACTCGAAATTTCCATTAGAGTCACTTAACTACAATTCAATAATTAAACCCAACACATCTCAATACAAGTTTTCCAATTAAAATATTATCCTTTGTCGCTTTACCCAACTGCGACATGTAATTAAAATACTCCGACTCATTTACTTAATCCCAAAAGTAAATATAACACACGTCGGTAAACATCTAACACTCTAAAATCCAAAATCAAATTTCCAAATTACGCTCACTTATGTAATTCAAATATCCATAAAGTGAGGGGTATTACAATTTGCCACTAGTGGAGTTCACATACAATAATAGTTATCAACAAACTATTGGTATGGCACCATACGAGGCTTTATACGGCAGGACTTGTCGATCCCCTACATGTTGGATGGAGAGCAACGGATGCTGGGTTCGGATATTGTTAAGGATACCTCGGAGAAGGTTGACTTAATTCGTGCACGGATGAAGATCGCGCAAGATCGTCAGAAAACTTATGCTGACATAACGCGAAGGAAGTTAGAGTTCGTCGTTGGGGACCAAGTGCTATTGAGGGTCTCACCCATGAGAGGCGTTGTTCGCTTTGGTGCTGAAGGGAAGCTTTCACCGCTATACGTGGGTCCGTTTATAGTGTTGGACAGGGTGGGGTCAGTTGCCTACCGTTTAGCCCTACCCGACCAGCTCCAGCGGGTACACGATATTTTTCATGTATCCATGTTGAGGAAGTTCTTACGTACCGAGGACTCACACCTACACATAGATTTAAACGGGGTTGAGATGAAGCCCAATGATAGCTACGAGGAGAGGCCGGTCAGGATCGTAGATCGTCGTGAGCAGCAGTTGAGGTCAAAAGTCATTCCTTGTGTTCGTGTTGTGTGGAGTAATCATGATGAGTCTGAGGCCACTCGGGAGAGAGAGGATGACTTGCGAATTAGTCACCCATATATCTTCATAGAAGGTACGTGCAAAACTACCTTACTTGACTTGACTTGATTTGTTTTATTTTGGATTTCGAGGATGAAATCCCGTTCCTAGAGGGAGAGAATGTAATACCCCGCATTTTTTATTGAATTGAAATTGAACTAATTGAAGAAAAAAAAACTATGCCAATATATATATATTCGAAATGTTCAAAAATGAAAAGTTAAAATGAATTCATTGAGATAAGAATGTGCGACTTAAATATTAGAAGCGAATTAACTCGTAAAAAGATCGAGAGGGTTTATTTTATTTATTTATTTTTTTTTGGGGGGGGGGGGGGGGCAATAGCATTTTTGTAAATAAACTAATACTATGTATAAATAGAAAAGAAGAGAATAAGTCTTCATTTTCTCATTTCACAAAAGGGGTCTAGGGTTTGGTAGAGTGAGATAGAGAGTAAGAAGAGAAGAAAGCTAAGAGGATTTCAAGAGGATTCAACTTCTCCATACAACCCAAGGCAAGTTAATAACCTATATGTGTATAATATGTATCTATAATGAAATTTCACATGAACATATATTTGGATCCCCAAATTAATATGAAACTGATGTTAAAAATTATAAGCAATGTGTTAGGATCACCCTCTATGTATATTCAAATGCAATAACATCATTATAGGGATTGAGTTGTAGAACAACCTATTGAATTTGAGAAATCTATGAAATTTAGTAAATCGTCATATTAAAAACTATTTTGAGTTGTTTTGGTTTCAAAAATGGATGTTTCGTCTGCACTGACTTGTATAAAATCATGTTCTGAACAACTTTGTAGTTTTAAGTTTTTTTCAAAAACGGATCGAAAAACCTCGAATCTGCGCTTTACAGTTCTGCGCAGAAAGTTGTCGAAAATAGGGGTGAATACTATATGTTAGTTTTGGGTATGTTTTAAGCCGAAAATGGAAGCGTGCACGCGAGTTCCTATAGAAAATCATATTCTTAACAACTTTGTAGTTTAAAGTTTCTTCAAAAACAGATCGAAAAAGCCTCAAATCGGCGTTTTACATTTCTGGGCAAAAAATTATTGAAATAAGAGTGTTAATGTTTTTCATGTTGTTAGTAAGATAATTGTGGTGTTGTGCCTAATATTCTAACTTGATCACACACTTATGGTTATTAGGGATATATAACCTTGAAATGATTTGATGTTTAATTAGTAAATTAATTATGTATATTATGTTATATCTTAAATAATGACTATTGTATAATTCGAGTAAGAGACTTGATACGATTGTATATATACATAAGCGTGAAATTGTTTTACATGTATATTGTTGAGTATATGCTAGACTAGTCCTCCGGTCGACGTAGGCACATTTTGAATGCGATTTGTTGTGATTGATCCGGTTAGGTTCCGCTCGAGTGCCGTGTCAGAGATAAATCACCGGAATCGGACACAGGGTTGTAATGCGGGTCGGATAGAAAGACCTTGGAACGCGACGTGATTTAGGGCTTAGTATGATTGCCCTTGCCACGTAATATTGGGGAATATTCGTGTGTAGGCCTAGTGTTATGACTTTTTCCCCCGGGTAACGACAGTGACCCGATATGATTTGTTGGGTGAGATATTATGCTTGTATCTTAAAGTAATATCCCAAATCGATGCAATTGATATTATATTTGAAGAAAATATCCTACTATTAAGGGACTGGATAAAAGAAAATTTTCTACTATTAAGTGTTTTTAAATGAAAAGAATTATTCCGAGTAGGAACAATTAAAATGGATTAGTAGTAATTAATTACGCTATTTAATTAAGACTCCTTACACTTGGGCTGGGTTGGGTAGTCACAAACTAGGAACATCGTTTGGGAAATGAATCCAGACAACTTAATTATCGGAGACGAGTAATGACTAGTGAGCTTTCATTATAAGTACATCTTATAATCTTATAGCTTGTTTTCTTTCTTTGACGTTCATCTATCTTGCTTCTTGTTCCTCTCCTATATATATAATATATGACAGGTCCTCGTCCCGCTGGACAATAGACTATGGAGCTTGATGAGATCATATCAATCTTAGGATTCCTCTAGCCGTGGAGTTATTATATTTTAATTTATGTCGTTTGTTTCCCTTTTCTTGAGGGTGGTATCAGAGATTAATATCACTTTGTTTATACTTTGGATTTGAGAGAATTGTTATATTACTCTTTCCCGTTTTGTGTTGGGCCGCATGTATTAACATTTTATATTTTCAGTTTGAGATTACTGATGGATTATTGCAGTTAATAGTTATGAGTTGGTTTCACTTGTAATAGTTATTATTTATTTTATTTAGATTATGTTTCTAATGCCAACATATTAGCTCTCCGCTTTAATTTAATTGGGCGTAGCTAATCGAATTAGATATAAAAAGCTGGGTTGTCACAGTTGGTGCCAGAGCACGGTTTTAGAGCCTTTAGGGATCTGAGGGCGTCCGTTACGTTTTTCGCGCATCGTTTCCTTGATACTTAGAGCCTTATAACTAGGTTTTGTATTCTATGACTTTGAGGGAATTTTTTTTGAGCCACTGATCCGACACGACTGACTGTGAGTGCTCGAGTGTATAGGAGGGGTTTCTTGTTTGTATTTGTCTTACGAGACGCTCCACGCACGAGGGTTTACTTTTATCGAGAGTTGGGACTTTTCGCATGATATATCCATCAGTTTAAACTATTGCACCCAATTATATATGTGATATATGTTTTGAACTTTTCTTTCTAGTTCTCATACTCTGCGTTTACTCTCTTCAGATGAGGAGATGCAGCAATAAACTAGCAGGAGAGGAAGGACGGGCGGGGGCCCAGGAGGAGCATCCCCCACCCGCATAGGGGACGGTAGGAGGTTTGTACCAGGCCGACTTGACGGCTATATCACAGGTTGTTGCTACAACAGTAACAACATCACTTTGGGCGTATCCCGCACCAGTGCCAACATCAGCACCGCTACCACATGTTGTCATCGCACCACTTGTAGTGGCTGAGACGGAGCCACCGATGCCAGTAGTTGTGCAACCCACATGGGCATCTATTATGAGTGAGTTTGAGAAGAGACGTCTGCCTTCGTTCGCCGATGGCGTGGGTCCGTTGGAGGCGCTTCAGTGGAGGTGAGATATATGCAGAAATTTGAGACTAGTTGAATCCACAGAGGTGCAGAAATAGATTTTAGCTACCTTTCGTCTGACTGGGGAGGTGTTGTGCTGGTGGGAGTCCATTACTTCTACAACTCAGTGGGATATTATGCCTATTGCTGACTTTTGGGCTCGTTTCGAGGCGAAGTTTGTACCTCACGCACAACATATGGCTTTGAGGAGAAGGTTTGATACCCTGAAGCAGACTGGTTCAGTTTTTGATTATGAGCGAGGGTTTACCTCATTGGTAGATTTTGCTCCCGAGGTGCAGGCAGATGATGCTTTGAAGACTCAAAGGTTTATTAAGGGACTTACTGGCGAATCGGTCGTTTGACTGTTATGAGGTAGCGGTGAATGCAGCATTGCATCACTACAATGATCGTTCTGAGCATGTGATGGGCAAGCGAGGGGTGATAGCCCAGAAGGGTAAGCCCCGTGAGGTTGTAGTTGCAGACCAACAGGGCCCACAGGGGGCTAACATTCAGGAGGCCATCAGGCCAAGCGGTACAGAGGTCGTCACCATGGGCAGCAGGCCCAGGGCTAGCAGGGTCAGGCCATTCAGGCCCATCTGGTTCAGACCATTCCAGGTCTGGGTCAGCCGCAGTAGGGTCAGCATGGCTACCGAGGTCAGGGTGAGAGAGATCAACATCGGGCTAATAGGCCCAATATTGGAGCTTTGGTACAACAGGCACGAGATGGGGCTTCCAGTTCGGCGAGACTGGACACATGAGGAGGGATTGTTCAAGGAAGAATATGTAAAAGAGGAGATTATTGCTCTTACGGTTTAGAAGAATGTGTTTTTAAAAGTACTAAACTCGTCACTTTGTTTATATACCAAAACGAATTTGAGTCATAATCAAATACAAACACTCAAAAAATTATTACGGAGGATCGAACCGTCAGAATGACTTGAAATTTTAGTTTATTGTAGCGAATGGCGAGACAGAGCTGCTGTGAAAAATTCAGTTCGATCGGATGGTTAGATTTTAAAAATATTATTTTTATCCTCCTTAGCACAGATCCTCCCCCGATTTTTATACATAAAGTTATAATTTCCAATTTTTTATCTCGATTTAAATTCCACTTAAAACCTTATTTTTTATATAGAAAAACTAACATGTTTACATAACAAAATTAAATAGATCCCAAATTTTTTTTTTCAAAATTCGAGATAATTTAATTAAAACCGGTTTAAAAATCACGGGTTGTTATATACTTCCCCTCTAGCAAAGGAATTTCGTCCTCGAAATTAGACGAAGCGTAAATATCAAATGTAAATTGCGCAAAATACAATAAGGCTCACATATGCCTACCCATAGAGTACTACAATTAGGCGCCCATATACCTAGTCTACCCGAACGCAATCCTTAACAAAAATACAATATATATTACGGCTATATATATATATAAGTATCTAAGAAAATATTACGTACCGGGATACTCTACTAGCCACGTCGTGGCTCCTGCTGAGCTGCCTCGACCTGAGGTTGAAGTAAATAAAACATCCCATAACCAGTATTGGTTGGTACCGCGGTCACCCCCTGCGCACCTGACGTTGTCGGTGCTGCTGGTGTTCCCTAAACACCTGCTGCTGCTAGAACTGGAGGCCTCTGTCCTTGCTGCCCCTGTACTCCTTGACCTTGTTGTCCTGTGTGACTTGACCTTGTTAGGCCTGTACTCCTTGGTCTTATTGGCCCGCTCTCTTGTAACACTTAGCCGCTGGATGTCATACTTTCCCACAGACAAAGCATTCACCCTTAGAAGGTCCATAATGTCTAGTCTTCGCTCGCTCTTCTCTATGTCCCTCCTGTTCCTGATTGGTTTTCTGTTTCTTCCATGATTGGTCATTGCGACCCTTATTCTCACCTCCTTGTCCATTTGACTCTTGTCTCTTTCCCAACTTCTTTTAATAATTATCCTTCTCTTGCTATAGTAATATGGCGACATCCACCACCTGAGCGTAAGTAGTGTACACTGGGTTTCCCAACACCATCTGCCTAATCAACCAAGACAATCCCTTAATGAAACATTCTGTCCTCTTCACCTCAGTGCTAAACTCTTCTGGTACAAAGATAGATAAATTGGTGAACTCCTGTTCATAATCGATGATCGACTTTGAACCTTGATCCAAATCCATAAATTATCTCTTATTCGCGTTCCTAATTGCATACGGAAAGTACTTATTGTTAAACTTTATCAGAAAATTTGCATAACCCAACTGATCTCTATCTTTCGACGTGGTGGCACTCTCCCACCACTGTAATGCATCCCCAGTTAGCTTAAATTTTGCCAATAACTACTTCTGCACGCCCGTGTTCTCACTCTATCCCAAGCCAAAACGAGTGTGCCCTGCTACCGTGCCTCTAAAGTCACCCATATCTGTCTCTCTATCTCCATACCAACCGCCGTGGTCTCACGAATGATAACCGCTAACTCCTCGGCATCCAAAATAATCTGCCGCTGCCTTTTCTGGGTCGCGGGACCAGAAACATACTCCTCTCTCCTACTCCCAGCTCTCCTTGCGTTCGCCATCTGAAAATATAGGAACAAAACAACATCAAAATCGGAATAACTAAGAGTACAAATCATCAAAAGGAATCAAAGATAAGCAACGCGGAAGATAAAATGGACTCATAACCTATGAGAGCTAAGACCATGCTCTGAAACCATCTCTCACACCCCGTAAAATTCGATAGGCGGGGTGGCTAGCCACCACCGCCAGACTATGCTGTGCGTGAGTAAATAAATACCGTTCTTAGCATGAGAAAGATACGAGACATAATTAAACCATTCCATAAGATAAATAATTGAATCAATCACAAATGATAATAAACAACTGAGCGATAAAAGATCCATCACATGATAAAACTCCAAGTAAAACTAATCTCCAATAATGATTAAATAAAATCTGAATACTAAAACAACTGTAAATAATCCAACTGAAATCCTCTAATAACTTTGCAACCGAATGGCCCAATAAAACCCAAATGAAGTATCATAATGGAATACGACTGAAAAGAAAGTCTAACTAAATAAAGCAATAAAAGGAATAAACTCCAGCTGCACCTCCAAACGATAAACTCCGATAATCCTATGCAGCTTCTCTAAAACTTATCTTAAAAAGTTAGTCAACGCACGAGGTCAAAGTCTCGAGCATGAATACAGACTACTCCCTCTAAATAGAATCCGTGAATCCAGACAGTAGCATTATACGCAATAAATATCACAATAGAGTATTTTAATTAAATGAGATAATTAAACCAACGATAGTTATAGAAGTGGTCGACGAGTATAGGATTCAGAGACACAAATGCTCCCCTATCGACCTCAAACCAACGATGCACTCGAAGTTGCCAATAAGAACCTCAAATCCATCATTAGCAAGATGATCGAAAGTTACCGAGATTGAGCCGATCGGATCCCTTATGCCCTCTCGGGCTATCGCACTTCAATTCGAACCTCTACTGGGGCCACCCCTTACTCTCTAGTTTACGGCATGGAAGCAGTCCTACCCGTGGAGCAGGAAATTCCTTCACTATGTATTATGCTGGAAAGCAAAGTCAGCGAAGAAGAGTGGCATCAACACCGTCTTGACGAGCTGTCACTCTTGGACGAGAGGAGATTGAAAGCTCTATACCACATACAAGGGTACTATCACCGAATAAAGCAATCATTTAACAAGACAGTCAAGGACCGTAGTGTCCAAGAAGGGGACTTAGCCCTTAAAGAAATAGTAGAATCCATTTGGGAACCAAGGGGAAAATTCAAGCCCAATTGGAGCGGCCCCTACATCGTGAAGAAAATACTGTCAGGTGGCGCTGTTATGCTCTCCAACCTTGATGAAGAAGAGATGGCACGTCCAGTCAACCTGGACCGTCTCAAGAAGTAGTCCGAAATCTTGGCGCGCTGCGATTATTCTCATCTCCCTTTTATTCTAAGAAAAAATCTCTTAATTTACCCTACCCAGAACTACGTGGGGACTTATCCTCTACAAAAACTTTTTTTGCTTTCAAAATCCAAACTTTTCAAAACCCCCAGAGGTACGTAGGCAGCTCATACGAATCACATGAGTGCGACCCCCTTCTTTTTTCACAAAATGTTATTCTTTTCTTATCTCCGAGAACGACAGTTCATTTTAACATATACCAGAACAAAAGGATTATGTATGCCATAACGATTAGTAAAGATAATTCAAATTCAAAACTCATCATGAGGCACAACTAGATGATCAAAAGCTTTATTATTCCATTATTTAAATTTTTTTGGTACAATTACATCGGCGTAGGGAGTCAAATGACTTCCCTTACCAACCTAATCCTACTTTCCTCAAAACAAGCCACACCTAAAAACATCCCTTCTAAAATTATTCCCTCACAGCACAACCAAAATAACCAGATACACTACCAAACACCATATCAAAGGCTTCACAAATAAACTTTTCAGGGAACCCTACCCGCAGCTTCCAAAGGAGCCAACCCCATCATCATTATGCATATCTTGGGGCCCCCAAACTTCCCCTGACTGAATGGAATGCCGCTAACGCTCCATAGCATGATAAGCTCGGAGCAGCCTGGGGAACACATCGATGCCTCACTCCATGGTGTCAAAAGTGACAAACCACCGTTGATCGGATTCCACCGCCAGTATCTTGGCAACTATTCTCCTCCAAAACCACTTCATATAGTCCCCTGAGACGTGCCAGACCAGCCCATCAGGGTGAAGGACGATATGATGGTCGACGTTTCTCCCATAAATCGCCAAGCCACATGCGCATTCGTTATGTTAGGTCCTCCACCGAGAATAAATCCAGTGTTTACGATGGCACAATCTGTTCCCTGCCAAATTGGCACAAGAGCCGCCATAAAAAGTAAAAAAAGGTCTACCTGAGGCCAACCAACCGAATATACTGGTACTCCTCTACTTCCAGAATGGGCAGTGGCGCAATTCTGTTTGCGATGGCGCAATTCTGGGCAGTGTTTGCGGTGTCACAATTCGTTCTGTTATTTCTTATTTTCGTGCTCCATAAACCAGTTCTCCCAACTTTCAATATCTAAGCCTACGCTAATGAAGTGGCGTGAAAAGAAGTTTGGTACAATTGACAAGGGATACTCAAATGGGACCGCCATACGAAATCTTTCTGATTGCCACATGAACAACATTACAGGGCTACCCCTCAGAAAATCAGAATGGCATTCCCTCCAGGCATCCAAACCATTCAGAGTCTCTATCGGTATTATTGTCGCAGGATTGCAACAGTACGACATCCAGGAAAAAATAGCTGCAAGTTGAGAGTCCACCAGCAGCTCCCCAGTCACCAACAACAATTTCGAAATCAGGCCCACGATGACGGCTCCAGTATATCCAGCATCGCCAACACCTTGCATATGCATAGAATGCAACATAACAGGAAGAGAGATCATTCCCCCCACTAACAGTGGTTTAGCCGCCGAAGGCAAAAATTTGGAGAAGTCATGCTAACATCTCTCTAGGGGGACGGGAAAATTCAGGCATAGCTGTCGCACCACTAAGATTTATCCCCAGTATTGTAGAAATTCCTCATAGGTCGGACATACCTCATCCAACCCAAAGCGAAACACTTGGTCTTCAGATACTAGAATTCCACGGCTGCCATTAGCATGTTTCACTCTTTGGACCGGTTGCGCCATAAAGAGACTCGACTCATATGGAAAGCTTCGTAGTCGACATTGTACGAATACATTGCCTCCAATGTCTCAAGGTAGTTAGCAAATTCAACGCTACCCGGGAGAGCCATATCGCGAATGAAGAGATAGTTAACAAAAGACTGCAAAGAAGAAGGAACATGGAGGTATGAGGAAATACTCCACTCATGCCCCTATTTATACTTAGAAAGGCTCAAACAAAGACAAAGAATCCTGCAGAAATCAGAGGGAAACCTACCCCACCAAGTACTAACCCATTGAAGAAAGTGAAATCAAGGCCTTAGATTGATTGTACTAGACCGACATGCTGATAGGCAAGACAAGGGGCGTGCCGATTGGTAACCCCCTACTTTGGGAAATTTTGCTTTTTCCTTTTTTTATCAAAATTGGAAAATCAATAAAAATAATTTTTTATTCTAAAATTTCCTTATCCTTGTGCTTTATTTCACCTTATTTTAAATAAAATCTCTCAAATCATTTCTTTTTACAGTCTCAGCAGCAAAGTAAAAGGAGCATGCACATTAAGTCACCGAGGCAATAAAATTAACAAAAACTTTATTACATAAATAAATATATATATTGTTGTGTTACGTCAATTTTTGCAGGAAACAAGAAATAACAACGGGACTCAGCCCGTACCCACATATTTTCTCTCTCTCTCACTCCTTCCACCTATATTTCTCTCTCTTCCTCTCTCTCTCTCTAGGAACCTCCTTCCATGTGGCGCGCTCTCTTTCCCTGGCGGTGAGTTGGCGTACCTCCACTACCTAAGACAGTCCCATCCTCAGAAGAAGCAAATGGTACCAAAAAAGAAGGAACCAGATTCGCATCTCGAATATGAGCCGTCGCCAAAGATATCCAGTCCCGAACATCCCTCAGCCAAGTGGTCGACACCCGGATGTGCTGTGAGAAAAATAAAAAGGAACGAAATCAGTCAATCGAAAATCAAGAAAGAAATTAGAGAATCAAAAGGCAAAAAGATGAAAAGTATACCGTAGGACGAAGGACTTGCTCTGTCATTCCCATCTCCTTCAGATCCATTGCATTAGGACGATGCTTCATACGCACCAACCCCCCATCATCCCTCCGAATATTATAAGTAAGAGAGTGCAACCGTACAAAAGAAATTTCCGAGAATGTCGCGATAGCGAATGCCGACGGACTACCGACACTATGGGAAGATCCCACCGGTCGATTCGAACCTGCCTGGGGGAGAGGTATCCCATCATATATGCTGTGTGGCATCAACCAGATCGACACAAAGTCCAGATTTTCATACGGCACCGATGTGTCGGTATAGGAAGAGTAAGGTTTGCCCATCATTTCCGCTATCCGCTCATCGTCTACCATTTCTCGCACCCGCCTAATGTACATCGGGGGCTGTGCCGATGGCACCACCACTTCCTCTCCAAAATATTTTGGACAATCCTCTCCCTGAGGTACCAGGAGTAGCCAAACTCATGCGCCAACAAGCGCCGCATCTGCACGTTTGCCCCCGTCGCCCTCGTATCCTGGATAGTCGTCCCCCAAGGGTAGAATGTCAACTGAAAAATTCCCCAGAAGATAAAGATCAATATTAGAAGGGATCATCATGAAGAAAAAGGTTAAAAGAAAAATAAGAAGGACTTACCTGATCGCTCGTCAGGTCATTCAAGACCTGACACACAGTCGCTAGAGAAAGAGGCTTCTTTGATCGTCGATTGGACTTCCGCCACCGTTACATCCGATAGAAGTCCCCAGTAGACTCATCCTCCAAAGAAATCAGTTGGGTGTTAAAAGCAATCACCTCATAAAACCACATTTGCAAAGGACAAAGGCCGGCAATCAGAAATCAGGAAGTAAGGAAAATGCGAATACATAAAGGAAGGTGAGAAAGTTAAAGGATACCTCGAGAAGATACGTGGCTCTAGTGAAAGTCTGCTGGTAGCACCAGCTAAATGCATCAAGAGAAGAGTAAAGGGTTGCCAAGGTCAATCTACCCCAATCATAGAGAGCGATGTTAAAAAACATCCTCAAGTATGGCAAAAACCACTAATGAACGATGTTGCCACTCGACGCCAGCAGAATACCTCCCAACACTAGCTTAATAAATAACCGGGTCATCTGCCGCACTTGCAACCCATCCTCCTCATCAACCACCTGACGCAATAACAAATCCCTTAAAGAAGATAAATGGAGAGAGTCCCCAGAAACTATCCTCTCCATATCGACCAATGTCGCCGTCACCGCCACTGGCATCACCCTCAAGGACCTGTCAACTTCAACTTGCTTCCCATTACACTCCAGCCCTAGTAATTGATGATGCTGGATTTAGCACCATCGGATAAGTGATAATGAGCTCAAACAGTAGTAACCATGGCAGCCGTAGAGATGTATAAGTGTATAAGTATGTAAGTGTGTAGAAGGAGATGAGTATAAGAGGAACAAGATGATGATGTATAGTGGTTCAGCCAATTTGGCCTACATCCACTGTGAGTGTGTGATCCACTAAGTATGGGCACTAATGGCCTTGGATACAATGCACATAAACTCTCTCTCTCTCTACTGTGTATACAAGCAGGGTTTTAGCTAGGGTTGCAATTGATCGATCCCTGTAGGGTTGTAGGTGACAAGTATATATAGGTCTTGGAGGGTGTAGTGTACCCCTCCCCCAAGTAAGCATGGTGCATGTGAATAATGATCTAGCCAATTCCCTGTTGACACCTGTAGATGCCAAATGATGACATAATATTCCCTCACGTGAGGGTGTGATTCTGTTATAACGGTCTGCCACGTGTCATATGAGCCTGATGCGCACTGTTCCACGCGTCTCCTAAACCACGCGCCGTCATGATATCACCCTCGGCCTATGAGCCGAGGCCGAGGGCAAAGTTTCTTCCGGTAGTGAGTCTGGCTTGATTCTGTCCTCGTACTGTCGTACCCTCGTAGGGTCGGCCCCTCGTAGGGTCGTCTGGAGCCTGATGGAGGGTCGTCCCCTCGTAGGGTCGTCTGGAGCATGATGGAGGGTCGTCCCCTCGTAGGGTCGTCTGGAGCGTGATGGAGGGTCGTCCGGGGCCTGTTGAAGGGTCGTCCCCTCGGAGGGTCGTCCGGGCCTGTTGAAGGGTCGGCCCCTCGGAGGGTCGTCCGGGTACTGCTGAAGGCCGAGTCCAGGTGGGGTCATATGGAGCCAAATGAGGGGTCGGCCCCTCGGAGGGTCGTCTGAAGGGGTTGCCTTGATCCCGGCAGTCAGGGGGTAAATATGGGTATATCAATCACCCCCCAGCCCTTAGCCATTGATGTTGTTGAGATGGCTGAGGGATAGTGTTGCTTTTGAGGCGGATGTATGGTCAGTCTGATGAGGGATGCCTGTCAAGATGAGGTGACACTTGGGCGGTTGCCCACTGTCATCTCCAGTTCCCTAGGTAAGGCGGCTGTACTATGCTTGGGGCTTTGTGCCCTAATGATATCCTCCTCGTGGGCTGTGTTTTGCTTTGGGAAGTGAGCCCCCTCAATTAGCAAAGATATTTAAAGGATTTTGAAATCCTTTTCCCATTCTAGCTTCTTCTTCATCTTCGCGCCCTTACTTTCTCTCTCTACAATTCCAGCTAACTCCATAGCCGTTTCTTCGCTGATTTCTCCATCGCTCTTCACTCAGCCGTTGCTCTTATTTCCAGGTACTCTTCTTTGCCTGAACTCTCCTCTAGCTCTTCCATTTCCTTTGTGTGTTGGGGTCGAACCCCTTTTAGCATTTTTCTGGTTTTTCTCGCATTTTTCTGGCATCTTTTCCGGCGAACGACTTCGACTGTTCTTGAGTGTTTTTGAGCAAACCTTTCATATTCCCAGTTTTAGATCCAAAAGTCATAGGTTGGTCAATTGGAGTTTGTTTGTGGTTAGATTAGTAAAATCATCTCAAGTCTTAGGTCTCCCCCTTAATGCTTAGGAGGCTTTACGATTTAGCAGACGAGTTTCCATCCTTGAGGGAGAAGTTCTTCATAGAGATCAGGCGCATAGAGGAAGAGGAGGAGAGGAGACGGCGGGACGACCCCATTTGGGTACGATCCATCTTTCCCCTCCCCTTGAAGAAAATTCTGCCCTCTGAGCCACAAGGGTCGTCCTATCGTCCATCCGATAGTCAGACGTTTGAGGGTGGTATGGACGAGCGTGCGTCTTCACCTGCAGGTGCTGGTCCCTCTGGAAGGAGAGGGTCGTCTGAGTATGCCCAGGACCATCAGACCGAGGGTGTGGGACCCTCTGAGGCTGTCCCTGTGACGGCCCTATCCCCCCATGCATTTCAAATGACTTTTCACGGTTCGCCCCCAAGAGGTGAAGAGGCCGAGGGACAGGAGGCCGAGGGTTATGCTGAGGACTCTGATGATGATCCCATTGACACTTCTCACGCCTCTGCTTATGTTTCCACTGTGAAGGATCGCGACCTCTTGCTGTGGAGGCATCAGTTCGGCATAAAGTCCTCTGTGACTATGAGGGTTCCCAACCCCGATGAGCGAGTTTATCAGGGAGACGAGGGGGAGGTTGCTGTTTACGAGCAGATGCTTAGGGTAGGTGTTAGGTTCCCTCTGCATCCTACCATTGTTGAGATCCTGTCTGCCCTTGGGGTTTCCCCCTCTCAGCTCCCCCCAACTCTTGGAGGGCAATTCTTGGCTATATATCTCTTTGGAAGAGTGTCTTCACAGATGAGCCCTCAGCAGACTTATTCATAGGTTGTTATAACATTACCTCATCGTCCAAGCAGCCTGGTTACTACCACTTAGGGGCCAGGAAGTCTGACAAGAAGATCCTTCATGTAGCCCAGACCTCAAATCATGACTGGAAGAAGAGGTATTTCTTCATCTCTGGGGACTGGGAGTTCCCCTCTGGGGTTGAACCTCTTGAAGATAGTCCGAGGGTTTCCCAGGTATGGTCCAAACCTTCCATGAGGGCACGGTCTGACCCTGGATTAAGTCAGGAAGAGAGGGTAATTGTTGACTATCTGAGGGACCAGGGGAAAGAGGGTGAACTTCCAAAATTTGAAGATCTAATGACCCCTCATCACCTCAGAGAAGCTGGTCTGAGGGTCGGCCCTCTGACAGAATTATGTGAGTGTTTTTCCATTTTCGCATTATGATTCCTTCTAAGTGTTCCCTCTTTGCCTCTGTATCTTTCTGACATATTTCCTTCTTTTCAGGTCGTCCTGCGAACATTTCTGACCAATTGTGGGAGATGACTGCCCCCAGCTTGTTGTCCGGTCTTGGCAAAAAGAAAGGGAAGGAGCCTCAGCAAGCCCAGAGGAAGTCAACGGCTGAGGCCGGTAGAGCCGACCGTGGATAGTCGGAAAAGGAAGCAGCCTGAAGCTCCTGAGGGCTCTCGTCCTGATGCACGGACGAGGGCGAGGGCAGAAGTGTCTGAGGGGTCTGCCTCCAGCATGGGGGCATTTTGGTATCAAAATTTAGCATCCTTGAAGTCTGACCCTTCTTCCCTCATAGCCAACTTAGGGGCGGCCAAGGTCTCCATGTTTTCTGCTCCTTCGGCCTCTGACTACGACTTTTTGTCGAAGATGCCCCCTGCCAAGGTGTATGATTACGGTCTGCATACCATGGCCCAGGTATTTGTTTCTACCGTACTTCCTCAGTTAATTTTTTGTCACTCTGTTCCCTCGGCCTCTTAATGTTTGCTTGTTCTTGTGCAGTCTATTTGTGCTTGGGCGTCGGCTACAAAATGGATGGCCGAGAATCAGCTGAAATTTCAAGAGGCTGACAGGGCCATTCAGCACGAGGCTCTTCTGCAGACTGAACTGGATACTGCAAGGGCTGAGCTGGGTACTGCAAGGGCTGAGCTGGAGGGTATGAGGGTTGAGCATACCAGGGTCTTGAATGAGCTACAGACGCAGCATGAGGCAGACCTGAAGGCCAAGGACGACCTTATTAAAGACAAGGATGAGGCCTTGAATAACCTGGGGGCTCACTTCAAGACTGAGCTTGAGGGTGCAGTAAGGAAGGCCGGGGCCGATGCTGTTGAGGCCTATAAGGTTTCAGACGAGTTTCAAGGCTTCGGCCTTGAGTATCTTGAGAGGGGAATTAGGACGGCCTGTCGGTGGGTCGTCCTAAAATTTGCTGATGCAGTGACGACTATCCGCCCTTCCCTTGAAGCCGTCCAGCTAGATGACCCCTTAATTGCTGAGGCCTTGGCACAGGTTGAATCCCAAGTCCACGTTGAGGGTACCGGCACATCTGAGGATCAGCCTCTGGTAGTCGTAGATGAGACCCCTGTAATCGATGTGCCCTCTGAGTGTGCTCAATAGGGTGGCTGTCTGTAGCCCACACCCTCTTCTTGTAAATTTTTTTTGTATTTTTGTTGATCAAACATTTCCCTTATTTGTAATATAATCACTGTCTTCTATTCCTGTCTTTGCTTTGTGATGCTTAGAAATTAACAATATTATCAACTCCTCCCTCGTCATTTTGAGGGTAAATGGGGTCGTCTCCCTCATTTGCCCTCTTCATAGCCGAGGGTGTTTACCACCAAATTATGGTGTTTTAAATCAAGTCCACCCTCGTCTTTTTGAGGGGAGTGGAGGGGTCGTCCCCTCCACTTGCCCTCATTATAGCCGAGGGTTCAACTAACCAAATTAATGGATTTTAATTTAGTCTTCCTTCGTCTTTTTTGAGGAGAGTGGAGGGGTCGTCCCCTCCACTGGCCCCCATTATAGCCGAGGGTTCAACTAACCAAATTAATGGATTTTAATTTAGTCTTCCCTCGTCTTTTTTGAGGAGAGTGGAGGGGTCGTCCCCTCCACTGGTCCCCATTATAGCCGAGGGTTCCATTAACCAAATTAATGGATTTTAATTTAGTCTTCCCTCGTCTTTTTTGAGGAGAGTGGAGGGGTCGTCCCCTCCACTGGTCCCCATTATAGCCGAGGGTTCAACTAACCAAATTAATGGATTTTAATTTAGTCTTCCCTCGTCTTTTTTTGAGGAGAGTGGAGGGGTCGTCCCCTCCACTGGTCCCCATTATAGCCGAGGGTTCAACTATCCAAATTAATGGATTTTAATTTAGTCTTCCCTCGTCTTTTTTGAGGAGAGTGGAGGGGTCGTCCCCTCCACTGGTCCCCATTATAGCCGAGGGTTCAACTAACCAAATTAATGGATTTTAATTTAGTCTTCCCTCGTCTTTTTTGAGGAGAGTGGAGGGGTCGTCCCCTCCACTGGTCCCCATTATAGCCGAGGGTTCAACTATCCAAATTAATGGATTTTAATTTAGTCTTCCCTCGTCTTTTTTGAGGAGAGTGGAGGGGTCGTCCCCTCCACTGGTCCCCATTATAGCCGAGGGTTCAACTATCCAAATTAATGGATTTTAATTTAGTCTTCCCTCGTCTTTTTTGAGGAGAGTGGAGGGGTCGTCCCCTCCACTGGTCCCCATTATAGCCGAGGGTTCCACTAACCAAATTACTGGATTTTAATTTAGTCTTCCCTCGTCTTTTTTGAGGAGAGTGGAGGGGTCGTCCCCTCCACTGGTCCCCATTATAGCTGAGGGTTCAACTATCCAAATTAATGGATTTTAATTTAGTCTTCCCTCGTCTTTTTTGAGGAGAGTGGAGGGGTCGTCCCCTCCACTGGTCCCCATTATAGCCGAGGGTTCCACTAACCAAATTAATGGATTTTAATTTAGTCTTCCCTCGTCTTTTTTGAGGAGAGTGGAGGGGTCGTCCCCTCCACTGGTCCCCATTATAGCCGAGGGTTCAACTTCCCATGCATGCTAGGACTGACAATAGGATGAAGGAAACACTGATATTTCTCATTAATCTTCCAAGTGTTCTGTTGGAGCAACCCTAATTACAATTATGGCCTTTCAAGACCTTACAACACTACTGATAGTATTTCTTCAAATGATCTGCATTCCAGGGGTTTGAAAAAGGTTCCCCCTCTAAGTTTTCTAGCCTGTAGGTCCCTGGGACAACTTCATCGATGACCCTATATGGGCCATGCCAATTAGGATGGAGCTTGTTGGGTTTCCGCCAAGTCTTTTTAAGAACCAAGTCTCCCACTGCGATAGGCCTCTGTTTCACCCTTTGGTTGTAAAACTTTGCGGTCCTCTGCTGGTAGGAAGCTTGCCTTATCTCAGCATCCTCCCTTCTTTCCTCAATCAGGTCCAGGTCAAGTCTCCTCTCTTCTGTATTTCCCTGGGGGTCATACACTTGGACCCTATGAGTGGGAAACTCGACTTCGGTGGGGATGACTGCTTCTGACCCATAAGCTAACATGAATGGGGTCTCCCCAGTAGAGGTCCTTACTGTCGTCCTGTACGCCCACAACACTGCATATAACTCCTCGACCCATCTTCCTTTTGCCTCCTCAAGCCTCTTCTTAATCCCATCTAGGATTGTCTTATTCGTAACTTCGGTTTGCCCATTGGCCTGAGGTCGGCCTGGGGTGGAGAAAAATTATTTGATGCTTACCCTCTCACAGTACTTCTGCAGAGAGGCATTCTTGAATTGAGTCCCGTTATCCGAGATGAGGGTGTTGGGTAGACCATATCTGCATATCACATTTTTCCAGATGAACTGGAAGGTCTTCTGCTCCGTGATCGTGACCATCGGTTCGGCCTCTACCCACTTTGAAAAGTAGTCAATTGCTACGATGAGGAACCGATAGTTATTGACTGCCCCCGGTAAGGGTCCTACCAGGTCAATCCCCCACACTGCAAACGGCCATGGGGATGTAATGGAGGTGAGGGGCTGATGAGGTTGGTGAGGGATGGTAGAAAATCTTTGGCATTTATCACACTTTTTAACATATGCGGCAGCATCTTTCCCCAAGGTCGGCCACCAGTAGCCTTGGGTGATCACCCTCTTTGCCAAGGATCTACCCCCAATATGGCTTGAACACGACCCTTCATGCACGTCTTGCAAAATGGAAGGGACCTCTGAGGGATGCACACACCTAAGTAAGGGGAGCAGAAACCCCTTTTTATACAGCGTGTCCCCCATGACAGCGAACTTTGCAGCCCTGTATCTCAGCTTCTTCCTCTCTTGGCTCGCTTCTGGCATCTCTCCCCCTCTAATGTATCGGATCAGGGGGTCCATCCATGAAGGTTCTTGAGAAACATTCATGCAAACACCAAGTGCTCCCCCGACGTCTTCGATAGTTGGTCGAAGCAAGATTTCTACCGGGACTGTCCTCCTTATGTCTGTCCTAGTAGCTGAGGCCAACCTTGTAAGGGCGTCAGAACGGCCGTTGTCGAGCCTAGGTATCCTCTTGAATTTCGCCTCTTTAAAGTCCTTCAGCGATAACCTCACCATCTCAAGGTACCTAGCCATCCTCTCGTCCTTGGCCTCATAGGCTCCTAGTATCTGATTCACCACCAGCCTTGAATCACTGTGAACCAAAATTTGGCCGATACTAAGGGATTTGGCCAAGGAGAGGCCAGCTATCAAGGCCTCATACTCAGCCTCATTGTTGGAGGCTTTGAAATTGAACCTCAGGGCGTACTCGACGTCTGTGCCATCGGGTGCTGATAGTATCAGTCCAGCACCACTTCCGCTATCACAGGAGGACCCATCAACGAAGAGGCTCCACGGAGTCTTTCCTTCAGAAAAATTTCCCTCAGAGAGGGACCCCTGTCTAAAGATGTATCTTCCCTCTTCGTTTTCAGTCACTTTCCTTCTAGCGGTGCTCGTCTCAGCCATTTCTGCGGGTGTATCTGCGGGTCTGTCTTCTGTATCTGCCTTCCCGAGGGTCTCACCCTCGGCCTCATCTTCTTCCCATGTGAACTCAGCCATGAAGTCTGCCAAGGCTTGCCCCTTAATGGCTGTCTTAGGCTGATACACAATGTCAAATTCCCCCAGCTCTATAGCCCAGGTCATTAGCCTTCCTGATTTTTCAGGCTTGTGTAGGACCTGCCTAAGAGGAGAGTCAGTAAGGATGACCATAGTATGGGACTGGAAGTACGGCTTCATCTTCCTTGAGGCATGGATCAAGGCATAGGCCAACTTCTCCATCCTCGGGTATCTCTGCTCTGCCCCCTGGAGTGCCTTGCTGTTGAAATATACGGGCTTCTGTATCCCATCTTCGTCTCTTACGATTGCTGCACTGATAGCGGATTCTGAGACAGCAAGGTACACGTACAGTCGTTCACCCTGCACGGGTCGTGACAGCAGCAAGGGAGACCCTAAGTATGATTTCAGCTCCTTGAAAGCCTCATCACACTCTTCGCTCCATTCAAAGGCTTTTCTGAGGATTTTGAAGAATGGAAGACACCTGTCTGTGGCCCTTGACACAAATCTGTTCAAGGCAGCCACTCTCCCTGTGAGCCTCTGAACGTCTTTAATGGACTTGGGGGTCTTCATCTCAATAAGGGCCTTTATCTTTTCAGGATTGGCCTCAATGCCTCTTTGGTTGACAATGAACCCCAAGAATTTCCCCGCTCCGACCCCGAAGACACACTTGGTCGGATTAAGCTTCATCTGGTACTTGTCCATCGTGTTAAAGGTCCTTTCCAGGTCTGCTACATGGTCCTCTGCTTTCAAACTCTTGGTCAGCATGTCATCCACGTAGACCTCCATAGACTTCCCAATTTGGTCTTCAAACATTCTGTTTACGAGGCGCTGGTACGTCGCCCCCGCATTTTTTAGACCAAAGGGCATGACCCTGTAACAGTATGTCCCCTTATCAGTGATGAAGGCTGTCCTCTCCGAGTCTTCAGGGTCCATGAAAATCTGGTTATACCCAGAGTAGACATCCATGAAACTCATGAGCTCATGGCCTGCGGTAGCGTCTACCATCTGGTCGATGCGGGGAAGAGGGAAGCTGTCTTTAGGACAATGCTTGTTGAGGTCTGTGAAGTCCACGCACATTCTCCACTTGCCGTTGGCCTTTGGGACAATGACTGCGTTGGACAGCCATTCAGGGTAGATGACCTCTCTGATAAACTCAGCGTCTTGTAATTTTTTAACCTCATCCCTGATGACCTCGTACTTCTCTCTAGAGTAAATCCTCCTCTTCTGCTTTACCGGCTTCACTCCTTCTACCACGTTGAGTTTGTGGCACATGATTTCAGGGTCGATCCCTGGCATATCTACATGACTCCACGCGAAGACGCTTCGCCTTCTCCTCAACAGTTTTATGAGGTCTTCCTTGATACTGGGCTTCAGAGACTTGCCAACTTGGACGGTTTTTCCCGGGTCATCCTCATCGAGGATGATGGGTTCTACCTCCTCTGCGGCCTCTCCTTTCTTGAGCTTCGTCTCGTCCCTGGGGTCTAGGGTATCAATGTTGTAAGTGGCTGTAGCCCTCTTGTGTGCCTCCCTTTCTTCAGCGGAGTTGTAGTAGCACTCTCTCGCTGTTGTCTGGTCTCCCTGAACTTGCCCCACCCCATAAGGGGTAGGGAACTTAACCATCTGGTGGACTGTGGACGGCACAGCTTCAAACCCCTTGAGGGCCACACGTCCCAGTATGATGTTGTATGCCGAAAACACATGCTCATCCAGCACAAAGAAACTGACCTTCTTAGTGAGCCATCTCGGCCATTCGTCCCCCATTCTGACATCAGCCTCATATATTCCCAGGGGGTGAACCTTCTCCCCACTGAACCCAATCAATGGATGGTGGTATGGGACAAGTCTTGCACGACTGAGGCCCAAGGCCTTGAAGCATGGCCAAAACATCACATCTGTGGATGAGCCTCCATCTATCAGTATCCTCGGCACTTCACACCCATGCACCCTGGTAGTGATGACGAGAGGGTCATCATGCGGGGCCAAGAGGCCTTTGAAGTCCATCCTTGAAAATCCCACTATCAAAGTGTCCATGTCAACCTTCTTCCTTTTCTCTGACTTGACCTCTAGGGAGGTCGAGTGCACCGTCTTCGTCACTGCCTTAGCTTCAGCAACGTGGGCCTTCCTGTCGGCTACCTCAGACCCTCCTCCTGCAAGTCCCCCGGAGATCATTCCCACTCCGAGGGAGATCATATTGAGCCTCTTGACAGGGCCTTGGTCGTCTCTCGGCGGGAGGTCAGGGTCGTCCTCATCATCAGAGGGGTCGTCCCCTCTTTTTTGAGGACCTTCTCTGCAGGCATTGACTCGCTTCTTTCTGGGGTCGTCCCCTCGGCCCCTCTTGAAGTCGGCTTTATCGACGTACTTTCTGAGCTTCCCTTCCTTCAGCATCTTCTCAATCTCATCTTTCAGAGCAAAGCATTTGTCTGTTACGTGGCCGTGGTCTTGGTGAAATTCACACCACAGGTTCTTATTCCTCTTGCCGGGGGCTGCCCTCAGCTTCTCAGGCCACTTCAGCGTCCGGTCACTCTTTATCTCATTGAGGATTTGTTCACAGCTGACCGTCAGAGGGGTATACCCCGCGAACTTATCATCCATGGTTCTCTTCTTCCCCTCTTTGTTCTTCTTGGGGTATTTACTCCCACTTGCACCTCCTCTTTCGCCCTCATACTTTGCAGCCATCGCCTCTTCGGCGTTCATCACCTTTCCTGCTGTTGACAACAGCTCGGCCATCGTCCTCGGAGGGTCTTCAGCAAGCTTCCATAACATCTTCCCCTTTTGGAGTCCTCCAATCAGGGCTGTCATAGCTACGCTCTCCTCATAGTCTTCCACCTCCAACTTCTCTTTATTGAATCTGGCTATATAGTCCCTCAGACTTTCACTCTTCCCCTGCTTGACATAGAGCAGGTGGGTGGTTTTCTTTTGTGGCCTCACCCCAAAGCAGAAATTATGGATGAACAGGTCTGCCAACTGCTTAAAGTTTCCAATGGAATTTTTCGGAAGGGATGTATACCAAACATGCGCAGCCCCTGTCAAGGTACCAGAGAAGGCACGACACCTCATCTCATCTGAGATAGAGTATATGTCTGCTGCCGACTGATACATCTCCACATGGTGGACGGGGTTGGTACTTCCGTCATACCTGGGGGTGACCACAGGTGGCTTGAATTTTGATGGCGTGGAAAAGTTGACTATCTTTGCCACAAAGGGCGAGCCCACGGTGTATCCTCTCTGAAGAGGGTCTCGGCTCTTCAGTATGTCGCCAATTTTATCCTCTAACCGCTGGATTGAGTCATTCCAGGGCCTCACAGGGTCGGCCTGGCCGATGTTATCCCCTGCCGCCTCTCCGAGGTGGACGGAAGGTTCTGCGGCAGCAGGCCTGTGTCGGCTGTTTACTTCCCTTTGGCCATCATCCCGTCCTCTGGGTCGGCCGCCTGCTGCCTCCCTCCTGGATCTCGCAGCGCTTCTTGGTCGGGACAACTGTTCCCGTAGGTCATTTACTGGGCCTAGCCTCTCAAAGGCCGACCCCCTGCTCAAGCGGTCAAAAGCAGAGCCCCTCGGGCGATCATCAGGGTTTGGTCTCACACCCTTCCCTCGGCTGTCCTGGAGAGGTCGTACAGTATTGTTGGAGACCTCATATGGCTCCCAACATTCTACAGGGGCATCCTCCTCCAGATCGTCATACCTGTCCTATGGGCAAGGGTTTCCTTGCCTCCCCAGGCGTAAACGCCTGGGGTCAGCAACATCCCTACGCCGCTGAGGGGGTTGAAGGTCTTTGCGTGGTGCCTGGGGTGGTCCCCTGGCCTCATGCTGTCCTGGAGCTGCTGCCGGAGTAATCATCTCAGGTGAGACCCCCGGCGGTCTCAGTATGTTCTGGCTCAGGGCTGTGAACTGCTCCTGCATCATCCGCTGGCTTGCCGCCAGAGACTTTAGGGCTGCCGCCACATCAGCCATCTCAGATTGAGGCGGCGGCTGACTGGAACTGGGTCTTCCCCCCTCATCCGGCGGGGGAAGTGGCGGCGGTGGCATCTCAGGTGCCATGTGCTTGAGCTATGAAAAGTTGAACTGAAGAAAATACTGGTGATCTTGGAACCTTAGTGGGTCTCTTTCAATGGTGAAACACCTCCTCTCAGGGGGAGCGTTGGTTCACCACCAGAGTGCCCAGTGAGGTCAAGCTGTACAAAGGAAGAGATGTCTTCTCTTTCCCACAGACGGCGCCAAACTGATGATGCTGGATTTAGCACCACCGGATAAGTGATAATGAGCTCAAACAGTAGTAACCATGGCAGCCATAGAGATGTATAAGTGTATAAGTATGTAAGTGTGTAGAAGGAGATGAGTATAAGAGGAACAAGATGATGATGTATAGTGGTTCAGCCAATTTGGCCTACATCCACTGTGAGTGTGTGATCCACTAAGTATGGGCACTAATGGCCTTGGATACAATGCACATAAACTCTCTCTCTCTCTACTGTGTATACAAGCAGGGTTTTAGCTAGGGTTGCAATTGATCGATCCCTGTAGGGTTGTAGGTGACAAGTATATATAGGTCTTGGAGGGTGTAGTGTACCCCTCCCCCAAGTAAGCATGGTGCATGTGAATAATGATCTAGCCAATTCCTTGTTGACACCTGTAGATGCCAAATGATGACATAATATTCCCTCACGTGAGGGTGTGATTCTGTTATAACGGTCTGCCACGTGTCATATGAGCCTGATGCGCACTGTTCCACGCGTCTCCTAAACCACGCGCCGTCATGATATCACCCTCGGCCTATGAGCCGAGGCCGAGGGCAAAGTTTCTTCCGGTAGTGAGTCTGGCTTGATTCTGTCCTCGTACTGTCGTACCCTCGTAGGGTCGGCCCCTCGTAGGGTCGTCTGGATCCTGATGGAGGGTCGTCCCCTCGTAGGGTCGTCTGGAGCATGATGGAGGGTCGTCCCCTCGTAGGGTCGTCTGGAGCGTGATGGAGGGTCGTCCGGGGCCTGTTGAAGGGTCGTCCCCTCGGAGGGTCGTCCGGGCCTGTTGAAGGGTCGGCCCCTCGGAGGGTCGTCCGGGTCCTGCTGAAGGCCGAGTCCAGGTGGGGTCATATGGAGCCAAATGAGGGGTCGGCCCCTCGGAGGGTCGTCTGAAGGGGTTGCCTTGATCCCGACAGTCAGGGGGTAAATATGGGTATATCAGTAATTGTTGCACATCTATGGGAGTCATCGTTATCTCCTCGAAAACAAAATGAATAGTGTGGGTAGTTTCCCATCATCTCTCCCCCAAGGCGCACAGAACGGCCGTAGAGCAAGGCGTCTC
Source organism: Sambucus nigra (assembly GCA_949130495.1). Taxonomy (NCBI): domain Eukaryota; kingdom Viridiplantae; phylum Streptophyta; class Magnoliopsida; order Dipsacales; family Adoxaceae; genus Sambucus; species Sambucus nigra. The sequence continues at coordinate 98,805,353 of OX422211.1, read as the reverse complement.
ATCCAGCGCAGACGCCAATCTCCCAAATCCAGTAGAGGACACCACCCACTGCACCACAGGTGACAAATTCTCCCAAACATCCCTAAGGCCCGTCGTCCCCCGAGGGCACACAGTCGATGTAGAAACATCAGTCTATCAAAGCACAAAAGAAACCCTTTGTCAAAATTCAAGAAATCATGGAAAAAGCAACAAAAAAGAAGAAAAAAAAACAAAAAGTCGTAAGCACTTACATAACCGTTAGGGTTCACCACCCTCGAAGAACGATGATGCGTCGGCTCACGGACTGGAAAAATGCCCAAAAATTCTCGAAAAATTCCTGAAACTCCCAAATGAGTTCTAGAACATTTTTCACTCAGAAAAACATTTTTTCCATGCCCATTTCCCCAGCGAAACTCCCACCTCCCCAGTGAAATGCCTGAAACTGATAGATGTCTCCAATCGAAATTCCCCCAGCTAAGAAAAACCACCTCCCCATCGGAACCTAAATCAGATACGAAATCGCATGATAAATATCCCCAGTGGAGCTTCCCAAATTCATCCCTACTTAAGCCCTCAGAATCGGCTTTGACCCATAGTATTGGTCATCCTCTTTTAGGTCAGAATGGATCTCGAACCCCGGTCGTCACCTCTTTTAGGTCAAAATTGACCTCGGCCACCGGTCGTCACCTCTTTTAGGTTAGAATTGACCTCGGCCCCCGATCGTCACCTCTTTTAGGTCAGAATTGACCTCGACCATCGGTCATCCCCTCTTTTAGGTCAGAATTGACCTCGGCCCCCGGTCGTCACCTCTTTTAGGTCAAAATTGATCCCGGCCCTCGATCGTCACCTTTTTTAGGCAAGAATTGACCTAAGCCCCGGTCATCACCTCTTTTAGGTCATAATTGACTTCGACACCCGATAGTCACCTCTTTTAGGTCAGAATTGACCTCAGCCCCCCGATTGTCACCTCTTTTACGTCATAATTGACCTCGACCCCAGGTCGTTACCTCTTTTAGGTCAGAATTGACCTCGGCCCTCGATCGTCACCTCTTTTTGGTCATAATTAACCTCGGCCCCCGATCGTCACCTTTTTAGGTTAGAATTGACCTCGACCCCCAATCGCCACCACTTTTAAATCAAAATTGACCTCGGCCCTCGATCGTAACCTTTTTTATGTCAGAATTGACCTCAGCGGCCCCAGGTCGTCCCCCCTTTTAGGTCAAAATTGACCTAGGCCCCCGGTCGTCACCTTTTTTAGGTTAGAATTGACCTCGGCCCTCAGTTGTAACCTTTTTTTGGTCAGAACTGACCTCGGCCCTCGGTCGTCACCTCCTTTAGGTCAAAATTGATTGTAGTCACCTTTTTTAGGTTAGAATTGACCTCGACCCTTGGAATTGGTCGCTCCCACCTTAGGTCCTCAGAATCGATCGTAGATCATCCATCCACATCATTACCTTAGGTCTGCAGAACCAACCTCTTTTAAAAACATCGCGTGGTGTCTATTCGATGGCTATCACTTGTCCTAAGCTCATCCGTCGAGGGGCTCTATAGACACCATATTCTAAGACCCTCCAAGTCTTTCCTTAGGTCCCTAGCACCTCCTCAACTCATCACAAACCCTAGGTCATACTCTGAGTACCGATCTAGAGGCCATCGGGTGCTCTCGAGCCCCCATTCGACCCCAATCATCTTCACCGTCAGAGCAAAAGATCCTTAAATCTTTGAAGGGAATTAAAACCCCTTCCCAACGGTCTGCCCCGTGCACAAAGCGTTATAAACATTCAGACGAACGATCAGTTTTCCCCCCAAAACTGATTCGGAGGCCACCGGACCCTCCCGAACTTTGTTTGACCAAAGTCAACTCTTTAGCTCGACCGATACTGAATGAATCTTTGAAGGGAACTGAATACCCTTTCTAATAGTCTGCCCCTTGCGCGATTCTGACTTACGGTACAAACGAACGACCCATTTTACTCCGACAGGTCATCCAACGCTTTTGGGCCCTGATTGACTAAGGTCAACTATTTGAATGAGTGAGACTCTTTAGAATGTCGAAGTACATCTCCTAAACTTTCCAACGGTTCGCTCCGTGCGCGATTCTGACTTACCATACGGACGAACAATCTGTTTGCGTCCGACGATCTCCCATCCAAAGGATCGATGCGCGCTTTCAGGCCAAATTTGACCCAAAGTCAACTCCCGAACTCCGGAATAGTACAAAGACTCTTAAAGGTCTCTGAATTACCATCCTAATGGTATCCCCCGTGCGCGATTCAGATCAACAGATTACGTTCTACGATCGTTTTTCCAGGAAAATCTGCACGAGACTGGCAATTGGCAATTGCCAGACCCTGCCTATCGATAGTGTGCCTAGGGTCACCTCTCGATTGGCAGGACCAGGGCTATGCTGATCGGTAACCCCCTGACCCTATAAAAGGAGGGAATGACCTCACTCCAGAGCACACTTACAGCTTAGATCCATTAGCATCATCGATCTCAACAACATTCTCTCAATCAGCGAAGTTCCCTTATGTGAAATTTTATCGAAGTTCACATTCGCATCCCTTTCATACCCAATTTGGCAAGATCTCATTCAGTATTCATATCAAGCATCAATGGTGTTAATCTAAAATCAAGGGCAAGTTCTCATTCTTCAAAGAAGGTCCAAATCCTTCCCTTATCTCTTTAAATTTCTTATTTTTGCATTAGTTATATTGGATTCATAATCTATTTCTTATCTCAATTCATACATATTAACCTCTACATTTTTACTAGTATATCGCACACACTTTATTTTCTAAAAAAAACAAAATCAACAAAAATAGGGTTATAACCATAAATTCCAAACGAATTCATCTTTCACACTTTTCCAAAACTAAACTTTTTTTTCCACACACACTTTTATAATAAAAACTCGTTCGAATCTATGGGATAAAACCCTAACCTCATGTCGTATGCGAACTACGTGAACTTTGATGCCTTTATAGGCTACGTAGGCGTTTCGGATTAAAACCCGAGACTCGAGTCCAACTTTCGATTTTTTGATTTTATTAAAATCCCTATTCTTATAGTTCATCGTATTCTTACATTATTATATCTTCATAATTCTTTGTTATCGCTCCATCCGACACATGTTGTCATTTCTCCATAGTGGTCAATATCGTGATAAGCGCATAAATTATATATATATATATATATATATATTATCTTTGGGAATTCCTCTGTATGATTTCACTCTATCTTTTCTATGATATGAGTTGAGTGATTCCTATCTCCATTATACACACACACACACACACACACACTTCACGGAGAAATAAAGGAAACAATTACATAAGCCCATGAGAGACCGAAATGAGGGGATTGGTGCCTAACACCTTCCCATTCCTTAACTTAGCCTCCGAATCCTCCGAACTATTGATTTCGTATGCATCAGTTTGTCTTTGATGCCATCCTCTTGAGGCGACGAAATGTTATTTTGTTTGTTTTGAGCAAAATAGACTGGCGACTCTATCTCCTTACATTTACCCCACACCGACGACGACCGAAGCATCCCCGAGCGGGACGCGAGACCTCTCTGAGCTGTCCAAGCTCAGATCGGGATGGTTACATGTATAATGAGCGAAAACTAAAGGAATGTACAAATTATTTAATAGTTTATTAATTATTATACACCTAAAAAGTCAATATTTTCGAATGTAAAATGTTTTCATATGTCCTATTATTTTCAGAGATAAAATAATAATTACAAATTAAATGGGCAAACCCTAAGGAATAAAAATGGAGGCGGGGGGGAATTAAAGTAAAAAATAAATAAATAGGGTCTAAAACCTATGTGAACAACGTCAATTTATGTTCGTTTTGTCTATTGGTAAAAAAAATAAAAATAAAAATGAATGAAAAATGACGTGAGTTCATGAGACAATCACTTGTGACATACTCAATTTAGGATGTGTGAGATCCAATCGCAATGTTGTAACAAGTGAAGAGGAAATTATAAACATAAATCCATAAGATCATAAAAGAAATCTTTGAATGCGATATCAACTCAAAAAGTTAATATATGTTTAAAAGATACTTTTCCTATACATTTATTTAAAAAGAGCACTTTATCATAATCTCTTTCAATCTTATAACATATGTTGGTGTTGAATTTGTTATTCATGCATGTCTATTTTTTCACATAAAGAATCAAGAACTATGAAGGTCAGTGATAAATTAACTTCAAACAGAGCTTTTAGCAGACAATCTCTGTAAGGGCAAATTTCCAATTTAGTCAAATTTGTAGTATTCGCTTAATTTCGAACAAAGCAATTTCAGTTGTAGGATATAAGTTGTCCCTTCAAGCCTGTGGTGTTTGTGTTGAAGACGTATCAGACAAGTCAAAATTCAAGATGTCATCATTTTCGATTTACGTGCCAAGTTTATACGTCATCAACATTTCATTATTTCCAAGATCTCCAAAGGTATGAATGAAATAATATATATAGGTACTTGGAATTTATTTTGGGTGTTCTTTTTATTAAAATTATGTTGCAAATGCTTTTTTTTTTTATTTTTTGAAGAAAAATAATTTTTTTATGGGTTGTTCGAACGAAATAGGGATGTCGTTCGAACGACATGCCCAGGTAGTTCGAACGAGTTTTCAAACGATCCTCTAACGATAATGTGCCATTTTTTCCTATTTCCTCATAAGAAGTTCGTTCGAATGAGGTCGTTCGAACGAGATTCCTTTGCAAAATTCTCTGAATTTTCTTTAGAAATCTCGCTTGAACATGTCGCTCAAACGATATGCATAAGTCGTTCGAACGACATGCAAAGTCGTTCGAACGACATGTGTTTTTATAATAGTTTTCGGCAGTTTCCTTTTAACTTCCCATTATCTCACCTTATTTTTTAGCTTTAAGATGTGCGGGAACAGTTTTTGGTTGACAGACTTTTTGAGAGAGTTTTCAACACTATGATAGCAAAAATCTTTCTACCAAAAAGTCCCATTTTGTGTGTTGATTTTTTCATGAATTAAATTCTTCCAAAACACAAATTTAAACCCATAGTTTGTTTGATCCAAGTTCATATATATATATATATATATATATGCTTTGAGATCTTTATTTTGGCATCGGGAATTTTTCTCATCCTATGAAAGAGAATTTTCCCTATGGAGGAGTCCATTCTTTGTTAAGATTTATGGTACACATACGGTGGAAAGGTCATCGTGTGTTCGACGATAGCTGAGACCTATCGGTGGATTCCGAGTCTGCGGTGGATTCCAGAGTTATCTAGTAGGCGGAGGTTGAAGAGCAAAGGAGTGTCAAGGCTTGAAGGGAGTCGAGTCGTTGTTGTAAGTTCTCTTGTCGTGTCTTTGTAAAAATACCGTACTTAGTGGATTTGTAGGCTGGACCGTCCGAGGTTTTCCCGTTGTGGGTTTTCCTCATACATCGCGCTTTCGTGTGGTTGTGTTTAGTTTATCTTGCAAAATTCACATAGATGCATGCATAGTTTTAATCAAGATAAAAATTGATTTAAGTACAACACTTAATTAATTTGGTGCTAAGTTTAATATTGGGTAATTTTAGTTTTATATTAATTCAAGTCAACAAATTTAATTTAGGAAAATTTATGTAAAGCTTGTTTGGCCTATATTAAAACTTGCATAAATTTTTGTTGGGCTTTTAGGACTTGAGTTGAATCAACTTTGTTTAAATGATTTTAATTTTGAAGAAATAAAAATTTGAGTAATTTTTTAAAAAGAAATTTTTAAAAGTTGGTATATCTTTGAACCATCCCATCTTCTCAAGCGGTATCAAAGCGTTTTTATACTTACAATCTCTTCATAAAAAACAATGAAAGGATGGAGTACTCAAGCCATCATTTAACTTTCCAATATGAATTCAATAAAATAATAGTCATTCATGTTTATTTCCTTCCTGAATTTATCCTTGGCGATAATTCATTGTGTTTGTGTCATCTAAAAAGGATTATTTGTATTCAGTTTAAAAATAAATGAGCAAAACTAATGCCACATAGCATAATTGAGAGGCAACCTCAATTCCTTTATAAGTTTATCTTTGAGTAATATTATGATAAAGGAAATTAATCTTTATAAAACTACCTTTTAATTCATTGTGAAATTACATGAGTATGGTGCCTTCACTACACCAAAACAGGTCGATGGTCACAGTTTTGACTCGTGACCAAGGTCTATGGGTCACGATTTTGGCCCTGTGACCATAATAAGGGTGATAAAATTATGGGTCACGGTTCAAAATCGTGACCTCAACTGGGGGTCACGGTCCATTGGGAATCACGGTCCAAAATCATGACCCAGTGTAACCCAGTGGTCATGGTTCAAAATCGCGACCCCTACTTTGATAATTTAAAAACATAAAATATTTAGTCACTGCTTTAAACCGCGAATAAATACTTTACATTTTTAAATTGCCAGCCTAGGGGTCACGATCACGATTTTGGATCGTGACCAATACCGACACCAAATTAAAAAAATATATATACTTGATCACGATTTTGGACAGTGACTAAATAGAAAAGTTAAAAAAATAAATTTTAATTTTCTGCATCCCAAAAAAATATGTACATTTTTCAAACCTGTTTACATTTTCAAAAATAAATATTTAGCCAATATGTCGTCCATAAATCAAAATATAATAATACAACAGAAGTTAACTAAATAAAGCTATCAAATTGTACAACACAAATAATAATACAACACATGCTTGAGTGAATATGATGATAACATTGCAATATCCTAATCGAAATCCAATGTAGTGATTGTTTGTTTCTTTCCACGAAATAGGAATTCAAAATGTTCCTTCTCCAATTAGGCCTGCAAACAAGACTCCAAAATGTTCCAAGGGGTAAGTAGCAAAGGATTCGAATCCTAAAATAACTATGGGAAGCCTATGTAATAAAAAAATGGCGTCAAAGTCCACGTAGTTTGTAAGATGAATAAGGTTGGGGTCTAAACTATAATTCGAATCTAGGGTGTCGCTTTTGATTTTTGAAAATATATGTGAAATGTGTTGAAAGTTTAGAAAATTATAAGAACATTCTAAATTGGGAATTATGGTATAGGCCCACTTTTTTGGATTTTTTTATTTATGAAAATATATGGGAATGTATATATGATAGTAAAAATAGTGGATTAGTGATACAAGCTAAAAATGGAATAGTATGAGAAAATGGAATTAGTGTTACCAATAAGAGACACTGATGCCTTGTGCCTCGGTGAACATCATATAACATAAACCACCAACCGATCCGACCACACATATATTGATCATCAAAAGAATCCGTGACCATTTGTGTAGTCACCTCAAATTGGCAGTTTGTTATCAGCGTCATATTCATAATTTAAGAAGATCTACATAATGAAATTTTGAAAAATGTGAGCGATGACGACCAAATTAGGGTTTTCATACAATAATATAATGTTTTAAAACTCAATCTTCGTCTAAATCAACTAAAAGAGCGGCCAAATTAGGATCGTCATAAAAAGCATTAACTCTTTAAGGACCTTTACTGCATTTTCTTTAGTATTCAAACCCATCGGTGCATTTATAACAACATACCAATTATTGTCATTTATGCATTTAGAGTAGAATATTTTCTTGACATTTTAAAAGGTGCAAATAAAAGGCTCGTGTATCAAGTGATATGTACTCTTTATCTAAGATAAATCTATTATTGTAAGTTTTGAGGGAATATCAACTTTACAACCATTCGTAGTGTCCCCACCTTCACCCAGTCATAATAGAAGACGATTTCTTTGAAGCCTAAGTAATCTAGTTTCAAGATTTTTTGGACAATCCCATAATAGGTCAACACTCTGTCCTTTAGATTTTATCGCTTTTGCTAACTACACAAGAAGTCAATGCAGAAATTGACATGCCACTTTTTTTCATCAATAATTTTTCCTTGCACGGGTATAAGTCTAAGTCAAAACCATTGATGCAAAATTTTTTAAACTCCTTCGCACGAAAACTATGACCTTTAGCTAGGTGTGAAATCTTTGAAGACACATCACCTTTCTTTAAAAGCTGAATTTCTTAATGGATTTGTATTAGGTCATGTTTTATAACACATACATAAATAATCGTAACAAAAGAGGTTGGAATTGCTTCGTTTGATACATATGCCCTAAAATCACTCATCTTATGATTTCTGGCCATTTCACGCTCATAATTCCTAAATGTGATCATAAAATTTTATAGTTTAGATGATAATATAGAGAATATAAGTAATAAAACAAAAATAAGTTATATATGTAGTTATTTACACTCGTCAATCTTCAAGTTCATCTTGGGATTCGAAGACATAACGGGCTGCTTACTTATATTGCATATTGGTGAGTCTCACCTATTTATGGTTCTTGAAAGGTAATTTATCCTCAAACTTGTCAGGTTCTTCAATCACTCATTCTCCACAAGGATTGAACCTCCTAATCCCATGTTCGGACATATGCTTCCGGGAGTATAACGATGATTCTATTGTTATGTATTCTTATGCAATTAACCATCTAATATGTCGTGTATTTTTAACGTAGTCTTTGAAGGTTTTCATCAATTTCTTAAAAGGATACATCCAACAATACCTGACGGGTCCACACAATAAAGCCTCATTGAATAAATGTACAAGCAGGTTGATGCTGATGTCAAAGAATGACGAAAGAAAATTCTTCTCTGAAACACAAATTACCTCGGCTAAAGATGATTTCGCAGCCTTAATGTGTGTTTTATTTACCACCCCAAGGTGAAGAACAAATTAATATAATAATTTCCCTGCAGAGATCTTTTTGCTCAGAAAAGCAATGCCTAAACAACATAGGTTTTAATTGGATGATGACGTGCCGGTCATGAGACTTGCACTGTTTCAGGTCATTTGTTTGGCAGCTTAAAACCCTTATGCAAATTACCGAAATAACCATTCGGAGTCTTCAAATTGAACAACGTGTCTAGGAGGATTTTTTTCTCACTAGTAGTTAAAGTGAAAGCACCCTTGGGAATCGAATTTCTTCCAATTGTAGGATCAGTTTTTAATCACAATTTTTTTCATCTTCTTTAGATCGCGATGCACTTTATCTCCATCTTTCGAATGAGATCAACCCGAACATGTTCCTACTAAATGTTCCTATAAAGTTATTCTTCGTGTGAATCACAATTACATGCTTTACATAATGCTCTTTCCAATGCGACAAGTCAAATAATATTGACCCTTTGGGCCATGCCTTTATTTCATTAGATACTAGGGGATCCTCTATAAATTTACGATTCTTGCCTACAAACTGAGGGTGTTTTCCTACAAAATTATTCCTCAAAATCGCAACCTTTGCCTTCTCCTCGATTTAATAATCAAAAGTCGAGTTGGTTCTGCCCTATGCTCTTGGCCGACAGGTGAAAAGTTAGACTTGTCATTCCTAAAAGGTTGATTACTCGGTAGAAATCTACGATGACCAGCATAACTCATCTTTCCACTATGATGTATCCAAGTGGATTCAGTTTCCTCCCCACATATGGGACATCCAAAATAACCATGAACATTATAACCGGATAAGGTCCCATAGGTGAAAAATTCATAAATTACCCACATAACCATTTCCTTTAAGTGTGAACTCTTGTGAGCGCCAAACGCCCTCATGCCTTCATCTCATTACTTGTTAAGTTTATCGATTAACGGGGCTAAAAAATATCAATATCATTACCGAAAGCCTTTGGCCCGAATATCAACAACAATAATAATGTGAACTATTTTCTCATGCAGAGTATTGGAGGGAGACTCAAAGGCGCCATGAGAACTAGCCAATAACGCTTACTAGTACGTAAATTATCGAAAGGGTTAAACATGTCGGTTGATAATGCAAGACGAACATTGCATGGTTCTTTTGTAAATTTAGGGTGTCGTGCGTTTAAAAGTTGCCAGATAAATGAATCAACCAGATTATGCGTGAGATTCCCACCCACCTCGGCTCAAGTGTGCCATGTTATGGCCCTTACTATCCACGGTAAAGTGAAAAGTCTTTTTAATTGTGGTCCGAGGATAAAATACTTTAATACCTTTTGTAAAACTTATGAGCACTTAATTTATTGTACCGTCTTTCTGACTCTCAAAAACCATATATATTGGCTCCTTGCATACATGACATTCATTATTCAGTTCGTGTTCACTACGGTACAATATGCAATCATACCTGCATGCATGAATAGATTTTTACTTCATACTCAAACCCTTGAAGCTCTTTTTTATGCTCGGATAACTATCCGATAACGTGTTTTTCTTCAAGAGAATGTCTTTAGATAATTTAATAATTGCAGTTACGCTATTGCCCGACAACCTAAATTGACTCTTCAAATTATGCAAAACGATCAATGTGTATAATACCGAGTGATCTTTTTCATAATTTTTATACAAAGGTCTATCCGCAATAGCAACCGCATGTATTCCTAATCTTTGGGTAATTCATACATATTATCCATATCTATAGGCATATGGTTTTGATGGTCCTAAACTCTATAAGCATCATCAATTAGGTCGGTCAAAGGACGATGTGCTGGCGAATCATTCACCACTTTCACCGGATATGGTTCCGTCACACGATCATGTACTAGTAATTCTTCCAAAACATATGGTACATTCTTTTTCCCATGGAATTTCCATATCTTATAGTCTTGCATCATAACCCACATTAGTAAATGTAATTCAACTTCTTCCAAAGATTTAAATTTTCTATTTATACAACGGTTGAACGGATACGAAATCTTATCACTATTAATATTTATATCTACATATTTAATAAATTTCCGAACGCCCTTTACATGATTATCAAATACTATGATTCTCTCCCATCCAATCTTTTTATTGCGGGGAAGTCATTACATAGTCTTCAAAATTCAAGTCACTAATATAAATAAGTTGAAACGAAGGTCATATTGGATACAAGAACTCTTAGTTTATAATTCAATTAAATTCATTCAACCCTAACAAATTCAAATAAATTCATTCGACTCGATCATTCAGTAAATGTGGAATAAAACCATACAGATATCCAAGATAATTAAAATATTACAAATTTATTCAAAAAGAAAATATTGTTCAACCCGCAGACTTGTCCAACAAATGAATTGGCCAGGTAATAAAATAACTTTTATAATTTCTTGAATGAAGCCCTTTCCCGTGGTCAATGTACACAAAATCATCTACACAACCATTGTATACTTTATCAACCAATATATGAACCTTACCCATCACCAAAGGGCGATTGTGTACACTTATTTTGATAGTCATGGAAATGAGAGTGCACGCACCGATAACCCTGCCATTTGACAAGTCCCTTATATAATAAGACTCGTCAAAGTCATCGTGAATGGATGGCGATGGTTCATGGAATGTTGGAGGTGGAATTGGTAGTGGAATGTTCTAGTAAGAGGCATTTAGGAGGAGAATATTCCAGAGGGGAGGCATTTGGGAGGGGATGTTCCAGGAGGAGGCATTTGGGAGGAGAAACCTTAAGGCGTAGGATACGAGAATGTTTAAGGAGGCATCTGAGAGGGGTAACCCTGTTATTGAGTAAATAATTAGATGAACCCGTGTATTTCATTCTTCAGGATTATCATGTTATTGCAAACATTTCCCACCTCCGTTCGAAACTCTGACACCTCTAATTTAGTCTTGGAATGGTCTTCCGCCTCTCTCGACACGTGACTCCTCACTGAAGATATCTTGTCCAATAGAGGTGCATTGTGATAAAATTTACTACTTGGCATAAGTGAGCTTGCACCTATCCCTCCTAAATACCTTGGTTAGGGCATTTGCTTCAATGTCATAGGGGTTGCACTCGGGCTAACTGGATGATATGCCTTCTATCATTTCCTCTAACATAATATTATATTTAAAACTATGATTTTAAAAATAACAATATTATAACGTTGATATATATGATAACTAAATTCAAACCCACCATATCGATGCCAATTTGTCTTGGAATTTATTAGTCATTTTTTTCCTGTCAGACATGCAAGTACAAGTTGAATCGATTAGCGTATTTACCTTCTTTCGGAGCCCCCTTGGTTCGTTCCACCCATTCATCCTTCATATAATTATAAGATTTCACCCCAAGTTTGTGGACATCAAACTTTCCCTCTCAGTTAGTTTTCCCTACCTAGCCTCATTTCCAAGAAGTCGTTCCATTTGTCAGTGGGCATTTTAATATTTTGGGAAACATTATCTTTTAACCCTACAATATCAGAATTAACTGCCCCATTCGGGGAAAAATTCTTCTGAAGGTTCGTTCGATAGGTTTTCAATTGATCAGCTACTCAGAAAATAACCTTTGCCTTTGATCTGGCTGGGAATGATAATGTCTTATCAAGTTGCCGTAAAATGCCATCCTCTATGGCAGGATCAACCTTCTTTTAGTTTTTTGCACTCCCGATGCCCACAACCATCTTTTCGAGAGGCAGACAACAACTTTTATAAAGCTAAAGGTCATCTTTTTTACCAGTTGGATGATTCCCGCCCAAAAAGAACCCAATGGGCTTCTTAGGGTTTGCTTGGGATCCCTTAATAGCAGGAGGTGGGGGTGTTGGATTAATAGGGGGTTCTTGAGTTTGATGACTCAGAGATGGAGTGATAATTTGAATCTTTGGAGAATTAGAGTATTGATAGACTTTAAGTTGTGGTGTAGGATAGTTCCCAATTGGCGATATTCCGCTATTTGGTTGACTAGTTTTGTTTTTGTTCAACATTTCCTACAATTAAAAAAATTAGCGACGTATGGAAGAAAGTTCGATTTATGACTAAATATATGTCTATACCTTTTCAACAACTTTTAGAATATGCTCGATGTGTGTGATTTTCATCCAATCAGTATTACTTTTTAAAATCTATGAAATTTTACACGCGACCAACTAGGCGAAAGGGAATCTATAATTGACGTATAAAGAACCGTGACATGAACTCAAAATTCTTTCTTCTTCAACTTATTTGCAAGATCATTTTTAATATGCATATATCGTGAGACGTCACAATCTTGGTGAATGCTCTCTTTACAGGGTTGTATCCATAATGGATGAATATTGTATTCAACCTTTTCTAATAGTGTCACCAACATCAGTGTCCTGTCGGGATTATGCATGCGAAATATATTCTCTACTGCCTCATCCCTGCATTCTGGAAAGGAATACACAATACGATCAAACTGGTATTCTTGCGAGAGATCAACGCCATGATTTGTAAGATAATTTAATTGTTTAATTTTTCTATTCTCATACTTATAAATATGAGTTCACTTTGTATGGCACGCACTAATGAAAAATATTTTAGTGCGGTCAAATTGCACCCTCTCGTACTTTTGTTGAAATTAATTACTATCATAACTCATTTTTCCTGAGAAAATATATTGAAGGGTGCGAATATAAGTCGTAGAGTTAATGACTCTAATTAGTTCTAAACAAATTATAATTTTTCATCAGATCAATCAGAAATAACAAGTCCAATTTTAGATCATTCTAATTTAATCAGACATATAATTACTATTTGTCCACTAATTGTGCAAGCCTTTCCACTAATTTGTATTCACCCAATTAATAACCATGTAAGGAAGGGGTGATGTAGTGACCCGACTCCGAAATAATAGAATATTATTAAATTATTTTTATTTATAATATTAGTGGTGTGACACATTTAGTAAAACATTGAATTTAATCACATATTATTAATAAATAAATAAAATTGTACTAAAGTTTAAAATAATAAAATAAATAAATAAAAATAAATAAAATAAACATATATAATTAGTGGTGGAACATTTGAAATTAGTTCAAAGTTGAATGTCAAAAATTAAAAGTTTGAAAAAAAGAAAGAAATGAGTGTTTAGCTTATAGGACAAGTGTCCAACACTTGTCCACCCCATGTTAAAACCACCCATGCAAAATAACCCCAAAGGCTCATGATTTTGTCTAAGTAGTTATCCTCTTTTATGAGCCAACATAAAATAATTCCTAATATACTTAGTATTTGTCCTCTTTTATAAGCCAAATTAAAACAATTCCTATTATACTTTGACATTACAAAAGGGAGAAAGAGAGAACAAGAGAAGGAGAACAAGAAGAAGTAGAAGGACGGAAGGCCAAAAAAGAAAAAAATAGAGAGGAACTTAAACTATTTTTTATAGGTGAGAATTATCTTCTCCTTTCAACTCATCTTTTTGTTAAGTATAGTTTTAGTAATGGGTGGAAGCTCTATTGAAGCTTCAATGGCTACTTGGAGAGAGAAAAAAAAACCCAACTATTTTAACTCTAAAAATTCTCAAATAATTAATTTAGTACCATAAGATAATGAAAATCAACATATTAAAATTTCAGCCCCATTTGAGTTGTGTAATTATTTTTATAATTAGGAATATGACAAGTTGTATTTTGAATTTCGACCTAACTAAGCCATTTGTTTTGAATTTCTTTGTATTTTTATGGATAGATCATAAAATTATTTTTCTTTGGATACCCAAATCGTAGTTTTTGGATAAGAAATGAGTGAGATATGAAATTTTGAAGTTTAGTATATAAATGTGAAAATCTGTTTTAAAAACTTCTGACATCATGTTATATTCAAATTTTTTAAAATTTGTAGGTTTATTATTTATGTCTGAATTTTTTTTGTGTGATAAATTAACAAATATGAGAATCTTATATAATTTATTTGGAGCAATTTAAGTAGATATACTAAATTTAATAAAATGATAAAATTAGTGTTAAATTCATGTTCCAAATTTATTAATGGTAATGTGTGTTGCATGTAATGACTATTCCGAAACAAGTGAAATAATTTCATGCGATGTTATTATTAAAATTTTTGATTTAGACATATTACTAATTTTTAAATGGAGTATTTAAGTAGACTAGTAAAGATAAATTATATCATAAAATTTGGTTTTATACCATTGCATAAAACTCAGTATTATGGAAACTACATAATCAATCACTTATGATGTAATATTTTGGGAATTATGAAAACGGATTATTTTATGAGTAAGTATATTTAAAATTTACCCCTAATGTGTTGTCGATAGTTTCAAACTATTAACAAAGGAGTGAATTCTTGAATAAAATTTTAATGTGAAAATATGTTTGTCATTTTAACATAAAAATTTTAATATAAAAGTAATATCGAAATAATCCCATGAGTTATAAAACGTCAAAATAATTGTGGAAAATATTAGTTGAATTCGTGTGTCGAGTAAGTTAATGTTATATTATAATTTTTATTCAAAATTATCTTTATTCTCATGATAAATCATGTATGTTTAATCTTATTCAAGTTGTTGAATGGGTATATGCAAGTTGGCTATACCGAGGGCCGGGGCCATTAATTAAGTTGTGACATATTATCATCTAATAATGTTGTTGAACTTGAGGTTCCTCCTAAGTTGGTTGGGATTGATATAATCCTACAGTTAGTACACTAATATAGTTTATACCACCGAAAGTTGTCTAGTGGGTATAGGTATACACATATGCAAGTTGGCGTGTGTGTTGTAGCCTAAGGGCAACGTACACTAGAAGTTGCTAGTGTACTTGTTGTAATATTTCGTTATTAGTTCTTACGAATAAATTCCTAGAATCCATAAATTGGAAATGTTGAATTATATAATTAATCATGTTATTATATTTTATCCTTACTTAGGTTTATTGAGGAAAATATAAATTAATTGATATGTAAAATAAAAATCATTGCTATTAGTATACTCGGGGGATGAATTTTGAGCAGAAGTGTATTCTCATTGGGTTGCGTTACTCATGATGCTATGCACTTTTTCTTTCAGGTTTTATACAGGATTGAGTCTTTTTAAAGTTTGTTTTGCCATAGTCCGACGTATTTTGGGGCGAACTTCTTGCTTAATTATATTTTTATTTCCTTATGTAAATTTTAAAGTACTTCTCTAGACATATTATATTCCCTAGCAGCTGGATGAAAATATGTAATGTAAAAACCTCTTATATATTAAGACCTCGTATGTAATATTAAAGTATTGTTGTATTTATGATGTTATTAATTTATTTCTGACAACTTTCTGAGTGCACCGTCACATATCCAAGTTATAGTATTGTTTTTAAATTATTACCATTTTCTATAATTTGGGGTGTGACAGACTTGGTAACAGAGACAAGGTTCATCATAGAGTTGTCAGATTTTCTTATTGGGTTAGTTTAAATCGGGTCAAATTGTTTTAGCGATTGATACGTATTTGATCCTTCATTCCTGATACGTTCAGGGACTTATGAATCTAGGATTGTGGGATGATGATTTAGTCCATACGACATTTGGCCTTCAGCCTCGAGATTTGGGGGCTTACCTTGACTTAGTAGATTGGCAGGGCGAATGGAGGGTATTTCAGGATGCCCATATTGTGGGAAACACTTGGTTGCATTATACACCTAAGATGTAACGGGCATCAGTATACCACCATGAAATGTCACTCATGAGGGTTGCTTCATCTATGCTTACCCTTATCAGTACCCTAGCTTGATATCAGGGCGTACTATAGAGAGTCGTAGATGAGGGTGGGCTAGTGTGTCCCTCACTATGGGCACCCGCTCCCGTTGACCCAATTCCACCAGTTGATCCTGATGTACCCATTGTGGTTGTTGATCCTATAGTGTCTGATGTACCACCAGAGCTAGTTGTTCATGCTAAGCCACCCAACCCGATGCAACCAAATGCTGCTATCCACCTGAGTGATTCTCTAGAGCCGACCATTTCAGCGTATTACGCATCCCCGGGACACACAGAGGAGTCTGCAATTAGTCCTTTGGGTTGAATCGGGGGAAGTCAGGGTTGACATGATATTGGTTCTCTCTTTTTGTATGTATTTTTGAGAATTTAATGTAGAATTTCCACATTTTGTCTAGGTTGCTATAATTTTGTTTAAGTTATATGACATGTTTATATATACGACCTAGGGTTCCCATGTATCTTTTTTTTGCATATTGTATGAACAACTGATTATAAATTAACTCCTATAATTATATGTATTTTATTATATGATACGAATGAGCATTACATGATCCTACTTTTATGTCACGTGTTTACCTTATATAATTTCGTTTTATTAATAACCAACAATATAACAATTATAATGGGTTGTTTTGGATGAAATATAAAGAAGTTCACCTTACCACTTTCTTTCCTTCAATTTATGATAATGACAGAGGAAACTAGTACGGGAGACCAAAACACTCTCTCAAGGGCGTTTGTTCAACAATTGGAACAAACGAGTTGCCATCGAGCTGGTCATGTGGTAGATGATGACAGGCTAACAAGACTTTTAGCTCGATTTAAGAAACTCGAACTAGACAAGTTTGAGGATACAGCAGACCCGATCATTGCGAAAGGATGGATCCAACATCTGGAAGATATATTTGAGGTTATGGAGTGTTCCGAAATTTAAAAACGGAAGTTGGCGGTATTTTAATTATCTACGGAGGCAGATAATTGGTGGAAGTTGGTGAAGATTACGGTAGTAACTGAGACCGCAAATACCATGACCTGAACTATGTTTCAGGATAAGTTTTTAGATAAGTACTTCCTAGACACATAGAAAGAGAAGAGAGAAATGGAATTTGTTTAATTAAAGAAAGGATCAATGACGACTGCTGAGTACCAGAACAAGTTTGAAGCCCTTGTAAGATTTGCATCGAAATTAATTAATACTCCATAATGACATCCCCGCAAGTTCGCATAGGGATTAACTCCAGTAATTCGACGAATGGTGATCGAAAATAGGCTAAAGACGTACGAGGAAATAGTCAATGAATATCTAAACCTTAAGGTTGAAAATTTAGAATATAAGAAAGAAATAGAGGCCATGAACAAGGGAAAAGCAATGCAACGAGGAAACCGGAGTTTTATGGACAACCAACATGTATAAAAGAAGTAAAAGGCAAATAATGGAACTGTTAGGGCAGCTTTGTCTTCACATTCAGGAATCCTAAATAAGACGAAGGCAAAGTGTTATAATTGTGGAGGAACAGGACACCTAATGAGGGATTGTACTAAGATACGTGTGCCAGGATTTTTTTTAATTATCGAGAGAAGGGTGCACATTAAAGACTACAAGAAACCAATAAAAAATAACCAAGAACAACAAGGTGGTCAAGCATGGGTATATGTAGTGATGGGAGAACAAGCTGAGGTTAAAGGTAACCTATCTGTATTTAATTATTGTGCAAATGTTCTATTTGACACTGGTGCTACACATTCTTTTATTTCATCTAATTTTGTAAAGATGTTAGGAGTAGTGCTTGATAATTTAGACACACCTTTAGTGGTCGATTCCCCTTTAGGTAAATTTTTAACCCTTGACCTAGTTTGTAAGGATTGTCCAGTGAGCATTAAGGGTAGAGAAATGCTAGCCGAATTGATAGTACATGTGATGGGCCATTTTGATGTTATTCTTGGCATGGATTGGCTCACTACCTAACATGCCATATTAGATTGCATTGGGAAAACAGTAACCTTTGCCATCCCAGACCAACCACAATTTACTTTTTGTCGTGATCGTCCATATGATGATTTGATCGAGAGTTTTTATCCCACATCGAGTATGGTAATGAAGAAGTAGCCATTAGTCGAATCCCGTTAGTATGTGAGTTTGTTGACGTGTTCTAGAAAATCCTTGGATTACCACCAAAGAGGGAGATTGACTTTTGCATAAACCTTATTCTCGAAAATTCCCCAATTTTCTAGCATCGTACCGCATGGCACCAAAGGATATATTAGAGCTAAAGAATCAAATTGAATAATTGTTAAGACAGGGTTTTATCAGACCAAGCGCATCGCCCTAAGGAGCCGTTATTTTGTTCGTGCCAAAGAAGGATGGGTCCCTTAGACCGTGTATAGACTACCGCCAGCTAAATAAAGTCACCATAAAAAATAGGTACCCGTTGTTGAGAACTGATGACCTATTTGACCAACTTCAAGGTGCAAAAGTATTTTTATAGATTGATTTAAGGTTTGGGTACCATCAACTCTTAGTTAGGGAAAAATATATTTCGAAGACGGAGTTCAAACACAATATGGACACTATGAATTTTTAGTTATGCCTTTTGAAGTAACAAATGCCCCGACTACTTTTATGGATTTGATGAATCAAATATTTTGCCCCTACATAAACCAATTCATTATTGTCTTCATTGATGATATTTTGATTTACTCGAAATTAAGGGAGGACCATGAGCACCATGTTCACATTACACTTCAAACGTTACGAAATAATCGTTTATATGCTAAGCTATAAAAGTGTGAGTTCAGGTTGACCCAAGTAAAATTTCTCGCTCATATAGTGTCAAAAGATGGTATTTCGATGGATCCTTTTAAGGTTGAAGCAGTTTTGAAGTGGGGACAATCGAAAACACCTATGGACATCTGATGCTTCCTTGGTTTAGCAGGATACTACCAAAGATTTATTGAAGGGTTTTATCATATAGCTTCACCACTCACCCGCCTAACCTGTAAGGATGTAAAGTTTATTTAGGATGATGGCTGTAAGAGAGCATTTCTGGGGTTAAAGAGAAATTTAACAACTTCACCAATCCTCACTATCCCAAAGAGTGGGATGGAGTTTGTTGTTTACACTAATGCCTCTTACCAAGGTTTATAATATGTCTTGATGCAAGATGGGAAGGTAGTTACTTATGGTTCACTATAACTTAAGCCACATGAACAGAGCTACCCCATTCACGGTTTGGAACTTGCAACCATAATATTTGCCTTAAAGTTATGGCGACACTATTTGTATAGTGAAAAGTTTGATCTTTTCTTTGACCACAAAAATTTAAAGTACTTATTTTCCCAAAAGGAGTTGAATATGAGGCAACGAAGGTGGATGGAGCGTCTAAAACACTATGAATTCACCCTCCATTATCATCCAGGAAAGGCTAACGAAGTCGCTGATGCCTTGAGTCACAAGCCGCGTGGTATCGTTGCCCTTCTAATGGTGGAAGAATGGCGTATGATTGAAACTCTGGCAGAATTTGTCATTCAACCATCGATACATATAATTGGGGCAAATTTTTGTAACCTTATGCTTCGACCAACATTGATCAGCAAAATGCTGCAAGCACAAGGCCAAGACGAGAAATTATAATTAAAATTCATAAAAATAGCAACACAGGAACCAACTAGTTGGAGCGTTAAAAGTGATGGAGGATTTAGATTTTGTGGAATGTATTT
Organism: Sambucus nigra; assembly: GCA_949130495.1. NCBI lineage: Eukaryota > Viridiplantae > Streptophyta > Magnoliopsida > Dipsacales > Adoxaceae > Sambucus > Sambucus nigra. The sequence goes on along the minus strand of OX422211.1, from coordinate 98,785,133 downwards.
TGTTATTGACATGGATGACCTAAATGAAGAGATTCTGAAGGAGGCACACCGTTCAAGATATACAATCTATCCTGGTAGCACAAAGATGTACAGGGATCTTACAAGGCACTATTGGTGGGAAGGCATGAAGCATGACTTTGCTGAGTATGTGCAAAGTGTTATATGTGTCAACAAGTGAAGGCGGAGACCCGTTGGACTTCTATAACCACTTCATATTCCGGAGTGGAAATGGGAGCATGTCACCATGGACTTCATCACCGGACTTCCAAGATCGAGGTAGGGTCATGACGTAATATGGGTTATTGTAGGTCATTTAATGAAGTCATCTCATTTCATCTCTTACTGTGTTATGTACACCGCAGACCGTATGAATAGGTTATACATTCAGGAAATAGTGAGACTTCATAGGATATCGATTTCTATCATTTCAGATCGTGATCGACGTTTCACTTCTCACCTTTGGGCAAGTTTCCAAGAGGCATTCGGTACATCATCGAATCTCAGTATTACTTTTCACCCACAATCAAATGGACAAACTGAACGAGTAAACTAAATTTTCGAAGATATGTTGCGGGCATGCGTTTTAGATTTTAAGAACACGTGGGAGACTTATTTGCCATTAATCGAATTAGCCTATAATAATATCTACCATTCTAGTATCGGCATAACTCCATTTGAAGCTTTATACGCCAATTTGCTGGGTAGAAGTCGAAGGTGGGGAAATACTTGGGCCTGACTTAGTTCGTAAAACTACTCAAAATGTTGCAATTATAAGGGGTCGTCTGGTTACAGTATAGAGCCGACAAAAGAGCTACGCAGATTGTGGGAGAAGGGACCAAAAATTTGAGGTTGGTGATAAAGTTTTTGCCAAACGTTTCACCAAGTCGTGGAATAGTGCGCATTGGGAAGAAGAGAGGAAAGTTGTCACTGAGGTTCATCGAAGCATTCGAAATCTTAGAGAGAGTCGGGAAGGTAGCGTATCGACTCGCACTACCTCCTAATTTGTTAAGGATACATAATATTTTTCATGTCTCCATGTTGAAAAAGTACTTTCACGGTGTGTCCCACGCTATTAATTTCAATGATATCGAGCTAAATGAAGATGTCACATACATTAAGAAATCAATTTACATCCTTGACCGAAGGACGAAGAAGCTACGGACGAAGGAGATTACATTGGTTAAAGTGCAGTGGAGTCATCCCGACGAAAGCGAGGCTTTGTGGGAACTTGAGTCAGAAATGCAAGAGATATATCCACATCTCTTCAATAACTAGGTACGTAAATTTTGTGGACGAAATCCTTTTAAGGGGGTAGAATGTAGTGACCCGACTCCGAAATAATAGAATATTATTAAGTTATTTTAATTTATAATATTAGTGACATGACACGTTTAGTAAAACATTGAATTTAATCACATATTATTAATAAAGAAATAAAATTTTACTAAAGTTTCTAAAAATAAATAAGTAAATAAAAATAAACATATATAATTAGTGGTGGAACATTTGGAATTAGTTCAAAGTTGAATGTCAAAAATTAAAATTTTGAAAAAAAAAGAAATGAGTGTTTAGATTATAGGACAAGTGTCCAACACTTGTCCACCCCATGTTAAAACCATATATGCAAAATAATTCCAAAGGCTCATGGTTTTGGCTAAGTAGTTATCCACTTTTACGAGCCAACATAAAGCAGTTCCTAATATACTTTAGTATTTATCCTATTTTATGAGCCAAATTAAAACAATTCCAATTATTCTCTGACATAAAACAAAGGAAGAAAGAGAGAAGAAGAGAAGGAGAACAAGAAGAAGAAAAAGGAAGGAAGGCCAAAGAAGAAAAAAATAGGGAGGACCTTAAACTCATTTTTTTAGGTGAGAATTATCTTCTCCTTTCAACTCATCTTTTTTTAAGTATAGTTTTAGTAATGAGTAACCATGGAAGCTCTATTGAAGCTTCAATGGTTACTCAGAGAGAGAAAATAAAAAAACCCACCTAATTTAACTCTAAAAATTATTAAATAATTAATTTAGTACCCCAAGATAATAAGAATCAATATACTAAAATTTTAGTCCCATCTGACTTTTCTAAATTTTTTTAAAATTAGGAATATGACGAGTTATATTTTGAATTTCGACCTAAGTAAATTATTGTTTTGATTTTTTTTTTGTATTTTTACTGGATAAAGCATAAAATTATCTTTCTTTGAACACCAAAATCGTAATTTTTGAATAAAAAATTAGTGAGATATGAAATTTTGAAGTTTAGTATATAAATTTGAAAATATGTGTTAAAATTCTGAGAGCAGGTTATATTCGAATTTTTAAAATTTTTTACGTTTATTATTTATGTCTGAAATTTTTTTGTGTGATACATTAACTCATATGAGAACCGTATATAATTTATTTGGAGCAATTTAAGTAGATATAATAAATTTAATAAATGATAAAGTTAGTGTTAAATTAATGTCCCAAATTTATTAATGGTAATGTGTGTTGCATGTAATGAATGTTCTGAAATAAGTGAAATAATTTTATGTGATGTTATTTTTAAAAATTTCAATTAGACATATTAATAATTTTTAAATGGAGTATTTAAATAGACTAATAAAGATAAATTATATCATAAAATTTGGGTTTATACGATTGCATAAATTTCGGTATTATGGAAGCTACACAATCAATCACTTATGATGTAATATTTTGGGAATTATTAAAACGGATATTTTTGTGAGTAAGTATATAAAATTTACCCCTAATGTGTTGTCGAAAGTTTCAAACTATTAACCAATGAGTGAATTCTTGAATAAAATTTTAATGTGAAAATATTTTTGTCATAATAACATAAAAAATTTAATATAAAGGTAATATCGGAGTAAGCCCATGCGTTATAAAACGTCAAAATAATTGTGAAAAATATTAGTTGAATTCTTGTGTCGATTAAGATAATATTATATTATAATTTTTGTTTAAAATTATCTTTATTCTCATGATAAATCATATATGTTTAATCTTATTCAAGTTGTTGATTGGGTAAATGCAAGTTGGTTATACTGAGGGCCGAGGCCATTAATTAAGTTGTGACATATTATCACCTAATATTGTTGTTGAACTTGAGGTTCTTCCTAAGTTGGCCGGGATTGAGATAATCCTACAGTTAGTGCCCTAATATAGTCTATATCACTGGAAGTTGTCTAGTGGGTATAGGTATACACATATGCAAGTTGGCGTGTGTGTTGTAGCCTAAGGACAATGTACACTAGAAGTTGCTAGTGTACTTGTCGTAATATTTCGTTATTAGTTCTTACGAATAAATTATTAGATTCAATAAATTGGAAATGTTGAATTATATCATTAATCACGCGATTATATTTTATCCCTGCTTAAGTTTATTGAGGCAAATTTAAATTAATTGATATATAAAATAAAAACCATTCCTATTAGTATACTTGATAGATGAATATTGAGCAGAATTGTATTCTCATTGGGTTACGTTACTCATGATGTACGCATTTTTCCTTTCAGGTTTTGTTCAGGGTTGAGTCTCTTTAAAGTTCGTTTTGCCATAGTCCGACACATTTTGGGGCGAACTTCTTGCTTAATTATATTTTTATTTCTTTATTTAAATTTAAAGTACTTATCTAGACATAATATGTTTCCTAGTAGCTGAATGAAAATATGTAATGTAAAAACCTCTTATGTATTAAGACCTCGTATGTAATATTAAGATATTATTGTACTTATGATGTTATTAATTTATTTTCGACAACTTTCTGAGTGCACCGTCACATATCCAAATTATAGAATTGATTGTAAATTATTACCATTTTCTATAATTTGGGGTGTTACAGGTGAACGCGGCCACGACAAGTTAACCAATTGACTCTATTATAAACAGTTAATGTATATATGTGCATGTGTGAGTATGCGTGCATATGTATGTGTGTATGGGAATTAAGACAGTGTAGTGTTGAGATAAATAATTAGTTAAAAGGTTTATTATGAAGAATTAATAGAGTGAGCGTTTGAAGTATCCATCATCCGTATCCAACTATAATAATTCAACACAAACCACAACAGCCACCTACCCAACAATCCAGCACAAGTTTATCCCACACTCCTTCTAAATCATCTACTCGATTGATTTTCAAGAACATAATTCCAAGAACATATAATAAATAGGGTCACATTTCAATATAAAACATGTGAGAATAATCAAACACATACATGCACATAAATTTATTATCTACATTGACAACGGTTTATATATTTGAAAATTTGATGTTCAAACTTCGACTCAATTTGAGTTTATTATATTTTATGAAATATTTTTTTAAAATAATTTTTAGCTCTAAACAATTTCTTGCATTTAAGATAATCCGTGCATTTTAAACATTCCAAACTTCAACTCAATTTGAGCTCCAAACAATTTCCTACATTTTGTGCATTTCAATTCCACCAATTGCGGGTTTTAACTAACTTGAGGGGTTTTTAAAAATTATTTTTCTACTCAATTTGAGTTCAATATATTTGATGAAATATTTTGAGCCCCAAACAATTTTGTGCATTTCAAACATTTCAAACTTCGACTCAATTTAAGCTCCAAACAATTTCGTACATTTTAATTCCGCCAATCTCTGTGTGTGTTAACACATTCAAACACACACACACACACACACTAAAATGTATAATTGAAAGAATTAGATGTACTAGAATTAATGAAGAGAAGGAAAGATGAACACTAAAGAGCGTTTCTCGAAAATTTCATAGCGAGATCACTACATCACAATGACCATTTACTAATACACAGTAAGTATTAGTAATAAATTTTCTAACGAAAATATCCGTTAGGAGTAATGTGCTGGGGAAATTTATTATTTCTAACGAAAAATAACTGTTACAAATAATAAAAATCGTTACTTATGTGAGGACTTATTTTCACATTTATACTTTTCCTTTTATTTAATAACGGATCTAAACCGTTGGAAGTGCAACTTTCTAACAGTTTTACACCGTTAGAAAATGTCGTATATATATATAACCGTCCAATCGATCTTTTCTCACCCTTTCAAAATCAATGCCAGCATTGAGAGGGAGCCAAAATAGTATTCAAAGACAATAAAAAAAATTCATAAAAACTCATGCTTGTTAAAATTTCAAATAATTAATTAAATTGACATATACAAGAGAGAGAGAGAGAGAGAGAGAGAGAGAGAGAGAGAGAGAGAGAGAGCTATAGATAATCAATAGCCATCATATCATTATCCATAAATGCATAAATATGCATAATCCATAACAAGCATAGAGCAACCATCCAAACACACTAGAAAAGGTCCACATGCATAAAAACATTAGCAAAAATTAATGTCATGATCCATCCATAAGCAGAATCATATGTACTTCAACCAATAATCAAGCTATATGAGATATCCCCCACCTGCGAAGCCAACCAAGGTATAGAAACCATCTTGAGGAGCTTCCCATAAATGATCATCATGGTTGAACACTTCCTCCACACAAATTACTTTTTCTCCATTTTGGGGACACTTAAAATGACACGTTTGTCGTGATGGATCTGTCATAACATGAACTTTTTCCAATTTTTTACCAAGCTTATTACACAATAGGACTTTAGGTTCGTTCAGTGGAACGTGGGGAGGATGATAAGTTTGATATGCACCAAGCGATGCGAAAATATTGTCCACGTTTTGGGTTAGAGGAGAAGGGCAATTAGTTGATATGGATCGATCACTCGTGGGAGTGTTCAATGGTGCGCCGTTTTCTTTCATGTTTGATACAATATGACACATAACCTATAACATAAATGTACAAAAAATAAACGTTAAGAGCACGAATAATACAATGAATTTGTAAAATAGCAAGACAAAACTTAAAAACATGAAAATCTACCTTAAGGGTTTCCTCGACAGTGTGTAGTCTTGAGTTGAGTTCATAATTATTCCATGCATCTTTTGCATTTTCCGTTTGTCACCGTTCAAGTACCTCGCTCGCAATCCCAATATGAAAAAGTTGTGTCCTAGAGATATGACTTGAATATGCACGAACACTTCCCCTTTTGTCCTTCCAAAATACTTTAGCAACTACATCAGTGTCGATGCCTCCATCATCATAGCATCCTTTATATTTTCTTCTATTCTTGGTGTGGACATCCCCGATCCTCGCCGCGCGTACGGGCGTGCGAAGAGGAGAGGATCCTTCGGGTCCCGCGCATCCCTCTCAGGAGCACTTCGGCTGGCGTCATTTGAGATGAGGTGTAAAAAAATGTAGAGAGATTCAGAGTCGCCAATCTATTTTACTCAAAACAGACAAAAAAAAAGGGGAAGCCATCTCGAAGGATGGCATCTAAAGACATACTGGTGCATGCGAAACCAAAATGATTCGAGAAGGGTTCAGAGTCTTAGTTACAAAATGGGAAGGTGTTAGGCATCCGTTCTGCCCTTTCGGTCTCTCATGGATATTTGTTATTTTCCTTTATATCCCCCCCGTGATATGTGTGCATGTGTATATATATAATGGAGGTGGGAATCCTCGACTTGTATCATGGAAAAGATAAAGCGAGTCATCCGTAGGAAGATATAAGAATAGTATTAGAGAAATAAGATTTACGCGATTACCCTTACGTTGGTCGTTATAATGGAACGATAACGCATATGGAGTAATACGTTACAAGTATATAGAATATAAGAAAATTAACTTTAGAGAAGATAGGAAAATAAGAGAAAAAGTGAGAAAAAGACTCGAGTCTCGGGTTTTACCCCGAGACGCCTACGTAGCTTATAAAGGCATCAAAGTCCACGTAGTTCAGATACAAAATGAGGGGTGGGGTTTATCCCATAAATCCAAATGGGGGGATCTCTTATTTATGAGTGTGTGTGTGTGTAGAAAAAGTGTTTTAGTTGTGAGAAAAGTGTGAGAATCCCTATTTGGAATTTATGAGCAAACCCTCTTTTTCTTGTTTTTTGGGTTTTTATTTATATGAAAATAAGAGATGTTCAATAATACTAAATAAAAAGTATATTAGGATGTGTGAGATGAGATAATAAAAAGTGTTAAGTAATAAAACAAGTTATTGCTAATTTAAGAGAAAGTTGGACCTTCTTGAAGATCTTGAGCTTGATCTTGAATGTTGGAGAGCAGCCCTTGCACTTAGATGATGATGGAGAGTGGCTAATTCACCAAGTTTGATGAAAAGGATGATGAAAAGTGGAAGTAAAAAAGGGATTTGGAAGTTGAAATCACGTTGCCTTCGAGAGAGCTTTCTGGGATTCGCTGAGAGTGATTTTTATCAGATCTGGGTTCCTCTTGCAAATGAGGTGAAGGCCTCCTTTTATAGGCTCAGGTCACTACCGATCGGTATAGACCTGATCCTGCCTATCGACACCTGCCGATAGGCAGGGTCTGGAACCTGCCATTTGGCAGTGTGTTTCAGGCCTTTTCGGGAAATCGACTGCCGGGGGCAAACCATTGGTCAGAATCGTGCACGGGGTAAACCGTTGGAAAGGTAATTCAGAGAAATTTGAAAGTCCTTTGGACCGCTCCCGGGTTCGGGAGTTGACTTTGGGTCAAATATGGCTCGGAAGCATTTGTCGGTCCATTGGACGGGGATTCGTTTGGACGCAAATGGATCGTTCGTCCGCATGGTAAGTCCAAATCATGCATGGGGTGGACCGTTGGAAAGGTTAGGAGATGTACTTAGACATTCCAAAGAGTTTTACCCGATTTGGGGAGTTGACTTTTGTCAACCGGGCCCTGGAAGCTTTCGGTGACCTCTTGGAGTCAAACGGGTCGTTCGTCCGCATGGTAAGTCAGAATCGTGCACGGGACGGACCGTTGGAAAGGGTATTCAGTGACCTTCGAAGATTCATTCATCCTCAGTCGATCTGAAGAGTTGAATTAGGTAAAATAGAGTCCCGGAGCGCCCGGTGGCCTCTAGGTCAAGTTTCGGATGCAAACGGATCGTTCATCCGCATGGTAGGTCGGAATCACGCACGGGATGGACCGTTGTAAAGGGTATTCAGTGCCCTTCAAAGATTCATTCAGTCTCAGTCGAGATGAAGAGTTTGACTTTTTGGTCAAACTGAGCCGGGGAGTGCCCGATGGCTTCTAGGTCAGTACTCGGGACATGACCTAGGTTTGTAGTGATGAGGGGAGGTACTAGGGACCTAAGGAAAGTTTGGGGGGTAACAGAATGGGGTGTCTACAGAGCCCCTCGACGGGTGAGTTTGGAACAAATGATAACCGTCGAATAGACACCACATGATGCTTTTGAGGGAGTACGATCGATTTAGAGGGTCGAGGCCGATTCTGAGGACCTAAGGAGTGTGCTAGGGATAGAATGACGATTTAGGTCGATTCTGAGGACCTGAAGTGGTGTTGGGGGATGATCAATTATGCGGGTTAAAGCCGAATCTGCGGGCTTAGGGTGAATATCTAATAATAGAGGTTAATTCTGACCTAAGAGTGGTGATGACCGAGGACCGAGGTCAATTCTGACCTAACTCAGGTGATGATTCAAGACCGAGGTCAATTCTGACCTCAGAGTGGTGACGATCGAGGACCGGGGTCAATTCTGACCTAAGAGTGGTGACGGCCGAGGACCGGGGTCAATTCTGACCCGACTCAGGTGACAATCCAAGACGAGGTCAATTCTGACCTAAGAGTGGTGACGACCGAGGATCGGGGTCAATTCTGACCCAATTCAGGTGATGATCCAAGACCGAGGTTAATTCTGATCTAACTCAGGTGACGATCGAGGATCGGGGTCAATTATGACCTAAGAGTGGTGACGATCCAAGACCGGGGTCAATTTTGACCTATGAGTGGTGACGGCCGAGGATCGGGGTCAATTCTGAACCAACTCAGGTGACGATCCAAGACTGAGGTCAATTCTTCCCTAAGAGTGGTGACGACCGAGGACTGGGGTCAATTCTGACCCAACTCAGGTGACGATCTAAGACCGAGGTCAATTCTGACGTAAGAGTGGTGACGACCGAGGACCGGGGTCAAATATAGACCCAACTCAGGTGACGATCCAAGACCGAGGTCAATTCTGACCTAAGAGTGGTGACGACCGAGGACTGGGGTCAATTATGACCCAACTCAGGTGACGATCCAAGACCGAGGTCACCTAAGAGTGGTGACGACCGAGGACTGGGGTCAATTCTGACCCAACTCAGGTGACGATCCAAGATCGAGATCAATTTTGACCTAAGAGTGGTGACGGCCGAGGACCGGGGTCAATTCTGACCCAACTCAGGTGACGATCCAAGACCGAGACCAATTCTGACCTAAGAGTAAATTGGATTTTGATTTCGCTGGAGAAAGTGCCTTGTGATTTGAGCTGGGGAGATGATAGCTGGGGAAGCTTTTGTTTCTTTTAGGAGACCTCGCGGGGGGGGGGGGGGGGGGGGGGACAACCTATTTTGGTGCTGTAAGAAACTCCGCTGGGGGATTGATCAGGCGATCCTTAGGGATCCTCCGGTGCTCTGCCGGGAGGAGATTTACTTAGTTTATGAGGATTCCGCTGGGGAAGAGGGGTTCCGTTCGAGGGAATGTGAGATTTTCTTGGTGAAGATGTTCTAAATCCCTCCTGGGATTTTTAGGAATTTTTCGAGGATTTCTGGTATTTTCTGGGAATTTTTGTACGAAATTTGAGGGGGGGGGGGGGGTGCCGGTCGACATGGTATGAAGGGTGCCATTCGGCAGTGGCACAGACTTTTGGACTACCTCGGGAAGGTAAGGAGTCAGTGCTGATCGGTATGGTTGGGAGAGGTGCCGATCGACATGGCGCTTGGCATCCTATATAAAGGGGGCGAATACCTTCATTTTTTCACAACTTCTTTGCTTTCTCTCCTTCTGCGATTCCTCTGCAAGTCGTTCTAGCATTCCGATCTTCAAGAAATGGCCGCCTTTGTGAGCACTGCAGTCCACCGGGAGTGGTTGGGCGTTGATGACTGGGCGAATGTGGAGTGGAGGGCCAGGGCGCCTCTTGCTTTGGGGAGTGAGAACTACTTTGATGCGCTTGAGCCTGTTGCGGATGAGCGGACCTTGCTGCGGGAGCCATCGCGTCATCGCTCTTCGAGAGTGAGTCCCGGTGGTTATGTAAGTAGCCCGACCTTTGGCATTCTTCTCTTTTTGGTGTTTTTTCTTTCTTTCTTGACTTTTGATGAGACTTTTCCTTTTTTCCAGTCTGATATTTCTTTGAATAACATGCGCGCCTGCGGGACGACGGGGCTCAGGGATGTCTGGGAGCATCTCCCACCTGTGGTGTGTTGGGTATCATCAGCGGGTTTTGGGAGGTTGGCATCGGTGCTGGATGAGACGCCTCGTTCGACAGCGGTCCTGTGTGCTTTGGGGGAGAGATGGTGGGATACTACCCACACCTTCCATTTTGGCTTCGGGGAGATGACTGTGACTCCTATAGACGTACAACAGCTGCTGGGGTTGGATTGCGATGGAGAGCAGATAGAGGTGGATCGCTCTTTACGGGTGAGAACGGAGGCAGTGTGTGCGGCACTTGGTGATGTAGGGAGGATAGTTTCTGGGGATTCTATCCGGCTGTCCCTGCTGAAGGATGTTCTGTTGAGCAAGGTGATTGATGTGGAGGACGGGCTACAAGTGAGGCAGATGGCCCGGTTATCTATTCTGCTAGTATTGGGAGGTTTCATTGTGGCGTCGAGCGGCGACGTCGTCCATTTGTGGTTCTTGCCGTACCTGAGGATGTTTTCAAACATCCCTTTCTATGATTGGGGGAGTCTGACTTTGGCGACCCTTTACTCTTCTCTGGATGCATTTAGCCGGTGCTGCCGGCAGACCTTTACTGGGGCCACGTACCTTCTTGAGGTATTCTTCAGTTTGCGCATATTCCTTTCATGCATTCACATTTTCCTTACGCGTTTCTTTGTGAATTCAGACGTGGTTCTACGAGGTGATTGGGTGCAATACCCCGCTGATCGCTTTGAAGGATGAAACTGTTGGGGACTTTTGTCGATTGTATCGATGGTGTAAGGCCAATCGGCAGTCGAAGGGATCTCTCTCTCTGGAGGCGGTGCGTCAGGTCTTGAATGACCTGACCAGTGGTAGGGTAAGGCTCTTTCCATTACAGTCTTGGTTTTTTGCACCTTCTGATCTTGTATTGATTTACGCCTGCTTGGAGATTTTCAGGTGACCTTTTATCCCCGGGGGACAGCCATTCAAGATGCGGGGGCGACCGGGGTGAACGTGCAGATGAGGTGTTTGCTGGCGCATGAGTTCGGCCATTCTTGGTACCTCGGGGAGCGGGTGGTTCGTCAGATTACTGAGGAGGAGGTGGTGGTGCCACCTGAGCAGCCTCCTGTGTCTATGAGGCGAGAGCGACTGCTGCCGGAGGATGAGAGGATCGCGGCGATGATTGGCGAGTTCTACTTGTTGTACACCGATACGGCTGCGCCGTATGACTATATGGACTTTGTGACTAGCTGGTTGATGGCGCCTAGCATATATGATGCCCTGCCTTTCCTTCCGTCGGGTTCGAGTCGGGCGATGGGATCTTCCCACAACGGCGGTGGCGACTTCAGAGGTTCCTTTTGTGCGGTTGCACACTCCTTCGTACAACATTCGGCGGGATGATGGAGGGATGGTGCCTATGTTGCACCGTCCTCATGCGATGGATCCGGAGGAGTTGGGTTTGACAGATGAGGTCCTCCGACCTGCGGTATACTTTTCTGTTCCTCTTTTTCTTTCTTTTCTGTTTTGGTCATCTCTGTTTTGATACTGATTTCGCTATTTCTTTGCAGCAAGTTCGGGTGTCGACCACTTGGCTAAGGGACATCAGAGACTAGATATCTTTGGCGACTGCGCATATTCGGGACGCGGTTCCTGTTCCTTCTTGCTTGGTGCCATCTGCTTCGTCCGGAGAGGACTCGGGCTCGGGTAGTGGTGGCGCGTCGTCTCGCCGTAGGGGGAAGAGAGCACGTCGCAGGGGTGGAAGCTCTTGAGAGAGAGAGAGAGAGAGAGAGAGAGAGAGAAGATGTGGGTTCGGGCGGAGTCCCGTTGTTTTTGCTTTTTTCTTTTTATTTCCTGCAAAAATGATGTAATACAGAAAACATATATATGCAATGCAATGGAGTTTTTTATTATCTTTTATTAATGATGAATGAATGCATGCATATGCGCTTTTTACTTTGCTGCTAAGACCGTAAAAAGGAATATTTTTGGAATTTTTTGAAGGAAAGTTTTTTGATTAAAGGGAAATTATATAAGGAGAAAATGGATTTTGAAATTCTATTGAGAATATCAATTTATTTTTATTGAGTTTTCTGATTTGACAAAAGAGGAAAATAGGAAAATTTCTAAAAATGCGGGGCTGCCGATTGGCAAGCACCCTGACCTGCCTATCAGTAGTTCAGTCCAGTCACATCAATTCAAAGCTTTGATTGGTACCCTCTTCAGCCTTTTGCACTTTGTGGGGTAGGATTCCCTCCGATTTCTGTAGGAATTATGTTTCTTGTGAGGGTTTTCAAGTATAAAAAAGGGGGAAGGGTGGAGTGTTTTCATCACACCTTTGCATTTTCACCTACTTGCCCATTATTTCTTAGCCTTGCAAGATGTCTCTCCCTGGTAGCATTGAGTTTGCCAATTACCTCGAAGCCTTGGAAGCAATGTGCTCTTATAATGTCGACTACGATGCTTTCAACATGCGTCGAGTTTCTTTGTGGCGTAATCGGCCTATTGAGTGGAACGTGCTTATGGCGGCGGTACAATTCTGGTACCTCGAAGACCATGTATTTCGCTTTGGTTTGGAGGAAGTTTGTCCTACCTAAGAGGAATTTTCTTCCATGCTGGGTATAAATCCCAGTGTTGCTGTGGCTTTGCCCGAATTTTCCCGTTCTCCTAGGGATTTGTTGGCCAGGCTTCTTCATATTTCGCCTTCGGCGACCAGATCATTGGTTGTTGGAGGAATGATCTCCCTCCCGACGGTGCTGTAGTTCGTGCATTTGCAGGAAGTAGGGGATGCTGGCCATGTTGGAGCCGTTGTTCTGGTCCTGGTTTCAAAATTGTTGCTGGTGACTGGAGAACTGCAAGTGGACCCGCAACTTGCAACCATTACTTTATGGATGTCATATCATCGCAATCCTGCGGCAGTGATACTGGCGGAGACCCTGAATGGCCTGGATGACTGGAGAGAAGGTCGTTCTGACTTTTTAAGGGGTAGCCCCGTGATGCTATTCATGTGGTTGTCTGAAAGATTCCGCTTGGTGACTCCTCCAGAATATCCCTTGTCGGCTGTACCCAACTTCTTTTCGCGCTACTTCATCAGTGTTGGTCTGTATGTTGAGAACTGAGATCATTGGCTGGTGAAGCATGGGGCTCGTGGTCTGTATTGGTCAGTGCCTTGGTGGGGGCAATTGCAGCCTGTTCTGAAGCTAGGAGAGTATTCATATGTGCGGCTGATTGGTCTCAGGCAGACCTCCTTTTATTTCCCTTGGCGGCTTCTGGATGGCATCCAAAGACATACTGGTGCATGCGAAACCAAAATGACATGAGAAGGGTTCAGAGGCTTAGTTACGAAATGGGAAGGTGTTAGGCACTCGTTCCTCCCTTTCGGTCTATCATGGATATTTGCTATTTTCCTTTATATTTCCCCTCGTGATATGTGTGCATGTGTATATATATAATGGAGGTGGGAATCCTCGACTTGTATCATGGAAAAGATAAAGCGAGTCATCCGTAGGAAGATATAAGAATAGTATTAGAGAAATAAGATTTATACGATTACCCCTACGTTGGTCATTATAATGGAACGATAACGCATATGGAGTAATACGTTACAAGTATATAGAATATAAGAAAATTAGCTTTAGAGAAGATAGGAAAATAAGAGAAAAAGTGAGAAAAGGACTCGAGTCTCGGGTTTTACCCCGAGACGCCTACGTAATCTATAAAGGCATCAAAGTCCACGTAGTTCGCATAAAAAACGAGGGGTGGGGTTTATCCCATAAATCCAAATGGGGGGATCTCTTATTTGTGAGTGTGTGTGTGTAGAAAAAGTGTTTTAGTTGTGAGAAAAATGTGAGAAAAGTATGAGAATCCCTATTTGGAATTTATGAGCAAACCCTCTTTTTCTTGTTTTTTGGGTTTTTATTTATATGAAAATAAGAGATGTGCAATAATACTAAATAAAAAGTATATTAGGATGTGTGAGATGAGATAATAAAAAGTGTTAAGTAAAAAAATAAGTTATTGCGAATTTAAGAGAAAGTTGGACCTTCTTGAAGATCTTGAGCTTGATCTTGAATGTTGGAGAGCAGCCCTTGCACTTAGATGATGATGGAGAGTGGCTAATTCACCAAGTTTGATGAAAAGGATGATGAAAAGTGGAAGTAAAAAAGGGATTTGGAAGTTGAAATCACGCTGCCTTCGAGAGAGCTTTCTGGGATTCGCTGAGAGTGATTTTTATCAGATCTGGGCTCCTCTTGTAAATGAGGTGAAGGCCTCCTTTTATAGGCTCAGGTCACTACCGATCGGTATAGACCTGATCCTGCCTATCGACACCTGCCGATAGGCAGGGTCTGGAACCTGCCATTTGGCAGTGTGTTTCAGGCCTTTTCGGGAAATCGACTGCCGGGGCAAACCGTTGGTCAGAATCGCGCACGGGGTAAACCGTTGGAAAGGTAATTAAGAGACCTTTGAAAGTCCTTAGGACCGCTCCCGGGTTCGGGAGTTGACTTTGGGTCAAATATGGCTCGGAAGCGTTTGTCGGTCCATTGGACCGGGATTCGTTCGGACGCAAACGGATCGTTCGTCCGCATGGTAAGTCCAAATCGCGCACGGGGTGGACCGTTGGAAAGGTTAGGAGATGTACTTAGACATTACAAATAGTTTGACCCGGTTTGGGGAGTTGACTTTTGTCAACCGGGCCCTGGAAGCGTTCGGTGACCTCTTGGAGTCAAATGGATCGTTCGTCCGCATGGTAAGTCCGAATCGCGCACGGGATGGACCGTTAGAAAGGGTATTCAGTGCCCTTCGAAGATTCATTTAGCCTCGATCGAGCTGAAGAGTTGACTTAGGTCAAACAGAGCCCGGGAGCGCCCGGTGGCCTCTAGGTCAAGTTTCGAATGCAAACGGATCGTTCATCCGCATGGTAGGTCGGAATCACGCACGGGATGGACCACTGGAAAGGGTATTCAGTGCCCTTCGAAGATTCATTCAGTCTCAGTCGAGATGAAGAGTTTAACTTTTTGGTCAAACAAAGCCGGGGAGTGCCCGATGGCTTCTAGGTCAGTACTCGGGACATGACCTAGGTTTGTAGTGATGAGGGGAGGTACTAGGGACCTAAGGAGAGTTTGGGGAGTAACGGAATGGGGTGTCTACACTTGGCATCCATCAAGTCATCCTATAGTACAAACAACAAAATGCTAAACTATAAATACAAGTAAAGGAGGAAAAACTAAAGGAGAAAAAAAAAATAATATCGCAAACAAAAAATGCAATACTCACATATTTAGCCTTAGCGCTAGCCATTACATTCCCTTTTTCATCGCTGTATCACGCAATCCACTTATCTATTCGCCTAAATTTTTTGCTAGTCTTTTTCTTTCCCTATAAGTTTGATGTCAAGTGTGAGATTAAAAGTGTTAAGTCTGAAAATTATAAACAGGAATGCCTACCTTTTTGAATGCTTTCTGGGCATAGCTATAACGGCCGAGACGATGGAGAATTTTAAGTTTTTGTCAATTTTCACTATTTTTAATATTTTGTTGCTGCCTTTTGGGATTATCTTCGTTTTTCACAATTTTGTTTCCAAATTTCAGGATCAACGCCTTGAGGCACTTCACGACCATTTTTTAAAATGGTTTCACAAACTAGACTTAAAGGTCTTAAACCTTTGGGACCAAGGTTTCTCAAGCAAAGGGCGAGCAACTTCAGTCGAAACATTAAGTTCAATTTGCCCCTGTAAAAAATGTAAATAAAAAATTGCAAAAGGTTAGAAAACAAAAAAAATGAGCTTATACATTTTGCTTTACTCACGAACATATTCAACTCAACTCAACAAAGCATTTTTCCAATTATTTGGGGTCGGCTACATGAATCCTATTTTTTCATTCCATTTTGTCCTGTGCAATGTCCTCGGTTAAATCACATGACATCATGTCCTTTTTTATAATATCCCACCAAGTCAATTTAGGCCTACCTCTACCCCTTGTGTTACCATCAATAGTAACTAAATCACTATTCCTTACAGGAGCATCCATTGGTCTACTCTTGACGTGTCCAAACCATCTAAGTCGATTTTCTCTCAATTTATCTTCTATAGGAGCTACTTTTACCGTTTCACGAATTTGTTCATTTTTAATTTTATCCTTTCGAGTTTTACCAAAAATCCATCTTAGCATTCGCATCTCCGCCACACTCATTTTCTACACATTTTATTTCTTGGTTACCCAACACTCTATCCCATATAACATGGAGGGTCTAATGACCGTCCTATAAAATTTTCCTTTTAACTTCAAAGGTATACGCCTATCACACAAAATGCCGGTAGCACTTCTCCACTTAATCCTGCCTGCTCTAATCCTATGAGTAACATCATCACTAACATCTCTATCTTTTTGAATAATCGATCCTAAATAACAAAAATGATAATTCCTAGGTATCTCTTGACCCTTCAATGTCACCATATCTCCATTTGTCCTCCTATTACTACTAAAATTGCACTCCACATATTCTTTTTTAGTTCGACTGATTTTAAATTCTCTTGTTTCTAAAGTTTCTCTCCACAATTACAACCTATCATTAATCCTCGTCTTAATCTCATCCACTAAAATAATATCATCCGAAAATATCATATACCATGACACCTCATTTTGTATTTGTCCAGTCAACTCATCCATAACAAGAGCAAAGAGATAAGGACTTAATGATGAACCTTAGTGTAGACCTACCGTAATTGAAAATTCACTAATTTTTCCGACTGATATTCTTATTGTAGTCATCGCACCATCATACATATCCTTGATTACATCAATATATCTCAGAGTCACTCCTCTTTTATGTAGAACCCACCATATCATATCTGGGTATCCTATTATACGCCTTCTTCAAATCTATAAAAATCATATGAAGATCCTTATTTTTCTCCCTATACCTATCCATTAATATCCTCAATAAATAGATTGCTTTCATTGTTGACCTCCCAGGCATAAACTCAAATAAATAGATACTGTTGTGTTAAATCTCAATCTATATTCAATCACTCACTCACAAAATTTCATTGTATGACTCATTAACTTAATACCACAATAATTTGAACAACTTTGTATGTTCCCTTTATTTTTATAAATAGGTACTAAAACACTTTTTCTCCATTCATAGGGCATCCTATTAGTCATTAAAATTATATTAAATAATTTTGTAAGCCATGATACTCCATCCTCCCCTAAGCACTTCCATACCTCAATAGGGATACGATCTGGTCCTAAAGCCTTCCCTGTTTGATCTCTGTTGTCCTAATTCTGCGAAAAATATATTTTCTCGAGTCTCCCTACGTTCCTCTCGATCTAATCTACTCCCATTATCTTCATTTAATAACCTCTCAAAGTAGTTTTTTCATCTTTCCATAATTTCATCATCTTTGATTAGGACTCTTGAATCATCACTTTGATACACTTAACGTTATTAAAATATTTTGTTTTCCTGTCCCTAAGTCTTGAAAGCTTATAAATATTTTTTTACCATTCTTATGTTCTTAATTTTATATAAAGATCATCATACGCTTTTTACTTAGCATCTCTCACCACTTTCTTAACTTCCTTTTAGCCCATTTATATTTCTCAAAATTTTCTTCATTTCTATTTGTTTGCCATGTTTTAAAGCACTCCCCTTTAATATTTACTATATTTTGTACTTATTCATTCCACCACCAAGTTTCTTTAGATTGTGGCCCCTTCCCTTTTGATTCTCCAAGAATTTTAAAAAATAAATTATTGAATCCATAGTATATATATGTATGTTTCGTATTTTAAAAAGGAGAAATCATCATGCATAGATAGTATTCTCAAGGAAAATTTAATATTACCATTAATGTTCACCATACATCATATTTGAAGTGTTGTGGCACCTTTCCTCAATCATCATAGCTAACGAGAATAAGAATTCGCACTAAATCCCCTACACGAGAATTCCACTTCTTACTATTATCACCCACAATAGAGCCGTCAATTTCAATTATGACTGGAATTTTATCCTTCTCATCTTTGTCCCCCAATGGTTGAGACGAAGTTTGAGCATAAGATGGTTGTTGCGTTGCATTTGCATCTGAAGACATAATTGATTTCCTGGAATTCAGAACATGGCATTGAGTGGATAGATATTTTACCAAATATTCATAACATAGTGTGTGTTCAACTTCATAACCAAAGCATACTAAACTTTTAGGTTCCAATATCAAATACACATTCCGAATATATAACTTTTCTCATCCAAAAGACTGCCCTTTAATTATATATCTAAGTTTTGCTTATGATATAATTATTAGAGCAGGGTTATTATAGTAATTCTAAACAAGGTCAATAATGTAATTGTATCAATTAGTTAGAATAGTTAGGTTAGTTACAACAGTTCTGTTAGCTAATTACTAGCTAACTGAAACATAATTAGTTTCTATAAATAGTCTTGTGTACTTGTATTCAAAGATGAATTGAAATCAAATCTCTCTAGCTTCTCTCTAAAAGTTTAAACTCTACTTCTCTTCTCTTTCTTCTATTCTTTGTCAAATTGTATCATGGTATCAGAGCTATGATAAAACAAATATTATCGATTCTGGTTTAATCTTTCGCTGTGTATATTCAATCAATTTGTGTGTTGATTGAATCCTTTCTAGGGTTCTTGCAATCTGATGAAGATATAGTTACAGAAATTTCTGGAGCACTAAAGCACGAAGCAAGTGAGTTGTAATCGAACACAAAGTAATCATTCAGTTCTCAGTAATTGTTCAAAGCACTAAGCATTGTTGAAGAAATAATGGGATCCATAAAAATTGAAGGCCTTCTAGGCATGTTAACTGTTCGATTAGAAGAAGAAACCTACAGTAAATGGAAATTTCAAATAGAATCTGTGTTGAAAGGATTTGGATTGTTTGGTCACTTTGATGGATCTTCTCCATGTCCATCAAAGTATTTGGTGACTGAAGAAGGAATTTCTAGAGATGTTAATCCTGCTTATACTTCTTGGATCCAAGAAGATACTGCTTTAATGGGAATTTTGATGGCTACTTTACATGTTGATGTCATGGAGTATATTCTTGGGAGTCAAACTTCTCATGAAGCTTGGTCGCAATTACAAGATAGGTTTGCTACTGTTTCTGATGCTAGAGTAAACAATCTCAAGGCTGATTTTTATACAATGAAGAAAGGAAGTGATTCAATTGATAAATTTCTTCTAAAAGTCAAGCAATTGAGGGATCAATTAATTAGTTGTGGAGAAATCATTAAAGATTCAGATGTAGTTGTGGCTGTATTAAATGGATTACCAGATGAATTTGAGGTTATCAAGGCTGTTATTCTGAATAGAGGAAAGGCTATAACTCTTAAGGAGTTAAGGTGTCAATTAATTGGTGCAGAGAGATCTTTAGAGAATAAAGTGAATACTCTTAGTTAGTCTTTTGCTGGAATGATGGCTTCTTCTGCTTGTGAAAATGGATCTAGTTCAAGAAATGTGTCTTCTCAAAACCATATCCAGGCTTCTTCCATGTCTTCTCAAGTAACCATGCCCTCTCAATTTGTCAACAATAGACAACAAAACTATACTGATCAGTTTCATGGAGGTTTTACTGATGGAAATAATTTTAGTGCATTTCATGGAGGTGGAAAATATAGAGGGGGTAATAAAAACAATTTTCACAGGAACTACAATAATGGAGGAAGAGGTGGTAATAATGGAGGTTATAGAGGATCGAATTTCAACACCTCCAGTATTCCTGAATGTCAAATTTGCAGCAAAAGAGGGCACACAGCTGTCAATTATTTTTTCAGAGTTCCTGATCAAAACACCTCAGTTATTGAGTGTCAAATTTGTGGAAAAAAGGGACATGTTGCTCTAGATTGTTATCATAGAGCTAACTTTGTTTATCAAGGCACCTCTGCACCAAACATTGCTGGTTTGACAGCTCAAACTCAAGGAGCACATGACTTTGGAGGATCTGATTTCTGGATTGCTGATAGTGGAGCATCTCAACACATGACTAATGATTTAAGCACCATTACTCAAGCTATACCATATGATTCCATAGAAAAAGTTACTATTGGTAATGGTAAAGGTTTGAAAATCTTACATCTTGGACAATCAACTTTATCTAATTTGTTACAGCTAAAACAAGTTCTCCATGTTCCTGGATTAGCTGCAAATTTACTGTCCTTGTATCAATTATGTAAGGATAACAATTGTTGTGTGATACTTGATGAACATTCTATTATTTTGCAGGACAAGGTAACAAGGAAGATAATGTTTCAGGGAAGAAGTAGTAGAGGATTGTATCCCATTCCAAAGACCTTACCTGTTCATCATAAGACTCATACATCTCATTCTAATCTTCATGTTGCTTTCTTGGGTCAAGTAATCAAATCCTCAGTTTGGCATCAAAGGTTGGGGCATCCCACTAATGAAATTGTGTCAAAAATGCTTAGTGAATCTCAAATAAAGATGCTTACTGATACCATTCCTCATGTGTGTGCAGCCTGTCTTCAAGGAAAAATGAGTAGAATGCCTTTCTCTTTATCTTCTCATAAATCTCAAATTCCTTTCAATAAAATTCATGCAGATGTATGGGGTCCTTCTCCTTGTAAATCAACAGAGGGATTTAGATACTACTTGGCCGTTGTTGATGATTATACAAGATTTCTTTGGTTGTATCCATTAGTGAATAAATCAGATACTTTTGATGCCTTTCAGAAATTCCTTGCCTTTGTTAAAAATCAATTTCATGCTGATATTAAAATTTTCCAGTCTGATGGTGGTGGAGAATTCTATAGTCATGCTTTTGATAAATTCATTTCTTCTCTAGGTGTTATTCATCAAATTTCTTGTCCTCACACTCCTCAACAAAATGGATTGGTTGAAAGAAAGAATAGACACATAATTGAAACTTCAATATCCTTATTATCTGCTGCAAGTCTTCCTTCTCAATTTTGGTATCATGCTATATCTCATTCTTCTTTCCTCATTAATGCCATGTCAAGTCTTAAAAATGAAATCTCCTTACTATCAATTATTTCATCAACTTCCTGATATCAAATCTCTTAGAATTTTTGGGACTGCTGTTTACCCATACTTGAGACCTTATAATAAAAATAAACTTGAACCAAGAAGCCTCCAATGTACCTTTCTTGGATATTCTTTTGGATATAAGGGATCTATTTGTTATCATAAAGAGAAAAATAGATTGTACTTATGTAGACATGTTGTTCATGATGAGTCTATCTTTCCTTTTCATAAAGTCAATTCTTTGTTGTCTAGTCCTTCCATCAGTACCACTACTACCTCTAAGACTACTTTTCCACATGTTCTTATTCCTTATACTTCTCTATTTCCATCGACAGTTCCTACTACTACTTCCTCAACAACACAAAATTTGTTACCTGTCCTGTCTACAAGTCAATTGGAAAGTGTACTACCTACAGCAAACTCTAGCAATGAGTCATCTGCTATGCCATCAGATATTCAACAACCATCAAACTATGACAGTATGGAGAATGTAACTGATAATGATGGAGATACAACTGCTATAGATGATGTTATTCAGTCTACTCATTATATGATGACAAGATCTAAAGATGGTACTACAAAAAGGAAAACATTTGAAGACTTTTATTGCTATGCTGCTACTGGAATATTAGAGTTTAAAGAGCTAGAAGAACCTTTAAGTTTTAAGGTTGCTTCTCATTATCCAGAATGGAGAGCTGCTATGGATGAAGAAATGAAGTCTTTACAACTTCAAGGAACATGGAAGTTGGTTCCTAAACCACTTAATAATAATGTAGTGGGGTGTAAGTGGATTTATAAAATCAAGAGACACTCTGATGGAACCATAGGTAGATATAAAGCAAGACTTGAAGCTCAAGGTTTCAGTCAAGAACAAGGATTTGATTATGATGAAACCTTTAGTCCTGTAGTGAGACATACTACTGTGAGACTTATTCTAAGTTTGACTGCTTCATTCAAGTGGGAACTAAGGCAACTTGATGTCAAGAATGCCTTTCTGCATGGAGAATTAGAAGAGGAAGTCTTTATGAAGCAACCTCCTGGATATGAAGATCTTGAAAAACCCTCATTTGTGTGTAGTCTATCAAAATCATTGTATGGGTTAAAACAAGCTCCTAGAGCCTGTAATGCCAAATTCACTTCTTATCTACCAGCAGTTGGTTTTAAAGTATCTCCATCAGATCCAAGTCTCTTTATTAAAACTGTTAATACTGATATTATCATCTTGTTGTTATATGTTGATGATATTATATTAACAGCGTCTAATAATGAGTTGATGCAACAAGTTATAGACAACCTAAGTTCAGTATTTGAGATGAAAGATATGGGTAAGCTGACCTACTTTCTGGGATTACAAATTACTTACAATACTGATGAAAGCTTGTTTATTAGTCAGGAAAAATATGCTAAGGATTTGCTTACTAAAGCAGCTATGGAAACTTGTACCTCATGCACTACTCCTTGTAGACCTAACCACTATGTAATGAAGAATGATGGTATTGTGCTAAGAGAGCCTTCCCTTTACAGGAGTATTGTGGGAGCATTACAATATTTAACCTTTACTAGGCCAGATATTGCATATGCAGTAAACACAGCTTGTCAATTTTTGACTGAGCCTACAGATCAACATTTAAATCTTGTGAAGAGAATATTGAGGTATGTGAAAGGAACTACTATGATGGGGTTGCATTACACAGAAGGTCCTCTTGATATTCAAGCCTATAGTGATGCTGATTGGGGAGCAAATCCAAATGGAAGAAGATCAACTTCAGGCTATGTCGTATTCTTGGGGAGTAATCCTATTTCTTGGCAATCAAAGAAGCAAAGTTCAGTAGCTAGAAGTTCTTGTGAAGCTGAATATGGAGCATTAGCTAATGCTGTAGCAGATGTAATTTGGGTCAGAAATATCCTTAAAGACTTGCAAATGTTTTTACCAGAACCTCCATTACTTCACTGTGACAATCTTGGAGCGTTAGCTCTTAGCTCCAATCCAGTGTTCCATTCCAGAATTAAGCACCTTGACATAGACTTCCACTTTGTTAGAGAAAGAGTTCAAAGAAAAGACTTCAATGTTCAGCACATTTCTACAGAAGATCAAACTACAGATGTTCTTACCAAAGGATTGTCTACTGCTTTGTTTCACAAACATTGTTCAAACCTTAGACTAGGACTCCTTAGCTAGGTTTGAGGGGTTGTATTAGAGCAGGGTTATTATATAATTCTGAACAAGGTCAATAATGTAATTGTATCAATTAGTTAGAATAGTTAGGTTAGTTACAACAGTTCTGTTAGCTAATTACTAGCTAACTGAAACAGAATTAGTTTCTATAAATAGTATTGTGTACTTGTATTCTAAGATGAATTGAAATCAAATCTCTCTAGCTTATCTCTAAAAGTTTAAACTCTACTTCTCTTCTCTTTCTTCTATTCTTTGTCAAATTGTATCAATAATCATATTCTTTAATGGTGCTAAGAAAAGTTTGGTTTATTTGATGAAGCTTTTGTATAGTTATGAAAGAGTCCTTAGTCAAATTATAAATTTATCTAAAAGTCATTTATATATTGCTGATAAAGTTATAAAAAAGAGAATCAGTATTATAAAATCTTTTACTGGGCTTTTAGCAGGTGAACTGCCAATTAAGTATTTAGATTGCCCCTTATTTTAAAGAAGGAGGAAAGCTATTTATTTTGAGGGTTTGGTTAAAATTATTAGACTCAAAGTGGCAGGTTCAAAATCGGAGTTTCTATCTTGTGGGGGTAGATTAGTATTACTGAAATCAGTGCTTAAATTTATGCCATTATATACTCTAGTTGCTCTGCTCCCTCCTAAAGTCATTACTAAAAAAATTGAAAGAATTTTTTGTGATTGGTTCTGGGGTTATAATAAAGATCATGGAAAGAAATTACATTGCATCAAGTGGAAAGAGTTATGATTTAACACCAAAGAAGGTGGGTTGGGCCATAGGAGTATGGTTGACATAAAAACGCTTATAGTTATAGATTAACCTGGAAACCCATAAAGGAAGATAGCCTTTGGGTCCATTTGCGTGTTGATTCTTAAGAAAGTAGATATGAAGAGTATTACAAATAATATTAAAGAAGTTCTTATACCATGCCATATTAAAATTGTCAATCACACAAGCTAATTTAGGGAAACAATTCACATATTTAAATGATGGGATACAGGAAGAATTGTATTGCAAAAATCAAAATGGGATGTTTTTTTTATTTCTCCACATTCCTTTGGTTTTCTTATTTCTCTACATTCCTTTGGTTTCAAGTGATTAGAAAGGAATAACCTAAGGACAAACAGCTACATACAGCTCCAACCTCATAATTATTACCCTAACCATGTCTAGAACACTGAACTCCTTGACTAAGAGCACATGTTTAAGTGCTGGTAAAGACATATATTTATTTCAGCCAGTGTTATATCAGAGAATGAAGGATCCTTAACAATACCAGGAAATTCTATGCCACTATAGAATTCAATTTTGAGCTATGTCTACTTTGTACGATGTTTAACACTTGACGTACTTATTCACTTTGAGAAACAACTCACAGCACAAGAAGTCAACAACATTACCAAATTCCAATAAAATGACAAAAGATCTACATAATAAGGATAATGTTCTCCAAGAAAACAGTTGAGTTCCTTTGAAAACTATTAATGATAAACTTAGGCTATCATGACACTTTATTTTTTCTATCAAAATCCTAAAATTATAATAATAACTATAATTGCATTTATTTTCATATTGTCACAACGTTTGACAAGATGTACATAGTTATAAAAGATGGAATCGAAGTAAAAAATTTGCCTTTTTATACACCACAAGCCAGGAAAAACTAGTCCTTGAATTTTGAGTAAATCCCCCAAAAATGACCCTCTATTTGCACGCCTAACCTCATTCCTCAAACTCACTGCATTTCAATCTGCCAATCCTTCCAAAAGATAAGAAAAGTTATATCTGTAAGCTTTGGTATTAAAAATGTCATAAATAAAAGTAACTATAACTGAAAAACTTAATCATGTATCAAAATGACATGTACATGCAAACAATTCACATGTTTTCTTATGTATCGATCTTTTATTCTTTTATTTTATAAACAAATGTAAACAAATATTGTATTCTTAAAATTTTCTTTTGGATATTCTTATGACAACAGGATTATATCGGGATTCAAACACTTTTTTCTAATCACGAAGGGGAAGTCGTACTGATAGATGATGTGATCATGTCCTAAGATTTTCTTTAGATTATATCCTATTATTATTTATTAGATGATCTTATCATGTTATAAGATTGGGTTTAAACTATATTGTGTTAGAATTTATTATAACGCGTTCTCTGCACATTTAGTTATTATAGTATTTTTTTTACGTTTTGCAGTGTATCTACAATATATGATACAAAATACACAATACATAAGTTTGCTAGGATGCATGATTCGACAACTATGTATCACGCTCACAGAGAATGCAAAATCATCGCTTGAGGCGTACCAAATGCAACTCAAATTCCTTAGGGCTTAACTTCCAGAGTCTTTGAGGATCTATAACAGTGGGTCTTGAACTTTTAGAATTTGTTCTAGGAATTTATATTTCCTTCTTTGACAGTCATTTAAACCACAATAACAAGAAAGAAAATAAGAATCAATACGCAAACTATAAGCCTTATTTAGTTTGATATGCAGAGTATCAAAAATAATATTAAGAAAGTAGATAAGCAAATAAGTGAGGTAGAAGGGGAGAAGTTTTGGTCCTTAACTGAAGATGGCATGTTCAGTTTCAAATCAGCTTATCAGATTGTTAAAGCAAGCAGGCCTTATTCAGTTGTGTTCAAGTCTTCTTGGAGTAACTTTTTTCCTTTTAAAATGTCAATTTACTTGTGGAGATGCATAAATGATGTAGTTCCCTTGGTGGATAATATAAAAAAAATTAGCATAAAAATAACTTCAGTTTTAGATGTTGGTACAAGGATAAGGAAGATCTAATTTACTTATTTATTGAAGGTGTTATAGCCAGGAAAGTTTGTAAGTATTTTGGTGGTCTGATAGGCCTTAATATGCTATGAAGCACGGATGCGGGTACGGGGTGCGGGTGCGACACAGTGCGGGTGCGGCGATTCGAAAATTCTCAAAAAATTAGGATACGGGTGCGGAGAGATATAATATAATAATATAAATTATATTATGTTATTTTTAAGTAATACAAATAAGTTCCATCATTATTATGATTCTAAAAAATTTATGGTAAGGGTGTTTGTTATTTTTTAACACATTGACAATATTAAAACGCGAGACTCTACCATCAATGTCACATATATTATAATAATCTACTAAAACCCATTAACCATTAAACTATAAAAGTAGAATTCAATATAATATAATAAAAAACAGTTAACTTCACAAAACCCATTTAACATTAAACTAAAAACAAACATTCGAAGTTGTTAAGAAACATACTTATCTATTAGCTTTCACATATATAATAATCCACTAAAACCCACTAACCATTTTTTTATAAAAGTAGAATCCAATATAATGTAATAACAATATAATGTAATAACAAGCAGTTAATTTGGGCCACAAAACCCTTTTAACATCAAACCAAAAACAAATATAGAAAGTTGTTAAGAAACAAAATTATCAGTCTTTGCATATATTATAATAATCACCCACAAATCATTAAACTATAAAAGTTGAATCCAATATAATATAATGACAAGCACTTAACTTGGGTCACAAAATCCATTTAACATTAAAATATTAAACTAAAAACAAACACAGGAAGTTGTTAAGAAACCCAGTTAACTTCGTTTATGTTGAAGGAGAGTAAGAAGAAAATGAGAGAGGGGGAGAGAGAGAGAGAGAGAGAGAGAGATGAAAATGAAAAAAAAAATCAGATTTGTGTTTTTTTTAGATTCTTTACGAATCCCATAAAAACCAGCCGAGTCCTTGCCGAATCCTTCCCGAATCCAGAATTAATTTATTTAATTAATATCTGATTCTTCATTGGGTGCGAATCGGGGCCGAATTGCACCCGCACCCGACTCGCGTGCGAGTCGGATTCTTCAGGCCTTTTGAAGAATCCGTGCTTCATAGTTAATATGTCTTTATATCTCTCAATATTATGCTCATGGAATCGTGGTCGAGAGGTTAAAAAAAAATAGCTCTTACGTTTCTTTTAAAGGTGATGTTTATATTTATTGCTTGGGAGTTATGGGAACATAGGAATAAAGTTATTTTTTTAAAAAAATAAATGTTTGTAGAAAACGTTATTTAGTAGTTGATTTTTATTATTCAAGACATTGGCAGAGTTATTCCTTCATATTTAATGGTGCATAAGGTCGTGATGAGATTTTTTGAAGTTTTTCAACGAAGAAATTAACTAATTTAGGCAAAAAATTGAAAGAAGCCTAGTATTACTAGAGTGAAATTAAATACAGATGATGCTTCTAAAGTCAATCCTGGAGAAAGTGGATTTGGTAGTATTCTTAAAAATGAAGATGATTCTTTTATTTTGGCTTTCTCTACATATGGTGGTTCATGTACTAATTATTTTGTTGAAGCTAAAGCTATTTTAGAGGGAATTGGACTTTGCACACAAAGGAAGATATTTAAGCTAGATATATAATCAGAATCTAAGTTGCTAATTGACATTCTTAATTTCAAGATTCCTTGGAGAATTCAGCATTTGATAAAGGAGATTCTTCATATTAGTGAGGGTATGTAAGTTATTTACATGTATTTTTCATATAGGCTAACATCGTTTCAGATTTTATGTCTAATTATAGAAGAGCAAATCATTTACCATTTTCAGTCAATTTGAGGAGTTGCCTCATTGAGCTAAAGGGTATTTAAAGTTAGATAGATGGCACATGCCTTCTATCAAATTCAAATTCATAACCAAAGTATACTAAACTTTTCTTAGGACCAATGTCAATGCGTTGAGGAGAGACTACTGAACAAGCCTTGACATAATGGAAGGACTCACTTTATCCAAATAAACCTCAGAACTAAAGGACTGATTGAGTCATTATAGACCATGAATCGAATCAATAAGTTAATGTGGTTGGCCTCTATTTTGGACTACAATGGCATTTGTTTCGTCGTCTTATATTGTAGTTGGTCGGTACAATGGCAGGGGTTCTCGGTAGCATGACTCACTACTGCTATGCAATTATTCTCAAACTCACTGTAAACGCCTCTAGTCCCCCTAATTGCCAGCTCCTCAAAGGGTTACTCAGTTTTTAAGGTAAAATCAATGTTGGGAACAGTGGGAGTTTAAGACAAAATATTTTGGCAGCATTACATGCCTTTGGGTGTAGGGGGCACTCGGGGATACAAGTAACATATCATAGGATCAAATCATACTGGATTTCATTCGGGACTTGCCTCACTCATTTGGCAAATACACTATCTTGGTGTTGGTGGATAATATTAACATTAATTCACACAGTTCCATATTTGTTACGATAAAGATAATGTAATAAATCCATAAACAATATATGCATACCTATCACTAAGCGAAGTAACAGGATGGCCTTTATTGGCGGTGATGGCGTCGCTAACAATGCCAATGACTAATTGGTCCCCCAGGGCATGGGCCTGACGGAGAGCGTTATATATATTATATATATGCCAATGTAACTTTGTGAAGTTTTCTTTGTTAGCAATTACAATCTTTGGATGAAACTAAGGGCTGAGAGGGGTAAAGGATCAAGATCAAAGACTTGATTTTCAAGTAAAGATCAACCTAAAAAGTGACATAAAAATACCATGACCCCAAAAAGTGATAGAGAAGACCATAATCTCAAACTTGTTCCACAACAATCCTTTACAAAACCCTCTGTATATAGAAACTAAAAGCAAGCTACAGAAAAACATAAAAAAACATGAAAGTTAATACGAACCATTTTTATTTATTTGTTTCTTTGATATTTGTAAAAAGGTGTGTTACAATAACAAGCCAGTCTAAGTGCTATTTATGCAGTTAAACATGTTATTGGAATCCCTCGAGGAATACCGAGTACTGTTACCAGTATTGGCCTAAATCCAAATCCAAATCCAAATCGAAATCGAAATCCAAATCCAAAAAACCTAATTTCTGATCATAGTATATTATTCGCAGTCGATTGATTGAATCTACGAATAACATTTTAGCAGTAAAAACACATCATGTTGTTCCTATTACTAAATGATTAGCAATTTCCCTTTATGGATATTTTATCATCCTCTCTTTATAGGGTAAGATATAATAGTTTTCATTCAGAAATTAGTTTTGAGGTCAGTAAACATTTTGCTCTCAAAAAACCAATTTCATGTCACACCCCACAAAATCCGACAGACGGGGTGGCGAGCCACCACCGCCGAACTATGCCGGGGGTGATCTAAATAAATACCATTTTTAACATGAGACAGATATGATAAATAAATCAGTCCATAAGATAAATAATTGAATCAATCTCAAATGATCATAAACAATTAAGGGATAAAAGATCCATTACATGCTAACTCCGAATAAATTCAATCTCCAAAAAATGATTAAATAAAATCTGAATAATCCAACAAAAATCTTCTAAACAACTTTGGAACCAAATGGCCCAATAAAACTCCAATGAAGTGTCATAATTAAATACGACTTGAAAAAAAAGTCTAACTAACTATGCCATAAAATAAATAACTCCAGCTGCACCTCCAAACGATAAACTCCAATAAACTTATACAGCTTCTCCAATTCTAATCCTGAAAAAGATTAGTCAACGCATGGGTCTGAGCCAAAG
The DNA here is from genome assembly GCA_949130495.1 of Sambucus nigra. Classification (NCBI taxonomy): domain Eukaryota; kingdom Viridiplantae; phylum Streptophyta; class Magnoliopsida; order Dipsacales; family Adoxaceae; genus Sambucus; species Sambucus nigra. The sequence continues at coordinate 98,755,093 of OX422211.1, read as the reverse complement.
CCCCGAGCAAGAATAACACTACTCCCCTCAAATAGGATCCTTGAACCCAGACAGTAGCATTATACGCAATAAATATCACAATAGAATATTTTCAATTAAACGGAATAATTAAACGCGATAAATATAAATTACTAACTACCGGTAGGAATCCCTATTTAAAAGTCACACCAATATGATTTTAAAATTCTCAAGTCCCACGATGATAATTTATTAAATTAACCAATTTTTATTATTGTTCTTACTTTTTTTTTATTAAAGTGACACACTTCCCTTTGTCAATCGTCCTCTGAGCCGTTTAAACTGTCGGCCCCGACACATGACAAGGTTCCACACACGACACGACATAAATCGTCCTCTGACTCATTTAAACTGTCGGCCCCGACACATTATGTCGCCACAAATTTTAATACTCATTTTTTATCTTAGGCATTAATTCTCAATTTCTCAATTTATAATCACCCCACCCTTTTAATCGATGTGAGATCCTCAAAATCCCCCATAGTCCCATAACTAAGGGTCCCCAAGTTATTATTACGTCCTACCCTATGTATAGGAAGAATTTCTATCCTAAACTTTGACCTAGTCTCATTCCTACGCTAGCGTAACGATGAAAAAGTACCAAAAATCAGCCCACCCCCGACAGGATAAAAACGCGATAATCTACCCTCACTAGTCCCATACCTAGAAGGCGTAAATCATTAAAATGCCTACCTACTAGTCCCATACCTAGAAGGCATCCTAAAATATAGGGAGAACAAAAATTACCCAACAACCCGTTGTCACAAAGCCAATATAATAATACCAACAAGTCACACAAACAAGCATAATTAATCAACGTATAAAACTACGCATGATAGTCCAATTCAATTAAATCTTAATTTAATTATATCCTCGTCATAAACATCCAATTAATATCATTTAATTATTTAGATTAAATATACCGCTATTTCATCATTTAAAACATTATAATTCCAATTTCATTGTTTCGATACAAATTACCAGAGATATACGCCCTCAAATCCATTTATTTTAAAACTAGAATTTTTACATGCAACCTATATCAATAAAATCCAAAATCACTCACGAATCCTACGTACCCAAAGGGTTATAAATATTATTCAGCTTAAAGGATTTTATAAAAACCGCCCCATAATTAGTGTCCACTTTTTCTAATTAAGTTACTAATTATTTTTAAGAAAATATGTAATTAAGTATTTAGGCGACACTTAAAATGCATAATACTAAAAGAAAAGAATAGAGTATTCATGCCTGTGAAGATTGTGTTAAAAATCTGATTAGAAATCTGGACTCCTCTCGAAAAATTAGCAAAGAAGTGTTATTGAATTAATCTTGATTAAGCCCCAATTAAGCCTCCCAAAACTTGTGACAAAAAACTTGATTATGAAGAAGGTTGATGATTATGAGTGAGAGAAAAAATATTTGGAAGTGTTCTCTGGTGAAGAACTGGAGAAAAAGTGATTATGAGAAGTCCCCTTACGGATTAACAAGGTTATATAGTGATTATGAGTTCTAATCCTACCCAAACTCTAATTAAAAAGAACTTGCAGCGCACGATTTATGGGACCATCGATCGATTTATGAAAATCATGTATCGATCGATCATGCGTAAAATCTGACAGTTTCCCTTAAAAATGCTATAAGGCAAAATATAAAAAATTCATATAAAATCCGTTTTAACTCCGATTTTAATTCCGCTTGAAGTTTTATTCTTCTAAAATCATAACCAACATTTTTAGCCAATAAAAATTATTAAATTCAAAAATTTATTTTTTTCGAATATTCTAATTAATTAATTAAAATAATAAATAAAAACACGGGGGGTTACATACTTTCCCACTAGCAAAAAATTTCGTACTCGAAATTATACGAAGCATACTTATCAACGCGTAAATCTCGCAAAAGAAAATAAGTCTCACATATGCCTACACCGTAAAATAACACAATTAGGTGCCCATACACCTAATTCTACACGCATCAACTCCACGAGCAACAAAATAATATATATTGCCTATATACATACGCATAACTATGAAAATAACGACGTACCACACGCTCCCAAAAATCTCCACTCGATCCTATATCCGAAAGTCATCAAAATGCTAACATCCTCAAATTAAATCTCAACATCAAAAATCGATACATACGATACCTAACATCTGCACTAAAATCTCTAAAATAATTATCGCCTCCAAAATCCATTTTAAGAATCCTCACATTAAGCTTACTAATTCTAAACTCAATGCCCACGACGTCCTTACCACAAAGCTTCACATCTCCAAGAAACATCTAACACGTATGCTAGACCCTCTACCTTAAGAAGTACGAATAAAAAAAAAGAATCAAAGATCGGCAACGTGGAAGCTAAACATACTCATAACCTACGAGACCTAAAACCTGGCTCTGATACCATCTGTCACACCCCGCAAAATCCGACAGACGGTGTGGCCAGCCACCTCCGCCGAACTATGCCGGGCGTGATCTAAATATATACCATTCTTATCATGAGACAGATATGAGACATAAATAAATCAGTCAATAAGATATATAATTGAATCAATCTCAAATGATCATAAACAACTAAGCGATAAAAGATCCATCACATGCTAACTTCGAATAAATCCAATCTCCAAAAAATGATTAAATAAAATTTGAATAATCCAACAGAAATCCTCTAAACAACTTTGGAACCGAATGGCCCAATAAAACTCCAATGAAGTCTCATAATTAAATACGACTGGAAAAAAAAGTCTAACTAACTATGCTATAAAATAAATAACTCCAGCTGCACCTCCAAACGATAAAATCCGATACACTTATGCAGCTTCTCCAATTCTAATCCTGAAAAAGATTAGTCAACGCATGGGTCTGAGCCAAAATCCCGAGCAAGAATACACACTACTCCCCTCAAATAGGATCTTGAACCCAGACAGTAGCATTATACGCAATAAATATCACAATAGAATATTTTCAATTAAACGGAATAATTAAACGTGATAAATATAAATTACTAACTACCTGTAGGAATCCCCATTTAAAAGGCACACCAATATGATTTTAAAATTCTCAAGTCCCACGATGATAATTTATTAAATTAACCAATTTTTATTATTGTTCTCACTTTTTTTATTTATTTATTAAAGTGACACACTTCCCCTTGTCAATCGTCCTCTGACCCATTGAAACTGCCGGTCCCGACACATGACAAGGTTCACAATATGACACGACATAAATCGTCCTCTGACCTGTTTAAACTGTCAGCCCTGACACATTATGTTGCCACAAATTTTAATACCCGTTTTTATCTTAGGCATTAATTCTCAATTTCTCAATTTATAATCACCCACCCTTTTAATCGATCTGAGATCCTCAAAATCCCCCTTAGTCCCATAACTAAGGGCCCCCAAGTTATTATTACGTCCTACCCTATGTATAGGAATAATTTCTATCCTAAACTTCGACATAGTCTCATGCCTAGGCTCGCGTAACGATAAAAAAGTACCAAAAATCAATCCACCCCCGACATGATAAAAACGCGATAATCTACCCTCACTAATCCCATATCTAGAAGGCGTAAATCATTAAAAGGCCTACCCACTAGTCCCATACCTAGAAGGCATCCTAAAATATAGGGAGAACAAAAATTACCCAACAACCCGTCGTCACAAAGGCAATATAATAATACCAACAAGTCACACAAACAAGCATAATTAATCAACATATAAAACTACGCACGATAGTTCGATTCAATTAAATCTTAATTTAATTATCACCTCTTCATAAACATCCAATTAATCTCATTTAATTATTTAGATTAAATATACCGCTATTTCATCATTTAAAACATTATAATTCCAATTTCATTATTTCGACACAAATTACCTGAGTTATACGCCCCCAAATCCAATTATTTTAAAACTAGGATTTTTCTACATGCAACCTACATCAATAAAATCCAAAATTACTCTACGTAACCAAAGGGTTATGAATATTATTCAGCTTAAAGGATTTTATAAAAATAACCCCATAATTAGTGTCCAATTTTTCTAATTAAGTTATTAATTATTTTTAAGAAAATATGTAATTAAGTGTTTAGGCGACACTTAAAACGCATAAGACTAAAGGAAAAGAATAGAGTATTCATGCCTGTGAAGATCGTGTTGAAAACCTGATTAGAAATCTGGATTCCTCTAAAAAAAATAGCAAATAAGTGTTCTTGAATCAATCTTGATTAACCCCCAATTAAGCCTCCCAAGGCTCGTGACAAAAAACTTGATTATGAAGAAGGTTGATGATTATGAGTGAGGAAAAATATTTGGAAGTGTTCTCTGGTGAAAAATTGGAGAAAAAGTGATTATGAGAAGTCCCCCTACGGATTAACAAGGTTATATAGTGATTAGGAGTTCTAATCCTACCCAAACTCTAATTAAAAAGAACTTGCAGCGCACGATTTCTGGGACCATCGATCGATCTATGAAAATCATAGATCGATCTATCATGCCTAAAATCTAACAGTTTCCTTACAAATGCCATAAGGCAAAACATATAAAATTCATATAAAATCCGTTTTAACTCCGATTTTAATTCTGCTTGATGTTTTATTCTTCTAAAATCATAACCAACATTTTTAGCCAATAAAAATTATTAAATTCAAAAATTTATTTTTACAGAATATTCCAATTAATTAATTAAAATAATAAATAAAAACACGGGGGGTTACATACTTTCCCACTAGCAAAGAATTTCGTCCTCGAAATTAGACGAAGCATACTCATCAACGCTTAAATCTCACAAAAGGAAATAAGCCTCACCTATGCCTACACCGTAAAATAACACAATTAGGTGCCCATACACCTAATTCTACACGCATCAACCCCACGAGCAACAAAATAATATATAGTGCCTATATACATACGCATAACTATGAAAATAACGACGTACCACACGCTCCCAAAAATCTCCACTTGAACCTATATCCGAAAGTCATCAAAATGCTAACATCCTCAAATTAAATATCAACATAAAAAATCGATACATATGATACCTAACATCTGCACTAAAATCTCTAAAATAATTATCGTCTCCAAAATCCATTTTAAGGATCCTCACATTAAGCTTACTAATTCTAAACTCAATGCCCACAACGTACTTACCACAAAGCTTCACATCTCCAAGAAACATCTAACACGTATGTTAGACCCTCTACCTTAAGAAGTACGAATCAACAAAAGGAATCAAAGATCGACAAGGTGGAAGCTAAACGGACTCATACCCTACGAGACCAAAAACCTGACTCTGATACCGACTGTTACACCCCGCAAAATCCGCCAGACGGGGTGGCCAACCACCGCCGCCGAACTATGCCGGGCGTGATCTAAATAAATACCATTCTTAGCATGAGACAGATATGAGACATCAATAAATCAGTCCATAAGATAAATAATTGAATCAATCTCAAATGATCATAAACAACTAAGCGATAAAAGATCCATCACATGCTAACTTCGAATAAATCCAATCTCCAAAAAATGATTAAATAAAATTTGAATAATCGAACAGAAATGCTCTAAACAACTTTGGAACCGAACGACCCAATAAAACTTCAATGAAGTCCCATAGTTAAATACGACTGGAAAAAAAAGTCTAACTAACTATGCCATAAAATAAATAACTCCAGCTGCACCTCCAAACGATAAACTCCGATAAACTTATGCAGCTTCTTCAATTTTAATCCTGAAAAAGATTAGTCAACGCATGGGTCAGAGCCAAAGCCCCGAGCAAGAATATACACTACTCCCCTCAAATAGGATCCTTGAACCGAGACAGTAACATTATACGCAATAAATATCACAATATAATATTTTCAATTAAACGGAATAATTAAACGCGATAAATATAAATTACTAACTACCCGTAAGAATCCCCATTTAAAAGGCACACCAATATGATTTTAAAATTCTCAAGTCCCACGATGTTAATTTATTAAATTAACCAATTTTTATTATTGTTCTCACCTTTTTTTTATAATTAAAGTGACACACGTCCCCTTGTCAATCGTCATCTGACCCGTTGAAACTGTCGGTCTCGACACATGACAATGTTACACATATGACACGACATAAATCGTCCTCTGACTCATTTAAACTGTCGGCCCCGACACATTATGTTGCCACAAATTTTAATACCCGTTTTTATCTTAGGCATTAATTCTCAATTTCTCAATTTATAATCACCCCACCCTTTTAATCGATGTGAGATCCTCAAAATCCCCCATAGTCCCATAACTAAGGGTCTCCAAGTTATTATTACGTCCTACCCTATGTATAGGAAGAATTTCTATCCTAAACTTTGACCTAGTCTCATTCCTACGCTAGCGTAACGATGAAAAAGTACCAAAAATCAGCCCACCCCCGACAGGATAAAAACGCGATAATCTACCCTCACTAGTCCCATACCTAGAAGGCGTAAATCATTAAAATGCCTACCCACTAGTCCCATACCTAGAAGGCATCCTAAAATATAGGGAGAACAAAAATTACTCAACAACCCGTCGTCACAAAGGCAATATAATAATACCAACAAGTCACACAAACAAGCATAATTAATCAACGTATAAAACTACGCATGATAGTTCCATTCAATTAAATCTTAATTTAATTATCACCTCGTCATAAACATCCAATTAATCTCATTTAATTATTTAGATTAAATATACCGCTATTTCATCATTTAAAACATTATAATTCCAATTTCATTGTTTCGACACAAATTACCTGAGTTATACGCCCCCAAATCTATTTATTTTAAAACTAGGATTTTTCTACATGCAACCTACATCAATAAAACCCAAAATCACTCTACGTACCCAAAGGGTTATGAATATTATTCAGCTTAAAGGATTTTATAAAAATAACCCCATAATTAGTGTCCACTTTTTCTAATTAAGTTACTAATTGTTTTTAAGAAAACATGTAATTAAGTGTTTAGGCGACACTTAAAACGCATAAGACTAAAGGAAAAGAATAGAGTATTCATGCCTGTGAAGATCGTGTTGAAAACCTAATTAGAAATCTGGATTCCTCTCGAAAAATTAGCAAATAAGTGTTCTTGAATCAATCTTGAGTAAGCCCCAATTAAGCCTCCCAAAGCTCGTGATAAAAAACTTGATTATGAAGAAGGTTGATGATTATGAGTGAGAGGAAAAATATTTGGAAGTGTTCTCTGGTGAAAAACTGGGGAAAAAGTGATTATGAGAAGTCCCCCTACGGATTAACAAGGTTATATAGTGATTAAGAGTTCTAATCCTACCCAAACTCTAATTAAAAATAACTTGCAGCGCACGATTTATGGGACCATCGATCGATTTATGAAAATCATGTATCGATCGATCATGCGTAAAATCTGACAGTTTCCCTTAAAAATGCCATAAGGCAAAATATAAAAAAATCATATAAAATCTGTTTTAACTCCGATTTTAATTTCGGTTGATGTTTTATTCTTCTAAAATCATAACCAACATTTTTAGCCAATAAAAATTATTAAATTCAAAAATTTATTTTTTTCAAATATTCCAATTAATTAATTAAAATAATAAATAAAAACACGAGATGTTACATTCCATGTTATCAAAAGCTCACTACATATCAAGCATTAAATAGTATAAATGCCCTGTCACAGAAATTAGAATACTAAAAGACCTTTACACTTGGACTATAATATTGCTCCATTCATACTTATGCCAATCGAACCACATATGAAAATAAACAAACTCAAATAAAGAGAAACAAAGAAATGCGACTCGACAACTACATACATAGCATGATTTATAAAAAGAAATGTCTATAATTATATGAAGCAATTAAATGTCATTCTACCCATAAAAATATACGAAAAGAGGCATTAATCATTTCAAAGGCATTCACATATTTCCAAATGAGTTTGGTGATTCAATAGCTTGATAAACCATGAAGTTAAAACAACTTTTCTAAATGAGGTTGGTCTTCAATAGTATATTGGAAGCCCGTTATTATATCTAACTCGTCTATTCGACTGGTTAGTCTCTTCGATGAGTGTATAACCACCCACCAATTGGGATTCTTTAGGTCTCTCGAATAGAATACTTAGTTGGCCTCGGAAGCGAGAATTACAGGCTCATCCAAGTCATTGCTCAAACTTTTAAGCTTGTCAAACTTCACCATCACCGAATTAGAGTCCGAACAGTGTCGATAACCATTGGTCTTATCTTCTACTCTAACCCAATCACAATAAATAATTGCCTCCATAATTATTGTATAATCAAGCTTAATTATCTATCTAATAACCCCATACCACACAGTTCAAGTATCCTTTAGATTTTTATTGATTTTGCTTGCCCTGAATTTTGTCCACGCCTTTAGGCAAACACCGATGTCTTATGTTACAACACTATCGTCATGGTACTTTGTTGAAAATACAAAACCATTGACGCGATACTTCTTATATGTCTTAACCCTATGATTTGGACCTTGGACTAATCGCCACAACAGTGACTTCGATTATGCCTCTCTTGAATTGGCCAACTGTGCAAAAGATCAAAACATAATTATAACACTAAATTCCGAAATTATGCTCACTAATAAATGACATGTCTAAGAACTCTTATTATATATTATAAACATTTTCTCAAAGCCATGGTATGAAAGAAGTTTGCTTATGTACTTTTGTCATTTTGATCCCCTTTCCTTTACCACGAGAATTGGACTTCAATAATTCTTTATACTCACTAGAAATTATTCATGTTAGTTTCTAATATAATAATATCAAACACATGTAATATAAACATGTGACGAAAGTCAAACCTGTAGTATTCATGGAGTCCATTGTCATTAAGACGAAATAGTACCCACCAACGTATTTGTTAAAATTGTGTTAGTTTTAACATCATAATATTATCATCAAGCAAAGGCCCTTCATTAGAGAACTCTCCATCTTCCTCTAAGAATGCTTCATGAGTCCACTGATGATTTCCATCCAGGGGGTTTTCAATGTTGAAGACAGGATGAAGCCAGAGGATTTCCATGAGAAGATGAACAAGTAAGGTATATTGCTAAGAGTTTGAAAGTTTTGTACGTGAGAGTGCATAGGATCTTCTACTTTTGTATTTCTGGCCCCATGGTTGGTTCGGTTGTTGTTGGTAACTTTATTATGTTCAAATATGGGAATACGTTGTATAATACATGTTATATAAAATGCCTATAATGGAGAAATGAATAAAGAAAAAAATAAGATTTGTTCCCTCTTATAGAAAGTGAAATGGAAAGTAATATAAACCCTGAAATGCATAGAAAGAAAATTAACCAAACATCTAATGCTCCTAAGTCATATATGGGAATCATACATACATTGATAAAATTTCGTAGAAAATGTAAAGGTTGAAACGGATCATTTTAATGTTTGAATTTTTATTAATATTATATCTTTATTAATTTATCCCCATTGTTGATTCTTATTTAAGCTTACTTAGAATAATAGGTCATACCAAATATTTAACTCCACGAGGCTTAATACTAACCCACTAAAGCATATTGTACAACTTCGCCTATTACAAACTCAATGCTAAGATTATTTGCAATCTTTTACTTTTACCATATAATATGAGGTGGAAATTCAAATCCAATAATATATGTAGATAGTAAGGTGGTGGTGTTCAACAACGCTCAAGTTTTTGCAGCTAAAGTAAATGAGTTTATAATTCTTTTATCATAAAAAAATTGACTCACAACAAAAAACATTAGTAAAACCATCTTGTTGTGTGAAGGGGATAGCAAAATCAAAGTCGATTTGATGTGCACACAATGAACTTTTATATGTGAGTAACATGTCAATTTGAAAGAGCAATCATTAATTTTAATCAAGTATGTTTTTAGCTTACAAATATTTAAATTTCTATGTGTGAAGGAAAATAGTTCATGACACGTGGATAAGAATCATGTGGATTTTTTATCCAGACAATTGTCATCATCATAGGGATAAGTATCATAAAGAAACTAACCTACGAGAATCGAGGAGGTGATAAATTTGATCTGTTTAAGGTAACTTTGACAGTGGTTGAAGAGCCTGAGACACTTATATGTTCTCTTATAAATGTAAATTTTTTCCCCAAGGAAAAGGGTAGATGTAATTCACAGTAGGGAAACTCTACCAAAATATATAATGGGATCAATAAAAGAGTATATCCCTCCCTGTGGACGTAGGCACATTTTTGAACTCCGTACATCTTATCTTTATGTGTGTGACATTTACTTTTAATCAATGTTGATGATTATTGGGCTTCTCTTCATTGAATATTCATCAATAAGATTTAACCTCATACAATTAGCGTCATCTGTGGGAATGATCTCTTCTTTCTACTCTCACCAGCCAATAGTAATCACATCATGCCTCACTCACATAATGAATTGTAACACCCCGTAATTTCGATGACTTAGAATTTTATTATTTTTGGGAGAAATATAACTTAATTAATTTGGAGAATTCAAATTTATGAATTGGAGAATTTATTTAAGTCGGAGGAATTATTTAAATTGGTGAATTGACATTTGATTAATTCGGAGCATCTTTGGATTTTGCATGTGTCGCATTTTGAGGTTTAAATTAGAGAATGTTATAAACTATTTCAGATGTAAATTCTGAGTGCAAGTTTGAGTCCGAATAGGTCAGATAGTCGAAAAAGTGTACTCGAGGGTGGTAAATGGGTCACGGGGTATTTTTATGCATGATTGGGCTCACACGGGGGTATTTGGGCTATTTTAATGAGGCCCATAAGAGGAAAACCGGGATTAGCACTTTATAACCTAAAAGTGAGAGTTGGGGGCAACCATAACTTATTTTAGTATACCTAAATCTGTTGAGGGGAGAAAAAAGGATAATTTGAGGAGATTTTGGGGAGCCAATTTGGAGGAAGATTTGGGTGCTTGTGTTAAACCTATCATCTTCATCAAAAGATTCAGACTCTACGAATTTATAAGGCAAGTGGTTAAATTGCTTCAATGTAAATTGGTGATATTCAATTCATATCATAGTAGGTGTTATACAAATGATTTTTGGATTGGGTTAATACAAACTGGGTTTTGATTTGGGGAAGTTACGAATCAAGTTTTTGGGACTGTTACGATAAGGGCTTATGAATTCTATGCTGTGAAGAAATTATAAGTTAATTAGAGAAATTTATTGATTGCAAGTTGGGGAACAATCGTATGTATTCATATCTTTATTATCAATTGGAGATAGAAATTGGGAATTAAAATATTGGGACTTGTTTTGATTCGTAAGAATTACTGTGTAAATTCTGGGTAAAAAGCTTCACAGAAGCTGTTAATAGCGATTTTGTCCGCGTTTCTCGCCCTGTAGAAAATGGCATTTTCTAACTTTTGTTCTCTAATACTTTTTCTCCAAAACGGCCCCAAAATTTCCCAAAACGGTATTTTAAAAATCTGGGCAGATTGAGTAAATTGAAAACCTCAGATTAATAATTGTGCAAAATTTATTGAGGAGAATTTTGAATAATTAATTGGGGATATTGTATTATGGACCAAGGGGTGTTCGGATATTTTGGTTGAGTGACGCCATGATAATAGATTAATTAATGGGGGATTAATTAATTAAAGCTTATAGCTGGAATAATTTATTATAGGATGATATAATAAATTGTTAAATATTATTTAATTAGGAGCATTCTCTTTATAATGGAATTTTGAGAAGTACGTTCTAAGAGATGGAAATTCGGGCCAGGTGAGCGAGTCTGGGTACATTAGTTGTGTTATACCAGGGAGATATTAAATCAATTAATGAGTATATTAATTAAAATAGAGTCGGACCATAGACTCAGGGAGATAATAAGTTAATTAATGGGCATATTAATTAAATTAGAGTCGGACCATAGAGGAGATATTAAGTTAATTATGGGCATATTAATTAAATTAGAGTCGGACCATAGACTCGAGGAGATATTAAATTAATTAATGGGTAAATTAATTAAATTATAGTCGGACTATAGACTCGGGAATGTGTTGGCTAGTGTTACGGACTTTGTACACGGTAAAGCCGGGATTAATATATATATATATATATATATATATATATATATATATATATATATATATATATATATATATATTGTGTGTGCGCGCTCATAAATACCGGTGGCTAGGTATTTATTTAGAATTATATGCTCTAGTGCTATCGGGGGAGGTTGGGCGATGTGGGTGAATCCCCTAGTTTGAGGAACATGGCGAGTATATCCCCAGGTCATAGCGTCCAAATAGAGGTGGGCATTGATATGATTGTCTTCACACTTGGGGGAATATGACCGCCTTTAATATGTTTATATTTCTATGTTCTGATTCGACGGTGGCTAGCTATCTCAAAAATTCAGGTGGGACTGAGTAGACCTGGGATGATAACACTTTAGAGAATGCATCCGGTTAGGTATTACTCGGAAGGATAGTTTTAATTATATTTAACATATGTGTGATTGTGAAAAATATTTCTACGTATATAATGGAGTAGATAATTATATACGAGTAATTAAATACATGAAGAGAATTTGTATTACTTATATAACTAGTGAATGTTATATGGATTTTAAGAGCGATTTTATTTATATTCAACATATGTATAATTGTGGAATATAGTTTTACGTATATAATGGAGTAGATAATTATATACGGGTAATTAAATACATGAAGAGAATTTGTATTACTTATATAAACAGTGAATGTTATATGGCTTTTAAGAAAATAATTAATTAAGTTAATGCGATAAATAACTTACGAAGTAAAGATACAAATTACTCGGGTTAGAGTAGAGTTCAAGGAGTTTCATGACAAGGCTAATTAGGCGGGGTAGTGTAACTAGGAGGGTCAGGAAGAAAGCGTTAGGTGTACACTTTAAAGGAGGGGTGAGACGTGTCTCAAGGGAGTCCAACACTAACTTAAATATGAATAGCATTCATACATTTTAATTGTTGCATTTTAATTACTTGTAAAATATTTTCAAAAGGACTTTGGGCTCTGACCCGTACTTGCAAAATATTTTCAAAAACTTTTAGGTATCCAGCCACAGGGATGCCAAACTTGAAGATCTGTTCCAGGGATGCGTATCTGCAATAGGTGTGGATGTTGTAGGATTTGGACATAGACGCTTCAATCATTTCATTCCTAGAGTAGGATGCAGCTTGGTATTTCATTCGGACATGTTACCCCAACTATTTTCATTTCAGTCGAACTTTGTACTGGTTACTATTCTTTGTTGGATTATATTAGTGGATGTTGGTTTTCTGCCAATGGTTTATTCGACTGGTCATTTACTAATTTATTCAGTATTGCTTTAGATTCATGGTTTATGTGAATGGTTCGTATTGATATTTATATGGTTGTTGTTGTTAAATAAAAAGATTAAAATTTTGAGATCAACTTTTGAATACTAGGTGGTTAGTAAGTTTTAAAAAGTTTTCGACAGTGATGCTAAGAATGAACCAGATGAGATTCCTGCTTTAATTTGATATAAGACTAATCACCCGGTATTTTATTGAGCGGTGTGTCACATGGATACCCAAAATCTCGCGATTACCATAAAGAACATCACACTTAACACATTCCCTCAAAGTCATTCAAGATCATAACACCCCCACTTCTCGTTGCCATCATCGGGAGGAGCAACGATAAATATCAATGAACCATCATGATCCAATCAGATATCACAACTTGTAAAAGCTTATGAGAAGCGTCTTCGAGAGCAAGAGGCAGCCACTCATCACTAGCAAAAAGAGAATGCTCACCTCCAATGCCATCTAGACATAATATAACAAAATATTCAAAGGTAAAAGAACAAAAACAACCAGATCACCCTCACTTTTATCCCTCAACTAAGTAAAACTCAAAGGTGAGGAAGGAACTCATAGCGCAACCTAAATATCTCCCCAAAAAAATGTTGCGAGAAAGAAAAACTTTTCCAAGAAGCCGCGATGGAATAAAAACCCTAAGTAACTTGATATGAAGAGATATGGATGACCACCCAGATCATCGAAGAGACCGAACCACTGAGGAGTTGTCCAAAAGGGCCATTATTAGACAAATGCGATTGCCATTCACCCGATTAATTGAAGAGTTAAAGCCGCCGTAAAAATTTATCGCACCTAGGTTCAAAATCTATAATGGGAAAACAAATCCTAGCAATCATGTTTTCTAGTATCACCAAGATATTACCATTTAGAACAATAATAAACCCATTTATGGGATGGATCTTTCCATCAAGCTTCGGAGACGTGACCCAAAAATGGTTTAAAAGACTGTCCCAGAGGTCCATTTCTTATTTTAAGTAGCTTGTTGAGGATTTTATTGGAAAATTTATCATAAGCAACACACGTCCTAAAAGGATGGATTCACTCCTTATGCTAAAGAAGAATCCATAGGAGATTCTATAAGAATATGCTAATAATATTAGAAAAACTACAATGAGGTGGAATAATGTACTGAGCAGGCTATAATAGCCTCCTTTAATATTAGCTTTATAAATAACTCCATGTAATATAACTCCTTCACCAAAAAGGAAGCAACCACCATCGACAGCCTGATGTCAACGATCGAAAACTATGCTAAAGTTGAAGGCATGGTCACAAGAACAAACCAGGATGATGGTCCAAAAGAGAACAATAACAGGGATAAAGATGTTGCCCTTAAAAAGGGAAGTAAAAAGCAGAATAGCTATTCATAGGAGGACAAGAAGTGAGATACAACTAGAGATCACCACACTATTAACACGGTCTTTAAGGAATCAATATACAAAATCTTAACTAAAATGAAAGACTAACAATACTTCAATTGTCTTGGGAAGATGGTGGGAGATCCTTCTAAGATAAACACCACATTGAGGTGCCCTACCATAAGGAACATACGTACAAAATGGAGAACTACAAGGAATTAAAATCACACCTTAAGGAGTTGGATTAGAATTTTCATTTGGATGATTTTTTGGAGAAGGAAAACATGAAAATTCAAGCGGGGAACAATCATAAGCTAAGCAATGTCCTAAAGTATAATGTATTGGGCATGAATTTACAGTAATCTATAAAGCCTATATTCCTAATCAAATAAAAGGAAATATTTTAGAATGGTGATAATGAAGATTACGATAGTAGTGGAGGCTTTATAGATTGATTCGATTAACCCCATCGTCAGCAGATGTCATTGACTAGAGGAGATATACTACAACAACTATACTATCTTCACTGAAGAATATCTGGTTGGAGGTTAGATACCCGCACCATGACATGCTAGTAATCACACTCAGAATTGCCAACCGGGACTTAGATAAATTGATAGTCGATAAGGGCAGTTACTTAAAAGTAATGTATCTCATTCTATTATACTGACTTAATTTATAGTTGGAAGACCTCAAGGAGGTTACCATCCCTCTGGCCGGGTTTGTAGAGAAAATGATAATATCGCTAATGAAATTGGTCCTAATAGTACATAAATGAGGCATTTCGTAACTCATTGAATTCTGTGTTATTACCATTGATCCCCTATTGAACGCAATATTTGGGAGGATATGGTTGCACGCAATGAAGTCAATGCCATCCACTTATCACCAGAAGCTCAAATGCATTACTAATTGGGGGTAATGGAGATACGTGGCAATAAGGCTTCTAATTGGTAATGATTTATTGCAACAATCATGCCAAAGCAATTGAAAAGGAAAAAATAGGTGGAGACAAACACAAAGGTCATGGAACACAAGGGTCTCCCTCAAATAGCAGAGCGATCCGGGGTTGGGGACACAAGGGTCTCCCTCATCGACACGGTCATGGAACCACTCCAATACGTTTTATTTGATGATGATCATTCATATAATGAATTCCTTTTTGGTAGCTCCCTCACTAATAGAGAAAAATACGAGTTGGACACCTTCCTTGGAGATAACCAGGATGTCGCTTGGAAGCCTTATGATATGCCAGATATAATCCCGAAAGTCATATGTCACGAGTTTCTTTCATCACTACTATAGGTCTCTACTGTTATCGAATCATGAAAATTGAGATAAAAACACATGAGAAACCTATCAACAATTGGTCATAAGATGTTCAAGGAGAAATTAGGGAAAACCATGGAAATATACATCGATGACATGCTGGTAGAAATCAAATAAAAAGATGATCACCTACCAGACCTCATGAAAACTTTTGAAGTTCTCCGTTGCTATAAAATGAAGCTTAATGTAGTGAACTTATCTATTAGACTACAGTCAGGTAAATTCCCTAGTTACCTGGTCAGCCAAAGAGGGATTGAGTCTAGTCCTAACTAAATTAAAAGAATAAGGACAATACAACGTCCCAAAACCATAAGGGACGTTTAAAAGCTGATCGAAATGTTCGCCTCCCTTTATCGGTTCATTTTAAAGTCTTCAGAGTGATGCCAACATTATTTCAAATTGCTAAGAAAAGGAAGAACAGGGTATGGATTAATGAATGCCCTATGGTAGTAGAAGAAATCAAGAATTATCTAAGCCAACCATATTTTCTCGCAATTCCAAATCTATGAACCCTTTTTGCTTGTACTTATTAGTATTTAATCATACAATTAGCTCAGTTTTAAGATGAAAGAAGGTAAGGTACCTAGTCCCGATTTAATACGTTAGCAAAACACTGCTCGATGCCGAAGTACGATATCTCCCACTGGAAAAGTTATCCTATTCCGTGGTATTATCTTCACTTAAGTTGAAACATTACTCTGAAGCACATTCAATAATAGTCATAACTTTTTTTCATTAAAGCCAGTCCTAAAAAATTCCAACCTCTCTATGTGGATTATCAAATTATTAGTGGATCTAGGAAATTTTGATATCCATTATCAACCTAGGCCATCATTAGATGGGAAGGTGTTGGCAGACTTCATTATTGAGTTTTTCAGGAGACAACGACCTAAAATTTTCTCAAATATAGCTGATTAGGCATAAATTCTTTCCATTTATCCCCTTAATTTAGAGGCTTTTATCGCTCCACATAATGCTATTCAAGTGGATTTATATCATATCTTTACTATTGATAAGTTCTAATGAGTTCATCGAGTTTCGTGTGTTCGTCATCTATTTTGCAGGTGTTAAGCGTTGTAATCCGAGTCCGTACCTAAAGCTTCAAAGAAACACAAGAAGAAAAGGATTATGTGAAGACTGGAAAAAACAAAACCGAACCCAAGGAAAGAAAAAAAAAAGAATCGAATCCATCATGGGGGAAGTTTCTATAAATGCTGTGTAAAGGGGGATTGAAGGTAATCCTGAGATTAGGGATAATATCTTAATTGGCAAGTGTTCGAGATTAAGCAAGCATAGCAGCTCAAGCGTGGCAACTCAAGCGCGGCAACTCAGCGAGGCAGCTTGGCGTGGCAACTCATACTTTAGCTAGTTGTATTAAGTCGTATTGTATTTCTATTTTATGCTGACTGTAAGCTATAACGGTTGTAATATTGTAACGAGATTAATAATGAGTTTGTGTGAGGTCAAACGGTACTCGCGAGAGACCAGGCTTGACAGTGCCTGGGAGAGCTTTCATGCTGTATCGAATGACCTCGACATGGGAACTTTAGAGGGACTTGGTTTGGAGGATTGAGAAGTGAGGCACCGTTGGGGCTTGTCCTGACCATCTTAGATACACCTGGTAAAAACACCGAAGGACCCTGACCGTGGAACCTCGGGCGGAGCAGCTTGGAGTTCGATCGGGTGTTGAGTTGTGATCCAAACAATCCTCTACTTAATGTCACATCTACTGTAGGTGATGTCATTATCCAGATAAATAATGTCAGACTTGCACTTGAGTAAACCACCTTAGTATTTGGGGCTGTGAGGCAGTTGGTGAGCCACCTCTGCGACGACAGCCCCCTGACACACAATGGTTAGGCAAAAGGCATGTCTTGGCATTTAATGTTTATGACGTGGAGACAACTAGTGCATCAGGCATTTAATGTTGTGACATAAAGTGTGAGGGATGTCTTTCATAGTCTTTAATGACTGAGTTGCCTCGGGGGTGGCGTGAGGGGCTATTTAAAGACCTCAACCACCTTTGAGGAAAGAGGAGGATCTTTTGAGAGTTCAGGATTTATTGCTAGAGAGAGAATACACGTCAGAGAGAGTTATTGCAAACCAGAGAATTTACTCACTCACCATTGTTATTTATTACGAAGCTTTTAATACTTGACAGAGATGCTTGAGGGTGTTTGGTGTGTTTCTACCTGCCTACCAAGGTGTATCTAGGGTGATTACTTCTCTCTCCCTTTAGTTAAGTTACTTCTAAAGTTCATTACTATCTTCTGAGTTATACACGGGAGATTTGTGAGTTTAAACTGATCTTATCTTCATTAAGTTTGTGTTTGCATGCCCTATCATTAATCCAAAGCTTTGGCCAATTAGCTTATCATTACCATACTCAAGTAGGGGTTACACCTCCATCTATAATCTAAAGTACCCTCTTACATTTGGCGACTCTACTGGGGAGGCATTCTTCTAAGTAAGGAGTATGACGTAAGATAATGCTAATCGAAGGCTTAACTTTGATGACATCCAGCATAATAAAGAACAAGCTGCGAGAGAACTGGAGGCCCTAAGGGATGGGGCTCCTCGAGTGGAGATACCTCCGATTCCGATGATATCAGGCGTTCCAGGGGTACACAAGCTTCCACGAGTGCAGGGTTGGGACCTACTCAGGTCACGCTCCTCATGAGCAAGTTTTATGAGTTTTTGCAAACTCCAGTAGCTTCAACTATGCTAGGAGGATTGGAGGCCAATGCCTTCGTAACACCAAGAGTAGCTCCAACGGCCCTGCCAGCTGCAGGTGCAGCGGGAACAGCCCCAGTGAGCGTACCCTGTACTGTGAATCCAACATGGGGAACATCAGGAGCATCGGCGACCCCAACCGTGGCGCCTGCTCCAGCTATAACGGGTGCTCAGCCCGTGGTACCATTGGCTATTGCCCCAGTAGCATCACCCATGGAGGAAATGAGAAAGGATATGCAAAAGGAGATGCTGAAGTTCATGCAGGCATCCTCGCAATCTACTGGCGAGGTAGCTTCGGTTTTTAATGACTTTCGAACACCGTATCCTCAGGAATACAACGGCGAGCCCTATCCGAAGGACTATATTCCTCCTATTTTTGAAAAATACACGGGAAAGGGTGGGAACCCAAAGGAGCATATTAAGCACTTTGTTGAACATTTGGGGGCGCATTGTAACAATAAAAGGCTTAGGTTGAGGGAGTTTTCTAAATCCTTGATCGATAAGGCATATACCTGGTATTCCCATTTGGCTCCCAACAACGTTTCTACATGGGAAGAGATGCACGTGTTGTTTGTCCAGAAGTTCTTTCTGGAGAAAGATGAGTTTACTTTGACCCAACTGGGTAGGGAGAAGCAACGACCTGGGGAGGAGGTGGTGGCCTATGTTCGAAGGTTCAGAGAAAGATCCCTCAACATGAGGGAGGAGGCCAAAGAATCTAAGTTGCTACAGATCTGCGCTGAAGGGCTGCTTCCTGAGTACATCTGTCATGTTATTAATGAGATGCGCGAGGGGACCTTTGCGGCGTTCTTAAAAGCAGCGAGAAATATCTCTTTGGTGGTGCGACCCAATCTGGTGACGGTGCCCATGATGTTTGGGCAGCCGATGCAACCCGCGGGGGGGGGGGGGGGGGGGAGGTCTCAGCCCCCATGGGTAGGATGCACTGAGGGGGAGAGGGGGGCAAAGCACCAAAGAGGGATAATAAGAGGAAGTTCGGAAGAGACAGGGAAGACCCACCACCATTAACTTATACAGTAGAAGAAGCTGTCAGCTGTTACAATGTGATGGTCCAAGGGGGAACGGTCTATGAGCCAAAGGATGTTCCCGCTGGGGAGCCCGATTTGGCAACGAAGGCGGATCCAAAGTATTGCCAGGTTCATCAGAGGATCCAGCATCCAACATAAAGTTGCTTCATACTGAGAAGAATTATTGACAAGTACGTGAAGGCAGGGACGTTGCAAATCCCCCCGTAGAATGTCAATAACAACCTATTACCAGCACATGGGGCCAATCTCGTAGTGGCATACGATGAAGAGGCAGAGAGAGGAAAAAGAGAGGAAAAAGAGAGGAGTATGAAGCAACTTTGGAGACCTGTACCAAGGGAATGGCTAACGTAGTTTTGGCCTACGATGAAGCAAGCGCTAAAGATGTGGAGGAAGTGTACAGCGTTGAAGGTGAGGAAGCAGATCCGGGCCTAGAGTACTATGCAGTTTCAAAATCCCCGAAGTTCACCTGGTTCTTCGACCAGGTGGGGATTCCAAAAGAATGAAGGTTGGAAATAACCCAGGCGGTACTAGATATTGCGAGGAAAGACGCAGTCCCTTGGCTGAAATGGAAGGGACCCATGGCCAGGTTGGTAAGGAGGTTCCTGTCAGAGGTGACCTTCAGCGATGCCGATAGGGCTGTGAGATTCCCTCATAACAGGCCATTGTACGTGACTGCCATTGTCAATGGAGTTAGTTTTGCGAGGACTCTCATGGATGGGGGATATTCCATCAATATCATGCCAATTAAATCCTTTCATGCAGCCAATATTTCGGAAGAAAGGTTAGTCCCCATGCCTTTGGTAATTTCGGGGTATGATAACCAATCTTCTAAATCCATTGGGTATGTTAATATGGGGATTGTGATGGGAAATTTGAGTTCCCATATAAAGTTCCATGTGATAGAGAGTGAAACTTCCTATCATCTACTGATAGGAAGGGTGTGGATGCACAACCAAGGGTTAGTTCCTTCTACGTACCACCAATGCGCTAAGGCGACTATCAAGGGGATGGAGGTAACCATCAGGGATATAAAGAGGCCCTTCGCTATCGAGGAGGCACACTTGGTAGATGCGACATTTTATACTGAGTTGGAAGAATATGTTCGGGTCCTAACGAGGAGGATGGAGGGAGCATGGGTTCCCTCGATCAGAGAACAGATGGGGACTTTAAACGAGCATAGTAAAGAGGTTGCGAGCATCGCAATAGTAATGACCGAAGAAGCTCACAAGGCGGTCCATCGGCCCCAAGGCATCTCGAAGTAGCTCAAAGATAGGATGAGGCCCAGAGTGGATCCGATGGAACACGAGGTCCAACGAAAAAGTGTGCTGACTCGGTTCTCAGGAAAAATAGTGGCCGAAGCATCTAGAGAGAAGAAGAGGAAAATAATCACCACTACCGGTAGACAATGCAAGAAGGTCATTACCGAGGAAGGAAAGGTGGTGTATCGATTATAACGGTGTGAACGGGCGGCCCAGGAAGTTGACGATGAGGCTGACCCGATATATGAGTGCTTTCTGGTAGATTAAAGGGGGCAATGTATGGCGATAGACAATTCCAGCATACAAGAATTTATGGAGGAAGTCGCCGAGAAACCAGATTATATGGAGAATCGACCAAAGCCACAGGCACAAGAGCTAGAGCAGTTGAACCTGACAAAATAAGGGGAAGACCCAAGGCCCATCTTCATCTCGAAGGATCTCAGTAAGGAGAAACTAGAGGCCTTAGTTGAGTTGATTCGAGAATTTGTAGATGTCTTCGCATGGAAGTACACAGAGATGGAGGGGCTAGATGCAGAATTAAGCTGTCACAAGTTGAATGTGATACCTTCATCCATTCCAGTAAAACAAGCAATGAGAACGTACAAGCCTGAGCTGGATATGAAGATCAAAGAAGAGGTTCAATGCTTACTAACGGCAGGGTTCATTATACCGATACAAGATCCACTCTGGTTATCCAGTATTGTCCCAGTGGGGAAGAAAGACAAAAACCAGATAAGGATCTGCGTGGACTTCAGAGATTTGAATAGAGCCTGCCCCAAAGACGAATTTCCTCTACCCTCCATCAATAGCCTGATAGGTACAACGACAGGTCATGAGATGTATAGCTTCATGGAGGGGTATGTAGGGTACAACCAGATCAAGATGGACTCCATGAATGCAGAGAAAATAGCGTTCAGAACCCCGTTGGGCAACTTCATGTATAGGGTGATGCCGTTTGGACTCAAGAACGCTGGGGAGACTTACCAAAGAACAATGATGGCCATTTTCCACGACTTCTTTCACAAATTTTTGGAATTTTATGTGGATGATTTGGTCATCAAGTCGAGGAAGGAGGAGTCCCATCTGAGTGATTTGAGGAAGGTGTTTTCCCGTTGTCGGAAGTTTAAATTAAAGATGAATCCATTGAAGTGCTTTTTTGGAGTAACAAGTGGGAAGTTCCTAGGCTTCGCGGTTGACCGACAAGGGGTGCAGATGGACCAAGATAAGCAGCGGGTGATCTTAGAAATGCCATGTCCAAGAACGGCGAAGGAGCTGAAGAGCTTCCTCGGTAAAGTCTCCTACCTTAGGAGATTCGTGTCTGGGTTAGCCTAGATAACACACCCACTAATGCAGCTACTGCGAAAGAACATGAAGTTCAAATGGGAGGCAATTCACCAAGAGTCTCTTGACGAACTGAAGAAGTTGCTCATCTCACCACAGACCATGGTTCCACTAAGGGCATGAATACCGTTGCAGCTGTACCTCACATCCACTAAAAGGTCCGTGGGAGCTTGGCACAAGAGATCGATGGGCAAAAACGGCCAGTCTACTACCTC
The DNA here is from genome assembly GCA_949130495.1 of Sambucus nigra. Classification (NCBI taxonomy): domain Eukaryota; kingdom Viridiplantae; phylum Streptophyta; class Magnoliopsida; order Dipsacales; family Adoxaceae; genus Sambucus; species Sambucus nigra. Next base: position 98,732,416 of record OX422211.1, on the reverse strand, counting down.
AGTAGGATCATCCATGGGCCATAAGTCAAATATAGTAGCTTCGAAAGGCATAGTTTAGCCTTAGTATTTGTAGCGCAAAAACTTAGACAATATATGTTGTCTTTTACAATTCATATTATAACTAGATGTGATCCCATTAAGTATTTTCTTGCAAGAACTATATTGATTGGGAGGGCAGCTAGATGGTTCCTGATCCTCTCCGAATATGACTTGAAGTGCGTGGTTCCTCGCGCAATTAAAAGCCAGGCGTACGCTGATTTGTTGGCCATTTTTCCTTCGGGAACCTTCGAGCCACCCAAAGAATATATTCCTGGAGATGATTTGTAGGCCAACCACCTAGACGCAACGGACGAGGAATGGACAATGCAGTTCGATGGGTCATCGGCAGAAAAAAAAGGAGGAGCAAGAGTAATTATTTCGAAAGGAATGGAGGAGATTTTCCTTTCTTACAAATTAGATTTCCCTTGCTCTAACAACGAGGCAGAATATGAAGCATTGGTGTTAGGATTGATAGAGGACCTTCGAAGAGGGATCCATTCACTATGCATCAAGGGAGATTCAAACTTGGTGGTTCAACTAGTGAACGGAGAATACGCGTTGAAGCACATGAGCCTGGCACCATACAGAACAATAATTCAGAGGCTCCTTGGCCAGTTCCATCGGACCAAGATTAGAAGGCAACCCAAAATGATGAATTGGCACCCAGACGCCTATGCCACCATTGCCTAGAAGATGATCATGAGGAGCAATATAACTACTATCGTGATTCAACGAAGAACAACTCCTTTGATGGTATAGTTAATTTTACCGATGGAAGAGGACGCGGATTGATGGGGAGAGATTAAAAGGCAACTGGAGTCTGGTGAAGGAACGATGGGGCTCAGAGAATTGGCCCAATACTTTACAAACCAGGGAAACCTTTACTTTAGAAATGCAGGAGGATGGCTATCAAGGTGCATCGGCCCAGAAGAAACAGGGCAAAGACTGAAAAAAAACGCATGAAGAACACTGGGAAATGACTGAGATCCACCTTTATAGAAGAATTCAAAGGGAAGGATATTTTTAGCCTGGCATGAGGCAGGATGCAACCGAGTTACAACAGAAGTGCGACAAATGCCAGTTGTTTTTCGAGGCAACAGAATGTCATTTTGTGGAGACTCAGTATAACTGGAGACAACCCTATATTAACTTCATTAAAGATGGAGTTGTCCCAACGGAGAAAATTAATGGAATGGGACTCCGACGAAGGGCCCCGAGATTCTACGTTTAAGAAGGGCACCTTTATCGAAGGGGATACTTCAATAGGCCGTTGCATTGCATCACAAAAGAAGAAGCGACCGAGGTTCTCAAACAGGCGCACGATCCAGCTCATAGCTCATATAGGAGGGGCCAAGTTGTATGATCAGTTAATGACTTTGGGGTACTATTGGCCAACGATGGAGAAAGATTATGCTGAGTTCGTTCGAAGGTGCAAGGCTTGCCAGCTTCATGAAAATATGATCCATGCCCCGTTAGTGGACTTACACTCCCTAGCAACGCCTTATCCTTTTCACACTTGGGTGTTCGACCTGGTATGGGCAATAAACCCTTCTTCGAGGGGGAAGATATGGATCCTAGTAGCAACTGAGTGTTTCACAAAGTGGGCCGAGGCGATTCCACTAAGGAGGGAAACAACAGGTGTAGTGAGCAACTTCATCAGAGAATACATTATTTGCCATTTTGGGATCCCAAAGGTTATCCTTTCAGACAATGGAACCCCTTTCATCCATTCAGAGGTAACTATGCTCACATACAAATACTCCATTATCCATCACACTTTGGCATACCCAAAGGGGAATGGTCAAGCCGAAGCGACTAACAAGACTTTGGTCAATATCTTGGCTAAAACGATGGAGGATTTCCCAGGATCATAGGATGACAAGATACCAGCCGTTTTATGGGCCTATCGGACTATTAAGAGGAAGCCTACAAGGTATACGCCGCTCTCTCTTGTTTATGGGGCTGAGGCTCCCGATAGAGTTAGAAGTTCCCCTGGCTCGATATGCTTTGCGAAGCAGCATGCTCCCTCAGAATAGACATATGCAGTTGGAAGTATCAGACGAAGACAAGGATAATGCGATGCAACACTTTCAAATGTATACAAAGCAGCTCTATAGGGCATATGATAACTTGGTGAGACCAAGAAAGTTCGTGGAGGGAGATCTTGTATTGAAGGCAACAGTTAAACATATTATGGGGCTTCCTCTACCTAAGTTTGCAGCGAATTGGGAGGGACCTTTCATCGTAAAGAAGGCTCATGACTCAGGTTATTGCTTAATTTCAAAAATGGAGGAAGATAAACCATTTAAGATTAACAATAAATGGTTGAAAGTTTATCATGTGTAGGCAGTTATGGTGGCAGCTATGTTTGACCACTGATGTATTTGGCTGTTGTTATGAATACACAAGTTCTTTCTTATGATGAGTATGTAAGTTCCTGTTATTATAACTTAGGAAGAGATGAAAGAATTATAGAACTTCACACTTCGCAATCCATGCAATAAGTTGTAACACAAAGAAATGGCATGAGAATGAGTATCTTTTTCCATTCATATACTTTGAGGCATTACAAAATTGGGAGCTATCGCCCAAGAATTACATGAGAAGAAAAAAATACATATACAAAAACTCATTGACCCAGGAGGAACCACAAATCTGGGGAGGAGAAGAAATCTCAAGGAAGGCCCGGAGAAGCTTCTAAATAAGACCGTTGGGCATTAATGGAAACTTCCAACCTAGTCTGTGCTTGCGTACGTCCGATAAGAAGTTTTTCTCATTTTAGCTTTGCCAAACGCAGAGCTTCTTCGAGGTCCCCCACCTCTTTGTCAATGGATCCGCGGAGAGGTGCAAGCTCGACCAACTTAGCTTCCTCGGCCCTCTGATCCTCCCGATGTTTTCGTAAAAGCTCTCTCTGGCTGTCTAACCGCTGGCTCTTTAAAGTCTTCAAATGCGCGATGAGCTAGCCAAAACAAAATCCGTCACGACCCAACTCTCTCAGATAACCCAAGAATTGGTTGAGGAGGGGTCTGGTAACATTGGCGGTTGGAGTGTTGGCAATTTCAGCAATAACAGTGGCCATGCCTTGAAGCCTGTAGCTTATAACTGAGATGTTCGAACGCAGGCAATCCACCGTCAAGGTTTCAGGATGATGGCTCAGAAGTTGTTCAACTGACAAACGGTGGTTGGAAGGCCTTTGGGGAGAACATTGGAGTACCATCAGGCATAAGGCGGGAGGAACCAAGTCGGGCAGAGGTAGCTCGAACCCAGATTCACTTTTCGCGACAGCACCAGTCATGGAACCTTGATCATTATGCCTTGATTCTTCGGAGGAGACAGGTTCACGATGTGGCGAGGCAATGGGCGAAGGAACTGGTGGAGAATTCTCCCGAGCAACCTGAGACAGTTAGGTAAAACAAGGAGTTTATGAAAAAAATCTTAATAAGTGTTTTCATTGTTAAGTCACCGATATAGGTGGAGTTTATGAAAAAATCTTAACAAGTGTTTTCATCGTTAAGTCACCGTTATAGTTGGAGTCTATAAATAAATCTTAACAAGAATTTTCGTTGTTAAGTCACCGATATAGGTGGAGCTTATGAAAAAATCTTAACAAGTGTTTTCATTATTAAGTCACTGTTATAACTTATAGGTGGAGTTTATAGAAAAAATCTTAACAAGCATTTTTGTTGTTAAGTCACCGATATAGGTGGAGTTTATGAGAAAAAAATCTTAACAAGTGTTTTCATTGTTAAGTCATCGATTATAGGTGGAGTTTATGAAAAAAAAAACTTAACAAGTGTTTTGATTGATTAAGTCACCTATACAGGTGGATTTTGAGAAGCTGAGAAATACAGAGAAATTAGAAAAGTACCTCAACAGCAGCAGGAGCGAGAGGGGTAGTTACAACTGGAGCCATAATGCTAGAAATCGTGGGAGGTGGGCTCATTACCTCAGCAGCCTCAACGTAGCCCTTAGATGTAGAAGCTTCAAGGGTAGGGACACTCCCCTCGCCGACATAGGGTACTATGGCCAACATGGGTGCATCATCCGAAGGAGATGTTGGACCTTCGAGAGATGCCCCAACGAGAGCAGCTACTCCAACCTGGTCTTGAGAAGGGATAAGACCACTCAATGCAAAAGGCGAAGAAAGACTTGGAGAGAGATACAAATGTAAATACAAATGTTAGATGAAAGGAGTTATTGCAAAGGGATAAGAGACAGAAATGCACTTGGCTTACCCCCGTTATGGCGCTAAAGAGAGGAACTGCAGTAATGGGCCTTGACAATGCAGGAGGAAGGAGAATGATGGCTATCAGCGATGCCACTTCTACCTACAGTAGCCCAACAGGTTAGAAGTGATAAATAAGTCAATGGGACAAATAAAAGATGCAAGGCTCGAAAAGACATTTACCTATGGGACATTCTCTTCGACCACAACCAGGGGAAAAAAGACCTCCCGCTCCGAGGGAAACTCAGGGGAAGCTAGAACAGGTGCCTCGTGCTGGCCAGACAACTTAGCAGCACCCACGGCGGCATTTTTAGTCTGGTGGGAGGAGGAACGATGCAAATAGGTAAGGCTTATTAATGGAGAGCCTGGAAGGGCGGCAGTGGCTAGAGGAGTACTGCAATGTCCCCCCACGAAACGACTCACTGGGGGATTGGGGGGATTGGGAGGACTGACCCTCACTTCTTCAACTCCCTGCACCAAAGATATCAGGGAATAAGTAAAGGCGCTATGTCAAGAAAAGAAGAATGAGAAATAAAGAATGCATATACACCTCAGATCCGTAGGGAGAACGAGAGGGTATGACCACCGGTGAACGTGGCGAGGGGGCAGCAACCGAAGGAACTGGGGAGGAGGGCTCCCCATGTGTCTGTTTCCTCTGGGACTTATTACCCAGCATTTTCTTCCTGGAGCTCGTTGCACCACCAGTTTCAGGTACCTTTGACCTTCTCCTCCTTTTTGCTGTTCGTTTCGTGGGATCAACCACGATCACAAGGAACGTACCCAGAGGAGAAACGACGACTACGCGCCGTTGGAATTCAGCATTTATTCCGGCAACTTCGGCCTCCACCCGCCTCCTCAGCTCTTCAGCCAGTTTTGGAGACATAGGAGGGGGAACGGAGGTAATTGAGAATGCCTCCAATGGAGTTTGCATTTGACCTTTGGCCTTAGCCTTCTTAGACTTGTACTTCTTGGCTTTCTTGGCAGGTGGCTCAAAAGGCCCTTCTCCCGTGGCAACTTTGGTCGTGGGGACAAATAGTTTGGGGGTCATCATCTATTTCACGTTTCATGTGTTCGTCATCTATTTCGCAGGTGTTCAGCATTGTAATTCTTGTCCGTACCTAAAGCTTTAAAGAAACATAAGAAAAAAAGGATTCTGTGAAGATTGGAAAAAACAAAACCGAACCCAAGGAAAGAAAAAAAAAGAATCGAATCCATCATGGGGGAAGTTTCTATAAATAATGTATAGAGGGGGCTTGAAGGTAATCCTGAGATTAGGGATAATCTCTTAATTAGAAAGTGTTCGAGATTAAACAACCGAAGCAGCTCAAGCGCGGTAACTCAGCGAGGCAGCTTGGTGTGGCAACTCAAACTTTAGATGGTTGTATTAAGTCATATTGTATTTCTATTTTATGCTGACTGTAAATTATAACGGTTATAATGTTGTAACGAGATTAATAATGAGTGTGTGTGAGGTCAAACGGTACTCACGAGAGACCAGACTTGGCAGGGCCTAGGAGAGATTTCATGCTCCATCGAATGACCTCGTCGTGGGAACTTTAGAGGGACTTGGTTTGGAGGATTGAGAAGTGAGGCACCGTTGGAGCTTGTCCTGACCATCTTAGATACACCTGGTAAAAACACCGAAGGACCCTGACCATGGAACCTCGGGCGGAGCAGCTTGGAGTTCCATCGGGTGTTGAGTTGTGAACCAAACAACCCTCTACTTAATGTCATATCTACTATAGGTGATGTCACTAGCTAGCTAGACAATGTCAGACCTGCACTTGAGTAAACCACTGTGGTATTTGGGGATGTCAGGCAGTTGGTGAGCCACCTCTGCGACGACAGCCCCTTGACACACAGTGGTTAGGCAAAAGGTATGTCTTGGCATTTAATGTTTATGACGTGGAGACAACTAGTGCATCAGGCATTTAATGTTGTGACATAAAGTGTGAGGGATGTCTTTCATAGTCTTTAATGACTGAGGTTCCTCGAAGGTGGCGTAGGGGGATATTTAAAGACCCCAACCACCTTTGAGGAAAGAGGAGGATCTTTTGAGAGTTCAGGATTTATTGCTAGAGAGAGAATACACATCAGAGAGAGTTATTGCGAACCAGAGGGTTTACTTACTCACCATTGTTATTTATTAGGAAGCTTTTAATACTTGACAGAGATGCTTGAGGGTGTTTGGTGTGTGTCTACCTGCCTACCAAGGTGTATCTATGGTGCTTACTTCTCTCTCCCTTTAACTAAGTTACTTCTAAAGTTCATTACTATCTTCTGAGTTGTACACGAGAGATTTGTGAGTTTAAACTGAGATTATCTTCATTAAGTTTCTGTTTGCGTGCCCTATAATTAATCCAAAGCTTTGTCCAATTAGCTTATCATTACCATACTCTAATAGGGGTTACGCCTCCATCTATAATCTAAAGTACCCTCTTACATACTGAACAGAATAGAACTGAATCGAAGTGAAGATAAAACGAATCGATCCTACACTTGAAAAATGTCCTATGAAGAATTGAAAAAACGGAACCGAATCGAACCCCTTACCAGGATCGGTTCTGTTATCGATTTTTCTGAACTTACCACTTGTAAAAATAGATTCCTATTTGGTTCAAACTCTTGTATTTCGTAGATTATAAATTATAACTCTTCCCAAATGTAGAGAGGAGGCTTATAATTCATTAGGTAAGCTTTGTAATCCATTTTAGAAGAGAATAACATAAACCCTAGTTTCTTTCAAGTTGCAATTCAAGTAAAATCATTCTAATCTCTGTTTCAATCTTTGTTCTAGTTGCTTTTTCTTTACTAATTTCATCTTTCTTCATCTTCATTCAGTAGTAAAAATGTTTTCTTTTATTCCAACCGTATTATTTTTAAGTTTTCATATGTCCGGCTAGATTTTAAGGGTCGGGATGCATGAACTCAACCTGATGTGGTAGTTGCATGTGTATAAAATTAATCCTCTAAATTTAATGGGTTATTACGACCGTATTGCGTAGTAACACGACAATTGTAGATCTTTGGATCTCATTTGCTTCAGGGTAATCGGGATGCTTCAGAATGTAATTCGAGTGTAACTATCACAATACCTATTTACTCGTCCTATGGTGCGGGATTGAACCGCATATATGTAATTCTTGGGAGTACTAAATTCTGGGTCTAATTAATCACTTAAATTTACGATTAGTTTTATACCTGCAATACACTAGGGTTGAGGGATTGTATTCCCGTCCTATTTTCCTCATCCTATAGTTTAAGTTTAAAGTCAGTCATCTTCAGTATTTTAGGTAATTTAGAATAGTTGCATTCCATTCATACTTTAGTTCATTAGTTAATTGTTTCATAATTGCATATAGTTGTAGTTATTTCACCAATCAAATAATCTTTTCCTTTTCCTTTAGAGTCAGAGTTAGGGTTCCTTCATCTGTTCAACGTCGTTATAACTCTGTTGTCCTATTTTCCTGAGGATCGATACCCGACTTATCGGATTATTACTTGAGCGACATGCTTGCACTTGAGCCTAGAGAGTACACACTCCTGAGACACATTCTTAGTCGCGTCAAGTTTTTTGCGCCGTTATCGAGGATTTAGGTACACTTAGGATTAGATCAAGTCAATCTAAAGATTTGACGAAAAATTTGAAAAAAAACCAAAAACATAAAAAAATCTAAAAAGCACAAAAATATTCCTCATCATCTCTCACAAGCCTATTAATGCAAAATTATGAACTCACTCAAACTCCCCATAATACTCTAACCCACATTCACAAAAACCCGATAGATGAGTATGACCCCGATATCCCTCACACTCCTAACGCTCAACAATTCTGGGTTCCACCTCCCACACCGTCACACTCAATTGCAAATAACACTACGTTTTCAATCTTAAGACACACTTCAGAGCACGCTCTGAGTATACCCAGTGAGGACACATAGTCTTTGAGTGAGAGAAATATGTCACAACACGGTAGTGCAGCCGCCGGTGAGGAAGAGGCCACGTATCGCCCTTTGAGAGAAATCTTATATCCCCAGCGTATTGTCACTCCGGGATGCATTTTACTCCCGTATAATGCAGGGCAATTTCACTTTAGGAATGGGATGATCCAGATACTTCCCACTTACCATGGAATGGACTCAGAAAAGCCATATGCCCACATCATGGAATTTGAGGAGGTGTGCGAGACTCTCAGCGATCAAACTTGCACAAAAGATGTGCTCCGCCTTAAACTCTTCCCATTCTCGCTAAAGGATAAGGCTAAGACCTGGCTATGGTCTTTACCTCCAAATTCGATTTCATCATGGAACGAGTTACAATCTAAATTTCTTAAGAAATTTTTTCCTCCACATCAAACGAACTCCATCAAGGCTCAAATTCAAACTTTTCGACAATTAGAAAATGAGTCGTTCGATCGATGATACGGGCGTTTCAATGAGTTAATTACTTCATGCCCCCATCATGGATTTGACAAACTGCAAATCATTTCCTTCATCTATAATGGGCTGAGCATTAATTCCAAGCAACTCGTTGAAACCATGTGCGATGGTCTCTCTGTCGAATTAGACGCCAACGATGCTGAGCTTCACCTGAGGTATGTGGCTGAGACTACCCAATCCCGGGATACATTTGACCCTAATGCTCAAAATTGAAATCGCCAAGTGACCACCACTCCATCGGCGTTCGACCTATTTCACGTAGAAAAGAATTCTATGATGGACTGTCGACTCGATGTACTTGAGAAAGGAATGCGAGACCTACTTGAAGTATGTGGAAGAGGATTAACTGGATCCATCCCAAACCCCGTCGAGAAGGTGTGTGCAATTTTTGAGGCGGGTCATTCAACTGAGGAATGCCCGACCATACCCGCCTACAAAGTTATGCTTCAAGAACAAGTAAGTGGTATAAGAGGATTCAAGGGTAATTTCGATGCACCGCATGGGAATTCTTACAACTCTTTATGGAAAAACCATCCTGGTTTTAGCTATGGGCAACAATATGCTGTGATGAATCCTAATTGACATGTTGCCCCTCCTCTACCATCGCACTTTCAATAAGCTCCACACATGCAAGGACATGTGCCAGCACCACCACCTCAAGGAACATATATCACTCCACCACGAAAAAATCTCGAGGATATGATGAACCACTTTATCAATACCTAGAATGCAACTAACGCTAGGCATGAGCGTACGATCAACGAAATAAATACGAACATTTCAAAGTTACAATCATCGTTGAGTATCCAAGAGAAAGGTAAGTTTCCTGCCCAGGGCCAAAGATTACCCCAAGGTCAAACTAGTGTTAGCTCCACCTCGACAGAACATCAGGAGAAATGTCAAGATGTGACCACTCTTTATAGTGTGAGAGTCGTTGATTTATCACCTCCTCCACACGACGCAACCAAAGATGAGGAGATTTCGCCTGGTACAAAAGAGGCCGAAGATGTCCCCTTGAATGAGAGTGATAAAGAAGACACTAGTGAGCCCTAGGTAGTGGTGAAACCACCCATCGCGACACCATTTCCTCAAAGGTTGGTTCCTTCCCACAAAGGAAACCCCCGTGATGAAGTGCTAGACGTGCTTAAGCAAGTAAAGTTAAATTTACCTTTCCTCGATGCCATTAAGAAAATTCCATCTTATGCGAAAGTCATCAAGGACTTGTTAATAGTGAAGAGGAAGATGAAGGTAAAGAAAAACGTATTTCTAGCACAGAACGTGAGCTCCATTCTACTTAATTATCTCCCACCAAAATTCAAAGATCCCGGTGCACCCACCATTTCCTGCATCATTGGAAAAAATAAAATTGAAAAAGCCTTACTTGACTTGGGAGCTAGTGTCAATATCCTCCCTTACGCCTTCTATAGGCAACTTAATCTGGGCGACCTCAAACCCACAAAGATCACTCTCCAATTGGCGGATCGAATCGTGAAAATCCCAAGAGGTATAGTTGAGGACGTGATCGTCCAAGTTGATACTTTTTACTTCTCGATAGACTTTGTCATTTGGGACACGGAGCCCTCCTTCGCCTCGAGCAATCATGTTCCCATAATTCTTGGGAGCCCATTCTTGGCTACAGCTAATGCAATTATCAATACTCGAAATGGGCAGATGCAACTCACCTTTGGGAACATGACCTTAGAGACTAACATCTTCCATATAGCCCAACATACGGGGGAAGAAGATGATCTTCATGTAGTGAGCTTAATCGACGAGATCGTAGAAGAGTACTTTGAGAAAAATTATTATGGAGATGCCCTAGGGTCCTGTCTAGTGTTGAGCCACGAGAGTGAGGGGACGTATAAGTTGAGGAGTTGAGATAGATACTTGATGAGAGAGCGTCAGACGAGGACGCAAGAGATGTAAGTTGTGTTTCTCAATTCGAGGAGTTACTGCTGAGGGAGACACGCATGGTTCCTTCTAGTGACAAATTTCCGACCCTCGAATTGAAGAAACTACCCTCCCATATTAAATATGCATACCTAGGAGAGGACAAGAGATTTCCTGTTGTTATCTCTTCTAGCCTAGACGAAGAGAAGGAGGGTAAACTGTTAAAGATTTTGAGGAAGCACCAAAGTTCTTTCAGTTGGTGTGTTGCTGATTTGAAGGGGATACGTCCTTTAACTTGCACCCACAAGATTCACCTCGAGGAGGATGTCAAGCCCTCGAGAGAAATGCAAAGAAGGCTAAACCCCAATATAAAAGAAGTGGTGAGGACCGAAATAATTAAGCTATTGGATGCTAGGATTATCTACCCAATCTCGGATAGCAAGTGGGTGAGCCCTATTCAAGTTGTCCCGAAGAAGTCGGGAATGATAGTGATTGAGAATGCTCAGGGAGAGCTAATTCCCCAACGTACCACCACCGGGTGGCGCGTTTGCATTGATTACCAAAAACTCAATGCGGGAACTAGGAAAGACCATTTCCCCTCACCATTTATTGATCAGATGCTTGAGAGAGTAGCGGGCCAACCTTACTATTGCTTTCTTAATGGTTATTCCGGATATAACCAAATTGAGGTAAATGTACTTGAACAGGAGAAAACGACCTTCACTTTCCCCTTTAGTACGTTTGCTTACAAACGTATGCCATTCGTCTTGTGTAATGCACCTGTGACCTTTCAAAGGTGCATGTTGAGCCTATTTAGTGACATGGTTGAGAGAGGACTCGAAGTGTTCATGGACGATTTTAGCGTTTTTGGCACCTCTTTCGATCTGTGTCTCGCAAAGCTGGAAAAAGTACTTGCCCGGTGTGTGGAGAAGAACTTAGTGCTAAATTGGGAGAAATGCCATTTTATGGTCACTGAGGGAATAGTTCTTGGCCACATAGTTTCATCCAAGGGGATAGAAGGTGATAGAGCTAAGATAGATGTCATAGCCGATCTACCCCCACCAAAATTTCTCAAAGACGTGTGCTCCTTCTCGGGTCACGCGGGGTTTTATCGAAGGTTCATTAAGGACTTTAGCGCCATCGCTAGACCTTTAAGCAACCTACTCATAAAGGACACCCCATTTGAGTGGACGGAAGCATGACATAGCGCTTTTGAAAAATTAAAAACCATGCTTGTGTTCGCTCCCATCATGCAAGTTACGGATTGGTACTTACCATTCGAACTTATGTGTGATGCTAGCGACTATGCGATAGGGGATATTTTGGGCCAAAGAAAAGACAAACAGGCTCATGTCATCTACTACGCTAGCCAGACTCTTACCGGACCACAACTTAATTAATCCACCACAGAGAAGGAGTTGCTAGCGGTAGTCTTTGATGTTGATAAATTTCGGTCCTACCTTATCTGTTCTCCCATCACTTGCTTCACCTACCATGAGGTATTGAAATACTTACTTGCGAAGAAAGACGTAAAGACGCGCCTCATAAGGTGGATCTTACTCCTACAAAAGTTTAATCTCTCCATTAAAGATAAGAAAGGAGTAGAAAATGTCGTTGCCGACCACTTATCATGGCTTTCGTCTGACGTACCTAGTGATCCAATAACCATAGACGAATACTTCTCGAATGAGCAACTCTTTGCTACCTCTTCTTTGACCTCGTTTACGGATATCATGAACTATCTTGTCACGAGAGTTGTCCCTCCCGATTGGACATCGCAAGGTAATAAGAGGTTTATTACTTGGTCGCACATGTTTTTCTATGATGATCCTTTCCTATTTAAATATTATGCCGACCAAATCATCGGACGTTGTGCGCCGAATGACGAGATCCCCAAAGTCATCCAATTCTGTCATTCAGAAGCTTGTGGAGGTCATTTTTCAACGAAAAAGACGTTCGCTAAGATTCTTCAATGCGGCCTCTATTGTCCCACAATATTTTAGGATGTGAATAATTATTGCAAATCCTGCGATAGGGGTCATAGGATGGTGGCGATTACTCGACGATACATGATTCCATTAACCCCGATACTCATTATTGAGATCTTCGACTGCTGGGGTATTGACTTCATGGGACCTTTCCCCCTATATTTTGGTTTCCTATACATCCTTGTCGTGGTAGACTACGTTTCTAATTGGGTAGAAGCCTTAGCTACCAAGACCAATGACAGTAAAGTGGTGCTTAAGTTCCTACAAGAACACATACTTTCCCGCTTCGATGCTCCGAAAGCGATAATCAGTGATAATGGCACGCACTTTTACAACAGGCCATTCGAGAAGCTCATGCGAAAGTATGGCGTTGTTCATAAAGTTGGAATGACTTATCACCCACAAAAAAATGGGCAGGCTGAACTAGAAAATCGGGAAATTAAGAACATTCTTGAGAAGGCCGTCAATCCCACCCGAAAAGATTGGTCACTTAGATTAAATGATTGCCTATGGGCCTATCGTACCGCATACCAAAATCCACTCGGGATGTCCCCTTTCCGCTTTGTGTATGGCAAACCTTGCCATCTTCCCTTTGAATTAGATCACAAAGCGTATTGGGAAATTAAGAAGTTAAACTATGACATGGATAAAGCCGGTGAAGCTCACAAGCTTCAAATAAACGAGTTAGAGGAGATACGCAATGATGCGTATGAGAACTCTAAAATTTATATAGAAAGGATGAAACTCGCTCACGATAAAATTATTCGACGCAAAGAGTTTCTTCCTGGGCAAAAAGTACTTCTCTATAACTCTCGGCTTCATCTATTTTCGGGTAAGTTGCGGTCACGATGGTCTGGCCCATTCATTGTGAAGAATGTATTCCCTCATGGAGCTGTAGAGTTAGATGATTTAAAAGGGGGAAATACATTCAAAGTAAATGGACAACGCCTAAAGCCATATTTAGAGGCATGTGTGGAAGAAGTTGACACCGTTTGGTTGTCGGACCCCATTTACAGGGTCGAGTGAGCTGAAAAAGAGAAGTAGTCGCACCCCCGACACGTATGGGGTGAATTCTTATGTATAATAGTTGTGCTTCGTTAGATTAGATTGAGTCTGTAGGTAGGTTACGTAAGGTTAGGGATAAGATCACTCATTCCAACATAAAATTCATGAGGGCATCGAGAAATTCAAGTGGGAGAATAAGTGCAAGCGTCTAGAAATTCGAGAGTGTAGGATTCCAGTGCAGCAGACTGAGAAAAGTGAGGTTCTGTTAAAAATGGAACCGAACCAAATATCCAAGCCGGATCTGTTTGGTTTGGAAAAATCGAAAAATAAAAAGTCCCCAGAACCGAACCGAATCGCCCCTGAACCGTTTCGGTTCGGGTCCTGCAATTTTGCTTCTTCCCGAGGAACCTATTCACCCCTATCTTGTCCCTTCCCTCCATTCTCCCCCCCCCCCCAAATCACCACCCCCCTTTCCCTCCAAAAACCCTCACCCAAACCACTCCCCACCACCTATAAAAACCAACCCAACTCTACTCTTCCACTCACATCTCCAAACCTTTCCCTCTCTACAAGCCTAAACCTTTCATCTCCAAAATTCATCGCTGTCCTAATGGCCAATCAAACTCTTCCCGCCAAATACATATCAACCGTCATTCTGCCCAACGACAATGGGCAATACCGCTCCCACATGGAGCGAGTATGGTGTGAACGATTTTCAGTTTTTCTCGCCAATTGCACATTGAGCGGGTTATCAACTCGGACGAGCTGCCGCGCCTCGTCACCACCCTTTTCTGCCAAAGGGGGTAGATGCAATACTTACAAGAACCTCACCATGTCATTCGGACAGACGAAATACATTCCTTTTATGGCTCTCTCGTCTGCACGGGCGAGTTTGAATGCCAATCCTTTATTAACGGCCGCCCCATCCAATTCTCCTTAGCCATCCTCGCCCGCAAACTTGCTGATAAGGGCGTTCCCCACCCAAAAATTTATGACTACCCAACCAACACCCCCATCATTCCCAAACAACTGTGCATTGACCGGCTCACGCCCAACGACATTTGGGAATGAGTTACATTCCCCGTGGGCCGCCTGAATGATAAGGAGCGCATCACTTTCCATATAGTGTGCGCAAACCTGCTTCAAACCTCCAATGACTCGGCGATGTGTCCCCGCCAAGCCACACTTGTGTACCACCTTTTCGACCCCAATTTCACTCTAAATCTAGCCCGTATGCTCTATGCTGATATCATTTACGCGGCCTGGGAACAAAAAGGTGCGGTACCACTCCCTTATGCCCGCCTCATCACCTCCCTCCTAGCCGACGCTGCTATCCAACCACCTTAAGCTTTCCCACGCCTCCTGGAGCCCATTGGGAAGGTATCCCATACACGGAGTGCCCAACAAAGGGTTGCAATTCGAAAAGCCCGGGAGGCGATCAATTTAGATATTGAGGAGGAAATTTCGATTGAAGAGCCCGTGGCAGAGGACGTTACGATGGAAGGGTTCGAAGAAGAAGAATATAATGAGGACGAGGACTCGGATTTTGAGCCCCCGGGTGCTGATTTTGATAGACGTCTGGCAGCGATGGAATCCCGTTTTCACGGGTTCATCACCCAATATAACCGCGATCAGTATGCTTATCGGAGGGACAAGAGCATGATGCACCATCTCCAAGCCCATCTATTCCAACTCAACTTCGGTGGGCCGCCCCCCAGTTACTTCTATGATCCTTATGACCCCAATGCACCCGGGCCCTCAAATACACCGCCTTAATAAAGATCATGTCTATGTTTGCTGTTTGTGTGTGTTTGAAGTTTATGTTTACACGGTGTTGGTTGTATGGCTTTTATCTTTATCCTTTGTAACACAGTCTGTTATTTATCTATATAAGATCTGCATTTCTGTTTCATTTGCTTGTCTTATTTTTTCGGACTTGTAATTCGCTTTAAGTTAGATTTTAGTCCTTTTTGCTTGAGGACAATGCAAAAGTCTAAGTTAGGGGGGGTGACAAGTGCGTTTTTCTAAAACTTCTCAAATTTTCAAAAATGCCCAAAAATCTCAAAAAAAAAAAAAAATCATAAAATTTTGAAAAATCAAAAAATATTTTTCTTCGAAATAAATAAAAATTAGAATTCAAAAATTTCAAAAATATCATTAAAAGCTGGTTTAAAGTCTCAAGTTGTAAAATTCCAAATACACAAAGCCGAAATTGACCAAAGATGGAAATTGAGCGAGCATAGGCGACTTAACGAATAAGTGTGGAGATTTACAACCCCGGTGAGATTCAAGTGGAATACCCCGTATTTTTATGACTTTTAATTTTGGGGAATTTATTAAATTTAATTAGAGATATTAAATTAATATTAATCCGGAAAATCATTTAAATACTTACTAGCGTGATAAGAGTTAGTAATTATTGGAATTCTATTGTAAGTTACTTTATGGGTAAAGTAAGTGGTGTAATTAAATTTAGTAAAATTATCACGAGAATCTAATTTGATAATTTTGGAAATTTATCGGGACGCGCCTGTGTCGTGTCGAGATTAAATTAGAACTATTAAAAGTGAATAAATTATAAGTCACTCGTATGGCGATTTTGAGTGCGTCAATGTGTCCGGAAGGATCGAGATAGTCAAAATAATGTACTCGGGGGTTTAGTTTGGGTCTCGGGGCGATTCTAGGCCTAATTAACATCCCGGGAGGGCGTTTTAGGCATTTTATATTTTTGGGCATGGAAACCCACGATTTTTCTAAGGTTATATCAGATGGTAGGAGTCATCTTCCAGGGTTAGAAGAACCATAAACCATAGATGACCATTGGAGAGGAAGATGAAGAGCTTTCCAAGGAGTTCTAGGCCAAGAACTCCACCGTTTGCACCGCCGTCGCCACCAAACGTTAGATCGCGCAACGAGGATCACAACCACACCAATCTCTCCATAAATTTGAACCAAGAATTATACGGCAAGTATTTATCTTGCTTTAATTCATTTAATGCTTCAATGATGTTAGTCTAGGGTTAATTAGGACTAGTTTTCATGAAACAAAGCATGTTTGGGAGACTTTGTTTTGCATGTTGTAGAGATAAAAGATGTATGCTGGTAATATAAATCACATGTAGAGGTTGAACCACGAAATTCATTAAGTTAGGAGTAGAAAATCTGGAAAAAGAAAGAGAAGAACTAAGTTAAAGGAATCATTAGGGTTCTTAAAAATTTTCTGGATTTTAACCCGTTTAATCCGTTATAATTGATGGAAACTCGCATGCCTTATGTAGAATAATCATTATTTCGAAGTATAACACTTGTGGTGTAATTGATTGGAAGTTTGGAAATAAAAAATGTTGATTTGAATGATTTTTGTGTAACATTCCCGTAACTGGAAATTCTGCAGATTCGCCATACGTGCTTGATCGATCGATCGAACTAGGAGTATCGATCGATCGACGTATCGATCGATCGAGCACCTACCATCAATCGATCGAACCCTCCTGAAAAACTCAAATTTCCCTTTTTAAATAGGTGGTTCCAACTTAAATGAATAGAAATCCTTGGACATTATTTCTAGAATATTTTGGGAGGTAAAGAAGACCAGTAGGACTTTATAAAAAAAATGGAACCCTTAATCTAAGATGAGATTTAATCCTTAACAAAGGTATTTTACAATTAAGAAACAATGGGAACGTGTGTTTAAAGGGTGAGACTCGTGAGGAAGTTACGTTGTAAAATAAATGAGTACCTACTGAAATTACACTTGGGGAGATAGGAATTCACGAATGTTACGTAGTAAGTTGGAATAATCCCATAAATAAGAATAAAAGAGACAAACCGTTATACGGGATAATCTAGTAATGTGCAATGAGAATAATTATCATAAGTATGGGTTGTGGGTGTACCTAAATTTGAAATGGGAATAGTAGTATACATATATGACTGTGTTTGTGTATATACTGTATACGTGTAAAAATCATGCCCGCGCTACTTGCTATCCCTGAGGTTACCGCGCTGGGAAAGTCTTATCTCGATGGGACCTTTATGGGGGATATTGACTCGTACCCTAGAACATAGGAATCCTTGGTACAGGCTATTAGATCGATAGTCAGACGGTCCTAAGAGACGTGAGGGTATGTACTGACTTCTTAGTGACTTAGAACTATGCTTCGCCTCAATTTGCATGTGTTTTGTGTTAATACAGTTCGAGAGTGATTCTAAATTAGTATTTCCCTTAGTACAAGTGATATGGGGACTTGATAGAAGAGTTGCCAGCACCATAAATTTATGTGGGGTGCCGATTGTATATATATATATATATATTATATGAGTGATTAATATGTATATATAAACTTGAAATTTGGAAACTACCTACTGTGACTATGGTAAGTAAGAAATGAATAATTATTTTAACTTGGGAATAAGTGTTTGAAAAGTATGATGCGTTACTGGGAAACTTTATAATCAAATGAGGTTTATGTGAGAACTTTGCTTTTAAATAAAATTAACTTTCTTAACATTAGAAATTGTCGGCATGAAATCTTATGAGTAACTTAAAATAAGTTAAACTGTTGGGAGTATTAGTGCGATAGGTGTGCACATTAGAAGAGAGGTGATAATATCTCAAGGGAGTGCCGCACTAATATGATTGTTGCATTAGCCGGTAAGCATTTTAAATACTTGCTAAACTGAATTTTAAACTGTTTTACAATCGGGCTCTAACCTGTTTCCTATTTTCTCTTCTCTCTTGTATATATATGTATGTATTACAGGTGCCCAACCACAGGGGCATCTTGCATAGGATCATTTGGAAGGAACGTGCTGCAACTTAGGTGGGAGTTGCAGGCCTCTTGATTAGACGACCTCATTGTTGATCCCACATCTAGTTCTATTTTATCTAGTTGGGCATGTGTCACCCTTTTCCATTATTTAGTTGGTTTTATCAGAGATTGTGGTTCGTTTATTTCCAATATTTATACTTTGGGTTTATTACTGTCAGGATGTTTTTCCTTTGAAGTTTTAAGTTGGAATTAATTAGTTGGATACTTAATTTGCTTGGATTATATTTTTCCAGTATAGTTGTTGTGTGATTCTTAAACTTTGGATTATGAAAGGTTTTAAATGTTAGTTTTAAATTAAAATCTTAAATTTATGTCTTAAAAATGGTTTTGACACTTAGCTTAATTATTTAAGGTGTTTAAATTGGAAAAGTTATTTTTGCGACAATGATGCTAAGAATGAGCCAACCGTTCACCTTGGTTATAATTTAATAAAGGACTGATCACCCGGTATTTAATTAGGCGGGGTGTCACAGGTGGTATCAGATCATCAGGTTCTAGTGTCCTTTAGGATCTGTACGACTTATTTCGCTTTCAGCTTAGCGTTCTTGCTATAGAGCCTTATTTTTTAGGATTGTTGTATTCTTGCTTTTACGATTAAGACTTCAGCTATTTGAGATTTGATAATAACTGTAGACTAATAAATTTCTCTACGTTTCAGATGCCTCCGAGACGTGCACCCAAGGATAGGCGTGCCCAAGCCGAGCAACCAGCAACTTCGGCTCAGGGAACGATGAACGCAACCGAGGTGGCCGCCATCGTTGCTCAGGCGGCGAATGCTGCGCTAGCGGTAGTGCAGCAGGCTCCACCCCAGGTTCAGGAAGTGGTGCAAGTACCGGCACAACTTCCTTCTGCATGGGAGTGAGTTAGGGATGCCTTCCAGAAGGCGCATCCCCCAGAGTTTGCGGGTAGTTCAGATATCATTGTAGCCAGCCAATGGAAGAAGGATATCCAGAGGCATCTGCGCATATATGAGTGCACGAACGTGAAGAAACAGATGTTGGATTCCTTCAAGTTAGTGGGGGTCACTTTGCATTGGTGGGAATCCACCACCACCTTGGAGGAGAGGGATATTATCACTATTCAGTCATTTTGGACACGGTTTGATAGCAAATACTTCCCATCCGCCGTGCAGACTGAGATGAGGCGAAAGTTACTGAATTTGAAACAGGAGAACTTGACTATTGCTGAGTACGAAGAGGAGTTCACAAGACTTCTCACTATAGTGCCAGATGAGGCACCCATTGAGGGGAAGAAGATACTGTTGTTTATAGACGGGTTGGCTTGGAGGATCCGTCAGCATCTCATAGGTAATCTATCACTGAGTACCTACACGACTGTACTCAATGCTACTTTACTACACTGTCAGGATCACCGCTTCCATATGTAGGGAAGCAAGCGAGCAGGAGAGTCCAACCAACAGGGCAGGACAGGGGGTAGTGGTGCTAGTGGAGCACCAATATCTCAGGGGCAGACTCGTCAGCATGAGTAGAGTTCCCATTAGGGGGGCCCTGCCAAGCGGTTCCGATCAGGTGACTCCAGACAGGGATTTGGGGGATTTAGGCAGGGTCAGCAGGGCCAGCAAGGCCAACATCGTCAGTCGTAGGGACAGCAACAGGGCCAACAACGGTTTCAGCAGGGCCAGCAGGGTCAATGGCGAGGTGGTAACAGCCAACAGGGCCGTAATCAACAGGGATAAAGGGGAGGAAATTTCAGGGGCCAATGCTTCGGGTGTGGTAAAAATGGCCACAAGCGCCAGGATTGTCTAGAGGGAGATAGGGCCCACAGCAGCAGGGTGCCCGTAATAAGCCACAAAGGCAACTTTTTCCAGCCGCCCTCCCAGCACCAGCTTAGGCACCATCCCTACCAGCTATTCCAGCAGCTCCAGGGCAGTTACAGTACGGACCTGTCTATAACGTCCACCAGGCAGCAGCTCCACAGGTGCCACCCGCGATTGAGGGTACGTTTCTTATCCATGGTACTATGAGTCGGGTTTTATTTGATACTAGGGCGACATACTATTTTATAGCTACTCAGTTTGCGAAGGCCTTAGGGTTATTAGCCACAGTAGAGAGCACTGTGACATGTGTAGACTCACCACTGGGAAATGGATCGTTAATCTTCTTTATATGCCGGGGTGTGGGAGTAGAGATTGGTAGCTTAATCTTACCTGCAGACATGTTACTCTTAGATATGCATGAGCACAACGTCATTATTAGTATGGATTGGCTTGCAGCATACAGAGCCATGATAGATTATTTCGCTGGGAGTATTGTCTTTGCCATCCCGGGGCAAGAGATGTTTGTAGTGGTGATGCCTCGCCCAGAGGGAGGCTCTATCGCTCATTTGTATTACATAGAGGAGGATACCTCTAAGGAGGTCGTGATTCCCTTAGACTCAATCCCAGTTGTTCGTGAGTATTCTGATGTATTTCAGGAGATATCAGGCCTACCCCCTAGTCGAGAGATAGATTTTGTCATAGATTTACTACCGGATACTCGACCGATAGAACGCGCTCCATACCATATAGCTCTGGCGGAGATGCGGGAGTTACGAGATCAGATAGAGCAACTGTTAGGTCAGGGCTTCATTCGTAGGAGTACCTCACCTTGGGGCGCTCCAGTGTTGTTTGTAAAAAAGAGAGATGGTTCACTGAGACTATGTGTGGACTACCGGGAGCTGAACAAGGTCACAATACAAAACAAATATCCGTTGCCTCGAATCGATGATCTGTTCGACCACCTGAGGGGAGCAACTTTCTTTTCGAAGATAGATTTGAGGTCAGGATACCATCAGCTACGTATTAGGGAGCATGATGTTTCGAAGACTGCTTTCTTGATGAGATATGGGTCCTATGAGTTCAGAGTGATGCCATTTGGACTCACAAATGCTCCAGTCGTATTCATGGACTTGATGAACCGAGTGTTCAGAGAGTTCTTGGATCAGTTTGTCATCGTCTTCATAGTGACATCTTGATATATTCGAACATTGAGTAAGAGCATGCTGAGCACTTGAAACAGGTTCTCCAGACTCTACAAGACCATCAACTGTATGCTAATTACGAGAAGTGCGGATTCTGGTTATGAGAAGTACAATTCTTAGGACATGTTGTTTCTAAAATGGGGATAGCGGTTGACCCGAGTAAAGTGTCAGCGGTGAGGGAGTGGGGACAACCCACGACACCGACGGAAGTGCGTAGTTTCTTGGGGTTAGCCGGGTACTACAGGAGGTTCATTTGAGGATTCTCCAAGATAGCGGGTCCATTGACGAACCTGACTCGCAAGGGGATACCATATGTTTGGGACGATGCTTGTCAATTGGCTTTCGATGAGCTGAAAGACAAGATAACTTCGGCACCAGTTCTTGCTTTACCCAATCCAGGCGTGGAATATCTAGTTTACACTGATGCCTCCTTACAGGGATTTAGGGGAGTACTTCAGCAGGAGGAGAAGGCTATAGCTTTTGCCTCCCACAAACTTAAGCCGCACGAGAAGAACTACCCCACACACGACCTAGAGTTAGCAACAGTCGTCTTTGCATTGAGGATATGGAGACACTACTTATTGGAGGAGAAATTCCATTTGTTCACAGACCACAAGTCACTGCAGTATCTGTTCACTCAGCGAGAGCTGAATATGCGTCAGCGCAGGTGGTTAGAGTTTATGAAAGACTATCAGTTCGACATACAGTACCATCTGGGGAAGGCCAACGTAGTTGCTGATGCGTTGATCCGTAGACCGGTAGATGATGAAGCGGACGTCTAGAAAGTAAGGTGGAAAGAGTTGGGTTACCAGGACGCGGTAGCCCGTTCATTCATATCTTCCATGACGGTGACACCCGAGCTTGTTTCGAGAGTAATACAGGCACAGACAACAGACTCATTTTGCCAGGAGCAAATTATATGACTTTTAGCCGAGGGTGCCGAGTCCTATTCAATTAGTTTCAATGGAGGTTTGAGGTTTAATGGGAGATTAGTGGTCCCAGAAGGAGCAGACTTACGTCATGTAGTGATGACCCAGTCACACGGGTCCCAATTTGCGGTGCATCCTGGGGGAGATAAGATGTACCAGGATACGAGGCAGCAATACTGGTGGAGTGGGATAGAGAAGGACATTATTGAGTTCGTGTCCAAATGTTCTACTTGCCAGATGGAAAAAGTGGACCACTAGAAACCGTCGGGGTTGCTTCAACCGTTGGAAATACCCTCGTGGAAGTGGGAGAGTATTTCCATGGATTTTATTACTGGGTTGCCTACATCACAGCGGGGCCACGACTCCATCTGGGTGATTGTGGACCGTTTAACGAAGGTCGCTCATTTTTTACCAGTACGGACAGACTGTACCACGGTCCAGTATGCTCAGTTGTTCATTGCTGAGATTGTTAGACTGCATGGGGTGCCCCTGGATATCGTGTCAGATAGAGACAAGATTTTTGTGTCGCGTTTCTGGGAGAGTTTTCAGGAGGCCATGGGTACAGAGTTAAGTTTGAGTTCAACTTATCACCCACAGACAGATGGACAAACAGAGCATACCAATCAGATGTTGGAGGATATGCTACGCATGTGTGACCTTAATTTTGTGGGAGGTTGGGAGCCACATCTTCCACTGGTGGAGTTTGCTTATAATAACTCTTATCAGTTCACGATTGGCATGGTTCCATTTGAGGCATTGTATGGAAGACCTTGTCATTCTCCAACTTGTTGGCTAGAGGTGGGGGAAAACAAGTTACTCGGACCATAGGTGATTCAGGAAACCTCCGCTAGGATTGAGATTATCAGGAGTCGCATTCGGGTAGCCCAGGACAGACAGAAAAACTACGCCGATGCAAAACGGTTCTTTCGAGAATTTAATATGGGGGACTAAGTATTGCTACGTGTATATTCTATGAAAGGAGTGATGAGGTTTGGGAAGAAAGGGAAACTGGCCCCGAGGTACGTGGGACTATTTCCCATTATCGAGAGGATTGGGCTGGTAGCATACAGATTGGGACTGCGAGAGCACTTACACCGCATTCACGATGTATTCCACGTCTCGTCGTTGAGACGATACCTTCGGGATGACATGGCCCACACCCACATCGCGATTGATGATATTTACTTACAGCCCGACAGCTCTTACGAGGAGAGCCCAGTGGCTATTTTAGACCACAGCGAAAGAAGATTGAGGTCGAAAGTAGTCCCACTTGTACGGGTCCAGTGGGAGCATCATAATGTGGAGGAATCCACTTGGGACGGACATGCGCTAGAAGTACCCAGAGTTATTCTTACCAGGTATCCCTTATTTTTCGAATTTCGGGACGAAATTCCGTTATTAGGGGGGAAGTATGTAATACCCCATATTTTTATGACTTTTAATTTTGGGGAATTTATTAAATTTAATTAGAGATATTAAATTAATATTAATTCGAAAAATCATTTAAATACTTACGAGCATGATAAGAGTTAGTAATTATTGGAATTTTGTTGTAAGTTACTTTATGGTTAAAGTAAGTGGTGTAATTAAATTTATTAAAATTATCACGAGAATCTAATTTGATAATTTTGGAAATTTATCGGGACGGGCCTGTGTCGTGTCGGGATTAAATTTGAACTATTAAAAGTGAATAAATTATAAGTCACCCGTATAGACATTTTGAGTGCTTCAATGTGTCCGGAAGGATCGAGATAGTCAAAATAATGTACTCGGGGGTTTAGTTTGGGTCTCGGGGCGATTCTAGGCCTAATTAACATCCCGGGAGGGCGTTTTAGGCATTTTATATTTTTGGGCATGGAAACCCACGATTTTTCTAAGGTTATATCAGATGGTAGGAGTCATCTTCCAGGGTTAGAAGAACCATAAACCATAGACGGCCATTGGAGAGGAAGATGAAGAGCTTTCCAAGGAGTTCTAGGCTAAGAACTCTATCGTTTGCACCGCCGTCGCCACCAAACGTTAGATCGCGCAACGAGGATCACAACCACACCAATCTCTCCATAAATTTGAACCAAGAATTATAAGGCAAGTATTTATCTTGCTCTAATTCATTTAATGCTTCAATGATGTTAGTCTAGGGTTAATTAGGACTAGTTTTCATGAAAGAAAGCATGTTTGGGAGACTTTGATTTGCATGTTGTAGAGATAAAAGATGTATGCTGGTAATATAAATCACATGTAGAGGTTGAACCAAGAAATTCATTAAGTTAGGAGTAGAAAATCGAGAAAAAGAATGAGAAGAACTAAGTTAAAGGAATCATTAGGGTTCTTAAAAATTTTCTGGATTTTAACCCGTTTAATCCGTTATAATTGATGGAAACTCGCACGCCTTACGTAGAATAATCATTATTTCGAAGTATAACACTTGTGGTGTAATTGGTTGGAAGTTTGGAAATAAAAAATGTTTATTCGAATGATTTTTGTGGAACATTCCCGTAACTGGAAATTCTGCAGATTCGCCATACGTGCTTGATCGATCGATCGAACTAGGAGTATCGATCGATCGACGCATCGATCGATCGACCCCTCCTGGAAAACTCAAATTTCCCTTTTTAAATAGGTGGTTCCAACTTAAATGAATAGAAATCCTTGGAAATTATTGCTAGAATATATTGGGAGGTAAAAAAGACCAGTAGGACTTTATAAAAAAAAATGGAACCCTTAATCTAAGACGAAATTTAATCCTTAACAAAGGTATTTTACACTTAAAAAACAATGGGAACGTGTGTTTAAAGGGTGAGACTCGTGAGGAAGTTACGTTGTAAAATAAATGAGTACCTACTAAAATTACACTTGGGGAGATAGGAATTCACGAATGTTATGTAGTAAGTTGGAATAATCCCATAAATAAGAATAAAAGAGACAAACCGTTATACGGGATAATCTAGTAATGTGCAATGAGAATAATTATCATAAGTATGGGTTGTGGGTGTACCTAAATTTGAAATGGGAATAGTAGTATACATATATGACTGTGTTTGTGTATATACTATATACGTGTAAAAGTCATGCCCGCGCTACTTGCTATCCCTGAGGTTATCGCGCTGGGACAATCTTATCTTGATGAGACCTTTATGGGGGATATTGACTCGTACCCTAGAACATAGGAATCCTTGGTACAGGCTATTGGATCGATAGTCAGACGGTCCTAAGAGACGTGAGGGTATGTGCTGACCTCTTAGTGACTTAGAACTATGCTTCGCCTCAATTTGCATGTGTTTTGTGTTAATACAGTTCGAGAGTGATTCTGAATTAGTATTTCCCTTAGTACAAGTGATATGGGGACTTGATAGAAGAGTTGCCAGCACCATAAATTTATGTGGGGTGCCGATTGTATATATATATATATATTATATGAGTGATTAATATGTATATATAAACTTGAAATTTGGAAACTACCTACTATGACTATGGTAAGTAAGAAATGAATAATTATTTCAACTTGGGAATAAGTGTTTGAAAAGTATGATGCGTTACTGGGAAACTTTATAATCAAATGAGGTTTATGTGAGAACTTTGCTTTTAAATAAAATTAACTTTCTTAACATTAGAAATTGTCGGCATGAAATCTTATGAGTAACTTAAGATAAGTTAAACTTTAGGGAGTATTAGTGCGATAGGTGTGCACATTATAAGAGAGGTGAGAATTTCTCAAGGGAGTGCCGCACTAATATGATTGTTGCATTAGCCGGTAAGCATTTTAAATACTTGCTAAACTGAATTTTAAACTGTTTTACAATTGGGCTCTGACCCATTTCCTATTTTCTCTTTTCTCTTCTCTCTTATATATATATGTATATATTACAGGTGCCCAACCACAGGGGCGTCTTGCATAGGATCCTTTGGAAGGAACGTGCTGCAGCTTATGTGGGAGTTGCGAGCCACTTGATTATTAGACCTCATTGTTGATCCCACATCTAGTTTTATTTTATCTAGTTGGGCATGTGTCGCCCTTTTCCATTATTCAGTTGGTTTTATCAGAGATTGTGGTTCATTTATTTCCAGTATTTATACTTTGGGTTTGTTACTGTCAGGATGTTTTTCCTTTGAAGTTTTAAGTTGGAATTAATTAGTTGGATACTTAAATTGCTTGGATTATATTTTTCCAGTATATTTTTTGTGTGATTCTTAAACTATGGATCATGAAAGGTTTTAAATGTTAGTTTTAAATTAAAATCTTAAATTTATGTCTTAAAAATGGTTTTGACACTTAGCTTAATTATTTAGGGTGTTTAAATTGGAAAATTTATTTTTGCGACAGTGATGCTAAGAATGAACCAACCGTTCACCTTGGTTATAATTTAATAAAGGACTGATCACCCGGTATTTAATTAGGCAGGGTGTCTCATCGAGCCTTTCATCTTTGTGAATTTCATAAATCAATTTGAGTTAATTATTAACTCAAAGTTCTTTTCAGCATCTAAAAAGTCATCGAGGATCTCAATCCTTTCATTTTGATCGGTTATAGAAAATGTGTGTGATATTGCCTTGAAAAACGAGCCAAAGAAACCTCTAAATTAAATTAAATTCATCTCGAAATGCATATGGTAACGCAATTGGTATTTTGGACAATGAAGTAGGCCCTCGTTTATCACCCAAAAATAGTGGCCAGATTGAGCCGAATAAATTTTTCCCTTTTGTTTGACAACTCGAAACCCCCCAATTGTCCCGGAATTGTGAAAGTTGATAACCCCAGAAATTAAGTCCGAAAAATGCATAAAAAGGGCAAGAAAATAATAGCTATGCTCAACAAAAATAGCAAGAAAAGAAAAAAAGTGAAAAATATAAAAAATAGAAAAAGAATAAAAAAAAAATGAGCAAAAGTCCGAAAAAGCACAAATGGACATCATAAGAAAACTTTCCAATTCCAGATTTTCCATACCATTCTCATAGTACCCAATACACCTTTAGCCCGAAAAAGTCCTAACCGAGTCCAAAATTGTGAAATTAGTTACAAAGTGGGGAGCTAAAACAAAAAAAAGATAATAAAAGAGATAAAACGTATGTATAAGAGGCAATGTTCCCGTCTTTCAAACCGTATTCTGTTGATGAGATCCAATCACTATAAAATTTCTGTCTTTCTACTTGTGTGCGTGAACTTGGTTCCAATATATTTACTCTTTTAAATCATGCACACCGAGAGAATAACCACATTCCGAGTGATTTATTTATGATAGCATCCCGTGAGATTTTGGAATCAAAACGGATTTTTGGATAAGTAACGTAATGATCAATCGGTGGAAATTCGCGGTTCAATTTACGATTTCACACACGCGCATTATGATTTGAGACTCTTGAGCATGACTTGATGATGATTATTTTTTGGGAAAGTTTGAATTATACAATTTTTGCGTATTTTGAGTTTAATTGAGTCGAATTTTGTGGGTATATTCTTTGCAAACCCTCACGAGACACAACTCGTCCTACTAGGGTAACCTAGGGGTTTAAAGGTTTGTTGCATACGCTAAGTGAAACCGCGCTCCCGCGAAAGAGGTATCCTATCCAATTTTTTGAATTTCTTTTACATTGCTCGGGACGCGCAAAGTTCTAAGTTAGGGGGGTTTGATTAGGCAAAAATTCTTTCCATTTATCCCCTTAATTTAAAGGCTTTTATCGCTCCGCATAATGCTATTCAAGTGGATTTATATCATATCTTTACTATTGATAAGTTCTAATGAGTATATCGAGTTTCGTGTGTTCGTCATCTATTTCACAGGTGTTCAGTGTTGTAATCCGAGTCCGTACCTAAAGATTCAAAGAAACACAAGAAGAAAAGGATTATGTGAAGACTGGCAAAAATAGAACCTAACCCAAGGGATGAAAAAAAAGAACTGAATCCATCATGGGGGAAGTTTCTGTAAATACTGAACAGAAGAGAACCAAATCGAAGTGAAGATAAAATGAACCGATCCTATACCTGGAAAATGTCCTGTGAACAATTGACAAAACGGAATCGAACCGAAGAAGGGAAATAACGAACCAATCCCATGCTCAAAGAAGTCTCTGTAAAGGCTGTACAAGACGAAATCAAACCGAACCCCTTACCAGGATCGGGTCTGTTATCGATTTTTCTGAACTTATCCACTTGTAAAAATAGAATCCTATTTGATTCAAACTATTGTATTTCATAGATTATAAATTGTAAATCTTCCCAAACGTAGAGAGGAGGCTTCTAATTCATTAGGGAAGCTTTGTAATCCATTTTAGAAGAGAATAACATAAACCCTAGTTGCTTCCAAGTTGCAATTCAAGTAAAATCATTCTAATCTCTGTTTCAATCTTTGTTCTAGTTGCTTTTTCATTACTAATTTCATCTTTCTTCATCTTCATTCAGTAGTAAAAATGTTTTCTTTCATTCCAACTGTATTGTTTTCAAGTTTTCATATGTCCGACTAAATTTTATGGGTCGGGATGCATGAACTCAACCTGATGTGGTAGTTGCATGTGTATAGAATTCATCCTCTAAATTTAATGGATTATTACGACCGTATTGCTTAGTAAAGCAACAATTGTAGATCTTTGGATATCGTTTGCTTCAGGGTAACCGGGATGCTTCAGAATACAATTCGAGTGTAACTATCACAATACCGATTTACTCTTCCTCTGATTAAGTATGGTGTGGGCATGAACCTCATATACGTAGTGCTTGGGAGTACTAAATTCCGGGTCTAATTAATCACTTAAATTTACGATTAGTTTTATACCTGCAATACACTAGGGTTGAGGGATTGTATTCCCATCCTGTTTTCCTCATCTTATAGTTTAAGTTTTAAGTCAGTCATCTTCAGTATTTTAGGTAATTTAGAATAGTTGCATTCCATTCATACTTTAGTTCATTAGTTAATTATTTCATAATTGCATATAATTGTAGTTATTTCACCAATCAAATCATCTTTTCCTTTTTCTTTACAGTCAGAGTTAGGGTTCCTTCGTCTGTCTAACGTCGTTACAACTCTGTTGTCCTATTTCCCTGAGGATCGAAACCCGACTTATCAGACTATTACTTGAGCGACAGGCTTGCACTTGAGCCTAGAGAGTACGCACTTCTGAGACACATTCTTAGTCACGTCAATAGCATTGAAGTTATCAAAGGGTCCTTTAAGCACTATAAGAGGTGGTATTTCTATATGGATTGGGATTTCAACATGAAGAGATCTGGGGTGGGAATAGTCTTGGTCACTCCAAAAGATACAATCCTTGATCAGGCCTTACAATTGGGCTTTAAGGCATAAAAAAACGAAGATAAATATGAGGCTCTCATATCAGGGTTAAAGACAACCTTATCTCTAGGCGCTATCCATCTTGATATTTTTTGTGACTCAATGCCGATATCTAACTAGATATCAGAAAACTACAATGCCACAGATGATTTCATGTTAGCCTACCTCTAAAAAGGGTAATAAGTTGGTCGTTTAGTTTCAATATGTGAAAGTGCAACAATTCCAAAGGGAAAATAATAGTTATCCGGATGGCTTGGATACTTTGGCCTCTATCATCAAGTTTGACCTTGGATGGATCCAATAGTAAAGTACCTCAAGGAAGATATTATACCTACGGATAAAAATGAATCCCGTCAAGTTAGAGTTAAAGTTATTTTCTTTAACTTATCCCTACCAAAATTCTCTATGTAAGGTCATTCACTAGTCTATACTTTCAATGTGTTCACCCCAATGATGTCGATTGGGTTCTATACGAGTTACATGAAGGAATACGAGGTGACCACGCTTGTGGAAGATCATTGGATTTTCAAGAATTAAGGAGGGATATTTGTTGCCTTACAGGAAGAAATACATTGTCCCTAAGCCAAAAAAAAGTGCAAAAAGTGCTAGTTGTTCTCTTCATTACTTCACCAGCCAACCAATGACCTTAAATCCAAATAAACCTTGGCCTTTTACTCAATGGGGGTAGTGGTGGTGGTGGAAATTATTGGACCCTTGCCTTCTGTGTCCTAGAATAAAAAGTATCTTTTGGTTGGCTCAAATTACTTTACTAAGTGGATGGAAGCAAAGTCATTGGTGAACATCAAGGATGCCTACATGATCATATTTGTTTGGAAGAACATCATAACACATTTTGGCCTGCTAATGACCATCGATAATGAAGTTTAATTTGAGAGTAAGAATTTCCAAGATTTTTGCAATCATCACATGATAAGGCATTACTATATCACAGTGGCTTATCCTTAGAGCAATGGATAAGCGAAAGCATCTAACAAAACATTCCTCGAAAAAATGCAAAAATGGTTGGAAAAGGCAAAAGGTGCATTGGTGGATGAGTTTACTTGGATATCGAATAACTCCCAGGAAATCAATTGTAGAAACACATTTTGCCTTAGCTTATAGAATAGAGGCCATAATCCTGATGGAATCACATTCGTTAACCTTAAAAACAAATGTAGTCGATCAAGTATTAAATAATGAAATGACCGTGGCCAAGCTAGACTTCATGGAAGAGAGAAAAGAACATGAACTAATCGGGTTTCCAATTTACCAACAATAATTAGTCTGGACATAAAACAAGGGCATGCGTTATAGAAAGTTTTATGTTGGGGATTATGTACGAAAGAAGATCATCGGTAGCACAAGAAAACTGTTATATGGAAAGTTAGTTCCTAATGGGAAAGGTCCATTCAAGGTTACCAAAGACGATATATAAGGATCCTATCACTTGGAAATAATGGAGGGCAGACAAATTCCCTAGGCGTTGAATGCGGCTAACCTCAGGAAATTTTATTTTTAGTTTTTACTTTGTAATTTTTTAATTCCTTTCATTTAATAGTAAGACTTTATTTGAAAGTAGATACATTTTTCTAAATTCAGTTAGTTTTTTTTCCGAGTGACAAGCAATGAATAATGCGAGATGTTTTTTCTAATACATTAGCATAGACTTTATTTTTTCTTTATTTTTTACATTGCCTTCTTAGGACTGTCTACTCGTCTAGTATTCATCCTAAGGCTACATGTTTTGTTAGTACAACACAAAATGTAAAGATATTACCTAGGCAAACAAAATACCTACATAGGATCCCTAAGAATTTTGCAATCCAACCAAGTTGGTCAGATAAAATCCTGGACGGGTGGATTGCTTCACGTACAGGTGCAGCCTTGCCAAAATATAGTACTAGGCCTAGGGATGAGTGTGACGACACATCCTATAAGTTAAGACCAGGGACCCACACAAGATAATGGTAATGGTGAAATGAAAAAACAAAATGAAAATTTTCTTTCATTTCATTAAAATATTAACCATGTACATAACAAGCATCAATATTGCATCAATAACGAGGACGACCAAATGGGCCTTGCCCTGCGCCAGATGAGCAGTTTTTGGGCTAGGACGAGGATCTTCATTGTCGCTGTACTTGTCGGCCAAAAAGTCTTCGATCAATTATAAATGAATCACGTTGACTGGCACCCATGAATCTTCATTACCAAAGGGGGTAGCTTAAAGTAAGGGGAATCCACAACATACCAATGCCACAATTCGGAGTCCACTCGAACCTTCTGAACAACCAAGGTATTCGATCAACCTTGATTATAGGCTAAATCCTTAACCTCACTTAGATGAATTAGGGAATTCAGGAGACCTTCATCATAACTGACCATCAAAAATTGGAGGGGCTACTTACATAACGGACATATCAATCTCATGCCCTTTTACTCAAGCCCCTTTTGGTGGACTCACACTCATAAAGAACGTGGTCAGCATTGTCGACCCCCCTTAAGTTGACAATATCATTGTCTAATAAGGTGACAATACCCATTACATCTTCGATCTTGGCTTGAAGACCTGCAACCCTTTAGCTATAATCATTATTTATCACTATTATCCTATGTAATGCATGGCCAACAACCGAGAAGGTCATTCTGGCCAAATTAGACACATCAGCACCATGTAGAAAATTTAATTCGTCATCTACTTGGAACATTGGGGCAAGAGTTAAGCAATATTCAGGCTAAAAAAATAAGTAAAGGTGATATACTATTTAATTGCACTACGAAATACAAACAACAAAGAATGCAATATACAAAATATTTAGGCTACGAGCAACACAAAAGAAATAATATAAGGTAAGAAATCTATTTCATTTCAAATACATATAATCTTGGGACAAATCCCTTACACAAAAAGGGGGAGGATGAGAAAATGCAGAAAAAAATGAAAGAGGATCCTAATAGGACACTAAACTCAATGAATTTTGCTTTGAGGATCCTCCTCAGACTTGGAATGCTTGGCAGGTGCCTCCTACTCATCTTCTTCTTCCTCCAAGTTAGGGTATTACTAGGGTTATGTTCTTTGAATAGTTTAGAGATTTCAAAAATGTCGACCTTAACCAAATTTTTGTCCTAACCTTTTTTTAAGAATGACCCCTAGATGAAATCTGACTGCTTCTGAGAATTCCCAAATACTTCCTAACCTTTGTCATAAGCAACGTTATTTACCTCTGGAGCGACCACTAGGTTTTGAGGATCTTCTTCGCTTAGGCCTTAAGATTGACCTCCCCCTTGGTCACTATGCCTTACGCCAGCTCAAGGGCCTTTTAAGATCCATATAAGGAAAACCCTAGGTTGCATGCCTCCTTCTTTTGATCGACATTACAATCTAGTAGGTTGATAAAGTCCACAATGAAATACTTAAAACCATATATGGAATTTATTTTTTAATAAATGTGTGTCAAGTTCACTTAAAATGAGAATTGTGTTTGTGAGAATGCCTTATATTGATGTCTTAAATATATTTTATGCGACGTAAGTTAATTAGACTTTGTAAGAATTTTGGTGAGTTGGGCAGATCATGGGAGATCAGAATTTCGGTATAATTGAATAGTTCACAACATAAACACTGAGTTGACATCCTATCGATAAATCTGCGAGTGCAATCCTAATAGTCTATCTTAAACTATAAGAACATGTCTGATGGTTCGGGAACTTGTATGATAGTTCAAAGTGAATTGTGACCTGTACATTCAGGAATGTATTGAATGTGACCTCTGGTGAGATTCAGTTCTATATGTTGACTAGATTAGAATTGCACAATCTCACATGTTTATAAAGGGTGCATAGTTACATAATGCTGAGGGTTATGAGGATTTTAATGCTTACACAATTTTGATATGATTGTTGTGGGTCAAATTCAATCTTATTGGATCTAAATCTTAACAAGTTAGGTAATTATTGTGCAAGTGTATCTTAGGTCATAATTTGAAGGAATCTACATCCAATAAAGATCTTGGATTGTAACCCCTTGATAAGCTTATAACTTTTGATTCTACCGGTAAACCTAATCAGTTGATTATTTTATAATTCGGTAGAGTATCAAAAAATTAAGTATGAGAATCAAGGATAAATAAAAAGTTAGTTAAAATTAATTAGCAATATATTAATTTGACCAAGCTGGTATTGTATACTTAACGTTAGGAATCATATTATGTAGCAACTTTTCTGATCATACCTCATCATTTGAGTAGTTTTGAGATAATTAAATTGGAGTGTTATTGTGATTATTTAATTGAATCAATTGCGATTATAAAAGGAAATAAACTATGGGTATGTAATTTGGAATTTCCAGGTATCTATTTGAAAGCTAATTTAATTATTTATTCTCGGGTCCCTAATATAATCCATTTACCCAAGTAGTAAGTCCATAATCTCTAGAAACCCAGTTGATACCAAACATGTACCTTATACTTATATATATATAAATTGGTGTAAGCTATGGTTTTAAATTTGATAGTCATTAGTGAGGTTTATAGGGAGAGGAAAGTACTATTCAAGTTTTATGAAGGGGTGTAAGGAGATAAGGTTATATATCACTCAAAACACCAAGTATTCCTCTACAAGAGTGAACACTTAGTCTGCTTTAGAGGATCGTATACAAGAAGATCTGAGGCTTTCAGTGTATTATAAAAAGGGTTTGGAGGATAAGAAATTGAATCCCCTTCATCTTCTTCAAAGTCTATTTTTTCTTATTCGGATCACTTACAACATGCTCCGAGGTATCGTGATTTGTAGCCCTAGGTTTATGATTTAAATGTATTTTATTGTTGTATCATTCTATTACATGATCATTCATAGTTTTGGGGTAGCAAAGTTCTTCCACTTATATCAATCCCCAACAATCATAATGTCATTGGTCATCTTATTCTTCTTTATAGGTTATGGATGCATCTTATCTGGGGAGCCTTTAATAGCGACGGGTCAAAAACTCCCATATACTCCTTTTTTGTTGGGTGAGTAGTAGGAGAATTGGGCAGAAAGTGTTGACAATTAGGATGGGGAAATTTCTCTTTAGGGCCATGTCGTCCCCAAGATAAGTTGGATCAATAGTAGGAATAAGAGATAATTTTAGGGGCTCAAAGGATTAGACGCCCTAGAAACACTACCATACGAAGGATCGTGGTTGATGTAACTCTCTAGGATCTCAGGTTCTTTATCCACTAGTCGAGCAATGAAGGAGGTGATTGATTAGGCACATATTCTTCATATTTATCCCCTTAATTTCGGTATTTTTATGATCCTGTGCAGTGTAAATAGCTTGTATTTGTCTCGTATTTATGCTACTAACCCCTTTTGGCAAGTATTTCATGTTTTGTGTATTTCTCATGTGTTTTACAGGTATTTCATGCAAGTTAGTGCGAAGGAGAACTCAAAACAGTGAAAGAAACCAAGAAATGGAGAGTTGAAGGTCATTTTCGTAATTTTTCATCCTTAGTCCGGAGGTGGGGCCAACTATAAAGTTTAAGGGCTCTAAATTACAAGAACACTGGAAAAAACGACACCTCAATCCGAGCTACGGTGAAGAAGTTACGATATTTTGAAGTTGCGCGATAATGAAGAGAAATGGATCAGAAACCAAACCGATCCGGATGGAACAGGACCGATCCGGTGGGGACCGGACCGGTCCGGTCAGAAATAAAAAGAACCGATCCGGTTACCAAACCGATCCGCACAGAACCGATCCGGCTGTCAGAATTCTGAAATTTAATTTAGAGCTGAAGAGGTGCATAGTTGATAGAATCTTGCGCAACAAGCAATTCTAGTTGTCAAATTCGTGCTACTTGGTGCTATAAAAGATCAAACCCTACCTCATTTCAAGGGGAGACAAATTCTAGAGAGTAGAATAGCATTTTAGAGAGAGAAAGTCAGATTTTAGAGAGTTTTCTTAGTTTCTCTTTACATAGAAATCTTCATAAACCCTAGTTTG
The DNA here is from genome assembly GCA_949130495.1 of Sambucus nigra. Lineage (NCBI taxonomy): Eukaryota > Viridiplantae > Streptophyta > Magnoliopsida > Dipsacales > Adoxaceae > Sambucus > Sambucus nigra. The sequence continues at coordinate 98,696,827 of OX422211.1, read as the reverse complement.
TAAGGTTGAAGAAGAAGTATTTATGGATTCAATCATCTCTATTCCTTAGTGCAGATTTCAAGTATCATTTTCCCTTTCTCTTATTTTATCTCAATTCTATTTTCAATTCAATTATCACTTGTTTTGTAATTTTTATTTTTACAATGTTTATTAGATCCACAATTACATGCATTGTTATGAATTTATTTTCATTTAATAAAATCATGCCTAGCTAAGTTTTTAAGGGTTGGGATGCATGAACCCATCCCAATGTAAATTACTTATGTAGAAAATAGAATTTAAATTAAAAATTTGAAAGAGTCGTGCGAGACAATTTTACAACCATTGTATATCTTTTAATCTCTCTTGCCCTAGGTACTTGGGATGTTTAAGAATATGATGTGCGTAAAATTATTTATCACTACTTTATATTTTCCTTTGATTTCATATGGTGCGGGCTTGATTCTCATATATGTAATGCTTAGGATCTATAAATACTGGATTCATTCAAATTTATAATTTACAATTCTAGGTTTCTATACGGTAATTTACTAGGGTTAGGGGGATTGTATTTCAACCTACTTTCTCATTCATCTTAATTAATTTAACTTCTTTATTTACATATTTTTTCCCTTTTCAACCATCATCATCTTTTTCATTTTTTCTTTAAAAGTAATAAATCGATTATATTCTATCAACCATTCTCTGTGGATTCGATACCCAGACTCGCCACTATACTCCTTAACAAGTGTAGTTACAAGTTTAGATTTTTTTGTATTGAGGTTGGAAGCCGATAACAACGACTAGCGTATTACACGGACGCTTGGTTTTTCCACTCGATCAAAATGGCGCCATTGCCGGGGAGTGTTTGTTATAGATTATAATTGACTTACTACTTCGTAAAAAAAAAAGTGAATAAACAAAATTTGAAAAATATGAGTGTCACGTTCTTGAATTGCCCAATTTGAAATGTCTTACTTTAACTCATTTGGTGGCTTTAATTGTTATGCTAATAGTGAGGAGAATGAACTCACGATTTATGAACATTGGATCAATATCACTAAATATGAGTCTTATAAATACAAGCCCAGTGCTAAGGCCATCCAAATTTATGAAAATGAAAGGCTTGAAGAAGAAAGGCGTGAAAAAGAATATAGGGAAAAAATCGTTTTTGGGAACAAGAGTTGGATGCATTATTCGGATCCAATGACGATTTTTCTTCCGATATTTTTGAGACTAAAGAATGTTTTCAACCAAATGAGGAATCCAATGAAGAATCACTTGAGCTTGAATTTATGTCCTCACCATTCTCATTCACTATTATCGAACCATTAAATCCATCACAAGAACTGGATGAATGTCTTGAGGATGTTGATCCGATTCTTGTATGGGAATGTTATTTTTAGATGCTTCATCTTATGGGCCATACACTTAGACGTGTCACTCCACCAAATCCATTTGAAAATTTTGGGGGAGAAGATTTTGAGGACAAGGACTCAATGCTTAAATTATTTTCCAAGATGGACTCTTTCTGTTTGTGTGATCCGCTTCCCATACTACTTGAAAAATCTTTGGGAAGTGATTCTATTTTTCTTGGATCCCAATGGTACTTGTCCCCATGTGCACTCAAATCCCTCATTATCCCCCTAATTTTTTTAATTGGTGATGGTTCATTTTTTAAAATTTGCACATGCCTTCCGTTTTTCAAACGAAATTCTTATTTTCCGGGAGGCATGCATCCTAATGAGGGTACACCATTAATCACCCATAGTCAAATCGTATTTTGGGTGGACTCCCAAATTTTTCGACTTCTACTGTATGAGTTATTAGAAGTTAAAATCGTAGGTTGTATATAATTAGCTTTTTCTTTTTCTTTTGTTTTTTTATAGTTTAGAGTAATTAGTTAAAGTTTTTGTTATTATTTTTGTTATGCTTGGTTCTAAGATATTTGGTAGATTCAATGGACTCGCACTCATCGGGAATCTCTCCATTTGGGTAATATCTTTCTTTTCCTATCTTTATGTTGTGTTCTTAATTCGCATTGAGGGCAATGCAACATTTAAGTTAGGGGGTGTGGGATATTCTTCCCATTTATTGTTTAGATTCATTGATTCGATCACATGTTCTTTTCAAATGTGTGTTTTTTTAGAAAATTTCAAAAAAAAAAAAAAATGAAAAAAGTTGAAAAAAAACCAAAAAATATTTTTCTTCAAAATAAATAAAAATTAGAATTTAAAATTTTCAAAAATATCACCTTTTTTCTATTTAAGTCTCAAATTGTTAACAATCAATATGCACCAAGCCAAAATTGACCTAAGATGGAAATTGAAAGAAAATTGACGACTTAACGAATAAGTGTGGAGATTAATAAAACCCGGTGAGATTTTGAGACTTTCAATTTTTTATGAGTTTTCAAATCAATCCGAGTTTATGATTAACTCAAAGTCCTTTTCAGCGTTTTAATAAGTCGTTGATGATCTCAATCCTTTGTTTTGATCGGTTATGGGAAATGTGTGAAATGTTATCTCGAAATTCGTGCTAAATATATCTCTAAACTTAATTAATCTCGAGATGCATATGGTAATGTGATTAGTAATTTGGACAATGAAGTAGGCCCTCGTTTGTTACCCAAAAATATTAGCCATAAAAAGTTGTGAAAAAAAAATCATCCCTTTGCAACCCACTTTGAGCCTAATAAAATATTTCCCTTTCAGTTGTTATCCCGAAAAACTCAAATAGCCCGGAATTATGAAAATTGAGAAAATTCATCTAGTAAGTCCAAATTGTGCAACAAAAAGGGGCAAGAAAAAAAAATTGATATGCTCAACAAAAATAGCAAGAAAAGAAAAATAGCAAGAAAAAAGAAGAAGGAAAAAATAAAAATAGAAAAAGAAAGAGAAATATGAGCAAATGCCCGAAAAAGCACTAATGGACATCATAAGGACATTTTCCAATTCCGAACATTCCGTCCATTCCCAATTTTTACCCTTTACACCTTTTAACCCAAAAAGTCCTAACTGAGTCCGAATGGCAAAATTAATTACCGCGTGGAGAGCTAAGACATGAAAAGATAATATGAGAGATTAAATGGTGTGAATTAGAGGTGATGTTCCCATTTCCTAATAACCGTACTCCGATGATGAGATTTTTTCACCATATATTTCCTTCTTTTCAATTTTGTATGCATGAATTTGTGTCCATTATATTTACTCTTTATATCATGCATACTGAGAGAAAATAACCACAATCCGAATGATTCGTTTGTGAGTGCATCTGTAAGAATTTGAATCAAAACGAATTTTTGGAAAGTAACGTAATGCTCAATCGGTGGAAATTTGAGGTTTAATTTCTGGCTTTGCACACACACACTATGGTTTGAGACATTTGAATATGAATTTATGGTGATTATTTTTCGAAAAGTTTAAATTATACAATTTTTAAATATTTTGATATTTATTTGAGTCAATAAAGAATTTTGTGGGTATATTCACTGCAAACCCTCACGAGACAAAACTCGTCCTACTAAGGTAACCTAGGGGTTTAAAGGCTTGTTGCATACGCTAAATGCAATCGCTTGCCCGTGAAAAAGGTATTCTATCCCAATAAAAGAATTTTCAAGAGTTGAACTTTAAACTATTTTCTTTTACATTGCTCGGGACGCGCAAAGTTCTAAATTAGGGGGTGTGATTAGGCACATATTCTTCACATTTATCCCCTTAATTTCGGTATTTTTATGATCCTGTGCAGTGTAAATAGCTTGGATTTGTCTCGTATTTATGCTACTAACCCCTTTTGTCAAGTATTTCGTGTTTTGTGTATTTCTCATGTGTTTTACAGGTATTTCATGCAAGTTAGTGCGAAGGAGAACTCAAAACAGTGAAAGAAACTAAGAAATGGAGAGTTGAAGGGCATTTTCGTAATTTTTCATCCTTAGTACGGAGGTGGGGCCAACTATAAAGTTGAAGGTCTCTAAATTATAAGAACACTGGAAAAAACGGCACCTCAATCCGAGCTACGGTGAAGAAGTTACGATATTTTGAAGTTGCGCGATAATGAAGAGAAATGGATCAGAAACCAAACCGATCCGGATGGAACAGGACCGATCCGGTGGGGACCGGACCGGTCCGGTCAGAAATAAAAAGAACCGATCCGGTTACCAAACTGATCCGGACAGAACCGATCCGGCTGTCAGAATTCTGAAATTTAATTTAGAGCTGAAGAGGTGCATAGCTGGTAGAATCTTGCGCAACAAGCAATTCTAGCTGTCAAATTCGTGCTACTTGGTGCTATAAAAGACCAAGACCTACCTCATTTCAAGGGGAGACAAATTCTAGAGAGTAGAATAGCATTTTAGAGAGAGAAAGTCAGATTTTAGAGAGTTTTCTTAGTTTCTCTTTACATAGAAATTTTCATAAACCCTAGTTTGTAAGGTTGAAGAAGAAGTATTTCTGGATTCAATCAACTCTATTCCTTAGTGAAGATTTCAAGTATCAATTTCCCTTTCTCTTATTTTATCTCAATCCTATTTTCAATTCAATTATCACTTGTTTTGTAATTTTTGTTTTTACAATGTTTATTAGATCCACAATTACATGCATTGTTACGAATTTATTTTCATTTAATAACATCATGCCTAGCTAAGTTTATAAGGGTTGGGATGCATGAACCCATCCCAATGTAAATTACTTATGTAGAAAATAGAATTTAAATTAAAAATTTGAAAGAGTCGTGCGAGACAATTTTACAACCATTTTAGATCTTTTAATCTCTCTTGCCCTAGGTACTTGGGATGTTTAAGAATATGATGTGCGTAAAATTATTTATCACCGGCTTATATTTACCTTTGATTTCATATGGTGCGGGCTTGATCCTCATATATGTAATGCTTAGGATCTATAAATACTGGATTCATTCAAATTTATAATTTACAATTCTAGGTTTCTATACGGTAATTTACTAAGGTTAGGGGGATTGTATTCCAACCTACTTTCTCATTCATCTTAATTAATTTAACTTCTTTATTTACTTATTTTTCCCTTTTCAACCATCATCAACTTTTTCATTTTTTCTTTAGAAGTAATAAATCAATTAAATTCTATCAACCATTCCCTGTGGATTCGATACCCAGACTCGCCACTATACTCCTTAACAAGTGTAGTTACAAGTTTAGGTTTTTTTGTATTGAGGTTGGAAGCCGATAACAACGACTAGCGTATTACACGGACGCTCGGTTTTTCCACTCGATCAGTGATCAAACAAGTGTACGAGAGAAGAAATGTTATCAATATCAAATAACCAAAATCACCCAACCTTTGCTTGATCACCAAATTTTCGTCAGAGTAGCGAAGTTTACCTTGTCTGGCTTGGGTTCCTTCTTTTCGAAGAAGTGGCATAGATAAAAAGAGACAAAGAATTAGCACAACATTCAATCATAAAAAAACAAATGAAAATAAATAACTCTTTTCAATAGGATCATTTGGGCCCCAAGGCCTGGTATCGACCTAGTTTTAATCTAGGTTTAGGGCATTTAGGGCCATTATAATGCTTAGCACCCTCATCAATGGGTTCAGTTATTTTTATAAAAAATCCATAGGATAAGTACTCCTTATTGAAAATAGTAAGATTGACAATAAGAGACCTCTCGGTTTTTCTCACCTTCAAGTAATAGACTTTCTCAAAGGTTAAAACCGGCATGTAATAGTTTTAAGTCTCCTCGATACCCAAAAAATTTCCATATAGTTTGTTTAGGTGGATAACTCCATTTATAATTATTTATGTATTATGGAAGCACCGAGCGGGAACCACTTTGAAATACTCACAGAGATCCAGAAAGAGGCGGTTCGGAGGAAAAGTAATTCCTGCCCCAAGCACGAACTGAGAAAGTATCTAGTGGCCATCATCAACATTAAATTGTTCATGGGACCAAATGAAAGTTCAATCGTCACCCAACTATGGATATAACACCATTAAAAGGCCTTAGTGGTGTCCTCATTAATAATGTAGACCGTGGCTTACGCTGACTACGGGCAAATTAATGAAGAATTTTGGCTAAAAAATAAAGACAATGGTGAGACGATGACTTACAAAAAATGAAGAAGCTCATGCAAGGTTATTCTCTTAAAGTATGTAGTTTTAGATATGAAGTCCAAGTGATGAGGGAAAAGGTTTTAGTGGAATGGATCGAGTTGTAGGCAAACTCCATGATTAGATGCGCGTTCACCAAAATGGTGGCTTAAAAAGTAGACATCCCTTCAGCCAAGTGGTGTCTGCTTTTTAAGAGGGGTATATGTCGTGAACTCCTTCCTTGGTGTTACTCAAGTGAGTAACACTCTAGAAGGTTAAATAACCTCTGATATTTTGGATGGATGTAGTGCAAAAGTAATTAGAAAAGCTATCTTATATATCCATCTTCAACTTCAAAAAACTCACAGAAGTATCTATCACAACACTTATCACAAGCAACATCCACCTGGAGAGGATGGATTCTCTTCTCGTGCGGAAGAAAAATCCCCAAGAAACACCATGTGAGTATGCCATGTGATATTAGAAGGTATACAATGAGGTGGGAGATTGCAATGAAAAAGTTTTAGAAGCCTCATTAAATATTATCCTGCCGAATAACTCCATGTTATACCACTCCCTTACCAAGAAGGAGGAGACCACTATAAATGATATAATGTTAATGATTGAAAAATATGTCAAGATTGAAGATGTGGTCACAGGGACCAACCAGGTTAGTGGTCGACCAAAGGCGAATAAGAACGAAGATGGGGATATTTCTCCCGGGGGGAGGGGGACAGAACGATAACTAAAAGGGAGAGGAGAAGTTAGATCCCAATAAATCTCATCTCACCATCAGCACTATCTTCAAGGAGTATTATACAAGATCTTGACCTAGATTAAGGACCTACAATATTTTAAGTGGCCGAAAAAGATAGCGAGAGACCTCTCTAAGATAAACACCGCCGAGAGATGTTACTACCATTAAGAATATAGGCATAAGGCAGAGAATTTCAAGGCATTAAAATACACTTGGAGGAGTTGGCCTAGGCAGGCCACCTATATGATTTCGTCAAGAAAATGAATGACAAAATTCCAATAAAATGCTATTAGAAGCCTGATAATGTCCTAGAAGACAATGAATTGGGGCATGAGTTTACAGTGATTCACGAAGCCTCAAACCCAAACCAGATAAAAAGTAATGTTATAAGGATGGATATTATTTTTTTTTACTACAGTAATGAAGGTTTTCCAGGTTGGTCTGACCAAGCCCACTATCGACAAACGTCGTCATCCAGAAAAATAGACTATGCCAAACATACCATCTTCACTGAAGAGGATCTGATCGGATTTAGAAGTCCACATCATGACACGCTTGAAATCATATTCAAAATTATTAACTGTGATGCGGACAAGCAATTAGTGGACCAGGGTAGATCCTCGAAGGTCATGTACCTCAAGTTGTCTAACCAACTAAACTTACAAAAGGAAACCTAACATAATTGACCATCCATTTGGTTAGATTTGCAGGAAAAATGACAATACCACTAGGAAATATTATGCTTCCAATATGAATGGGAAGAATATTAAAGATGTTTAAACTTATTATAGTAGATATTGATTCCTTATACAATACAATCCTTGGAAGAGGATGACTGCATGCAATGAAGGTAGTATCATCTACTTACTATTAAAAGATTAAATGCATCACCAATCGAGGGGGTAATGGGATACGTGAAAATTAAGATTCTACTAAAATATGTTTTATTGCATCCATTAGGCCTATATAGGAGAAGTAGAAGGAAAAGATAAAGAATGATTAAGGGTCATCCACTCAAAATAGGATCTAAAGTATGAGTGATTGGAGGGTAAAAGACACAAGAATAATCCCCGTTGAAAGGGTCATGGAATCACTTCAAGAGATTTCTTTCGACGATTCTCACCCAAATAAATTTTTTCTCATCGGTAGCTATCTTTTTCCCATCGGTAGCTATCTCACCAATATATATATATATATATATATATATATATATATATATATATATATATATATATATATATATATATATATATATATATATATATATATATATATTCCCTCTTTAAAGCGAATTAAAATATATTCTATTTGAAATCGTATAATATGTTTGACTTGGATACTGAAGTAATATGTTACAAGATTCACGTTAATTTCGTATTCCCACCAATAACATAAAAGGCAAGGTGAACAACACCTGAGAAGTCATGCGTAGTTGAAGATGAGGCCGAGAAGAAACTAAAGGAACGGTACTTTAAAGAAGTTTAATTCTCCAAATTGATTTTGAATCGGATCGTAGTCAAGAAGAGTAATGGGAAGCAGAGAGCTTGCGTTGGCTTTACCAACCTAAATAAGGCATATCCCAGGGATAGGTTCCCAGTAACAGAGATTAACCAACTGGTTAAAGCCATAACCAACCATCAGTGAATGAGTTATCTAAACTCTAAGACTTCTTGCATCACCACCTTTGGCCTTCACCGTTACACAGTTATACCCTTCAAACTTAAGAAAGTAGGAGCAGACTACCAATGGTTAATCTTAAAAATATCTAAACAATAATTATACAATTCTATATAAGTCTATGTAGACAACATGATTATGAATAGTAAGTAAAATGGCTATCACCTCTCAAATGTTGTGAATACATTTCAAATCCTTTGATATTATAAAATAAGTCTCAATGTGGATAAGTTCTCTTTTGGAGTGAAATTCGACAAATTCCTTGGCCACTTGGTCAGAAAGAGATGAATCAAAGAAAATCCCCATCAAAGTTAAGTGATTAGGATCATTCATCCTCCCAAAACCGTTAGGTACATTGAAAGGATAAGTAGAATGATTGCGAAACTCAATCCATTCATTTTCAAATCTTTTGAGCGATGTAGACCTTTCTTTTAATAATGACAAATGTTCATAGGCACTGGATGATATCAAGAATTACCTCAGTCGGCCACCCTGGCTTGCAGTTCCTAACTTAGGGGATCCGCTTCACTTGTACCTCTTAGTGTCCGACCATACGATTAACTCCCTTTATGTCTACGAGAAGCAGGCATGCTAAGACCTAAATACTACGTCAATAAAATATTATTAGATGATGATATGCAATGTCTCCCATTGGAAAAGTTGGATTATTCACTAGTGATGGCTTATTCACTTGTAAAACACTACTTTGAAGCACGTTATATCCAAGTTATAACCTTTATTTCGTTGAAAGCAATCCTCAAAAAGGCCGACCTCTATGGACGAATGTCCAAATGGTCGATAGAATTGGGAAAGTTTTATTTCCATTATCAACCCCAAACTGCATTGAAAGGGAGGGTTTTGGTAAATTTTATAGTGGAGTTTTCCAAAGAACATCGCCCTTTAGAGAATCCCAAGTCTAATGATCAAACTACCGTGGAAGGATAGAAACAACATAATAGATGTACCCTTTTATGTAAACTGAAAAACCAACATAAATGGGGGCAGAGTTTGGATTATGTTTGTCATCCCATATTACAATATTCTTAAACAATCCATGCGATTTGGATTTGAAGAATCAAATAATGAGGAAGTACATACCTCTCATAGGCGGACTAAAAAATGCCTTATCCCTTGGTGCAAATCACCTTGACGTGTTTTCTGACTCAAGGTTGGTATCTAATCAGATATCAAAAGATTATAACTCTAGAGATGAATGCATGACAACTTACTTTGAAAAGTCTCAGGAGTTGGTCGCTCAATTCTAGCATGTCTAAATACAATAATTCCCAAGGAGAAACAACAATAATGTGAACACCTTGGCCACTTTGTCTTTAGCTGTTAAGACCAACCTCAAGAGAGGGATATATGTGGAGTACATAGCGCAACTGAGCAATCATAAGAAATAATATGCCGAAAATGTGAAGTTCGTGAAAAAATCTGCTAATTGGATGGGCTCAATAATAAAGTATTTGAAGGAAGATGTGATGCTACCGAACAAAAGAGAGGCCCATCAAAATAGGGTTAAAACTATCATTTTTATTTGTCCTCTTAAGGAAAGATCTGTAAAAGATTATTTACCGAGCCACATTTATAATGTGTCCATCCCGATAATGTAGATCAAGTCCTGTATGAACTACATGAAGGAATTTGGAAAAGTCACTCTATTGAAAGGTCTCTAGCATTCCGAGCAATTAAAGAGGGGTACTAGTGGCCTTATATGAAGAAATATGTCTTCTTTATGTGAAAAAGTTTAAAAGTGTCAACTATTCTCACCACTAATCCTCCATTTATCCAACTACCTCAAGTCTCTAGCTAACCCATGGCCATTTGCTTAGTGAGGGTTGAAAATTATACTAGCCTGGGAACAGTAGAAACCTTTTAGTCGGCACAAACCGTTTCACTAAATGGATTGAAGCGAAACCACTAGCGAACATCAGAGACAACGATAAGATTATGTTTATTTGGAGAAACATCATAACTCATATTGGCATACCAAGAATCCTCATCACTGATAACGGGACATAGTTTGAAAGGAAGCACTTCCAAGATTTATGTAGCAGCTATGCAATAAGGCACAAATATAGTTAAATATCTTACCTCAGAAAAATGGATAGATATGGGCCTCCAATAAAATGGTCATCGATGAAAAATAAAAGAAGTTAGAAAATGTGAAACTCACATTGGTGGACGAGCTCCCCACATCCTCTAGGCATATCGAATAACACTTAGGAGGCCTTAGCCTATGGAATGAACTCCATCATACCAATAGATTCAGGGTTACCAAATATGAGAGAAATCGTATTCGACTAATGCTTGAACAATTAAATGATCTTTATAGAGCTTGACATGGCATATGGAAGGAGAGAACAAACCCTAACCAGGTTGGCAACAACAAGACAATATAATTAGGGCATGCATTCGAGAAAGTTTCAGATCAGAGATTACGTCCTAAAAAAATTATCGACATCGCGAAGGAACAATTAGATGGAAATTTAGGATCAAACTAGGAGGGTCCATTTAGAGTCATCAGAGACAACTTTCGAGGGTTTTATCTCCCAAAAATAATGGAGGGAAGGGAGATGCACTAGGTTTGGAATGCAACTAATATTAAGAAATTTTATTTTTTTATTCAACTTTAAGTTTGATAATAATTCTTTACATTTGGTAGTTAAGTTTTTCCTTATTTATTAATTCAATTAGATTTGATTTTTCTAATTAGTAGGCTAATATTAAAACCAAATTATCTTATTACATGAATCCGACTAGAATCTTTATTTTTTAAATAATTCCTTATTGAATTGATAACACTTAGTAGTTGATGCTCTGAGGTTACATGTTCCGTCAACATAACACAAAACAATAAGGTATTTTACTTTGAAAGAAAAAGATCCACAAGGATTCATAAGCACTTAGTAGTTATACCATGTTGGTCAGATAAAATTCTAAATGGGTGGATAGCCCTAAAATCAAGTGCATTCATGCAAAAAAAAAATTGGCATTGGGCCTAGGTGGAGTGTGATGACGCCTCTTAAAAGGTAAGAGCAATATAACATATTAAGTAAAGGGATAAGGGGAATGTTAATACAAATTGAAAAGAAACGATACCATATTCATTTCATTCAATATTCATTAATTATAAGTTATTTACAAGTACATATAACTACATCATCTTTGAGGTTCACTGGATGGCCTAGCTCTGGACGTTAAGTGGAAATTCTCTCAGTTGCGATGAGGTATGCCATTGTCATTATCACGATCGATCAGATGCTCTTCGATCAATTTTAGAGGGACACCATCGATTGGAACCCATGAATACTCTCTCTCAAAGGGAGGAAACTTATAATAAAGGGAGTCCACAGTGTACTAGTACCACAACTCAGAGTCATGAGTAACTTTAAGGAATATTAAAGCATTCGATTAGTCATGCTTGTAGGCTAGGTTCTTGGCTTTATTCAAATGAATTGAGGCATTTAGTAGGCCTTTATCATATCCATCATCCTAAACTGCGCGGGGATACTTCTTGAACTAATATTTTATCCTCATAATCCTCTGGTTCAGACGCCTTGTGATCACTTCATTTGGACTAAAAGCTTTCTCGACTTTTCCAAGCTTCGGCCTTAAGCCAACATTTTCATAATGTAAAAAATGGCAATATTCTTTATTTTTTTGAGCTCGTCTTGAAGACTCGTGACCTTCCCAATTTGGTTTCCATGAAAAGTTATCATTATTTAAAGTGCCTGGAGAATAACCAAGAAGGCCATCCTGGCTTGATTAGAATTATCAACCCCGAGCACAAAGTCCAAGCCATCATTATATTGGACTATTGGCATAAGGACAGGCAATCAACATACTATATAAATGAATAAAGTTAGTTTATTATTTAAATAAGAACATCAAGATACAAGACTTGCACAAGCAATTATAAAATCAACCATCCATACAAAAGTAAGTAAGAGGAAAAAATATTTTTTATTTAAAAACTTTTTGTGGGGCAAGGCCCTTACATGGATGAAAGAAAGAAGAAAGAAACATTCAAAATTACAAGAAGTCCATAAGAAATACTAAACTGGTGGAGTTTTATCTTCAGGATCATCTACAACCTTAGTCTGGTCAGACGTTTATGCTCTATCTACTTCGCCTTCCTTCAAGTTATGAGGGGTACAAGGATTATACTCCACAAACAGCTTCAAGTCCCTAACAACTTCACCCTTCACTAAGGACTTATCCGAACCCTTTTTGAAAAAGGCTTTGTAAACAAATATCAAGTAGTTTTGAGCATTTGAAAAAGCTTTATATCAGCCTTTGTCAAAGGCAATGTTAATTACTCTTAATGCTGCTGCAAGGTTCTGGGTGTACTCTTGGTTTGCCTTTTCTAAGGTCGCCACCTTGACCTCGACTTAAAGAATTTATTCGTCTATGCCCTTCAACTCGGCACCCCCTTTGGTCACTTTGATCATGGAAATATCAAAGGCCTTTTGGGACTCGTTCAAGGATACCCCCAAGTTGCATACCTTTTTTTTTTTTTTCCGATTGGCACTCCTGTTAAGTAAATTGATGCATTTGTGAACTACGATGCAAACAAAAAAGACATCACTAGTTAATAAATAAAATTTATTAGAAATAATATATAAAGGAATCAACATTTATGAGATATAATATAACCTCTTAAAAATTAGGCTAGTGATCAAATACTAGTCGCGAGGGAGGCAGGCTCCCATTAGAAATCCAAGAGTCAGGTCTGGCTACTTGGAAACTGAACGATCAGTAGGGGCATTCCCCTTGCTGAGGACAGTATCCCCTCACTTGGAAGTTGGTGGATGGATGACAAAGCCATTAGTCGGCTGGTTTTTTTGCAGGGTTGGCTTGTATTTTTCTGGGGAATGTTTTATTGTAATAAATTCAGAAGGCCCTTGATATCCTTTCTCTTGGCGGGACGGGCAGTGGGGGAAGTTGGGTAAATAACATCACTTATCAGATTGGGGATCTTCCTTTTATGGTCCACATCATCTTTGAAGGAGTTGGGATGACAATAAGAATGACATATATATCTAAAGGCTCAAAAGAACCTGGAGTGCTACTAGTAGAATAATTATGATCTCTTGTTCTCTATCAGTTGGTAGGGAAACGAGATATATGGTTGAGGAAGTATAGAAAAGCAGCACAACATTCGACCTAGGATGATTGGGATCTCCAAGCCTCTTTGTGATCGCCCAAATATTTTTCAAGACTGAAAAGTTAACTTCTTCTAGTTTGGGCTCTTTCTTTTGAGTAACTATAGAATAAAAGGGAGAAAAACGTTTCAATAATACCCGAATGTAGGAAACATAATGAAACATTTAAAAATAATTTTTTTAACCCAATGAATGGGAATAAACAAACTTCATGCCCCCTATTTGGGTAACTGGGGCTATTGTAAGCTTCACCACCCTTGGGAACAAGCAAATGCTCATAGTTCTAAACAATGAAGCCATAAAACCAATATTCCTCATTAGAATTTGGTAGGTTGATGACCAGGGTCTTCTCCGTCTCCCTTTCTTTTAGATAGTAGACCTTCTCAGAGGTTAGTACCCACATGTAGTAATAATGATTTTTTGGGGTCCTTAAACAAGTACTATAAATATTGATTGGGAAATTAATTCCATTAACAATCCTCTATGTATTGGGAGGGCACTCTACAAGGAAAACATTGATATATTCATAAAATTCTAAGAAGAGGCGATTTGGAGGAAACATAACCCAACCGTAGTCACGAACTGAGAGAAGATCTAATGGAATCCTTCAACATTTTAGTAATCCATAAGACAAAACTCCATCTCAACGGTAACCTATTTATGGGTGTAATGTTGTTTGAAAGCCTATATGGTGTTTTTGTGTATACCATACAACATTTTTATAGTTACTTCAGACTAAAATAATAAAAGTAATTCACATAAGATAAAGAGTTTTGGCATACAAAGCTATGAACATGGGTGAAGAAAATGACTTACAAACAATGAGAGGAAAAAATTAACTCTAACTTCTCAAAAGAAATAGAAATTTTGAATGATGAAGCCTAGATAATAATAAGAGAGTGATTTAGCGGCTTGGAACGATTTCCATTGTAGAAATCCATTATTAGACACACACGCCCCCAAATAACGACAGACAAGCAGATGTTCCTTTAACTCAGACTGTCCAAATGACCAACGTAGCCCCCAAGTAAGTAGGGAAAAAGACTAGCATCCCCCATAGTTTAACGGGAAAAATGATTATTTATTACTTAGGAAAATTCTCTCCATGCCCTCTGACCACAACATCATTGGTCGTTCATGACCAACCGTAATCACAACACAAATTGTTTTAAAAGACAAAACAAACCTTCGCGACCTTAGTCAGTCATAGATATTTGGGGATAATTACGAGGGAAATAATCTGCCAAGCATGAGAAGAAAGAACTTGCCCTACTAACCCGATCAATCACTCCTATCGTGCATATTAAAGCTACAAAAGACAAATAATGTGCAAGAATCAAGGGAGAAGATATTATATATATCAACTCATGATAACTACCACAGTGATTGAGATACCAAGGACTCAATAACCTCCTCTTATATAAACCTAACTCCTACGAAAAAGGGGAAAGCAATCATGAGTATTGAAACTCTATTAATAATAAAGTAGAACCTCCTGTGGACATAAACACATTTTCGAAGCATGTAGACCTTGTTCTTATGTGTATGTGTGATTAATTTCTTTATCAACTCCATTGATTTGTATTGAATCTTTACTAACATAATTTTACCACATAAACCCTCTGACTAATGTATAATTGAGTGACATGGATCAGTCATGACCTCAGTATGAATTTTCCCAAAATTAGAACAAGCACCCCGACCCTAACCAATAGTATATATTTATGAGAAAATAGTTCATGGAACACATATAAGAATCATGTGGCCTTGTGATCTGGTAAACTGTCATCATCACATGGATAAGAATCATAAATAAAATAACCTACAAGAATCAAGGAGGAGATAAAGTCGATCAACGAAAGATAGTTGTGATAGTGGTCGAAGAGCCTGCGACCCTTTCAGGTTCTTTTATAAATGTATACCTTTCCCCACGAGAAAGGGGTGATTTAATTTGTAGTATATAAACTCTACTAAAATATATTATAATATTAATAAAAGAGTAAATCCCTCCCATGTACTTAAGCACATTACTGAACCACATACATCCCGTCTCTGTGTGTGACATTTACTTTAACCAATATTGATTGTTTGTTAGGTTTGTGTGCGTTGAATATTCGACAATAGGATTTAACTTCCTACACTAGGTATTCTAAGTATAATATCCTGTGTTATGCATTCATTTTTCCTTTTTATTTGATACTCTAATAATGTTTTTTCCTGATTGCATGTTTTAAGTTATTGGGTAATTAGTTGAACATTGTCTTGAGGTTTGGTGAGTTTGGTTTAATGAGTTAAAGTATAATTTTTATTTGATTAAAAGTTATTTAGTATCTCCACAAGTTCTAAAGTTTATCCCGCGATGAAAATATTTTATTTACTTTTACTTCATGTTGAAGCGAGAAATCGGACAAATGTCATTCTCATATCAACATATCAAGTATAGAATATATATAAAGCAAGTAAAGGGACAAAACATAAGATATAGAGTGGTTCATCTATTAAAATGAGCCTATGTCTACTTTGTTGCCCTACTCTCATTATACACATGTTATAGTATAAGTTTACAATGTTGTGATAGGCGTACAAGATAAATGAGAGAGAAGAATACATATCTGTAGTGGTTTCGAGTGAGCCGGAGAGATGACTACGAGGTAGATGAGTAGCCCCCAAGCTATATTGGGGCTGTATAAAGAGTTCGATAGGGGTTTGCCTAGAGTGGTTGTCTCGAATATCGGGATCAAAACCCCTTATCTCAAGGTGTGGACCTCTATTTATAGGTGGTATATAAGCTGTGTCACGAGCCCTGAGTACGTGACATGTAATAAGTCTGGAGGGTAATTAGTGATGGGTAGCAGCTGTGAATGAGGGGATTCGGTCTGTTAGGTAGACAAATGCTGTGGGTGCCGCATCCTATATAGTATAAGGATACGACCTGTTAATGAGGTGACGGATAAGCACATGCCGCAGCCTATAAACTTTGGGGCATTGCTTGTCAGTTGGATCTGCGATAAGAGACCATATTTATCATATCAATAATCCCCCATGTCGTAGTGCCAACGGGTGATTTGGTGCTGCGGCTTAATATTATGTTCGTTGCGGCATGCAATCGCTGTAGTGTAGCTATTTCCAATACGATGTTTCGTCTTCCCATGCCCTCTTTTATAAATGGATCTAGTCGTGGCCTTCATTACGTTTCCCAAACTTTTGAGAGCAAATCAAGAGCAAAACGCTGCCAGTTCTTCCTTTGAGTTTTTCGACGAGCATTACGCGACGATCAGTGGCTGTTAGAGGCTAAGCAACCACTTTCTTCCAATTTCCAGGTAATTTTTCAAACCAAAACCTCCTTAGTTCTTTCTGTAATCCTTGTTGTGGCTGAATGTTTCTGATTTCTGCTTGAATTCATAATAAAATGAACTATTTAAATCCACGAATTGGCTGAATTCATGATAAATGATTAATTATGAAATGAATTGGATTTATTCTTGAACCAACTGCATAATTGTTCGAATCCCTTGAATATGTGTAGGAACTAGGGTTGAATCAAATTTACTGATTTAGACTTAAATTTTTAGGTTTTTCTATTTCTGTTTGGATTAGAAACTTGGATTTTGTAGGTTAAAACTATACCATGTACTAGCCTTGTTCTCGAAGTTCTTCATGTTCTTGGGTAAACCCTTTGAATTCTAGGTTTTTAATCCTTAGGCTTGGTAAATTCCAACATTAACCTCTTTATGCGTCTGGCCACAGCTGGTAGCATTACTTGTGCTATTTTGCTACGGTAATATGTCGATACTTGAAATAATAGTCCCTCTGCCCTTAAGGTTTAGTTTTGAACTGACCTCCCGCAGCCTTTCACTCTTGAATTGTAGGATTGCGACGTATAGAAGCATATTAGTTATTTAACTCATCCCAATTAAATAGTATGCCGAGGATGTAAATTGCCCCTCTGCCCTTGGGATGTAAATTGTTCATGTCTGTAGCTTGGAGTTAAGACTTGTTTAATGGCTTATGGTTTGCACTTGGTAGTAATAATTCCACATGGTTGCAGACTTTAGACTAGGGTTGACATTTAATGTAGTTGGCTGAAACCCTTGAAACCTCTTCATTTTAACTTTTAAACTTGTACTTGCTTTATGTTGTCCCTGCCTCGGCCTTTAAGAGGTTTCTCTGACCATATTGGCTGCGGCACCTAACAACGGAGTCTTTCTGGTTTTTAGGTCCTATTGCATCCATATGAGTTGGAATCTTAACGACTTTTTGATGGACTTTTGGAACACACACTTTGGATTTTCTCCTCTTAAAATTCCATCTGTGCGTCCTTTAAAGAATGTTGGACCTTGTTTACTCAAAAACTACCCTAACTGTGTCGTTCTTCACTCTGATTCTGCAGACTCTACTACCTATAGGGAAACTACTGAGGTTGCGGCTATGAAGGAAGATACCAACTCCAACAACTACCCTGTTGATCCTGAGGTTGTGACAGTTAGGCCTTCTGAGGCCAGAGATGCACCAGCAGGCCCATCTGATAGAGTTGAGAAGGCTCCCGCAGCCTTAAACGTCCGTTGCATTATGACTGAAGAATGGGTCAACCATGTTTTCGCGGCCTTTAAATTTCCAGATGGGGTAGTTTTTTCATCTCCTTTCACGGAGTAGAGACCATGCTCCATGGTCCCTAATGATGGGGTTTGCTTCCCCCTTTATGCTTTTGTATACTGGCTATGGCTACCTGTACCTGTCCCAGTCAAGAAGATTTTTAGCGTAATAAAGTTATCCCGAGCCCAATTAGATCCCAACGGCTGGAGGGAGATTCTTACCTCTTTAGTGCCTTGGAAGGAAAAGTTCAGCAGAGATATCTGCATGACTAGCTGTATATATATATATATATATATATATATATATATATATATATATATATATATATGTGTGTGTGTGTGTGTGTGTGTGTGTGTGTGTGAATTATATATGTGAACATACCTACCCTATAGATGTCATCATTGGAAGTTGCGCATAGT
Source organism: Sambucus nigra (assembly GCA_949130495.1). Taxonomy (NCBI): domain Eukaryota; kingdom Viridiplantae; phylum Streptophyta; class Magnoliopsida; order Dipsacales; family Adoxaceae; genus Sambucus; species Sambucus nigra. The sequence goes on along the minus strand of OX422211.1, from coordinate 98,678,168 downwards.
GGGCGATCCACCGTGGCATGACCAGTAGGTGTTGGGTCATTTTTCCTGGTCATAAGACTATTGTATGACCATTGTATGTGAGTTTAGAGTCCAATGGAATAATATGGTATGATTATGATCCATGGATGTATGTCTATGACCACCTCCATTCATGTGTTTACGAATTGGGTTCGGTGGTGAGATTCTGACCCGGTGCCCCACGAGTGGTACGTGATGTACCCGGAGCCTGATAGAATGGTAGGGAATGCATGCGAAAGGATAACTTGGGGATGCTACGTATATACATATAAAATAGTGTTATATGTATATGTGTGAATTAAAAGAATGTGTGAACATTGAAATTATAACTAGTGCACAGTTATGTGAATCATTTAACGATAAAATTATAATTGAGAATTATAATGATATAGCTTATGTGATAGCTAAATGAGAAACACTACAAAGTAAAATACATGTAGCATAGTTGGGCTAGAGGTTTTGTTGTGGGGATGAGATAAGTGATTATACTAGTTAGGCGGGGTAGCATAACTAGGGAATTAAAATACATGTGTTAGGTGCACACTATAAATGAGGCGCGAGGATTATCTCATGTGAGTGTGATACCAGATAAATATAAACAATTTCGCTACATATTCATTAGTGCATTTTAAATACTTGAAAAATATTTTAAAATGGTTTTGGGCTCCGACCCATACTAAAAATCTTTTTCAAAACCTTTTCGGTGCTCAGCCACAGGGACGCCAAGGGTAGCTATCCTTTCAGTCAGAAGATGCTGCAGTAGCTATGGATGATTGCAGGCTTTGACTAGACATTTCTATCCTTTTTATCTAGATATGATTTCATTTCAGTTATTTACTTGGGGCATGTTGCCCATTGCTAGACAGTCTTTATTGTTCAGCTTTATTACGTTATTTCCTTTATTAGTCAGATGACTGTATTTGGAGTTACCAAAATTTATTCGATTATTTGATTTATTTCACATTATCAGTATTCGGTTTATTATTGTGGTGAATGTTTATTTAATTAATGGTATGGTTGTTAAGTGGTTACTTGCTTTAATAAGTCAAGTTATTAAGTCTTAAAATTTTGACACCAGGCTTAATTGGTTATTAGTAATAAATTGGATTTTCGACAGTGATGCTAAGAATGAACCAAATTGAGATTCCATTCTTATTTTAATAGAGGAGTGATCATGCGTTATTAGAATATATGGGGTGTCACATATTCAAGCACTACACCAAAATTGGTAAATTGTCATAGTTGATTGGTCACGATTGATAGTCGTGACCAGGTTGTCACAATCAAAACCATGACCCCTCCCAAAATACCATGACCAGGTGAAAGGGTTACCATAATTAACAGATGGTCACAGTCTAAAGGCGTGACCAGATGGGCCACGTTCCAAAATTGTGACCCCTTTAGGCGTAAATTTCCCGTCATTATGGTCACGGTTCAAAAGCATAACCCACCCGTGACCAATATCAATCAACTATGGTCACAGTTCAGAATTGTCACCCCCAATTCTAGTTTAAAATGCTCACGTTACATTGGTCACGGTCCAAAATCGAGACCATTTCTCGAGCTTTAATTTGTCACAATAGTGGTCACGGTAGAGAACCGCGATCAAGTTTAAGTGATTGATTTGTCATAGGATGGGTAATGGTTCAAAACTGTGACCAAGTTTTGGGTATAAATTTGAGAAGTTCGGCTTTGTCCATTTTACTAAACTGTTCATCTCTTATCTCTCTTGAGTGCTTAAATTCCGACGAATTCACTACACCATATGGGAACATTTGTAACGGACCTATATTTGGTTTATTAACAGTTAGAGCGCGTTAGGAATTTCTAACGGTATTTAAGTGTTTGTAATTACTTATGTCTGTTACAATTGTTTTTAGTGTGTTTATATTTAATTATAATATATATTTTTATTTTTTTTATGCGCTAAAAACAAGTGTGAGAAAAAAAATTGGCGGCAAAATAAAGAGAGTCTTATCGTGAGCTATTTTTTTAAACCTAGATTGTGTTCTATTCCTATTCCACGTAAAAGATGGGATACACTTTTGACTCGTAACGGTTTGTTTCCGTTCTCCTCCATCGCTATTCTCCTCCATTAATAACTGACTGTCGTTCTCCTCCCACCGCCAGTCTCCTATATCTGATCGCATTTTCCATCTCAATCTCCATCAGGTATAAATTCTCCATCTTAGATTGCATATTCTTATTATCCTGTCCAGAGAGAGTCACATAATTCTCATTTTTCTTAAATATTTTTTCTTTCATTTTTTTAGTTTATGGAAATATATTGTTTTTTTTTCTCAAATATTTTTCCTAAATCTGATCACATATTCTGAAAATATATTATTTTTTCTCTATCTCTGTCTCATTTTCTAAAGGCTTAATACGGTCCAGCTCTCTTCTAATTCGATATTCATCCTTCCTTCTCACTATAATCAAATGTATATTTATATATAGACATTGAAATTGAAATTATGTTGCAAATTATAATTATTTGTGTAATCATTGTGCATTGCTCATTTAACCGATTCATATATACACAATTACACAAAAGTTTTGTATTTATTAGTTTATGAGAGTGATATGTATGAATATATTTATTATTATATTTTTTTAATTTTTTGTTTAAATATAAGATTGCAAAAAGGAAAAATATATTAAAAGATGGAGAAGTTGTTCACTATGATAACCCATTCTTTTATGTGCATTATTTGTTAATTTATGTAATTATTGTATATCTTTATTGGGTAATAAGGATATTAGTTTATGGTTTTGGTGTTGGTGAATTACATCCGTTAATAACCATATTTGACTGATATGTGATATCATGTTTGAAATCGAAGGTTGCAATCAAAGCTAGGGTTTTAAGTTAGATCAAATCGAAAGTTTAAAGTATGAGTTTATTATATATCCTCCTCCTGCCACAATAATGTACCATTTTATCTTTGTAGTTTTAAATGTGTTTATCTAACATGTCTAATCTAGAATATTATAAACGTTTATTTTAATTGAAATATATGTTCTGTGATAATTATTTTGGTGGTAGAATCATATAAGTGTTATTGAAACATTGAGGAAACACAATGTGCCTTCAAAATTAAATAATTATTTACTGTTTCCACCCATCCATGATCCTCCGATGCGTTGCATCGTGTGATTCACTTTGCCATACAAGTGAATTGATCCTCTTTAGCGTTTATCCAGCAAAACTGACGCTTCAGTCTTGTTTGGGGGTGATTCTCATCACCCAAATTTTCTTCCACCACGTGCTTTCTTAGATCTTATCTTTAGGGTGAGATCCCTTCGGTTTGGATTAAGACATTAAAGTTAGCGCTACCGGGAGGCAGCCCGTGATTTCTTGTATGAGTCTCATCCTGTTTAGGGGTGGTGTTTCACATCACCCAATGCTTTTCTTGTTTATAGACTTGTATGCCTTTTTATCTTATCACTTATTTAGGTTTATCTTGGCTTCATCTATCCACTTCATTACCGGTTGATTCTGGTAATCTCTTTCCTATCTTATGCTCTCAATTTAAAAAAAACATTTTACTTAACATCGAGGACAATGTTCCTTTTTGTTTGGGGGTGGGGAATTTTATCGAAATCGTACTTCTTTTGAATTTTTTTGATTTTTGAACCCAATTTTTAAAATTTCATGCAGTTTCTTTCATCTCACTCATTGACGTGAAATTTTTATCATCTATCTTTTTAAGTCTAGGAATCAAGCTAGAGATTTTAAATTTTTTTTTATAGCTTATGTAAGACGTAACAAGGAATGTTGCACTATGGATTTCTTAAATCAACAAAAAAATTTGTGCACTTATCACTTCACTACGGTTTAGAGTTGAAGAGTACTACAATTCTCAAGAGAACCTTAAGGATCACTAGTAGTGACTTTAGCTTGTGAGATTCGTGACTTTCACCTTTTAGAGAGTTTTACGCAATCTCCGAGTCACAAGTTGATTCAACTTCTTTTGGGTCCTCACTTTAAATCGTTGTATGATCTAATTATTCTTCTTTAAATTTTGGCTTGATCACTGAGAACGACAACACTTTCGAGTTGTAAGAAACATGTATCTTGAAATTTATCCCGATCACTAGGTTTTCACCCATTCACTTCACCCATTACCTTACCATATTCTTCCATATCCCCACATATTCCCCACATCATACCTTCTTACTCCATTTATATATCATCCATCATTTTGAGGAAAAGAGTGTTTTTCAAATGATAAATGTCTTCATTGTTGGTTTGAAAAGAGAAAAAAAAGAAAAGAAAAAGAAAGAGAGTTTGTATTTAGTTCTTGTGTAATAAAGACATTTGTTCTTCATGTATAAAACACTCTTCTCGCATACGCATCCATCATCCATGATCCATCTTTCATTCATCATCGTCATCCTTCACCTCATATCATCCTTCCCATCTCATTTCCCTCTCACCCATAATCATTCATGTTCCCCTAGGTGTTCGGGCAAATGAAAGTCAACGTGGTGAATAACTCGACGTTCTCATTATAGTGATTAACATTCTTTCATGAGATCATTTTTCTTTCTAATTATTCGTTCTTTCTTAAGTGCGTGTGAGATGTTTGACCTTCCTTACAATTACTCACCTCCCTACACACTAGAGCGATACAGTTACCCATATCTTAAGAGTTCATTTGAGACAGATATATCCCATGATATTTTAAAGTTGAATCGTTGATTCCTAAAGATAATCTAGGAATTACTCTCGTGATACTCAACCCGTTTTGACTAATTCACACTACACATGTTGAGTTCTAGGAAGTATGTGCCTTGTGTATTTACTTAGCTAAAGGTTTTATACACTTCTAGCTTGTATTTCTCAAAATATTTATCATATGATGGATTGTACGATTATTCTATGTCTAATAAGAGATTGAATGTCGTTGCAAATAAAGAATTTTGTGGGTATATTCCCTGCAAACCCTCACAAAACACAACTCGTCCTGTAGGGCAACTTATAAGTTTAAAGGCTTATTGCACATGCTAAGTGCAATCGTAAGTGCCCGCGAAAGTGGTACACTTTTAGATTCTTATATTTCTCTTTCTCTCTATCTTATTGTTCGAGGACTAGCAATGCTCTATTTGGGGGTGGTTTGATAATCACCCAAAAATGTATATTTTATACCCCAAATAGACGATTTTTAGTTGCTAATTCTCGGCAATTTGGGTCTTATATGCTTAATTGTTTAATTTGCACGCTTGATTGTAGTTACGGTGTCAAAAGTGTTATTTCAAGGCAAATTGCATCAAGAATGGAGCTAATTCCCCAGTCCCGTTATCTGACGCGAGCCTAAACCTACCCGAACCCCATGTGTATTTAGTTTGTGTTTTTTTAGATTTTCTTAGATTTTTAGTTTGAGTCATTTTTATTTTTAGATTTATTTAGAATTTCTAGGATTTATTTTCTATTTCTTTTTAATTAATGTATTTTTATTTTTTATTTTTTATTAGTTTTTAGTTAGTTTAATTTTATCTTATTTGTTTTGTTTTATTTTATTATTTTTATTTTTAATTTTCATTTTGAGTCGTGTTTATTTGTCAATAGTTGTATATATTAGGGTCCGTGTATTTTTAGTTGCGTGTCGAGTTTTTTTTCTTTAGTTTTTAGTATTTTATTTGTTTTTTTAGTTAGTTTGATTTTATTTTATTTGAGTCTTTATTTTGTTTTTAGATTTTTAGTTTTATTCGTTTTATGTTTTTTTTAATGTTATTTGTTTTTAAGTGTCCAAATTAAACACACACACACTCACACATTAATTTCATACACACTCACATATACATAACTAACCCTTCACCCACACCACATTACCCTACACTCTCTCACACGCTAACCCATCCCAATCATCTTCAACCTCTCACACCTTCTCTCTCACCTCCATATCCCCACACCTCCATTAATAAAAACACACTTATCCTAAACTTCTACCCCCCAAACAACAACCCATAACCTCTTCTCTTTCTCTCTTCCTCACCAACTGCCGAACCTACCTCGCCGCCTGCCCCGACGACGCCTCTACCTCGCGACCACAACCCAGTAGCAACAACTCGGCAACACCCCATATCCGCCCCGCTGCTAGATTTTGATCCACTTCCCTGTCAAACCCGAGAACCTTCCAACCCGATTCCAGCCTGGCCATTCCCCTTTTCAAACCAAGACCCATTTCTCCAAATGATTTCTTGTCCCAAATCGTATCTTCATAAAACCAAAAGCCAAAGATAAAACAAAAACCCATTGTGCAAAAACCAAACCCAGCTCCTACCTGACACCACTGCCCAAATCTTTCCCAATCCAGCAAAAATCAAATATCACAAGACTCAAGCATGTGACAATTTTCCTAAATAACAATCACTTGTCTCATCCAAGAAGACCCTCTTCATTTTAAAAGGAGGAGAAGACAGACATAAAAAAAATCGGACAGACAGAGGAAAACACATCAGTAGACAGTAGGAGCATAGTAGAGTTTTTAGAGCTCAATTTTTTAGAGCTCATTTTTTGTTTAGTATTGTACAAAATTTTTATTTTTCTTCTTTTCTATTTTTTTTATAGTGACTTGAGTGTGAGGCAGAAAATATTGAGACACAAATTGTGAGTTGAGTGATATTTTTATGTATTGTAAAACTCAAATTTGTGGAATATATTATTGTTCATGTTTGGAAATTTTTATTTGGTTCAAGGAGACTAGGTTGAACATATTTTTTCCATTCCATTTTATTTTGTATGCCTCATATTGTGTCATTATTAAATTTTATATGTAATAATACCATAATGAGAGGCTAAATACCCCATTCAGGGGGTGAGATGGAACCCTTAACTTAATTATTTTTATTTTCAGTTTGTTTATTTATTATGCCCCTTTGAATATTAATATTACAATATTACAATTTATATTTACGCCTCGAGAGAGGGTGAATTATTTTCGAGAGAAAATTGCAAATTCAGATTATAATGTTTATTCACTAATTAAACTAGAGATAGGCAATTTTTGAATGATATTGTAGTTTGAATTTATTAACTCTAAAACTTATTTTTTATGATTTAAATGCTTTTAGTAAATTTTTCCTAGCGTGTGATTTATTAGAAAATGTTTTAATCTAATTTTTGTGAGTATGTGAAATTTAAATATTAATCTTCTAAAAAGGCTATATGTAAATTTACATTTGCAACGAGAGTTGATTTGTGAATTTACATATGTTTTGGGGTATTTCAAATAGACAAACTAATTAATGACAATAAATAGGTTAAGTGGTGAAGTTTAATCCCTTGAATTATCTCATAATTATTTTCTCCTCATATTTAGCTCACTTTATCATTTTATTTATTTATTAGTGTATTTTTAATTTTAGTTCATAATTAGTAGTACAAATATCCCTTCATTATTATTTTAAAAATCATACTTGTCTTCACTTTGTTCTTGTCCACACTAGAGAGCGCGAATTGACCCCTTACTTGCTAATATACAATTTTAGTGTGTTTGTAGGTACCCAAAGGGATTTTTGATTGACTGTCTTTACCCCACAACGATATATACACAAAAGGTGTGTTATCACTTACTATATGATATGCTCTTGTCACTTAACTCTTTTACGTTGTAGAATGTCTCGACCAATTAATAAAGGATGGATGGGTGAAAAGAATAGATTTAGCTTAGTGTGTAAATAAGGATTTGAAGATTTTTGACTTTGCGATTGAAAATAATGATCAACTGTTGTCAATGTATCCATGTCTGTGTTCAAAATGTCGGAATAGGATACGGTTTACCGTGAGAGAAATTTGAACACATTTGCTGAGGCGCAATATAGATCAGTCGTATACTACATGGGCTTTACATGGTGAAAAGTCTTCCAAAAATTTAAAAGAGCACCCATCGACAAGAAATGTTGAATAAATAACTGAATAAGAAGCACTAACAATGTGGGACTTGGTATGGGGAACCTTGTTGATACATTTTATGAAGTCCATGAAGGTAATTATGTCGATACTGATGGAGATCAAACAGGGTTTGCCGAAGAAACGTATCCAAGTAATAAAAAGTACGATGAATATAAGAGATTAGCAACTGAGAAACTGTACCCGTCATGTGAGGGCCCTGAGATAAGTCTTTCTGCAATCGTAGAATTGCACAATATAAGGAAGCAATTTTGATGGTTAGGAAATAGTGTGACAACACTTCTATCTATATTAAAAAGGTGGCTCCCGGTAGTAAACACGTTGCCAGAAAAGTATCCTCACATGAAACGTATGATGAACGACTTATGGATGAAGGCCAATGTCATGTATGCATGCGTTAATAATTGTATTTTGTATTGGAAGGAAAATGAACATAAGGAATAATGCCCTCAATATGGAGAGCCGAGATATAAAGTGACCACGAGCAAAGGGAGTAGAGTATATAAAGAACCTAAGAAAGTATTGATTCATTTCCCTATAATTCCTAGACTTGTTAGATTGTACACCATACCATGGATAACACGAGAAATAACATGGCATAGTCGAGCAACCAGTACATGGGGTTTTCAACGACATCCTTTCGATTCATCTCAGTGGAGAGATTTTAAATTGAAATGACCAAAATTTTCTAACGAAGAGCGTAATGTTTGGCTAGCAATAGCAACTGATGGGTTTAATCCACGTGGTTTTCAATCTGGTAGTTATAGGTGTTGGATTTTTATCATCGCAACATTAAATTTCTCACATCATTGTGCGAAAAATGAGAGTTTCATATGTTGTCTTTGTTAATACATGGGCCAAAGCACCTGGTCAAGACATTGATGTTTTTCTTCAGCCACTAGTAGACAAGTTGAAGCTATTATGGGAAGAAAGAGTGTCGGCTTATGACATGTCGAGAAAATAGTCTTTCACATTGAGAGCTATGCTTATGTGGGGGATTCATAATTGCCTCGCATATGGGAATTTATCTGGACGCATAACACATGGGTACAAAGCTTGTCCTCTTTACGGTGATAACACTCCGTCCATCCAACTAGAGAATAACCAAAAGATAGTTTACACAAACTATTGTATGTTTCTCAACAATGATAACCCGTTCAGGAAAGGAGGTTATTTAGGGTTCAAAACAATAGAATATAGAGACCCTCTTAGTCAGCTAAATGGTGATGAACTATTAGAGAAGTTATTTCACGTTGATTTTATAACCGGGAAGATACCAAAAGTACATAGTAAAAAGCGAAAGGTCAGTGATGTAATTGATAATTATAAGACTGAAGTTAAAGAGGTATGGTATAAAAGGTCCATTTTATTTAATTTACAATATTGGATTTCACATCAAGTTCAATATGTTCTTGGTGTGATGAACATAGAGAAGAATGTTGTAGAACACCTAATAAACTCAATCCTTGACACTAAACTCAAAAGAAAGGATACAATAAATGCTCGGTTGGATATGGAGAATATGCACATGCATATTAGTCAATGGTTGAAGGTAGACGGGCACACTGGTAAAGAGATAAAACTCAAATCATCGAGGAGCAAAAACAGTTTTGTCAAATTTTGAAAGACTTGAATCTCCCTTCGAGTTTTTCGTCCAACTTGAGCAATATTGTCACTCTTAATCCACCCAGTTTGCATTAGTTAAAGTCACATGACGATCATGTCATAATAGAATATTTACTATCTATCTTGCTTCAACTTTCTTTCCCTAAACATCATGATTTACGAAAAGCAATCCAGTTGTTGAGTTTGTTCTTTAACATACTGTGCTCGAATGTTTTAATTTGAAAGGATATCCAAAGAGCCAAATACATGGTTGTGGATGCATTATGTTTGTTGGAAAAATATTTTCAACCAACATTCTTTGATATTAGCATCCACCTTATGGTGCATCTAGAAGATTAAGCATCGTTGTGTGGACGTATATCAGATCGGTGGATATTTTTGTTCGAAAGGTGAACAACTTATCTTATATTGAATTTTAACACGCAAATGTTAACGACTTTGTAATGTTCATGTTTTTTCGCCCATATGAACAGATAAATGGGGGACTTTAAAAATATACCAAGCAATAAACGATATGTCCAAGGGTCGATTACAGAGTCCTATATTGTTTTCGAGTCGGTTCGCTATTGCATGGAGTATATGCAAGATAGAGAGAGTGACCCTAAGCTCATAGTTACGTAGATTCTATTCACTGGGGAATTTATATTTCCATCTTTGTAACCCCCCATAATTACTCGATGCTGATACAAAATGGTTAACCTCCACATACTTAACGCCTCTCCTTTTTGATAAACATTTGTGTTGTTTCCTTATCACGTCATTTACAACTCTTAGTAAATGTATAGATAGGGACCAAGAAAGACAGGTTGCTTCAGTTCAAAGAGAACCAGGGAGAGAAAGATTCAATGTAAAATGGTAATGGTAATTATTCACTAGCACAAGGGTATTTAAGTCCAAATCGGCATATTTGGTTTAAGAGACATTTATAAGTAGTATAGATTTGACTCGAGTGTTTGTTAAGTTATATTTTAGGAAAATTTATTGTTTCATAGCAGTTTGTAAACTCCACGACTTGGCTCTCAACTAGAATATTCTGGCATCCAAGTCATTGCAGTTAGTAAAAAACTTATCATCTTGTTCCCAGTGGATATATGTAAGGCTGGATTTGTTGAAACATATATATATATATATATATATATATATATATATATATATATATATCGTATGCCTCTTCATCTTATTTTTGTGCATGCAAGGCCAATTATGATAATTTATATTATAGAGGAACGAATCCTCATACAATTGAAACACTCTATGTAGTTGAGTTCCAAAGATTATTTTTGAGTTTATACTGCATAGGTTTTTCATCTAATTTGGATATTAAGACAAAAGTTTTATTTTTAGAATTGAGAATCTCAAAAGGTTTATTTCTTCAAGTCCAAGAAGGTTCAAGTCAGCTTACTTCAAGATTGCCTCCTCAACAAATTCAAATTCTATCTCAAGTTTGGTAAGAAGGTAAAACTCCACACAAATTAGGACACTTCTGCAATTCATGCATATTTAGTGTTTCCATATTTTTTTTGAGAATTTTATATGATTTTTAAATAATTTTTAGAAATTATTTTGAATTAAAAATAAATTTTTTTCATTAAATAAAACCTTTTTAAATGTATTTTTAAAATAAATATGGTATTTTGTTTAATTACCTAATTAAAGATTAATCCAGTATTATTAATGAGTTAATTGGTTGGCTTACCCTGTTTTTGTTGTCTTGCATATTTGATCCCTATTGTTAGCCATTGGATTATTTTTATTAGTGGCTTAGGTGGATTTTGGTTCGATCCTTATGACATCCCTTTTATCCAATCGTATGCCTTGACTTGATAACCCATTACTCCCAGTTATTTTACCTAAGACGATTCTTTTATAGCCATAAGATTAACTCTCAACCGGTATAACTAAACCCAACCTTTGACTTGGTAACTCATTTTCAGAATCTTCGACCTCTAGTATAAAAGCACCTGCCGTCTTGTTATCTCAGCTTTTGGCTCTAGTTTAGAGTGAGAATGAAAAAGAGAGAGCAGATAGTAGAGAAAGGAAGAACTAGATAAAAAATACCTGAGGGAAAAATAGAGAGAGAAAGGAACAATATCTCATTTTCTACCAAGGGGTTCTTTTAAATAACTGAGTGTTGAGTGTTACTGAGTTTTTAGAGTTAAACTCCTAGGGTTTTGTAATCTTGTTTTCTCACTAATTTTTAGAACTTGATTTACTTAATAAAATCAAGGTTTCGAAACTCTAAGATATATTTGACACACTATTGACTTTTAGCTTTTTGAAATATCTATTTCAAAACTGTTTTTGAAAAACTTTATTCATATTATGATATTTCAAGTGGATATTGGTTTACATGTACTATTTATGTTTGGATCCATAATATTTTCTTTCAATGTATCAAAAATTGTTTTAGTGTTTAGTTCTAAAAACTTTTGAGAAACTGATTTTATATCGTTTGAAATTTGTTTTCAAGAAAATTTCTTTTAAATCTATTTTGTACCGATCTAAGAAGATCTAAATCATCTTAAACGATCTATGATATAGTTTTTTAGATCTGTTCATATAGACACCTGTTGTAATTTGATAGTTTTTTTTTACTCGTAAGTGTGCGTGTCTGCATGTTTATATAGAGTAATCATTTTTCACCAACACTGTTTTCACACACATCATATAGTTTTTGTGGTTGTTCTTAGAAGAATAAGCCTTGTAGTCGACGTAAAGATTACTGGATTTACGGCTAGCTTAATATTTAGATATATTCCCTTTCAATTTGATCTTGTTGCATGGTTATATCTATAAATTATATTCCTCAAAGGATTTTATTTTGTGGCGTAGATGTCACCATGGATGTTTTCCCTAGATTTGGGGTTTTACCATATTAAAAACCGGTGTTGTGCTTTCCTTAAACGATCTTAATCCTTTATGCTTCTCTGATTAAATATGGTCTAATAGGCTCATTTTATTTGATTTAATTATTTTACCAATAATTTCAAATTGAAGTCTAATACAACTGTTTCTTGTTTTACACACCTTGTGTTAAATAAATTTTATACAGATAAGAGCTTCCTCAAAAATATTTTTAGGATTATCAACTTTAGCCTTTAACTTTGTAAAAAACATAAGGTTGATCTTTTTCAAGTGTTATCAGAGCAGTTTTAAAATTCTTTTTTGATCTCGAGGATCTGAAACTATTTTTGTCTTAAAAATGGATGAAAAATTTGAAAATATTGATAATCTGTCCCGACCTCCTATATTCGATGGAAACAATTTTCCTTTATTATAAAGTAAGGATGATTGCTTTCATCCAGGGAAATTTAAGGGATGAGGTATGGAAAACTCTTAAAATGGTTATTCTCACCCTACTATACCAATGAGTGAGGGAAGTACGATAAGAATTAAGAAAATGTCAAGTGAGTTCATTAGAGAATAGAGATAATCGTCTATCTATAAAAATAAGGTAAAAACTATATTTTCATGTATATGAATGAGAATGAGTTAAAAAGAATTTCTATATGCACTACTTCTAAAGAAGCCTGGGACACACCGGTCACTGCCTATGAAGGCGATGAGCGTGTCAAGGCAGGAAAGGCTCAAATGCTCATTTAATAATATAATACCCCGATGAAGAATGGTATTGAAACATTAGGTGAATTCTACATTAAACTAAATGACATAATCACGAAGTTCAATGCAAATAGAGTTATGTATGACAGGATAGAAATAGTTCAAAAAATTCTTAGATCTCTACCCTCTAAGTTTGATCATGAACGTTATGCCATTGAAGAAATGGATGATCCCAATTTGACCCCTGAACTTTCGAGTAACAAGTTAAGAATTGTAAAAATGTAACTAAAGTACAAAAAACACATGACCTCTATTTTTAAGAGATCTAATAGGTCGAATTTATTTTTCTCCTTTCAAATGACTAGCCCCAATTTAACTGTCCTAGACTTTGACATAGAGTTGGGTGAAAATTGTGATCGTGAAAATCTTGATAACTAAATAACTCTTATGATAAAATAGTTTAAAAAGATAATCAAGTTTATAAATGCTATGGCAACTAAACAAGGGAAAAATGGTCATAAAAACTTTCAAGGATAAAAACCTTATGTCCAAAATTATAATAAACAAAACAACATTAATAAAAATCAAAGGCCCAAGAAAGATCTTTGTAACATTCAGTGTAACAAAATCTTGAAATATGGGTCATTATGCTAATAAGTGAAAGTCTAAAGTTAAAACCACACCTAAGGACCATATGTACAAAACTTGGGATAACTCAAGTGACTCGGAAGATGATGACTCAGGGGCATCTGAAATTAGTTAATCTTGCTTGTCTTTCAATGCTAAAATTATATATATTGATGATAAAGCATGCCAGCCTGTTGATTCTGCGATTGATACTTTACCTGCTAGTGTATCTGTGATTGATGCTTTACCTATTAGCATGTCTGTGATTAATTATGTATCCAATACTGTTACTGTTAGTACTGCTAATGAGTCAAGTAGGTGTGTGAGTCAAAGTGATAATCAATTTGATAAACTAAATGGGTGTGTGAGTACCAAATTACAAATTGAATTGTTTGGAAGTAATTAACATACTAAACTTAGTGAGTCCGATGATGATACATTACTAGATTTTCAAGATTTATATACTAAAACTATACATAAATGTTCTAGGCTTGAGAAAATGGTTAAAAATTTAACAGAACATATGGAAAGCCTAAATAGAACCACTAGGTAGAATGTTGAGGACTACACCAGTTAGTGTGTGGCTAATGAGACCGAAACTAAAGATTTTATGTTTAAAATAACTGAGCTCTTTGATAAAAATTATATTTTAGAACAAATGTACAAACCCACAATGATTAAGCTAGAGGAATCTAAATAAAAAGTTTCAGACATTTTCAAGAAATGTATTCATTTTGAAACAAATGCAAAAACCTATGATAAAATCATAAGCTCTAGCAAAATCAATGCTATGATAAAACTAGTCTTGGTTTTGAAAACTCACCAAATGAATTAAATTTATTAGTCAAAATGAATTTGAATGTATGTTTGTGTCCTCCGAGAATATGCCAATCTCACCAAGATAGACTTTTCAGAACTCTCAGAAAGCTATTTTAAGGTAGTCAATCTCACGAGAAATAACGACTACTTGCAGTCCTAAGCATAATCCTGACAACAAATCTAAGTATGTATGCCCCCTCCCCCTGTCAGAGACTTTGTACAAAATACGAAATTTTTTGCAGTTAAACCTCGTGTTTAAAACGAATCTAAACCTATTTTTAAGGGTTTAGAAAACAATGCCAAGACGTCCTCAACTCTTTACTGTAAATACTGTTATGTTTATGAACATCCTATTGCTGAATGTTTTAAAAAAATGTCATATACACCTATGTATAATAACTTTAACTAATTTAGAGTGAGGCGCCCTACTAATGTTCTTCCTAGGAAAAATAATAAAAACTCTAACTTAAGAAAAAAAATAGGAATAAGTCTTGCACTAAGAAAAAACCATTACGACGAACCCCCCTGTTCTAACCACATGACAGGAGACGAGACTAAACTAACATACATGACTAACTTCTTAGGAGGTAGTGTCCTATTTAGCTATGGAGTATCATCCCAGATCATTGGTAAGGGGAAACTTAAAGAAGAGGGTTTACCGGTTCTGAATGATGTTCTCTTGGTGAAAGGCTTAAAATCTAACTTGCTATGTATCTCTCAATTTTATGATTTTGATCATACGGTTGCCTTTTCAAATTTGAGTGTAAGATTTTAAACAAGGATGGTAACTATATCCTTATAGGAAATAAAACTCAGGATAATGGTTATATATTTGTTCCAAGTTCTGAGTCCTGTAAGTTAACAAGATTAGATGACTCGGATCTTTGGCATAATGATTGAGTCATACTAATTTTGATAACTAGAGCATATTAAGATCTCAATAATAGGTTAGAGATTTACCAAAAATAAAACTTTCTCAAAATATTACTTATGTCCCTTATCAGACTGGGAAAACAAGTAAGTACCCTTATAAGAAAGTTAAGGATATTATGACTTCGAAGCCCTTGGAACTTGTCTACATGGACCTTATGGGTCTTTATCATAATGTTAGCCTTTGTATAAATATCTATATCCTTGTTATTGTGGATGAATTCACGCATTTTACTTGAGTTGCCTTTATGAAAAATAAATCTGATACTTTTAGATAATTTCTTAAAATCCTTTTAAAAATAGAAAATAAGAAGGATATCCAAGTATCACATATTCGAAGTGACAAAGGTGGAAAATTCAAGGAAACTAGTATTGTGGAATATTTTTTGGTAATGGGTATCAACACGAGTTTAGTGATCCTAAAACCCCACAGCAAAATGGTATTGCTGACAAGGAAAACCCTACAATCCAATAAATGGCTCGGGTGATGTTATATGTTAAGGATTTGTCAAAATACTTATAGGTTGAGACAGTGTAAACAACGTATCACATTATTAATCATGTCTACCTAGGAGGAATGCCAACAGACTTCATACGAACTTTGGTACAACAAAAACCCAATCTAAAATACTTAACCTTTAGGATTATATGTTATATTTGTAAAGATTGAGAAGAGCCTTCAAAACATGACTCTAGAGGTGATAAGAATATTTTTCTTGGATATTTACAAAACGGTAGAGCATATCGCATATATAATCTTTGTAATAGAGCTCTTATGGAATCAATTAATGCAGTTGTTAATGACACTGCCACTGGGAATGTTATACTGAACTAGTTATTGTATATGAGTTAGAAATAATTTTTGAAATTGACCCACCCTAAGTGATTGATTCATTGCCAATTAAAACCCATGTTGTACTAATCTGGGTTTCTAATGACAATCTCCTTAAAAAAGTTATCGGTAACCTTGAAGAGCCTATGAGAACAACATCACAACTTTAAAATTTAGCTAACTTTGCCTGGCTCGATTCTCAAGTATAACCAAAAAATGTAAACAATTCCCTCAATGAATCTTACTAGATTGATGACATACAAGAAGAATTGACCCAATTTAGGAGTTATGATGTCTGGTATCTTGTTCCCCAACCAAATAATAAAAAGGTGATTGGCACCTGTTAGATTTCTAAAAACAAAATGGACGGATTAGGGGTAATAATTAGAAATAAGGCCACATTGGCCACGCCAGGATACTCTAAAATTAAAGGAATAGACTTTGAAGAGACTTTTGCTCTGGAAAGAAGGTTCGAGTGT
Source organism: Sambucus nigra (assembly GCA_949130495.1). Classification (NCBI taxonomy): domain Eukaryota; kingdom Viridiplantae; phylum Streptophyta; class Magnoliopsida; order Dipsacales; family Adoxaceae; genus Sambucus; species Sambucus nigra. Next base: position 98,661,361 of record OX422211.1, on the reverse strand, counting down.
GTTCGCCTTTTCCTCCCAATAGCATGTCATTTACAATTAAGTCTTTATCAAATGGATATTAAGTTCTCTTTTTTTAAATGTCATTTTAAATGCGGAAGTTTACGTTGAACAACCTAAGGACTTTATTGATTTCTCTCACCTAAATAATGTCTTTTGATTGAAAAAGGATTTATATAACTTAAACTAAGATCTAAGGCCTGGTACAAACGCCTCTCAACCTTTTTAGTTAATAAAGGGCTTAAGCGTGGCAGAAATGACCAGACATTATTCATTCGCAAAATTAACAAAGAGGTTCTTATTGTTCAAATTTATGTTGACGACATTCTCTTTGGGTCTACTTACCAGTAAAAAGTTAAAGATATTTCTAAAATTGTGCATGGGCAGTTCCAAATGTCACATATGGGGCTGTTATAATATTTCCTTAGTTTACAAGTTGAACAAATAAATGATGGTCTTTTTATAACCATAGCTAAATATGATAATGATTTAGTTAAGAAGTTTGGCTTAGATAATTCCAAAATAGCACGAACTCCCATGAGTACTATGTCTAAAATGGTAAAATATGAAAATGGGAAAAACATTAATCCTACTTTACATATAAGCATGATAGGAAGCATACTATACTTAGGAGCCTCTTAACCTGATATCATGTATGTTCTGTGTGTTTGTGCGTGGGATCAAAGTGCACCTAAAGAGACCATTTATAATGTGTTAAGCGTATTATTAAGTATGTTAAGGTAACTCTTAAATATGGCATTTGGTACACCAAAAATACATCCAGTACCATTGTTGAATATACTAATGCCGTCTGGGCAAGTCGTTCCAACGATAGTAAAAGTACCTCGGGTGCTTGTTATTACGTAGGGAACAATTTGGCTGGTTGGAGTAGTAAAAAATAAAATTATATATCTTTGTCTACTGCTGATTCTGAATATATCACTGCAGGTAGTTATTGTGCCCAAGTTTTATGGATGAAACAAATGCTTACTGACTATGGAATTATTGAAAATTAATTAACTTTGCTTTATGATAATCATAGTGCTATTAACATTTATAAAAATCTTGTCCAACACTCTAGAACCAACCATATCAAAATCAGACATCATTTCATTTATGATTTAGTTGAATCTAAAAAATTGATTATAGAATACTTGCACACTGATAAATAATTAGAAGATATATTCACTAAAACCTTGATAATATTAGATTTGAATCTCTAAGAGAATTCTATTGTGATGATTATTTTACATTACTGCTACCTTATCTTATCATATATGCCTATAAATATCTTGCTTATTATATGTCTATAAGGATTTAGGGTATGGATGTTTAGTAAATGATAAAAAAATCCTCCTATTATCATGTTAATGTGGGATACACCTGATATGACTCGTTGTTATGATATTATTGATAGTTATTCCTTTTATTTTTTATCTATTAATTATTTACTACAATAATGATGCTGGATAGCCAAATTGGATGGTTAATCATCTTAATGAACAAGCTGCAAGAAATTATTCAGCCTCAGCCTCAATCTTTAGATCCAGCTCCAACTTGTATGTCCTCATTACTTGTTTGACTGGTATAGATAAAGGCATAACATTGAACTTGTGGTTGTTCACTTCTTAGTCCGGGCCATGCATTTTTCTGTATTTACATGCAAAGATGTATCTATTCTCTTTGATGAGATTAATAAACTTAAGTTTCTTTATTTATTCCTGGTCTTTTGAGATAATTATTGGTCATGGTTCCTCATCATCGTCTGCTAGATTAATCTGCCCCAAATATTGCATCGGTGGCTTCCATAAATTCTTGAATCTTGTAATTATCGTTAACCAAATGTTATCCTTGATTTCCTAGTAAAAACACTCATTCTCTAGCTCCGGGTCAGCTTCTTCTAAAAATTTAGTTACCTGTTCACACCTTCATAATCAATAGACCACCCTACCATCGCTAAGAAACACCATTTTGAATTTTTTTATCTAGTGGTGAGGATGCCTTCCTTTTGTTTACAGTTAGTTAATACTTAGCCATTTCCAATTTGCTCAATGCACTCTGGTATTTAACCCCCCTTTCTTTGGGGTTAATTATGATTTTATCCTATCTTTTACTTGTTTTAGATTGTAATTAGTTTGGGGGGTAACTTCGTCCACTTGTTTATATTCTTCCTGAATCATCATAGGACCCTAAATGTCTTTTATTATTTGCATTCTCACTCCTTCGACATGCCTTGTGAGGATGTGTGCATCTTGTTAAGATATATGTAAAAGGATACATATACCAGACGTGCTTCCTCTTTTGAAAAGGCCGTGTTGGTTTTCCTAATGATTATCTTCGTTCCCTTCACATTGGCTTTGGCGCATTGATGGTATGGCGAAGAAACTAGCCCGTGATTGAGTATCCAAACTCACCCAATCAATAAATGATAAGAGGTAGTTGACTCAATCACATGGAATTTAATGTGTGATGTGAGAATGCCCATTACAATTCCAATATTGACACAACCTAATGATTGGGAAGTCAATTTGTCATAACCAGGAATGGACATGAGCGTAGAGATTAAACTTGACTCTAGGATATTAGCCTAGTACAAGGAGATGACAGGAATGATGTTGATCCAGCACCACAACACCATATTGTTCTCAAGTTAAAATTTACGCAATTGAACGAGCATAATAGTATAACTTATGCAAGTACGGGTCAAACCCATTGAGATTTGTCAATTTTAACGTTTAAAATAATTTGCAATCGTCCAACTAGACTAGGTGGATTTAGAGATGAGATGAACATATTAAACTAAGATAACACAAATAAAAGGGTAAATGTAAACTAAGTGCTCAAGTAGATGAGAAAACTAGGACTTCAAATCCATTTATCACGTTTAACTAATCTTATACCTTAATTTAAATTCATTGTTTTCTAATTTTACAACTCAAATTAAATCGACTCTCGCCGCATTTAATTAGAAAAAAAGGTTTAAGTTCATATACAAATTTACTTCTATAATTTTATACGGTTAAAATCCCTCTTACCTTAAAAAGTTCACTTTTGAATTTTTAAGTGTAGTCTATAAGCATGAGATATCAATTAATTTAATAAAAGTATAACCAATAAAAAAAATACTCACACTTGAAATAAAAAATAATTTTTCAAATAGAGCTAAAGGTTTAAAACACATGCTCGTGTCGTTTTCAAATAAGTCCATATGCACTTGCAATTGGAGAATCATTATTAAATCTCAACTGATTCTATGTGCTTTGTTTCTTGAGGTAATTTTACTCATTTTTTCTTTTTTTTGTAATATAGTCATATATATAGTTATAACCTCTTGGTTAACATGTTGTGTCCGTGTTCACCCCTTTCATAACTGGTTGATATTTGGGTGAGCATAAATTAGTGGAAGGGCTTGCATATTTAGAGGACATCGTGCAATTTTATGTTTAATTTAATTAAAATAAACTTAAATTGGACTTGTTGATTCTATGTGGATGAATATTAATGCATATATTTATTTGGTTAATATATTATGGCCATGTTCACCCCTTACTTAAGTGGTTATTATTTGGTGAACACAAATTAGTGGAAAGGCTAGCACATTTGGAGGAAACATAGAAATTTTAGGATTAAATTAATTTAAATAAACTTAAATTAGACTCGTTGATACTCTGCGGATGAATATTAACTGTTGTGACCATGTGCACCCCTTCCTTAAGTGGTTGTTGTTTGGGTGAACATAAATTGGTGGAAGGGCTTGCACATTTGGTGGACACATAGTAATTTTAGGAATAATTTAATTACAATGAACTTAAATTGGACTTGTTGACAGTGTTCGGATGAATATTAATGCATATGTCATTTGTTTAATTGTCGTGGTCGTATTTACCCCTTTCTTAAGTGGTTTATATTTGGGTGAAAAAAACTTAGTGGAAGGGATTGCACATTTGGCAGACACATTGTAATTTTAGGATTAATTTAATTGAAATGAACTTAAAATTAGTTTTTTTTGATACTTTGAGGATGACTATTAATACATATATCTGTTTGGTCAACTGTTGTGGTCGTGTTTTTCCCTTACTTAAGTGGTTGCTATTTGGGTGAACATTAATTAGTGGAAGGGCTTGCACATTTGGTGGACGCATAGTAATTTTAAGATTAATTTAATTAAAATGAACCAAAATTGGACTTCTTGTGTATGATTAATCAGTTGAAAAATAATAAGTAGTTTAGGATTGATTAGAGCCATTATCTCTAGGACTCGTATTCAGATCCTACTTCTATATATTTTCTCAAGAAAAATGAGTCATGGTAATAATTACTTTCAACAAGAGTAATAGATAGTGTAATCGGACTGCACTAAAACATCTTTTATTAGTTCGCGCCATGTAGATGGAACTCCTATTTACAAGTATGGAAACAAGGGAATTGAACAATTTAATTACCTTACAAATCATGGAGTTGTTCTCTCGCAATCAAAGTTTTCCTTTCTAGAACGCTGGGATGAGGCAGTAGATAATATATTTCTCCTTTATAATCCCAAAAGGGGACTGGCATTTGTGACACTGTTACAAAAAGGCAGAAAAAATATTCATCCATTCTAAATACACTCCATAAAGAGAGCGTTCACCCAAATTGTGACATCTTGCGACATATGCACTTTAAAAGTGAGTTTGCAAATAAGTTGAAGAAGAAAGGATTTTGATTTTATGTCACGGAGCTTTATACATCAATCATAGAAAAGCTTCCGCCCCATTGACCTCGTGAAAAAGATGATAAATTTTTAAAAACTAATACTAATTGGATGGAAATTGAACACATTGATCATGTTTTTAAAAGTTGTTTGAAACGTATATACATATATATAGTCATAAAAATGAATGTCGTACATTATTCGTTAATAATATCGAACAGGAACAAAAATGATCAACCAAATAACGAAACATCGCTAATTGAGCACTCTACTATACCCCAACCTCAGTTCTCATCACCTGCGGGTGCACAATACACTCTGTTCCTCTACAGATTCAGTATACTACTACATCTCCGAGTCATTAAACTCAATAAAGCCCTGTTAATTCAACCCTGCCTCCCGCTATAGAGAAATCCTTAGCCAATTATAATATCCCCATTGGGTTTTTCGTGATCGGGAATAATCCTACCGATAGAAAATATGACATCCAAATTTTTAAAATCGGTTGTCTGTATATCAAAAAGATTACTGTGGGAATCAGGGGCTCAGAAAATAGGAATAATATTGATCAGGCAATAAAGGATAACGTGTGGTAATATCTTTGTAAGAGTTTTGCATTCCCATCCAGGTAGAAGGCAAAGGTTCTTTGTCGAGTAGCTGAATATATGAAAACCTATTGGAAGAACCTTCAAAAGATTTTTTTTTCGAAGTTGGTATCAAGTTTCAATATTTTAGGGCTGAAAGACAGAGTTTCCCCAAATGTTCAAATGCATACTAACCCCTGGTCCTCCTTAATTTGGAGTATTGACATTATTAGGAAAGTCGCTCCCAACACATTGAATGGACATTAATACATCCTGGTCGTCGTCAGTTATTTGACCAAATGGGTTGAAGAAGAGTCATATGAAGTGTTGAATGCGAAGAAAGTATCCAAGTTTATTCGAAAGAATATCATCCGTCGCTACGGGATACCTCATGAGATTATACTAGCCAATGGATTCCATTTCGAAGCTGAAGTTATAAAACTAGTTGAAGAGTATAGAATTCAAAAATACAAGTCTTCTCCTTACCGACCACAAACCAGTGGGGTTGTTGAAGCTGCGAATAAGAGTCTCGAATCTACAATCAGTAAAATGACTGAAAGTTGTAGAGACTGTGATGATCGATTCCCTTATGTCGTCTGGGACTACCTCCCGTCTGTTAGATCATCCACTGGGGCTACCCTTACTCCTCGGTGTACATTATGGAAGTATTCCTATCACCTGATCTTGAGATACCAACCTTGGGATTCATGCTTGAAAGTCAAGTCAGAGAAGTTGATTGGCAACAAAATTCGTTACGACGAACTCACATTCATAGATGAAAGTGCATGGAAATCCTTATACCATTTATAATTTTATCATCGTCGCATTGCACAATCATTCAATAAAAAAGTTAAAGACTGTTGTGTTTGAGGACGTGACCTCAATCTCAAAGAGATCAAAGCGCCCAATTGGGATCCAAAAGGGAAATTCAAGCCCAATTGGAGTTGGACATATATCATGAATAAAATTCTATCAGATGGTACCGCTATGCTCATAGACCTCGATGGAGAAAAAAATGACATGTCCTGTCAATCTGGACCTCCTGAAGAAATTTTACCTTTGATCCAACTCTCATTGCGCTACACATTTCTAATATCCATTCTGTTCTTAAAAAAACTCTTCCTTTCTCCCTTATCAAAAACTACGTGGGATCTGATCCTCTCAAAAGACCTATTTTCATAAACTTACAATACTTTATTCCCACAGAGGTATGCAGGAAACCCTTTATGTCACTTTGAGCACGATCCCTTCTCTTTCACAAAATGCTTTTATTTTCTTCTATTAAGAAACATTAGTATCTCCTATCCTTCTTCATGGAAAAAATATTTTGTATGCCTTAGGGATCTGTATATATAGTTCAAACATAAAACAATTTCTCCTAAAGGCACAACAAGATATGTTAAAATCATCATTTATTACATCTCTTACATAAAGCACGACTGTTACATAAAGTATCATTGACAAGAAAAGTCCCTAAAAACTTGCATAAACTGCCCACTTACCACAATGATATAGCCTACCCAAATCCATACCTAAAAATAAACACATACACACCTACTACCAAGACTACACTAACAAAGCTTCACTCACCATCATCATCATTAGCATAACCACCGTCATCCCCCGTCCCCCCCCAAAATTTCAATCCCAACTGCACTTCCTTATATGAGTAATGTGGAGGTAGGCAGTAAATAGGTTAGATAGCACCACCAAGCCTCCCTCCATAGCTTCAAACATCATGAGACATCTTTTCCCTATTTCCTTAGCACTAACCTTCGTAACAACATTTCCCATATCTACAGTATAGTAGATTCTCCAGAAGATTGGGATGGATGGGTATATGTCCTGCGACACTACCATAGAGGCTCTATGATCATCCTCAAAGATTCAGTCAATTCCTCTATGGGAAAGAAATTGGCCATGCTCGAAGGGACAATTTTCTCATAGCCCACTTGATGCAAAAATCTCCAAGGGAAGTAGAAATAGTTCTAGAGGAGACATACCAATCGAGCAGAATCGTCCATTTCCAAAATAAGTTGTAGTTCGTCCCATCGTAGCATAACCCAACTTGACATGAACCTATATAAGCACTCATCCGTAGACCAATCAAACTAACAACAGTTATGAAGAAATCCAAGCACAAAGAATATAATAAGAATTCAGTAAAGGATGAGAAAGAAAAATGTATCTGAGTAGGTGTGCCGATTAGAAGGCTAAGAGTTATATCGACTAACATCCCCTATTTTGGGATTTCCCCTTATTCGTTTTTATCACCGTTGATACAAAAAATTATCCTATTACGTGGATCAATCAAAATAGACACGTGCAATTAGTCCTAGTCAGTAAGGTTTATTTATTAGAATGAATCCTAGAATGCCGAACAATAGTGTAGAATGGCAACCAACACATAAAATAAGCCCGACCAATACCAGGAAGACCAACTAACAAGGGTTATCAAGCTCCACTAGTTGTATACATTATGAACGTTGTACATATGTAAATGTCTATGTTATAAAGGCATTCCATCCTTTAATATTCCACTTCTTGTACACCCTCAGGGGATATAAATACATTGTAATCCCTACAGCCATGGGACACGAAACAAGAGATAACTAAAAAAATACAAGGCAATATACACCAATGGACGTAGGCTTTTCCTCTTTGGCTGAACCACTTTAAAACTCTTTTATGCTTATTGTTTACTAATTTTATCTGTGATAAAATAATTAGAGATAGTCCAGTTTTTTGCATCAATAGATTGGCACCGTCTATGGGAACGTGTTTATATCATTTTCGTCCATTCATTCATTCATTCAAATGGCCGATATTCTTGAATCAAGCCTCAGAAACGATGACATTCCGCCTGTTCCTTCTACCCCATCAACACCTAATGATTTGACTGATATTCTGGCCAATCTCGCCAGAGGACAAGAGGTTATGCAAGATTCCATAAGGCAGATAGTGTAGACCTTACAAGCCACGTCAGTTTCCTTACCTGCTCATGGAAATATGCCACCTCCTCTTCCAAGAAGCAGTAGATATAGCCAATCCCGGACTACTAGAGATACCTCTTATCTCCTAGGAGCAAGTTCTTCTCACAGAACTTCGAAGCCCTATGATGATCAGTCTTTTACTCTTGAAAGATTGAGTGCCTTAGAAAGGCTTATCTGGGTATCTCCTTTTGACCTTTTGGGACCCAGGGGAACATAAATGTTCTTAGGGCATTGTCGAGAAATACTCGATGACCAACGGATCAGAGGCAAGGATCAACCCAATCTAGATCATATACCCGACGAACTGCCCGCACCGAGCAACAATCGCAGGAAGAAAGTTCAGCAAAAATAGTTGGTAGGAATGAAAAAGTTATAACACATAGATATGAAGCTAGAAACAACGCATGGAAGGGCTCCATCCAATGCTTGGAGGATAGATTGGGAGAAATGGATAAAGCCAAGAACCCTTTACAAAGAAGCTTTGTGAAAGGATCTCCTTTCATACAAGCTATTGTGGATTTTCCCACACCTTAAAAGTTTAAAGTTACTATGGTTACACCCAAATATGATGGAAAGACTGACCATGTCATTCATATCGAGCAATATTAGGCAGCAACTGACATATATGCCATCCCCAATGAGATGAGGTGCAGAGCATTATCCAAAATAATTACTGGTCCAGCTCAAATATGTTACAATATCCTTCCTCGGGGGTAAATTTCCAGCTTCAATTAGCTGGTAGAGCTATTCATTAGAAACTTTTGCTTTGGAGACAAACCAGTAAAAATGGTATCTCATTTGCTCAGTGTGAGACAAAAGGAAGGAGAAAGTACTAGAGACTATATCACTAGTTTCAATAATGAGAAATTAGAGGTTGTGGATTATGAGGAGAAGACTGCTATAACAGCTCTTATGAGTGGATTTCTCCCCGAGAGGATTTACTACATGCTTACTAAAGATTAAAAAACTGTTTACTAGATTAATAACAAAATGTTATAAGTTGAGTAAACTACGAATAAACTTTTTGGACAAAACTCTTTTCGATTATTAACACAAAATGTGTTTAAACTTGTTTTTAGAACATGTAGTCTAGATTTGGTAGTTGATTACCTTTGGTTTAGAAATTAAAAACTATCTACTAAGTCTAGGATGCAATACCAATCACAACAGAAATTAAGAACATTCAAAGAAATGAACATAGGAATTTAACGTGGTAAAACCCTTAATAAAGGGAAACAACCACGATGCCTTCTACGACACAAACCAAAAATCCACTAAAAATAAATATTCTAGTTACAACACTTAAGCAAGCACACAAAGATCATAAATCTAAGTTCAGAGATATACCTACATGAGCTACTCCACTCCAAAGTTTTTCTGACTAGAACTGATCTTCTCTTGTTGCTTCTTTGCCTTTTCCTTGATCTCCTTTTCCTTAAATCTGATTCCAGCAACTCTTTCAATACCATGTTTCTCAAAAAGAACCACTGTGACTAAGTGTTTATGTGAGAATGTGTTTGTGATGTGCACTAAATGAAGATTTATGCAACTCACCCTCTCAGGTTATTTATACAGACAAAGTCCTATCAATCATAAGCATCTATATGACATGCAGATTCTGATTCAAATAATTTCGACAAATGATCTTCTTATCAAGATCAGATCTGAAAAACAACCTTGCTTTTAAAACTAGCCAAGGTCCTATGTGTCTCTATTTATTTTTATACAACTTTATTTCACAAAATGTGAAATATGATCCAAGAAACACAAACGTCTTAGAGATCTGATTTAACCTTGAAAGAAATGAAGTTTCTTATTCAAAATCTTTTGAAACAGAATGGATCTACAAAATGAAGATCGAAAGAGAAAAAAAATTAAACGTGAGATATTCTCTTTTAGAAAAACTCAAGTTTCTACAGAGAAACCTAAGAATTTCTTAGAGATGAGTTCTGACAAAAATAATGGCTTGAAGAGGTCTATCTTCAAACTTCAAATAAACCTAACACCTTTCACACAGAAACCTAAATGGATCTAACTCTCAAGGTTTAGGGTTTTTAATATATGAAATTTGAAGGTTTTGGTTTTTGGATTTATGGAGAACTCTCAGAGGTTGAGCTTTCGAAGATTAGGGTTTCTTCTCTCTCTTTCTTCTCTCTTTTCTTTTCCTCTCTCTTTTCCCTTCTCTATCTACTCTCTTATTTTCTCTCTATTTAGGCAAATGCCAAAAGTCTCTAAGGTCTGAGACTTAGAGGGTTTATATATAAGGCTAGGAAGGATCGAGAACCTCTAAGGCAAATGAATGATTGAGGTTGATTTTGACCAATTGACTATCAATCTAACGGTGTAACTTAAGTAGTGAAAATATCGTTCGATGATTGGTTAAAATAGGTTTCACATGGATTGATCAAGAACACATGCAGTCCGTTGACAAGGATCACTAAAAGGATGAGATTACAACTTAAGAATGTGTCTTACAGAAAACACAAATCCAATCGTCTAGAAGCCAACACGTGTACGACAGATATGCAGTGAAAAAGTGTGTTTTTGGTTCTTTTAAAAATCCAATTTCAACCCTAGAAGTATGTGCCTCTTTGAGATTCTACCCATATCAAATTTTATTGTTTAAAAACACTTTACATAATACTAAATTTAACCCCAACACTTTTAAAAACCAAAATTTAAAAATTTCAAAAAATATTTAAAATGTTTCAAAAATGTTATAATGGAATTAAATTGATTTGAAAACATTGTTAAAATGATTAAAATAAAATATGCACATGTGAACTCAATAATATGCAGTGTAAGTGTCCTAAAGTTGTCATAAGGTAAGATTAACTCCATTTTTGTTGGATCTTTGAGAATTCTTGGACTGTTCTTGGTCTGGATTTCTTCATTATTTCTTGAACCTTTGAGAGATTGAGAAACTCATAAAAACTAACCTACTTTGTCTCGATATCCAAACTAATTGGAACTCCTATCTAATATAGACTCAAGTAAGTCAATTATATAGTGTGTTCTCAAAGATCCCCCAAAGACAATGACAGAGCTAATGTCAAAAGCAGCCAAGATCATGAATGCAGAGGAGGCAATGGCAGCTAAATGGAGCTCGGGGATAAAAGGTGAAAGCAAAACTGACAAAAAGGAACACACATATTCCAAGGAACATAGGGAATCGAAGAAAAAATGGATTATATACCGGCTCAAGAATTACAACAATTACACTCCATTAACAATGGGTATTCACTATGTTTTGGAGGAGATTAAAACTAATAAAGATGTACTTTGGACTGAGAAATTGAGGAGCTCCCCTATTAAGAGGGATAAATCAAAATACTGTGAATTTCATAGAGACCACGATCACATGACATATCGTTGTATTGCTCTCCATCATGAAATTGAAACTCTCATTCAAAGAGGAAAATTGAACCAGTTTGTTGATCGAAAGAATAACGAAGGAGCTCGACAAAGGTCAAAATCACCTTACAAGCCTAGAGACGAGAAAAAAGGATCCATGAAGATAATCAGGAGGACGATCCCGACCTACCCAAGAAGCATAGGCAACCAGAATGTGAGGTATTCATGTTCAACTTTGGTTCTTTTGATTGTCAAATGATTACAGGTGGAGATGCCGGAGGAGGAGATCATACAACAAAAAAGAAGGCTTACCTTAATGAGGCACAAGATTATTCCTATATATAGAGAATCAATCTAGATGAAGAAGATCGACCGAGGAAGGTCAACAAAGATAAGACGATGATCGGTTTCTCTAAAAATGATCTCTTAGGAGTATTGTACCCCCGTGATGATCCTATAGTAATAAATGTCAGAAAGTAGGATATCATTATTTCCAGAGTACTTATTGATAATGGTAGCTCAGCAGATATTATGTTCTATCCTTACTTTGAAAGTCTGTATTTTAAGCTCAGCCAATTAGAGCCCTATCATAGACCTTATTTTGTTTTTTTTGGTGAGAAAGTATTCCCTTTGGGAACAATTATGGTGGAGATATTGATCGGCACTTGGCTAGCCAACTGAACAGAGAAGGTACATTTATTTGTAATGGATAAAAATATTCATTCGGCCTATAACATGATTATTGGAAGATTAGGGTTGAAGAAGTTCGAACCTGTACCATCAACAGTCCATCAATATTTAAAGTTACTTACCAACTTTGGAGTAGGCATTATAAAGAGCGACTAAAAAGTATCTTGGGAATGATACTACTCATCTGTCGAGAAGGAAGATCTAGAAGAAATAAAGAAGAAAACCACAACTTACCAAGTGGACACCTCTGAACCTGATGAAGAATATGAGGTTGAAACCTTAGATCCAAGGGAGGAAAAAGAATTTGTGAAGGGCCATATAAAAAGAGGCAATAGAAAGAATTGTGTTACACGATGACAAGCCAGAACACAAATAAGAGCAGTGGTGGATCCTGTTCTTAAACAGGAACTAGTGAATTTCCTTAGACAGAGAAAGCACGTGTTCACATGGAGTCACGAATATATGACAGGGATTGATCCTAACTTTCTTTGCCATAAACTCAATGTTAATAAAGAGTCCAAGCCTGTAAAGTAGAGGCGAAGAGTGTTCAGCCTCGAGAAGAACTAAGAAATACAGAAAGAAGTTGAAAAGCTTCAAAAAGATGCTTTTATAAATGAAGTGAAGTATCCAGATTGGTTGGCCAATGTAGTTATGGTCAAGAAAAAGAATAATAAGTGGAGAATGTGTGTAGACTTCACAGATTTGAACAAAGCATGCCCAAATGATCATTTTCCTTTGCCACAAATTGATCAGTTTGTGGATGCTACATCGGGACATAAACTACTCAGTTTCATGGATACCTATTCTGGTTATTACCAAATCAAAATGAAGTCTGGAGACAGGGAGAGAACTTTCTTCATTACCCTATGAGGAACTAACTGTTATAATGTTATGCCATTTGGTTTGAAAATTGCAAGTGCTACTTACCAGAGGTTAGTGAACAAAGTATTTGAAGAGAAAATAGGCAAAAATATGGAAGTTTATGTGGATGATATGCTGACAAAGAGAAAAAAAGCGTCCAGTCATATTTCTGACCTTAACCAAATTTTTGACCAACTGGAGAAACACTAGATGAGACTGAACCAGACCAAGTGCGTGTTTAGAGTGAAGGAGGGAATGTTCCTTGGGTATATAGTAAATCAAAGAGGAATTGAAGCGAACCTAGATAAGATCAAGGCATTGATTGAGATGCAATCCCCTACCTACAAAAAGGATGTACAAAGGCTAACTAGGCGTGTAGCAGATCTGAACAGATTTGTGTCCCGAGCTACTGACATGTGACTACCATTCTTTAAAGTATTAAGAAAGAGTATTGAATGGAACGACGAGTGCAAACAAGATTTTTTGGAGTTGAAAAAGTACTTGGGGTTACCTCCTCTACTCTCTCGACCAATTCCAAGGGAAAGATTATACTTGTACTTAGATGTTTCTGAATCAGCTGTAAGTTTTGCCTTAATCTAAGAAGAAAATAGAGTTCAGAAACGAGTCTACTACACCGGTAAAGCTTTTCGAGGAGCAGAGATAAGATACCCATGCCTGGAAAAGTTAGAATTAGCACTGATTCAGGCATCTAGATGGATGAAGCTCTATTTTTAAGCCTATACGATTATAGTGTACACTAATATGCCTATAAGGCAAGCCTTGCACAAATCGGAGAAGTCTGGCAAATTAATGTACTGGGCAGTAGAATTGGGGGAGTATGATATTATTTATGAAACACAATCTTCTTTCAAAGGTCAAGCTGTAGCAGATTTTATTACAGACTTCACTTACCTCGAGGTTCCCGAGCAATAAGATAGGCAGGTAGAATAAGAATTAGGAAAAGATATTTTGAAAGGGGCTGTTAGCAATCAATCCCTCGAGCAACCTTCATCAGAAGAAAGGTTGGAATAAATCACTACCGACCTACATGATTCCTCTTCCAAAGCTTAGAAAATTTCAGGGAAGTATGAGAAAATAAGTAGAAAAATAATTTATCATGGGAGCCTGACAGACCAAGCATTTGACAATAATATCCCAACATGGAACCCGTACATTGATGGGCCATCTTGCATAACCGACAATGGAGCTGGTATAATACTTAACACTCCAAATGGAATATATATTGAATATGCTTTGTGATTCCAATTCCAGGCCTCAAATAACAAAGCAGAATATGAAGATCTCATTATCGACTCACTGAATGACGAGCAAGTTGTAATGCACAGTGATTCCCAGCTAGTGGTGAATCAAATATTGAGCTTGTATCGAGCTAAAGGATAATTAATGACTAGGCATTTGGCTAAAGAGTTGAAAGTAATAGCAACATTGCCAGCAGTTCGAATGAGCAGAATTCCAAGATTGGACAATGCCCGAGCATATGCACTTGCTCGGTTGGCTTCAGCAACCAGAATCGAGCTCCGATGAACTATTCATATCAAGCTTCTAGCAAATAGAAGTATAGATGAAGACCTGATGATAAGTTTTATTGCAGTAGACATGGGACCATCTTGGATGGATCCTATCAGAGCTTACATTGAAGAAGTAACTCTACCAGTAGACATGATTGAGGTAAAAAGTTAAAATATAAAGCTGCTAGATATGTGCTAGATAAATGAGCGTTATATAGGAGATGGATGAAAGTTAACCTACAGCATTGCGTTCACCCATTAGAGGTTTCAGACTTGATTTAGGAGGTACATGAAGGATCTTATGGAGCCCACATAACGGGAAGAACGTTATTATAGAGAATCAGTGTACAGGGATACTATTAGCCAATAATACGAGCATATTGTGTATCCTTTTCTAAAAAATGTGATAAGTGCCAAAGGTATTCTAGCATTCACAAAACTCCGCAGGCTGCTTTAACCATAATCACTTCACCTTGGCCATTTTCCATATGGGGTATAGACTTGGTCGGGCTATTATCGACCACCCGATGAAGATTCAAGTACTTAGTTATTGCTGCACACTACTTTATGAAGTGGGTTGAGGAAGAACCATTGATATACATGCCTTATGAGAAGGTCAACCAATTCATTTGAAAGAATATCATTGGTAGATATGGGTTTCCCCATGCCTTTATTATCGACCATGGAACATAATTTAACAATGATGAATTTGATGCCTACTGTGCCCAGTCCAATATACAAAAGCTACATTCTTCTCCAGGTCATCCTCATAGTAATTGGCAAACTAAAGTTAGAAATAGACCTCTTCTCAATGGGTTGAAAAAAGACTTGATGATGTCAAGGGAAATTGAATCAACGAGTTACATTCTGTTCTGTGGGCATATCGAACAACCTCGAGGACTGCAACTGGAAAATCCCCATATATGTTGGCATTTGGGATTGAAGCCATAATACCTGCTGAATTGGGCCTTCCATCCCATAAAGTTTTGAACTTTAACTCTCCTATAAGTGATTTAATGCGAAGATTGAATTTAAATATGTTGGTAGAAGTATATGAAGATACAACTTTGAGAAGCACTGCTTACCAGCAACGAACATTACGTTTCTACAAGTGAATGAAGCCGACCAACCTAAAGGAAGGATATTACGTGCTAAAAAAGGTTATTTAGAAGAACAACAAACTTGAGTCTAATTGGCATGGGCCATACCGTATTTCAGCAGTTGTCCGACCTAGAACCTACATAATTGAGACTTTGGAGGAAGAAGAATTCAAGAATCCATGACATGCCGAGCACCTTAGGAAGTACTACAAATGATGTAATAAATTGTACTCAGTTCAATATCATTTTTTAGTATCAATAAAATGATGATTCTTTCCATTTCTATTTTTTATTTTTTTGGGAGCACTTGTGCTATGCACTACAATATCCAGAAAAACTTCAAAAGTTTCACCACACTGTTGATCGCCACTCAGAATAGGTCCATTGCAACAACCACATAGATGATATCAAATGTTTGTCGGATCAGGTAAGAAGTTGCTCGGCATAAACATAACTTGATCGGCAGTAGATAAAAACCGAAGTACAATAGTATATTAAGTCCTCAAGAAGCTTGGTAAATAAAGATAAGGATAAAACAAGATCTTTATTCTACTGGGCAAAGTGAAAGAAGAACATTATGAAGATTCCTTAAGAGGAATGTAGACACATATTCCACATATGCCTAGTCACACCACTGGTAACTAATGCTGAAAACCTAAAATTTAGGTGCATTAGTAGAACCTATGGAGACACATGGGTAACTAGTGCTAAATTTATATTTTAATCTAAGTAAACTAATAGAACCTATGTATTCATTGGTAATTCATGCTTAAGTGTGTCAATAGAACTAATGAAAAAAAGAAGATAATCACATTCAAAGATTAACGAGACAAGTTTATCAAATATATTTAATTAATTTACTGATCATTACATGATTTTATTCATAACAAAATTACAGAATTATTACTCTAAAGGACGTTTTCCCTCAGCCTGAGAAACTGGCTCCATACCAGAAGGAGGATCCTCTAAGGTGTAAGGAGAATTGATAAAGTTAAAGTCTTTGAGAATCCTTTTATTGCTGCTGCTTGGTCGGTCTAACAGATGGGGGGACGAATAATTTCCAGTTCGTCGTGAATACCATTGTCCCCTAAGTACTTGAAAATTAGCCACTGGGGAATTGTATTAATTGGAATCCAATTAACATCCAACCTAAAGGGAGGATCTTCAAGGTACAACAACCCAGGATCATACCATTTCCAGAAAGGACTGTTTTGCTCTACCTTCAGTACAATCATGTAATTGGTCTAGCCCGATTTATAACCTTTATTCTGAGCTTGTTTAAAATGTTCATCAAAATTCCCTAAAGCTTTATTGTACCCCTTCATCTAGATTTACCTAGGCTACTTGTGGAATTAGAAGGTTAACCTATCGACCTGGTGTTGCAACTTCTTGAGCACCCCATCTTTGGCTTGTAACTGAGTAGATTGAGTAATAAGTTGCTCGGATTGTGTTTGAAGCTTCTGGGATATTTTAGTAAGGGCTTGATTTTTGGCTTTCAATTGAGCAACTTTATTTTCAAGAGTCTGCTATGTCCTTGCTTCATCTATAGTGTCTTGACCAGGTTTAGTTCTTGCTCGGCAAGAGGAAGAAGATTTGGTCTTTTTCAGTGACTCTACTTTTTCAGCCTCTAAGAACGAAACTCCTTCATTAGTAGTAGCAGTAGTGGAAGAGGAAGTATTTAGAGTATTCAATTCATCCCTTAAGCTATTATTCTCCTCCTTCCGTAATTTGGTATCCCTAGCTTCTTCCACTTCACAATTAAGCAAAAACTCTTCTTCTAAAATGGGAAGCATATTTCTCCAGTTTCTACTCAAAACCCCAGCCTTCACTTAAAGTTTGATATTTTTGTTCATAGTCAGCATGCAAAAGGGCCTTGGATTCCTTATGGTTCTCTTGCAGCTCCTCGATCATTTCATAATAAGCCACGTTATTGGCCACTGCCCGATCAATGAGGAATTTTAGATAAAGGTAGGCTTCCTTAGCTTGATCTGAAACATCTTTGCCGAGCAACTTTGATAGCTTTTCCTCGGTCAGAGAAGGGTGACCAACTTTGAAGAGTTTATTTCATCTCGAAAGTAGCTCGATGTCATTTGTGGAGAATTGGTCCCGTTTATCCATGAACTATTAAGAGCAAGAAAATTTTCCAATCAATAACAGTATGTGAAATAAGGAGAAAATACAGGCAAATTAGATATAAACGTTCTTTTTATTGATAAACTTTTGAGTACAAGTACATCAGCAAAAAAGAAAAGAAAAATTACAGCAACACAAAGAAAATAAAACAAAAATCTGCTCAGGCAATTGGTCAACACCTTCTTCACATCTGAAGTAGACCCATCAGGATTGGAAGAAGGAGCAGGAAAGGCAGGGTGACCGCTAGCGGAGGAGTTAAGTGTAGCAGCTTGGTGTTGATCAGTAGATTCCAACATCAAATTAGATTCACTTGATCCCCTATCATCTTCAGTTTCCTTATCCATGTTAGGAGGAGATCCTGGGTTATATATGAGGAATAATTCAGATTCTTAGGGAGTGCCGACCTCCACCAAGGCTGCCGACTAGCCATTCGTGAAGCATTTTTTCTTTGCAAATTTAATTTGCGTAGAAGTAGCTCCAATGGACTTATCCCAACCTTTATTGAAGGTAGATTCCGTAGCCTTGGCTCTTTTAGCCTCCTATGTAATAACTTTGGCTTTTTTAGCATCTAAATTTTTTTGCAGATTAGCAACCTGCCCTCGAGCAGTAGTAGCATCCTCTTCAGCAGTCTTTGTTTTGGACTCCCATTTCTTCTGCTCAGTAGCCAATGCTTATTGGGAGTCAAGCATTAACTTCTTCAATTAGTCAAAATTCTCCTCAGCCTCAGTTAAAGAAGAATGCAGAACATCATTCTTCTCCAACATGTTGTTAAAGTCGACCAAGAAATGCAATAAGAAAATAAAGAAAGTTAGTAGCAAAGAAATGAGTAAAAATAAGAAAAGAGGATAGTACTTACAATAGCCAGGCTTTGAGCAGTGCTTTTAGAAATTTTTGACCGGGGTATTACAGAAGTAACACCTTTATGTCTGGTAATGTACCAGACTTTATTTGTTGTCTTGTCAAGCCAGGTCCTAGGGCCACTGGTGAGCTAAAAGAAGATAAATCAACCAACTCTTGTTGGTTGGTGTTGACTGAAGACCCTTTTGCTAGCCTAGACGGGAGCCCTCTTTTTAGTTGCTTGAGATGGCTTTCATTAGCTTTCTTAGCCGTGAACTTCTTTCCAGCATCCTCCTTATTAGATGGGGGCTTCTTCCCAGCATCCTCTTTGTTCTTGGCCCCATTAGCATCCTGCTTAGAGGAATCAGTAGAAAAAATATCGCCCAAAATGTTAGGAAACTTCCTCTTCCCCATGGCAGCAACAAGAGATAAATTCGAGTCTAGAGATAAGGGCAAAGCAACATCAAGTTCACCACTGCCAGATATAGTGGCTGAGGATGTGGAGATGGGATCTTGGTTAAGATCAACCAGGGATGAAGGCACAACAACAGTTGGGTCAGCAACAAAAGAAGTGATAGTATTCCGGTACTGTTACAAATATGAGGCTGATCTGGTATGCTCCTTCCCAATTTTCTGGTGAATGCCCCAGATAAACTTCAAGTTATTAAGGTTGATGTCACTCTCTTTGGGATACTTTCTTTTTCAATCAGATGCAATCAAAATTAATAAGATAAACATCAGTATTAGCATTTATAAGAATATGCAAAGAAAAATAAATAAACAAATGCAACCTATCCCATTGCCATATGGTTGGCACCTAGGCCCCTAATACTCAGTATTTCTAGTCATGGGAGCATATTGCCAATTTTTGACAATTACTCCATGATCAAAGTTATTTCTATTGGAGTCAGAAAGATTAATAACTAAATCTTTATTTACATCCCTAGTTTTTAAATAGTATGTGGTGTCACTTGTAACCCATTTGTAATAAAACATAATTTCTGGGATCCCTATATGGGTCCCATGGAACTGGTTTAACCTATAAACCCCATTAACCACTCTCCAAGTGTTGGGGGCTATTCATGCAGGAACGACGCCAAAGTACTGACAAAATTCATGACAAAATGGGTTTGGGGGAAAAGTAAACCCACACGCAACAATGAAAATGAAAAGTAACCAATGACCCCGAGGCAAAGAAAAAAGACTAGTGGGAAGACCAGGAAGTTCCAACACTACCCACAAAGGGATATTCCATTTATTTCTGAATTCTTTTAAAGAGGTTACAGAATAAACCATATTCGAAGAAGAAGAAAAAGGAAAGTGAAAAGATTCTTACAATAATTTAAGGATTCAGCAAGAACTGAAGAAAGGAAAAATGATCGCACAGAGAGCACAAAGAGATAACAGAAAAAACCTCATAAGATTTTGAGGTAAGTGACAATCGTGGCTTTTTTTGCCTCTTATAGGTTGCCTCAAAACTAGTGAAGGTAATGATTAAAGGAAGCGTCGATTGAACTGTTGGCGGCTAATGCCAGAAAAGACACATTTGCCAAAAAACGATTCGTTAAAACTATGGATAATTACAAAAATTCTATACACATTATGAATCGATAATCAAATCATTAACTTTACAAGTATGGGAAGTCGGTAGCCGACCAAGACTCAAAATTGTTTCCCGAGCAACTTTAAAGAGCTAAATGTTCCATACTCTTGTAAAAACCTTAAACATGAAACATTGGGGGGTTCCGTTGATACAAAAAGTTTTTCTATTACATGGACCAATTAGAAATAGACACGTGACATTAGTCCTAGTTAGCAAGGCCTATTTATCAGAATGAATCCAAGAATGATGACCAACAGTGTAGAATGACGACTAGCACACAAAAGAATCCCGACCAACACCAGGAAGTCCGACCAACAAGGGTTAACAAGTGCCACTAGTTGTATACATTATGAACGTTGTACAAATGTAATTGTCTATGTTATAAAGGGATTCCATCCTTTAATATTCCACTTCGTATACACCCTCAGGGGCTATAAATACATTGTAATCCCTACATCCAAGGGACACGTAACAAGAGATAATTGAAAAAACACAAGGCAATATACACCAGTGGACGTAGGCTTTTCCTCTTTAGCCGAACCACTTTAAAATTCTTTTATGTATCTTGTTTACATATTTTATCCGTGATCAAATAATTAGATATAGTCTAGTTTTTTGCATCAACAATCATTCTTATTTCCAAATATCCACCTATCAAAATTTTTTTTTTACAACAAAACTCCCCAAGAATTTCTTTACTTAAACGTTCAAAAAATAAAAAACACACTTTCTTAGTTTTCTCAAATAAAACCCTCAGTGGAAAATTAAAGTGCATGTAGAGTAAGTCACTTAATTAAGACAATAAAATAAGAATGCATAATTTTCACGCATACAACATCGCCAGTGTCAAGCACCCCCAGTCACAATAACGAACCTGCGTGGAATTCTGTAACAAAGGAGGTAACAAGAAATGGATTCCATCACTACACTTCGCCACCAGTGTACTCCTCAATAGAAGCATAATAAAAAGACACACCACATATTACACCCACCGACCATCAACCATATTTATCACCCACTCCGAAAAGCCTCCTTCAGTAAGGAGACATTCACTGAATTCTCGAAACTAATCCTCTCAAAAGGCTCCAAAGCCTCCCAGATCCTCGCCTTAATCAGATGGAACGATCGGTCCCCCATGATCTTTTCCCCCTCATAATCTAACCATATGATCTGGTGCATGTATATCTGCGTTAACATCACCTCACTCACACCTAGAGATAATGTGTCAGTGAACGTTGAGGTGTCATCTAATGATCTCGCCAAATGGCCAAACCAAAAAGCATCCATAATAAATCATACCTCAACCGGGATCTTATCTTATACCTCTTTTACCCCCATAGTGCCCTGGGAGTGGATATAACATCCATTTGTAAAGTTCAAATCAATAACATAAATCCTTAGCGAAAAATCCTCAAAAAATTCAAAAACCCACAAAAGCCAAAAACTTTCGAGAATGACACATTTTAAAAACTGAAATCCTCAAATTTTAAAAATACACAAGCAACTAAAAATCATTAAAAGTTACAAAGGAGCCTTAGAAAAATCTAAAATTCTCCAGATATTTCCACATCATCACATAACTGTTCCAAAAATATCCTTTATCCCTTAGGTTCGTAGAATTTACCACTCCATCCCTTAGGTCTGCATAATTGACCTCTCTATCCCTTAGGCCAGTAGAATTGACCTCTCAGTCCCTTAGGTTTGATGAATTGAACTCTTCATCCTTTAGCTTCGTAGAGTTAATCTTTTCACTCCTTAGCTCAGCAAAATTGACCTCATCATCCCTTAGCTCCACATAATTGACCTTTTCATCCTTTAGGTCCACAGAATTGACCTATTTATCATTTAGGTTCGTAGAATTAACCTCTCGATCCGTTAGGTCCATAAAATTGACCTCTATATCACTTTGGTCCTCAAAATTGACCTCCCCATCCTTTAAGTCCTCGAAATTAACCTCTTCATCCTTAACGTCCAAAGAATTGACCTTTTCATCCCTTAGATCCATAGAATTGACCTTCTCACTCCTTTAGTTCTGCATAATTGACCACTTCATCCTTTAAGTCCATATATTCACATGCTTCACGTATCACATTTTTCACACCACTCATATCTATATATCATATGCTTTAAATATATACTTCACATCTGTAGACACCACATTTTAGGATCCTCTAAGTCTCTCCTTAGGTCCCTAGAACCTCCCCATTTCACTACAAACCTTAGGTCATACTCTAAGTACCAATCTAGAGGCCATCGGGTGCTCTCGGAACCCGTTTAACTCCGATCACCTCAATAATCAGAGAGGAAGCTCAATGGATCTTTAAAAGGAACTGAAACCCCTTTTCAACGGTTCACCTTATGTGTAAAACGACATAACCATTCGAACAAACGATCCATTTTCACCCAAAAATTGATTCAGAGGCCAATTGGCGCACCGGGGCTTCTTTTGACCAAAGTCAACTCTTCATATCGAATGAGGCTTAATTAATCTTCTAAGCGCACCGAATACCCTTTCCAATGGTCCAGACCAAGCACGAATCAGCATTACGATATGAACAAACGACTCATTTTACTGCGAAAGGTCACTAATAACTTTCGGTCCCCAGTTCACCAAAGTTAACTTTTCAAACCAAGAAAAGCTCTTTAGAATATGTAAATATCTCATATAACCTTTCCAACGTTCCACCATGTGCGTGATTCTGACTTACGGTTTGGGCGAATGATCCATTTCTGTTTGATGATCTCTCGTCCAAAGGACGGATAAGCGCTTTTGAGCCCCGTTTGACCCAAAGTCATCTCCCGAACCCGGGAGAGGCCCAAAGAACTTTTGAAGGTATTTGAATTAACTTTCTAATTGTATGACCTGTGAACTATTTGGATCAACGAATTGCATTCTACGACTATTTTTCCAAAAAAATCTGCACGAGACTTCCGATTAGCAGGTCCATTTCCCTACCTATTGGCAGTGTGTCTAGGGTTATCTGCTGATTGGAAGGTTTAGGCCTATGCCAATCGGCACCCGCTTACCCTATAAATATAGGGCATGGCCCCACTCCCAAAATGCGCCTCAGATCCATTAATATCAGTGATCTCAACAATATTCTCTTCAATTCTCTTGCAATCAATGAAGTTTTCTTGTGTGAAATTCCTTTCCATCTTTCGTTCCCATACTTTTCATACCCAATTTAGCAAAATCTCATTCTCTCTCATCCAACATTCATCTCAACACTCAGGAAAGTTCATCAAGGATCAAGATTAATCCTCAATTCTCCAAAGAAGATCCAAAAATTCTTCTCTCTTTTTAAATTCTTTATTTTTGCATTAGTTACATCAATTCTTAGTCTAGATTTTACTTTAGTTCAAACGCATAAATTTCCCATCCGTTATTAGTTATATTTCACATACTTTATTTTCTATAAAAAAACAAAAACAAAGAATGTAAGGATAAATTTCAATCGAATCATTTATAATATTGGCTAGATTCCATTGGACAAAACATTTTTGGATCATTCCTCATCAAGCATCATTCAACCATGAAGATTCGAGCATTGAATCCAAAGTTAACGCGACATCATTATGCACGCCATGTTCTCTCTTCTAAAAGGAATATGACCAAAATCATTTTAAGCGTTGGTGTATTTTTTATAAACGAGAAATTTTCACATAATGTAATGTTCATAGAAAATCCTATTTTCATAAAGAATCATTTTTGAAATTGATTTTAACCTTCTCTTTGAAAAAATGACATCTCGTTCGAAGTTTCCTCCAGGCCGTTCGAACGACCTGGATCTAACGACATTCCCCAGGACACACCGTAACTCGTTAGAAGATCGTTAGAAATCTCGTTCGAATGAGATTTCTGATGACCTATCTAATGCTACACTAGAACATCGTTAGATAACTCGTTCGAACAAAAAGTCGTTCGAACGATCTCGTTCAAATGAGTTCTGCCAGATCTGATATTTTTTAACTTATTTTTAAGGAGTTATTTTACAAAAACTATTTTGGTCCACTACTTTTTCAGTTGTAATATATGGACGGAAATCAGTTTCAAAAACCAAGGAAGTTTCATATTCTCTAGAGAGCATTTTTCACGACTTCCCTCTTTTTGGTAAAATCAATCTCCAACACCATTTTCAACTTTTGAAACAAAACCCCTTGCAATCAACTTGACATTCAACAAGTAAGTTTGCGGTGGATCTCTGCATTCAAGCTTAGTGGAGACGGTGGTTTTTGGCTTCAGTGGATACCACGACATGAGGAGTGTCGAGCAACGCGTACTATAAATTCGGAGGTTGAGGACGGCATAAGCATGTCTTGTGTGAGTAAATGTCTGTAAGTCTTTTGAGTCTCTTGTAAAACCTATTTTGTAGTGGATTTTATCTAGGGCCAGCCATCCGAGGTTTTTCCCATTTGGGTTTTCCTCGTACATTGGCGCGTTATGGTTGTGATTTTTGCAATTTACTTTATTAAATCACATAGATGTATGATTAGGATTATATGGATAAAATTGGATAATTTTATTTCAATTAATCAAGTTATCAATCTCATCGCATTAATTGGAAATTGTTTAGGCTAACTTGTAAACTTGCAAAAAGAATTTAATATTGGAATATATCTCTACTTGGAAAATTTTAATTGGGTTGTGTGTGTGTATTCCAGGAATTAAAATTAGTACATATAACCTTGCAACTTCAAATTGGTATCAGAGCTAGTCTCTAAAAGTAATTTAGATGAATCTTGGAGGTTATATGGAAAGTTTTTCGTCGAATAGACTACCTTTGTTTGATGGAACCAATTACACTTATTGGAAAGCACGTATGAAATATGCTCTTAAATCTATTGATGAACGTGTTTGGGTTACGATTTAAAGAGAATGGTCCCCTCCTACTATGGTTGTTAATGATGAAATTATTTTAACACCTTTAGAACAGTGGTGTGAGGAAGAACTAAAATGGTGTAACTATAACTCTAAAGGTCTAAATGCCTCGTTTGGTGCAGTGAACCCCGATGAATTCCATCGTATAATGATGTGCGAAACGTCAAAGGAATCTTGGAATATTCTCCAAGTTACTCATGAGGGAACTAGTGTTGTTAAAGCTTCAAAACATCAAAACTTAACAACTCAATTTGAAACGATCACCATGAAAGAAACTGAAACATTTGATGAGTTTTATACTCGTATATCAGATATTATTAACTCTTGCTTTAACTTAGGTGAAAAAATACCTGAAGATCGTGTTGTTAAGAAAATACTTAGATGTCTTCCTAAGCGGTTCATTCCTAAAGTCACTGTTCTTAATTCATTAGGAAATCTAAATACTTTAAAACTTGAAGAACTTGTTGGTGATCTTCAAACTTATGAGCTAGATATGGTTCCTAAAGATAAAAAAAGCAAAGATAAAGGTGTTGCCTTGAAAGTTAAGAAAGTAGATGTGTCTGATTCTGATGAGTCTGATATAGATCCTGATGATATAGCTTTATTTGCTAAAAAATTTAAAAAATTTCTCAAATTCAAAAAGCAAAACTCTAAATTTGAAAAACCAAAATTTGAGAACAAAAACAAAGGAAATAGAAAATTCAATAATCAGGATCCAAAGAAGTTCAACAAAGATAACTTTAAAAAGGATGATTCAGAGAGATGCTTTGAGTGTGCGGGACGTGGCATAGAGCATTCGAGTGCCCTACAAAACTTAAAAGAAAAAGGCAAAGAAAAAGCAATTTTCAATTCCACTCTAAGCGACAGTGATAATGATTCTGAAGACTCTGATGACTCTAACCCGTCTAGAAATAACTTCACTACCTTTATGGCAAGCCATGCTAGTAATTCAAGTATGTTATACCTTAATGTTGACAATTCCGAGCAAAATCTTGAGGGTGTTTCCACTCATTCTACTAGTAGTGATGAAAAAGAGAGTGATAGTGAAATATATAAGAGTGAACAACAATTCGCTTATTCTGAACTTTACACTGAATCTCTTCGTATTCAAAAAGTTAACAAAAGATTAAACTTTAAAGTCTTAACTTTAGAAAAAGAGTTGAAAGGCCTGAAGAAGAAGGAGGTTTTAGTCAGTCAACTCGAGGCAATAAAAATTTCTCTTTCTAAGAAGCTTATCTTGATAGGTAAAGAAAAATGTGACTTAATTATCTCCTTGAAAGGTGTCAACAAAAATCTTAATGAGTCTTTAGAGATTAGAAAATTTCTCGAAGCAAAAATTGCCCAAGTTGAAAAAGATCTAGAGTCCTCTCGTGAAGTTAAAGTCACACTCGAGGATAATTTAGGAAGAATGGGAAAATTATTTCTAGGTCCTATTTTAGGATATAAGGAGAAAGGTTATCAAGAGAGAAAGGGTATAGGATATGAAGAAGGAGATTCATCAAATGTCAAACCCGAACCCGTAGCTAAGTTTGTTACCAAATCTAATGTTTCTAAAATAAGTCCTACTAAGCAATCTTTAAAAGCTAGTCCAAAATAACCCTATGTATGCACTTATTATCACAAACGGGGTCATCTTAAAGATTTTTTCTACAAGCTTGGAAAGAACTTGCATTCCACAACTTATAAACAACACTATAGCTCCAACTATAACTCCTTAACTAGTCTTAAGAGTCAAGTTGAGTATCTAGTCAATACTTCTAAAGGTCTAATGGAAGAGTTTCTTAGGTTTTCTAAAGTCCAAGGAAATAATTCCAATTATAGCACTAGAGCCAACAAAGGAAAGAAAAAAACTCAAGCTTGGGTTATGAAAAATCATACTAATAAAGCTTTTGTTGCTCATGTTGCACTTAAGGCTCAAAATACCTCACAATGGTACTTTGATAGTGGTTATTCGAGACATATGACTGGTGATAAATCTCTATTTACCACTCTTGAATACTATAAAGATGGTAAAGTCACTTTTGGGGATGGAAGCAAGTGTCGAATCATGGGTCGAGGATCTATTGAAATCTCTGGGTTTCCTAAACTTGAAAATGTCCTTTATGTTGATGGTCTCAAGGCTAATTTGATAAGTATTAGCCAATTATGTGATTAAAATCTTGATGTTAAATTTAGTCAATCAGAGTGCACCGTATATGATCAATCGGGTGAATCTATTTTACAAGGTGTGAGAACTAGTGACAATTGCTATGAAATTATTCCTTAATCATATTTAGTTTGTAATAGTGAAAAAATCGCATCTGCCGACCTTTGGCATCAAAGATTAGGTCATGTAAACTTTATAGATCTTGATAGATTAGTGAGAAAAGAGCTAGTTCGAGGCTTACCACCACTAGGAAAGACAATCTACACTATTTGCGGGTCGTGTCAATTAGGAAAGCAAATTAAGAGTCCTCATAAGAAGTTAAACACTATAACTACCTTTCATGTCTTAGAATTGATACACATGAACCTTATGGGTTCCACTCGTACCGAGAGCATAGGAGGAAAAAGATATATCTTAGTAATGGTGGATGATTTTTCTAGCTACTCCATAGTAGGCTTTCTAAGAGAAAAATCTGAAACAGTTGATTTTCTTACTGTTAAGTGTAGAACTCTTCAAAATAAACACGGTGTTACCATAAACTGCTTTAGGAGTGATAATGGAACCGAATTCAAGGAATTCGGTGTAAATTCCTTTTGTGATGAAATAGGAATTAAACATGAATTGTCGGCCGTTCGAACTCCACAATAAAATGGTTTAGTTGAAAGAAAAAATCGAACGGTCCAAGAAATGGCAAGATCTATGCTCCTAGGAAGAAATGTACCCCGTAGGTTTTGGGCCAAAGCGGTTAACACCGCATGTCACACCATAAATAGGGTTTATTTGCGTCCTAATAATAACAAAATGCCATATGAATTATGGATGGGAAAGAAACCTAATTTGGCTTATTTTAGAGTTTTTGGTAGTCCTTGCTATATACTTCGAGATAGAGAACTTCGAGATAGAGAACTTGACTCGAGGAGTGATGAAGGTACTTTCCTAGGATATTCTCAAAACAGTAGAGGTTTTATAGTGTTCAACTTAAGTAGCTCTAAAGTCATGGAATCAATTAATGTTGTCATAAAAGACGATGCTCCGGCTATATCAATTGAAAATGAGGAAGATTTGTCATGTGAGTGTGATGTTGTGTCTAATATTGAAAATATTGAGTCTCAAAATGACTTGGTTGTTCCCACTACTGAGAAAAAGGATCCTACTCCTTGGTTGTGTAAAAGTCATGACACTTCAAAAATTATAGGAGATCCCGAGGTAGGTGTCAAGACTAGGGCGCAATTAGAAAATGAAGTTACTTATTTATTATATTTGGCTACATTCCGTTGGACAAATTTCCAATCGAGTCATTTGTAATATTGGCTACATTCCGTTGGACAAAATATTTTTGGGTCATTACTCATCAAGCATCATTCAACCATGAAGATTCGAGCATTGAATCCAAAGTTAACGTGACATCATTATGCACGCCATGTTCTCTCTTCTAAAAGCAATATGACCAAAATCATTTTAAGTGTTGGAGTATTTTTTATAAACGAGAAATTTTCACATAAAGTAATGTTCATAGAAAATCCTATTTTCATAAAGAATCATTTTTGAAATTGATTTTAACCTTCTCTTTGAAAAAATGACATCTCGTTCGAAGTTTTCTCCAGGTCGTTCGAACGACCTGGATCTAACGAGATTCCCCAAGCCACACTCGAAACTCGTTAGAAGATCGTTAGAAATGTCGTTCGAACGACCTCGTTCGAACGAGATTTCTGATGACCTATCTAGTGCTACACTGGAACATCGTTAGATAACTCGTTCAAATGACAAGTCGTTCGAACGACATCGTTCGAATGAGTTCTGCCAGATCTGAAATTTTTCAACTTATTTTCCAGCAGTTATTTTACAAAAACTGTTTTGGTCCACTACTTTTTCAGTTGTAATATATAGACGAAAATCAGTTTCAAAAACCAAGGAAGTTTCATATTCTTTAGAGAGCATTTTTCATTACTTCCCTCTTTTTGGTAAAATCAATCTCCAACACCATTTTCAACTTTTGAAACAAAACCCCTTGCAATCAGCTTGACATTCAACAAGCAAGTTTGCGGTGGATCTCTACATTCAAGCTTAGGGGAGACGGTGGTTTTTGGCTTCGGTGGATACCGCGACATGAGGAGTGTCGAGCAACGCGTTGGAGCTTCACGTACTACAAATTCGAAGGTCGAGGACGGCATAAGCATGTCTTGAGTGAGTCAATGTGTGTAAGTCTTTTGAGTCTCTTGTAAAACCTATTTTGTAGTGGATTTTGTCTAGGGCCAGCCGCCCGAGGTTTTTCCCATTTGGGTTTTCCTCATACATTGGCGCGTTGTGGTTGTGATTTTTGCAATTTACTTTATTAAATCACATAGATGTATGCTTAGGATAATATGGATAAAATTGAATAATTTTATTTCAATTAATCAAGTTATCAATCTCATCGCATTAATTGTAAATTGTTTATGCTAACTTGTAAACTTTCAAAAAGAATTTAATATAGGAATATATCTCTACTTGGAAAATTTTAATTGGGTTGTGTATGTGTATTCCACGAATTAAACTTAGTACATATAACCTTGAAACTTCAAAGAAAAAGAGGGTTGCACATAAATTCCAATGGAATATCCACCACAATTTCCCACAACTAAAATACATTTTCTAAACACACACATATAATAAATTCCTGTTCAAATCCATGGGATAAACCTCACCCCTAATGCCGCATGCAAACTCGAGTCCAATTTTCCAGTTTTCCAATTACTCAATTTTCCATCTTTTGTATTTGTATCCTATTTATCTATACATTATTTCGATACATATTATAATGTGATCTTTTTTGGCATTTTATTCAATATATATTATCGTTTCATTATAACGATCAATAACTCGATAAACACATACATCGTATTTATTAAACATTATTTTGGGAACATTCCTATGGAGGAACTCACTCCACCTTTTCCATGATGTGAGTTGGGTGATTCCGATCTCCATTTATATATACGCGCGCACACACTTCACGGAGAAATAAAGAAAAACATTAACACAAGCCCATGAGAGATTGAAAGGGGCGTATGGGTTCCTATCACCTTCCCATTCTGTAACTTAGCCCCCGAACCTCTGAATTATTGGTTTCGTAATCATCAGTTTGTCTTTCATCCTGCTCTCTTGAGGCGGCGACATGTTCTTTTTCCAGTTTTGTGCAAAATAAGGTGGCAAATCCATCTCTTTACATTCACTCGACACCGACAACGACCGAAGTTCTCTTAGAGAAAGTGAGTGCAAGACCTTTTCTCCCCCCCCCCCCCCCCCATCGGGAGCAAAAGGGGGAGATATCGGTATGGCCACAGTGACGACTCCACTGGGGATGAACTTTCCATAAGAGGAATATACTCTGTTTGCATTGGTGTTATTATTTTCTCTGCGTGTGTGTGTATACAACAACCTGTATGTTCCTTTTTTCTCCTCTATAACTTCTTGCATATATCTACCTCATGTTTATATCACTACTCACTCACACACCTGTAGGTACTTCTGATGTACACTTCACACTACCTATACATAGGATCACTAATGTCCACATATTCCACTAAGAATATCTATGCTTAGGTGTCACTAACACGCACCTGCACTTATCACACTTGTATATATCCAAGCTCACTCAGACTTGTCACACACCACTTTTAGTTGATCCATGATTAGGTTCACTACAACACACTCATTTATAGATATTCACACATCACTCACTCTCACATATCCATGGTTAGCGTAATCTTCATGCTCCATGCAAGATTTACTTTTTACTTGTACATCCTTTTCCATTAGTATAGTTCTCATCATGCTGAATAAAATACTCTCTCCATAATATGCTAATTAAGAATCATGTATTTTGCACACTACAACACCAAAGAGCATGGATATTGACCAAATTTTGTCTCGTAACAGGTGAGTCACTTTATAATGGGCGCTGGTCTGGTAGGTCGCAGTTAGCCTAAGAAATATAACTCTCACCTTCCATTGGCCAAGTACCTTCGACTTATATCGAATGGTTCCTCCCGAATCATACCGCTTGACTGAAGTCATGACGAGAAGTATATAGCAGGAAACGTGTTCACATACATCGAGTATATCAAATTTTCTCTCACACGTACTATCCCCATGAGGTATATGGTGTGGAAATTCACGTACACTCAGGTATATTAAATGACTTGTCCACACGTATCGATTGCCCTCAAAATTAAGACGTATATCATGGAAGTCATGCCAAAGGGGGGAACCCTTCCAATTAACCCAACAACTGTATACCCTCATATAGGCATCAAAACTAGGGCACTCATATTTAGTTTACCGGTTACTACTCGAAACTCTGCCGAAATGACGGGTCAACATGCCGCCTAAATTTTTCCACGATTTCGTCTCTTTCAAAATGGGATCCTATCCATGAGCCT
The DNA here is from genome assembly GCA_949130495.1 of Sambucus nigra. Classification (NCBI taxonomy): domain Eukaryota; kingdom Viridiplantae; phylum Streptophyta; class Magnoliopsida; order Dipsacales; family Adoxaceae; genus Sambucus; species Sambucus nigra. The sequence continues at coordinate 98,629,544 of OX422211.1, read as the reverse complement.
GGTAACAAGTCAAACCATGTTTTACATATTTTGCAAAACTAATTTTCCCAGGCTCAGGTCCCGTCCGACATATCTTTTTGCATTTAGGTAAACCTAATACAAGTGAGAACATAGTAATAATAATAATAATCATGCTGAGACCCTTTTTCTCTTTTTTCTCCTTTTTTACCAAAAACGTCAAAAACATTTTCCCTCTCTTTTATCAAAATACCAAAATCATTTTTTCTTCCTTTTACCAAAAATATTTTTCTTCCTTTTTACCCCAAATTTTTTTTCCTCCTCTTGTCCAAAAATGACAAAGATATTTTCCTCCCTTTTCAATAATAACAGTTTCCCCCATTTTGTTTCAAAAATAAATTCAAATCTTTCTCCTTTTTAGGTAGATCGCATACCGACCCATGGCCTGGCTTCCTATTTGCTTCAATCTTCCGTAGAACTATCCCGAGGCTCCATCAGTTCCCTCGCTACTTCTTTCGAGTTCGGAATCAATTTTTCACCCTCTTTCAATGGAGAACACATACTAAGTACCGAATGTGCAACCAAATTTAATGATGGTCCTAGTCCAACTCACTGCCAAGATTGACAATCTTCAAATCGAGGTTCATGAGATGCTGCAAAATTAGGTCCCTATTCCCCAAAAGCCTAAGGTCCTCTCCCCTCGCGCTATGGGTCCACCCACACTTGATCCTATTTCGATCCTCGAGAAATATCAGCACACTCCACGTGCCCCACCTACTAATGGGCCATCTCCATCTCAGCTCCCTATGTCGAATCTTGCCCAACTAGGGGCTAACCTACCCATACCCGTTGATTTGAAGGAGTAAGAATTGGATAAAGTCAAGGAGGACCTTAAGATGTTGACCAAGAAGTTTTACCAACTCTGAATCTTCGGGAACTACATGGATTACACCTATATATCTTCTTATCCTAAAGTAAGACTGTCGAAAAAGTTTAAGATGCCTAATATTGAGAAGTTTGGGGGTAGTGGACCCCTAATTGTTCATATTCGAAGTTACCACCAAGAAATGACTCTCATAGGTGCCTCCAAGAAAATAATGGCCAAAATGTTCAAACACACATTAAAGGATAATGCTTTTCCCTAGTTCTTATCTCTCGAGGAGTCCAAAATTCACAATTAGAAGGATCTTGCCCCTGAATTCATGTCCAAGACAAGTATAACGAGGAGTTGGAGGTTATTGGTCGTGATTTAGAAAATCTTAAACAAAATCCCTGGGAATCTGTCAGTAACTTTATAGTAAGGTTGAGAGAGAAAGCAGCTATCATGACCAACCGACCTTTCGAAGAGGAGCAAGTCAGTATTATGAAGAAAAAGTTGTTACCCTATGCTTGAGTGAAGATAAGATGATAATACTCTCCCTATTTCCAAGCCTTCTGGGAAGCAGAAGTGGATATCGAAGAAAGTATTGCCAAGACAAAAGTTAAGCCGAAGAAAGTATTCGGGCAGTTCACTCCCAAAAAGTACGAGAAGCCTGTCAATACCACAGTTTTAACCATCAACAAAATATTTTAGCCTACTACTTCATGGGCACCAAAAATCCTCCCTAACCTAGTAAAAAAGGAATATACCGAACTTCATGCTCCCCTCTCTAAATTTTACCAATCCCTTTTAAGCCGAATCTTATCAAGCCATTGGACCCTCGTCCATTACCAAACCCACTTACTAAAAATTTCAAACCTGATTCCCATTGCGATTTTCACCAAAATGCGGTCCACACCATTGATCAGTGTTTCCACCTTCGAAATATGATCCAAGGTTTAATTGACTGGGGTATCATCGCCCCCACCATCCAATCCTAAGACAAACACTACCCACAATCCATTCCCAAATCATGCAAATGCCATATTCCTAGAAGAAGACCCAAAATTTTACCCCTCTACCCAGATTGTATCCAGTAAATCGCCCATCATACCCATATATTCCTCTAAACCCCTTCAAGTTTGCCCATATTTTTTCCTACATCCTGTCTATTTTACTGATTAGGCACTATCACTCTTTACTAGAGCATGCATTGTTGTTCATACTTATTTCGGGGGAAAAGAGATAGAATTATGAGCAATATTAAACCAGTTTCTATAGTTCATGATGAAATTGCCCTAAAAAATGACCATTGACTGCCAAAGATTCAGTACGCTGTTCTTGGAAGCTCGAAAATGGGCTTGAGAGTCAGATAATTGGGTGGCACTTATCGAGGAAGTGAGTTTAGATGATTTCTTCCAAATCATGGAGAACTTATTCAGACAGACCAGTGAAATTTCAAGTATGTGCGAGCTACTTTATGCTTTAAAACTACAAGGGCGCCTGATCCCTTCACTTTTACATCTCCCCGTTGAGTGGGAGGATCTATACAAAGAGGCCGTTGAGGTTGTGGAGTGTATTGACTTCTTATGAAAATATGATGTAGTTGCCACCGAATAGGGAGACGAATTCGATAGTTTAGATACAGAGAAAAACCCAGAAAAGACTATCCCAGTTGTCAGTATATATGGAATGATATCGTTTGAGGAGATGCTAGGAGAGATTAACAAGGTGGATAAACAACCCGAGATAGATGATGTAATGGGGTTTCTATTTTTCTCCTCTTCTATGAACTATATAACTAGAGAAGGGAAGCATTACCAGGTCCAAACCCACATTCATCAGCAATCGACAAGGGAAAGTGTCGCGCCCCGAATTAATTAAGTTAAACTCATCCTTTTAATTAGAGATAAATTGCCTTAAACAATGCTTTAATTTAAATCTCTGAGGAAAATAGCATAAGATTTTTTTTTCCCAAAGGTATGTGTAGATGAAAACATAACTGCCTTTACTTATAACTTATAAGTACTACATAACTTTACATAACCAAGATCCTTAGTTTAATAATTACACAAAAGGAATCTTGATATTCAAACCATACTAATTATCCATCACTCCCCCGTTTTAAGGTCCTAACTTGGCAGTGAACTCCAAATTATAAGCATACCTGAAACAAAACATTACAGGAGTGTAAGCTATAAAGGCTTAGTGAATAACCACATAACACACATATAACCAATCTGAATAACCACTTTTATTTTGTTCTAATGCTATAACCCAACAGGAATTGTGAAACTCTCGCAAGCCTGGACCCGCCACAGTCCAATTAACCCACCACAATTATTAGGGACCACCACATCCCTTTATTAGGCCCGAGTACACAAACCTTTAAGTTGGATTAACAGGACCACCACATCCCGTAGGATCCACCACAGTCCTTAACATTAGATAAAGGACTCACTAGTCCATATCATTATATAACATCGCTTAACATTTTCAATCATATGCATATGTGTAGAAGGGTGTCTACCTATAAAAAAAAGTAAAAATATTATTTTATTAAAAATACTGAGAAGAAACCCAGGGTCCCGACAGAAACTCATATTGAGCAGGAACCCCCCCGGGGTCCCGGTAGAAACTCATATTGAGCAGGAACCCCCGGGTCCCGGTAGAAACTCATACTGGGCGGGAACCCCCCAGGGTCCCGGCAGAAACTCATATTCATCAGGAACCCCCAGCGCCACTGCAAGTATCAGCGTCGCTGCAAGTGTCAACGACGCTGCAAGTATCGGCGCCGCGGCAAGTCTCTACGCCGCTGCAAGGGTCGGCACCGCTTCGAGTGTCAGCGCCGCCGCAAGTGTCGGCGTCACGGCAAGTCTCTACGCCGCTACACGGGTCGGTGCCACTTCAGGTGTCTGCGCCGCTTCAAGTGTCGGCGCCGCGGCAAGTCTCTACGCCGCTGCAAGTGTCCGCGCCGCAGCAAGTCTCTACGCCACCGCAAGCGTCAGCGCCATTTTGAGCGTCGGCGCCACAACAAGGGTCGGCGCCGCCTCACATGTCAGCGCCGGTTCAAGCATCAGCGCTACCTCAGGCGTCAACACCACTTCGAGCGTCGGCGCCACTTCGAGCGTCGGCGCCACAACAAGGGTCGGCGCCACTTCGAGCGTCGGCACCGCAACAAGGGTCGGCGCCGCCTCACCTGTCAGCGCGGATTCAAGCCTCAGCGCTACCTCAGGCGTCAGCGCCACTTTGAGCGTCGGCGCCGTAACAAGGGTCGGCGCCGCCTCACCTGTCAGCGCGGATTCAAGCCTCAGCGCTACCTCAGGCGTCAGCACCACTTCGAGCGTCGGCACCATTTCGAGCATCGGCGCCGGGATAAGGGTCGGCGCCGCCTCACGCGTCAGCGCCACTTCGAGCGTCGGCGCCACTTCGAGCGTCGGCACCGCAACAAGGGTCGGCGCCACTTCGAGCGTCGGCGCCACAACAAGGGTCGGCGCCGCAACAAGGGTCGGCGCCGCCTCACCTGTCAGCGCGGATTCAAGCCTCAGCGCTACCTCAGGCGTCAGCGCCACTTCGAGCGTCGGCGCCGCAACAAGGGTCGGCGCCGCCTCACCTGTCAGCGCGGATTCAAGCCTCAGCGCTACCTCAAGCGTCAGCGCCACTTCGAGCGTCGGTGCCATTTCGAGCATCGGCGTCGGGACAAGGGTCGGCGCCGCCTCACGCGTCGGCGTCACTTCGAGCGTCGGCGCCGGGACAAGGGTCGGCGCCGCCTCACATGTCAGCGTCGATTCAAGCATCAGCGCTACCTCGGACGTCAGCACCACTCCGAGCGTCGGCGCCGCCTCGAGCGTCGGCGCCACAACAAGGGTCGGCGCCACTGCAGGGGTCACTGCAGAAATGTTATTCGAGAAGTGCTGCTACAGGAGTTTTCATCATGAAACAGCAGGCTCTAAATGAACAACAGCACTAACACTTTACTTTCTTGCACAGGTTGCCTAGTCGAGCAAGCAGGGCTCGAACAGGCGCGTCGGGACCTCCTGGGAGTTTTGGCTTGGCGGCTGAGGGACAAGGTATGTTGAGCAAGCTCAACCACTTAGCACTATAGGATTGAGAGAATACTAGTAGGAAGACCCATAAGTCACTCGAGGCTACGCACAAGAAATAAACTCTTTACAAGAAAAATGACTTTTCCAGAAGAGGGGGTCCTCGAGGTCTCTCTCAAGAAAAATAACACTTTTTAGAGGGAGTGAGGCCTTAAGGTCCTCTCTCTCAAAGATTTGCAAAATTGCACCACAAGTTACCGTTTCAAAAGATAACTACCAAATCTGCTATTTTGTCTCCATTAGGGGACATATGTGCTTTTTGAGTTTTGGTCGGTGCCAGGTGGCGCCTGCAGAGGGGACAGGTAGGCTGCCTGCAGGTAGGGACAAATGGTACACTTCAGACATTGTTCCCCACCAACTCTCTCAATTTTGGCGCCCAAAATCGCCAGCTCACCCCTTACGCCCATGTATAAATAGACCTCTGGGCAAGGTCAAAAGATAGACAAGAAAAATTGCACTGTTACTCTGCTAAAATATCACCAGACCTACCTAGTATTCTCTCCCTGCTCATCCTCTTAGTGTTGAGTGCCTTGTTCCTTCACTCCCCATTGACAGCCATCATTCTCAGGTGTTTCCCCTTGAGAAAATTGCTATTTTTGCTGTGAAAGTTCATCTTCTTGCAGGGAGTGAGTTGAAGCTTGAGTTCCATTGTTACCAGAAGGAGAAGTTTTCTTCAAAAGTTGCACCAGGAGACCTTGAAGACTTGCAGACAGTGTCCATTGGAGTGGGTCACGCCTCACCCTTTCCAGTTATTCATAGACCCCAGTCTCACTACCCTCCTACATTTGGCGACTCCGCTGGGGAGGTATTCTCACTTTCAATTGACAAAGAAGGTTTTCATGTTTCTAAGAAGCTAGTGTTTGAAGACATTCCATATGGGAATGGAGCTCAAAGAGATCAGGCCACTCAGGTGGATGTGGTGGTGACCGGAGCAAAGGTACCTGCTCCTCCGGGAGGGCAGACCAGCTCACCGGCAACAGCTCCGGTGGCAGAGGCTTATGAGTACATTTTTAAGACTTGGCAAGTTTGGATCAAGATTTTGTAAGACTAGCAGTAACCCCATGTGGAGGGGCAGCCATTCCGGTGGCAATTCCGGTGGAAGTAACGCAGTCGCGGAGGACGGCGCTGGAGCAAGTTGTGACAACCGTCAAGTTTATTGGCAGAACCCCCGGAACCCTGAGTGTTGGGCGAGGAACTCCTCACGCTCATTGATAGCGATGAGGAACCCTTAAGAAAAGAACCCATGGCAGCAACAGCTAACGACGAGGGACCCTCAGCAGTGGGTCCCATAGTGGAAATCCCAAAAGATGGAAAACCTCTAACTGGCGAGGGGGTCGCGACGAACTCACTGGAAAGGGGGTCGCGAGGAACCCTTGTCCAACAGCACACCCCTGTAGTACCAACAGTCGGCAACACACACCCCACCGCCAAGAAGGAAGTGGAAGGGGATACCCCTGTAGAAACAACAAATCACTAAGAACCCATGGGCGAGGAGCCCTAGGTACCTCTCGTCGTCAATAAAGTGTCCATGGCAGCAGCAACATACTATCCATGATGCCAATAATGGGCGAGACACCCTGGGTCGTGGAACCTTCGACGTGATAAGAGGTCGAGACCCCCCACCAGAAACAAATGGCAAATCGCGCATCTCCCCAAACGCAACACAACCAGTCAAAAAATCATCAACACCACAAGGGGTCGAGACACCCTGGGTCGAGGAACCCTCGACGGGACAAGATGTCGAGACACCCCCAATTTCTGACGAGGGACCCGTATACGCGATGCCAAGCCGCGAGACCCCCGACCGCTGACGACAGGCCACCATACTGTCATAGGACGAGACCCCTATTCCTGAAAAATTCAAAGGCGCCGAGACACCACTGCCCAAGGCAACTAGGTTTTTCGAAGAATCCAAGGTAACTGGCGAGGGATCCTCGGACGTAGGGTCGCCTCGCGGCAAACCATGGGTCGAGACCCCCCTTCTTCAGCAAAAATCATGGGCGTCGAGAGACCCTTCTTCAGCAAAAATCATGGGCGTCGAAGAGACCCTTCTTCAGCAAAAAATCATGGGCGTCGAGAGACCCTTCTTCAGCAAAAATCATGGGCGTCGAGAGACCCTTCTTCAGTAAAAATCATGGGCGTCGAGAGACCCTTCTTCAGCAAAAAATCATGGGCGTCGAGAGACCCTTCTTCAGTAAAAATCATGGGCGTCGAGAGACCCTTCTTCAGCAAAGATCATGGGCGTCGAGAGACCCTTCTTCAGCAAAAAATCATGGGCGTCGAGAGACCCTCCTTCAGCATAAAATCATGGGCGTCGAGAGACCCTTCTTCAGCAAAAAATCATGGGCGTCGAGACACTCTTCTTCAGCAAAAATAAAAAAATCATGGGCGTCGAGACCCCCCTCTCTCCAACACTGGTTCCGATAGACAAGGAACCCTCCGCGTCTAGACACTCATCACAGGTCGAGACCCCCGGATGGGAAGTCGAGGAGCGAGGAACTCATGGGCGAGGAACCCCTATTAACATTGGCAGTCAGTGAGTCACCCTCAGACATGAGGTCGACGCGCGAGGAACTCCTACTAGTATTGGCGGTTGGCGAGATACCCTCGGACCACAAGGTCAATATGTGAGGAGCTCGTAGTAGCTTTGAGAGTCAGCGAGACACCCTCGGGCACGAGGTCAGTGCATGAGGAACCCTTGATAGCATTGGTAGTCGGCGAGACACTCTCAGACATGAGGTCGACGCACGAGGAACCTCTATCAACATTAGCAGATATCGAGACACCCGTAGAGGTGAAGTCGACGCGCGAGGAACCCTCGACGCGACATAAGGATGAGGAACCCTTGACGAAATACAAGGTCGAGATACCCTAGGATATTGGGTCCGACGAGGAACCCTTGACGAAATGAGAGGTCGAGACACCCCCCGTTCACGACAGCGGTCGAGGAACCCATGGGCGGTAATGTCATCGAGGAACCCATGGACAGTAATGCCGTCGAGGAACCCACCTTGATTGACTGTGATTACGAGGAACCCACAGGTACAATCTCTAACAAAATAATCCAAATCTTCCAATAAGGAACGCCCATGTATAGAACTCACGCGCGAGACACCTTTGGGCAGAAAAAATGCTAACTGGCGAGGGACCCCTCACTGTTTGAGGGAATGACGCAATTATAAGGGGCGAGGAACCCTCTCTAGCCAAGTTACCCAAATCAGGGAATGGCGAAGAACCTTCCCTAAGAACCCATAACGCGTGAGGAACCCAGCTTATGGCCCTTTTGGTTAAGTAGCGTCCAAAGACCCCCTGTTTGGAATTCCTTTCGACGAGGAACCCCTGGGTTCTAAGCCCTCCGGTACAAAATCATGAGTGCACGAGGGACCCGAGGTCGCCACCACTAACAGAACTGCAGGCGAGGAACCCCCAACTATTGGGGCAGCACATACATAACCCAGTAACTCGTTAGCAGTAGTCAAAGAACTCTCAAAATACAAATCAGTGTATAAGGAACTCACCAACAAGGGGGTCACGAGGAACCCTCGGCTGGCAGCGCGCCTCCATAGTAACAACAGTTGGCGAGGCGAGGAACCCCCAAAAAAATATTTTCCATCGGTGAAGAACCCACAGTTGTCGAGCAAACCCCTGCTCGTAATGGAATTCACGAGGAACCAACCTTGATTGAGAGTCATGGCGAGGAACCTTTTTTGGGTAGGCGTTATCGCGAGTAACCCTTGTCAATATTGCGCGGCGGCGAGGAACCCTTCTTGGGTAGACGTTCTCGCGAGGAACCCTCAGTGACGAAAGGCTCTTGTAGGGAATCCCTCATAGTTGAAAAATTATTGAGGAACCAAAAGTGGTCGAGTCACCCAACGAGGAACCCCCCGCATTCACAGTAACAAGTGAGGAACCCAGAAGCGAGGATCCCCCCTCAATAACCTGTGGGCGCGAGGAACCCACAATAAATTCAGTTAGGGGACTTTCAAGCGAGGAACCCCCTCCATTACAGGCAGTGGCGAGGGACCAGTACAAGTCCTCGCCCCAAAATTCAACCCGTCGTCAACAGACATATTCACCACTACAAATGAGAAGGTGCCCCGCAGTTAGAGGGGCTACTTCAAAATTTTAACTTGCTCCTCTCATATGCAAGTACCCCTCAGTTAAAGGGGAAACTTTTAAAATTTTAAACTTGCTCAGCTATATGCAAGTACCCCCAGTTAGAGGGGCAACGTCCAAATTTTTACTTGCTCAGTTATATGCAAGTGCCCCGCAGTTAGAGGGGAGCTTCAAAATTTTAACTTGTTCATCTCATATGCAAATACCCCACAATTAGAAGCGGGAAGTTCAATCTTGAGGTTCTCATATAAAAAAAGAGTAACTCAAAGTATTGAACAACTCCAAGTATAAATATAAGGTGCGACAGTTTAGCACCTAAGGATCCAAGGGCACCGGAGCGCTCACAGTCATGAGCAAGTGCCAAGTATAAATATAAGGTGCGACAGTTTAGCACCTAAGGCTCCAAGGGCACCGGAGCGCTCACAGTCATGAGCAAGTGCCAAATATAAATATAAGGTACGACAGTTTAGTACCTAAGGCTCCAAGGGCATAGGAGCGCTCACAGTCTTGAGCAACTGCCAACTATAAGTATAAGGTGCGACAGTTTAGCACCTAAGGCTCCAAGGGCACCGGAGCGCTCACAGTCTTGAGCAAGTGCCAAATATAAATATAAGGTACGACAGTTTAGTACCTAAGGCTCCAAGGGCATAGGAGCGCTCACAGTCTTGAGCAACTGCCAATAATAAGTATAAGGTGCGACAGTTTAGCACCTAAGGCTCCAAGGGCACCGGAGCGCTCACAGTCTTGAGCAAGTGCCAAATATAAATATAAGGTACGACAGTTTAGTACCTAAGGCTCCAAGGGCATAGGAGCGCTCACAGTCTTGAGCAACTGCCAACGATAAGTATAAGGTGCGACAGTTTAGCACCTAAGGCTCCAAGGGCACCGGAGCGCTCACAGTTTTGAGCAAGTGCCAAATATAAATATAAGGTACGACAGTTTAGTACCTAAGGCTCCAAGGGCATAGGAGCGCTCACAGTCTTGAGCAACTGCCAACTATAAGTATAAGGTGCGACAGTTTAGCACCTAAGGCTCCAAGGGCACCGGAGCGCTCACGGTCTTGAGCAAGTGCCAAATATAAATATAAGGTGTTCCAGATGAGCACCTTAGGCTCTAAGGGCACTGGAGTGCTCACAGTCATGAGCAACTGCCAAGTATAAATAACAGGTACGACAGTTTCGTGCACAAGTCCCTCGACATTACAAGACACTTCTGCACGAGGGGGCTAATATTGAGAAGTCCTAAACCAAGTGAACAAATAGTAAAATATCTTGGAGTGTGGGGATCCACTTATAGTAGCTCCACCTGCCCAAGATTGCAAGTTTGACAGAAAATAGCCTAGGTCGAGGGGATCCACCTTGAGTGCCCTCTCTTCCCAAACTTGATGCTACAGAATAAGACCAGGGGCGAGAGGCTCACTGCGAGTTACCCCTCTTCCCAAGAAGGAAGTCTACGGAATAAGGCCAAGGGTGAGGGGCTCACCGCGAACAACCCCTCCGCCCAAGATGGAAGGCCACAGAAAAAGGCCATGGGCGAGGGGCTCACTGCGAGAAACCCCTCCTCCCAAGATGGAAGGCCGCAGAAGAAGGCCAAGGGCGAGGGGCACACCACGAGCAACCCCTCCGCCCAAGATAGAAGGTCACAGAAGAAGGCCAAGGGCAAGGGGCTCACCGCGAGCAACCCTTCCGCCTAAGAAGATGGAAGACCGCAGAAGAAGGCCAAGGGCGAGGGGCCCGTCGCGAGCAACCCCTCCGCCCAAGATGAAAGGCCCCAGAAGAAGGCCAAGGGCGAGGGGCTCACCGCGAGTAACCCCTCCGCCCAAGAAGAAGGCCAAGAGCGAGGGGCTCATCGAGAGTAACCCTTCCGCCTCAGATAGAAGGCCACAGAAGAAGGCAAAGGGGCGAGGGGCACACCGCGAGTAACCCCTCCGCCCAAGATGAAAGTCCACAGAAGAAGGCCAAGGGTGAGGGGCTCACTTCAGTTAACCCCTCCGCCCAAGTTTATACTCCTCCGCCCAAGTTTATACTGAGATAAGGAGGTCCACTATAAGTGTCCTCATTTACAAAACTTGGGATGAAGTGACATAACATTTAATGACCCTAAGGGGAATGATGAAGAAATCCTAGGGTCCCAGAAAATAAATGAATTTATGGCGTACAAAGCCTTTTGGTTTACCCAACACAAAAGACTTTGCACGAGGGGCTAATGTAGAAGGGTGTCTACCTATAAAAAAAAGTAAAAATATTATTTTATTAAAAATACTGAGAAGAAACCCAGGGTCCCGACAGAAACTCATATTGAGCAGGAACCCCCCCGGGGTCCCGGTAGAAACTCATATTGAGCAGGAACCCCCGGGTCCCGGTAGAAACTCATACTGGGCGGGAACCCCCCAGGGTCCCGGCAGAAACTCATATTCATCAGGAACCCCCAGCGCCACTGCAAGTATCAGCGTCGCTGCAAGTGTCAACGACGCTGCAAGTATCGGCGCCGCGGCAAGTCTCTACGCCGCTGCAAGGGTCGGCACCGCTTCGAGTGTCAGCGCCGCCGCAAGTGTCAGCGTCACGGCAAGTCTCTACGCCGCTACACGGGTCGGTGCCACTTCAGGTGTCTGCGCCGCTTCAAGTGTCGGCGCCGCGGCAAGTCTCTACGCCGCTGCAAGTGTCCGCGCCGCAGCAAGTCTCTACGCCACCGCAAGCGTCAGCGCCATTTTGAGCGTCGGCGCCACAACAAGGGTCGGCGCCGCCTCACATGTCAGCACCGGTTCAAGCATCAGCGCTACCTCAGGCGTCAACGCCACTTCGAGCGTCGGCGCCACTTCGAGCGTCGGCGCCACAACAAGGGTCGGCGCCACTTCGAGCGTCGGCACCGCAACAAGGGTCGGCGCCGCCTCACCTGTCAGCGCGGATTCAAGCCTCAGCGCTACCTCAGGCGTCAGCGCCACTTTGAGCGTCGGCGCCGTAACAAGGGTCGGCGCCGCCTCACCTGTCAGCGCGGATTCAAGCCTCAGCGCTACCTCAGGCGTCAGCGCCACTTCGAGCGTCGGCACCATTTCGAGCATCGGCGCCGGGATAAGGGTCGGCGCCGCCTCAAGCGTCAGCGCCACTTCGAGCGTCGGCGCCACTTCGAGCGTCGGCACCGCAACAAGGGTCCGCGCCACTTCGAGCGTCGGCGCCACAACAAGGGTCGGCGCCGCAACAAGGGTCGGCGCCGCCTCACCTGTCAGTGCGGATTTAAGCCTCAGCGCTACCTCAGGCGTCAGCGCCACTTCGAGCGTCGGCGCCGCAACAAGGGTCGGCGCCGCCTCACCTGTCAGCGCGGATTCAAGCCTCAGCGCTACCTCAAGCGTCAGCGCCACTTCGAGCGTCGGTGCCATTTCGAGCATCGGCGTCGGGACAAGGGTCGGCGCCGCCTCACGCGTCGGCGTCACTTCGAGCGTCGGCGCCGGGACAAGGGTCGGCGCCGCCTCACATGTCAGCGTCTATTCAAGCATCAGCGCTACCTCGGACGTCAGCACCACTCCGAGCGTCGGCGCCGCTTCGAGCGTCGGCGCCACAACAAGGGTCGGCGCCACTGCAGGGGTCACTGCAGAAATGTTATTCGAGAAGTGCTGCTACAGGAGTTTTCATCATGAAACAGCAGGCTCTAAATGAACAACAGCACTAACACTTTACTTTCTTGCACAGGTTGCCTAGTCGAGCAAGCAGGGCTCGAACAGGCGCGTCGGGACCTCCTGGGAGTTTTGGCTTGGCGGCTGAGGGACAAGGTATGTTGAGCAAGCTCAACCACTTAGCACTATAGGATTGAGAGAATACTAGTAGGAAGACCCATAAGTCACTCGAGGCTACGCACAAGAAATAAACTCTTTACAAGAAAAATGACTTTTCCAGAAGAGGGGGTCCTCGAGGTCTCTCTCAAGAAAAATAACACTTTTTAGAGGGAGTGAGGCCTTAAGGTCCTCTCTCTCAAAGATTTGCAAAATTGCACCACAAGTTACCGTTTCAAAAGATAACTACCAAATCTGCTATTTTGTCTCCATTAGGGGACATATGTGCTTTTTGAGTTTTGGTCGGTGCCAGGTGGCGCCTGCAGAGGGGACAGGTAGGCTGCCTGCAGGTAGGGACAAATGGTACACTTCAGACATTGTTCCCCACCAACTCTCTCAATTTTGGCGCCCAAAATCGCCAGCTCACCCCTTACGCCCATGTATAAATAGACCTCTGGGCAAGGTCAAAAGATAGACAAGAAAAATTGCACTGTTACTCTGCTAAAATATCACCAGACCTACCTAGTATTCTCTCCCTGCTCATCCTCTTAGTGTTGAGTGCCTTGTTCCTTCACTCCCCATTGACAGCCATCATTCTCAGGTGTTTCCCCTTGAGAAAATTGCTATTTTTGCTGTGAAAGTTCATCTTCTTGCAGGGAGTGAGTTGAAGCTTGAGTTCCATTGTTACCAGAAGGAGAAGTTTTCTTCAAAAGTTGCACCAGGAGACCTTGAAGACTTGCAGACAGTGTCCATTGGAGTGGGTCACGCCTCACCCTTTCCAGTTATTCATAGACCCCAGTCTCACTACCCTCCTACAATATGTTTCATAAATACAACATCACTCCCATAAACATTTTCACACACATGTGTTTAACTACACATTTCCATATGAAATTATAAGCATTTATATTTCATAAGGAAGGTCACTCACCTTGGATTTCGTGCTAAGATTAATACCAACTACTTCCTTGGTATGGTAGTATTAGCTGCTTCCCCACCTAACAAGTCAATGTCGTTAGTATTTGAATACACCGATTAACATCAAACCCAGTAATACATCACATCATTTGGTCAATCAGAAATAACTAAGGAGGAATTAAATATGACACTTCAAATTTATATAACACCCAATTAATTAGGGTTCTAACACAATTTACAGAATTTAATTACGAATTTGCTAGACAAAGTTATGCCCATTTTATTACAGCCTTTTCCAAATCATTTCTCAAGAAAAACAACAACACAACTTCAACTTCATGAAATTCTCATAATTTTTGTACAACATAACTTTCCATGATATTCCACCCAATATCAGTAAACATATTGAATAATACAAATTTAATGTTTCATAATTTTTAGGGCTCATTTTCTATGTCGAGCAAAACATCAAACACCTGGTATGCATTCTTGCTCCTTTAGGGTAGATTTTAAACCAAGACTTCAAACTATCACCAAGGGTTCATTCCTTGGTATTTTTACACAATTTTCGGATATGTTGTACATGTATGCGTTTATTTTACTCTCCAACTTGAATCACTCAATTCCAATAAGTATTCCATGATTTATACCATTTTTAGTATAACTAGGTCAAAATACAACATTAAGGCATAACTTAACATTTTTAAGCATACATAACCTTGACCTTGAGTATAATTCATGGAAACATATAATAAAAATGTTTGAGCAGAAATATGCATCAAAATCATGAATTTTCTAAATCAAAATGCTTTACGAAAAGATGATGTAAATTTAGGACTTTAAAGTATGCATTTACGATCCTAGCTCCAGTTCTAACTTATGTTCTTAAACCATCCTTGTTCCAACACAATTCAGCAATATGGGTATCATTAAAATATATATCCAAATCAAAAATAAAAACATGATAAGTATAGAACTCATCCATGTGACCAACTTTAATAAAGATGTAATTACCTTATGAGGATTCCTTGATTTATGGAAAATTTCCAAAGATTTATTCCTTAACTTTCTTCTCTTTCTCTCTCTTTAGGCAAAACTCTTGTTCATGGCTGCATTTCCTGAACAAAGGAGTTGTTTTATACAGCTTAAGTCGGCCAAACCATCACCCATCCTTTAACCAATCAAAAAATAGCACATGGTGTGCTAATAAGACAATTGTCACTTAAGGGATGGACATATTTGCCCTTGTTTCGTACTTTCGGTATAACTTCTTGTACGAGTCTCCATTTAACCCAACGTTTGTTGTGTTATAATATTAATTCATATATATACAACTTTCATAATTTATGTTTTCCCAAAATCATAAACTAATACGCCTAATTTGGGCATCGAACAGGAAAGTAGTAATTTACCGAAAATCTTAAAACTTTCACATTTGGCAACCAAACATTGCCAATTTCGTATCAACAACCTTATTTACTTTTATAAACATAATAATGCATTAAAACATAATTTATGATGCATTAATCGCATAACTAATCATATGTTCTAAACATGGTATCCCCGATCATAAGCTCAATTAACACCTAATGTAAACAACACATATATCACATGAGCATGCATCCCCTAAACATGATAATTAACATGTTTAACACACATAACCAATCTATAACTTATAACTCCTAAGTTATAATTAATCATGTAATTAACATTCCTAATCATGTTTTAGGGCCTTACAGAAAGGGTGTTGAAAAACTTCTTATGCCGAAAATGACCCTTGAGGAAAGCATAATCCTTGATCAGTTGAAGAAAATCCAAGCTAACATCACTCCCTGGGGACTTTTTATATCTTCCCAGCTGCACCAAATGCCTTAATCAAACTGTTTACCGGGACCACAGTCCCTCATTACACCACACCTGAAGAAGAAGTGAATCTAGTTGGATCTTTAACCTCTACTAGAATTCTTTCCTTGTTCGAATAAAAAATCCCTACGTTTGGTCCAAATCATAACTATGCTCACAATATCTCTGTCGAAGTCAAGGGAAAGACGGTCCCACTTTATCTTGTTGATAATGGATCATCTCTTAATGTTTGCCCTTTGAGAATCCTTAATTGCTTGGGACTAAAAGTGAGAGCTACCTTGATCCAACCTCTATCGCGGTGCACGTTTATGATAATACTCATCGGGAAGTGATGGGATCCATAAAGCTTACAATAGGGGTGGCCCTATAAATCCCGTTACTGAGTTTCAAGTCATCGATATCCCGACTTGTTTTAACTTATTTCTCAGGCGACCTTGGCTCCATAGTATCAAAAGTGTGCCTTCTTCCCTCCATCAGAAACTGAAGTTCTTTGCCGATGGGAAGGTCATCACCATATTGGGCGACAACAATAACACTGTGTAGAAGGGACTTGAAGGTAATCCTAAGATTAGGGATAATCCCCCTATTTACAACAGTGTCTGGGGTTAAGGCAGCATGGAAACTCAGTGTGGTAACTCAGCAAGGCAGCTCAGCGTGCCAACCCAAGAGGGCAGCTCGAGCATGGCATCTCAGCGAGGCAGTTTAGCGTGGCAACTCATATTTTAGCTTGTTGTGTTACTTAGCCATGTTGTACCTTTTTTTTGTACTGATTATGAGCTATAACGATTTTAATGATGTAACGAGAATAATAATTTTGTGTGAGGTCGAACGATACTCGCGAGAGACCAGGCTTGGTAGGGCTTGGGAGAGTTTTCATGCTCTATCGAACGACCTCACCGTGGGAACTTTAGAGGGACTTGGTTTGGAGGATTGATAAGTGAGGCACCGTTGGGGCTTGTCCTAACCATCTTATATACACCTGGTAAAACACCGAAGGATCCTTCCCGTGGAACCTCAGGCGGAGCAGCTTGGAGTTCCATCGGCCGTTGAGTTGCGAACCAAATAACCCTCTACTTAATGTCACATCTACTGTAGGTGATGTCACTAGCCAACTAAACAATGTCAAATCTGCACTTGAGTAAACCACCGTGGTATTTGGGGCTGTTAGACAGTTGGTGATCCACCTCTGTGACGATACCCACCTGACGCACAGTGGTTAGGCAAAAGGGATGTCTTGGCATTTAATGTTTATGACGTGAAGATAACTAGTGCATCAGGTATTTAATGTTTGTGACATAAAGTAGGAGGTATGCCTTTCACAGGCATTAATGACTGAGTTGCCTTGGGGGTGGTGTGGGAGGCTATTTAAGGACCCCAACCACCTCTGACGAGATGATGTTCTTTTGAGAGTTTAAAAGTTATTACTAGAAAGAGATTATTACAGAACCGAAGAGTTTACTCACCCACCATTGTTATTTGTTATGAAGCTTTTAATATCTGATAGAGATGTTTGAGGGTGGTTGGTGTGTTTGGATGCCTGCCAAGGTGTATTTAGGGTTCTTAATTATATCTCCCTCTAAATGAGTTACTTATGAGTTCGTTATTATCTTTTGAGTTATACACGAGAGATTTGTGAGTTTAAACTGAGTTTATATTCATTAAATTATGTTTGCGTGTCCTGTAGTTAATCAATAGTTTTTCTATTTAGCGTGTGATTACTGTACTCAAAAGGGGTCACTCCTCCATCTTATCTAAACTACCCTCTTACATTTGACGACTCTGCTAGGGAGACATTCTTCTAAGAAAGGAGTATGGCGCAGGATAACGTTAATTGAAGGATTAACTTTGATGACATTCAACATAATGAAGAACAAATGAAGAGAGAACTGAAGGCTTTAAGGGATAGGGCTCCTCGAATAGATGTACCTCTAGTACAGGCGGTGACAGGCATTCCAAGGGTGACACAAGCTTCCATGAGCGATGGGTTGGGACCAACCCAAGTGGCACTCCTCATGAGTAAATTTTATGAATTTTTACTAACTCCCATAGCTTCAACGGTGTTGGGAGGATTTGAAGAGCCAACTCTTTAGGGACACCAAGGGCGGCCCCAACGGTCCCACTAAGCGCAGGAGCAATGAGAATGGTCGCATCAAGTATACCCTCTGTTATAAATCCAGCAGTGGGAGCCTCAGTAGTATCAACGTCTCGAACTGTGACGATCTCTCCAGCTATAATGGGCACTCAGCCTGTGGTCCCTCTAGTTTTTCCCTCAACAACATTAGCTATGGAGGAAATGAGGAAAGATATGCAAAAAGAGATGCTGAAATTCATGCAAGCTTCCTCACAATCTGCGAGCGAGGTAGCTTCGGTCTATGACGACTTTCGGACACCTTACCCCAAGGAATACAACGATGAGCCCTATCCAAAAGATTATATTCCTCCTATCTTTGAAAAATACACAGGAAAGGGTGGAAACCCGGAGGAGCATATTAAATGATTGGTTGAACACTTGGGGGTGCATTGCAATAATAAGAAACTCAGGTTAAGGTAATTTTCTAAATCCTTAATCGATAAAGCATATACCTGGTATTCCCATTTAGCTCCCAAGAGCGTTTCTACATGGGAGGAGATGTATGATTTGTTTGTCTAGAAGTTCTTTCTGGAGAAAGACGAGTTTACTTTAACCCAATTGGGAAGGGATAAGCAACGAACAGGGGAAGACATAGTGGCATACATTTGAAATTTTAGGGAAAGGTCCTTTTATGTGAGAGAGGAGGACAAAGAATCCAAACTACTACAGATCTGTTCGGAAGGACTATGTGACAACCCGTATATAATTATGATAAATTGTATTTAAATTATACTTATCTTATGTGATATGAATAATGTGTTATTATTATATCTAATGTTAAGTGATTATGGTTAGTATAATTCTACTTTCATAAATCATGAAATGTCGAATTATTTACGAACACAAGATTTGGTTATTTTCGATAGAAATGTTCCTGTTTAAGACTAGTTTTGACCCTTGTAAAATCAAAATAGACTTGATGTTAAAACTACATAGTTGTATATATGTGAGTTAGGGTTGTAACACAACAAACGGTGCATCAAACGGATGTTCGAGTAAGAAGTTAGGTCGAAATTACGAGAAGGGGTGAATCTGTCAATTCCCTTAAGTGGTAAATTGTCTTTTATTAAACCAAATGTTTTAATTTGATTGGATGGATTGGGAGGCATCCTTGGCCGAATTAAAACTCTCCCTTAACCTTATTTCTTCAGCAAATAAGTCTCTAGGTTCAGTTTGAGGTGTTATTAGCTTGAGGAAAGAGAGGTAGAAGTTAAGGAAGAAAGGGTTACAAGGAAAATCTAGGAAAATAATTCCAAGAAAATCCTTAAGGTGTTTCCAGGGTAATATTATGTATTAATATTGTTTTAATCTTATATTATACTTATTTCAAAGTATATAAATCATGAATTATTGATCCAAATTCCATCCTCCTTTGTGATAATATGTATTGGTTCATATGTGAGATAAGTGGTGTTATAGGTCATATTGCTTTGTATTGAAACCCTTTGTATTCAAACTTGCATATCTCTTTGTGTGCTTATTGGAATTCAGAAATTCCAATTGGATATGAAAATAGACTTTTATATTCATATCATATACGAAAATAAGAATTTAAATCCTTATGGTTAGGTCTTAGTGATGGTTGCAAGTTGGTATATAGTTGTTGTTTGAATATTTCATTTCGGTATGTCCTGAGTTTGGTCAAGCTTTTGAGATAACAAATGAAGTCCAAATATTACGAAACTTTAATTCTGTACTATTAAGTATGTATACTGAAAGTTTGTTAAAAATCATGGAAAATTATGCTGTACCAAAATTATGAAAATTCTTGGAAATCGAAGGAACAATAGAGGAGTTTGTAGGGCAGATTTCTTGTGTTGGAAAGAAATGGCCATAACTTGCCCTAGGAAGCTTGAAAAATTACACCGTCACTTGTAACGGAAAGTATATTCAGATGTGTTTTCATATTGATAAGCTTGAACACCTGTATGTGTACTATTTATGAATATGGGATGGTTAAGTATGGAGGACAATGACTTGACACCATATTGGATACCCCATGAAAGAATGTTTGTATCTACTCCTTCCCAAGGGTATTTTGAGTACATGTTTCATGTGTATATATATTCAGAAGTGTACTTTTATGTTTACTTGAGTTTAGTTATAAATTCCTTACGAGGTAGTTTCTAGGGTTGAATGTTCATGACCTTATCAACATATATACCATCGCTTCGTCTTTACATATGTTTCATGGAATATGACTTGAGTAGAATCATATTGTGGTTGTGTACTTATTTAAAGTTACAAAATTATATTGAGATAATACTTATGATTGAGTTTCAATACTGATTTAGTTGGATTAACAGGTGTAAGGTCAAATAAACCAAGTTCAGCTCCACCCGAGGGAAACGTGAATACATAGTTGACAACACAAGGTGAGTGTACTTACTGAGTTGATTTTGGATATGACATATATGTATCATATGTTGAGATGATATGGTTTATTTAAAAGTCATGAGATGTTGATATGTTATGGCTTATTTAAAAGCCAAGCGATGTTGAGATGTTATGGCTTATTTAAAAGCCAAGAGATGTTGAGATGTTATGGCTTTATAAAAGTCAGGATATGTTGAGTTGCTATGCAATTCAGGAGATTTTAGGTTTTTTAAAACCTATGGATATGATTATTGCCTACGGGTAGGAGATGTGGGGTTTATTAACTCCGGATATGTATATGGCCTAATTTGGCACAGAGATGCATATATTGTTATGTTGAGATGTTAATATAGTGCTTTTACTATAGATAGCTGTAGTACATTCACTGAGTTTTTTTAAACTCATGGTTTTATATGTTTACATTTTTAGGTTTTCCAGCTGCCACTGCCAGGTCTAGGAGGTTGAGTAAATATAAGTAGAGTCTTTTTAGTTTGTTTTATACAATGTACTAGTTGTAATTAAGTTAAATGATATGTGAGTTCTGTTGAAATTATGTCTCCTTAAAACGATTGGATTTTTTTATATTCCGTATTTTAACCTTGAAGTTGTTTCAATATGTATCACCTAAATAATAAATAAATTACAATTGTGGTTTGTAAACTATTTAGTTAATTATATCCTAATGGGGTTAGGGGTGACAGACTACTTCCTGAGTACATCTACCATATCATTAATGAGACGCGTGA
This sequence comes from Sambucus nigra, assembly GCA_949130495.1. Classification (NCBI taxonomy): domain Eukaryota; kingdom Viridiplantae; phylum Streptophyta; class Magnoliopsida; order Dipsacales; family Adoxaceae; genus Sambucus; species Sambucus nigra. The sequence continues at coordinate 98,608,711 of OX422211.1, read as the reverse complement.
GAGGACTTTTTCGGCATTTCTAAAGGTAGCAAGGAATATCTCATTGGTTGTACGACCAAATCCAGTGGTACCCATGATGTTTAGGCAGCTGATACAACCTGTGGGGGGGAGGTCTCAGCCCCTACGGGTATGGTACACTGAGGGAACAGATGGGGGCAAGGTGCCAAAGAAGGACAACAAGAGGAAGTTTGGAAGAGACAGGGAGGACCCACCACCATTGCCCTGTACAGTAGAGGAGGCTGTCAGCTATTACAATGCAATGGTCCAAGGCGGAACGATGTATGAACTAAAAGGCATTCTCTTTGGGGAACCCGATGGTGCAACTAGGCTGGATCCCAAATATTTATAGATTTATCAAAAAATCCAACATCCAACGAAGAGTTATTTCACGTTAAGGAGAAGGCAGGAACGTTGCAAATCCCCCAACATAACGTTAACAATAATGCACTCTCAACGCATGGAGCCAATCCGATAGTGGCCTACAACGAGGAAGCGGAGGGGGAATGAGGGGAACTAATGATGGATCATGAAGAGTTTGAAAAATCTTTGGAAGATTGCACTAGGGGAATGGCCAATGTAGTGTTGGCTTATGATGAATCAAGTACTAAAGATGTGGAGGATATATATAGCATTGAAGGTGAGGAAGTGGACCAAGCTGTGGAATACTGTGCAGTTTCAAGATCCCCAAAGTTTGCCTGGTTTTTCGACCAGGTAGGGATACCAAGGGAGAGTAGATTGGAGATAACCAATGCGATCCTTGATATTGAGAAGAAGAACACGGTCCCCTCGCTAAGATGGAAGGGACCCATGGCCAGGTTGGTGAAGAAGTTTCTGTCAGAAGTAACTTTTAGTGATGCGGATAGGGTCGTAAGATTCCCTCATAACATGCCATTGTATGTGACCGCCAATGTCAACGGAGTTAGTTTTGCAATGACTCTTATGGACGGGGGAGCTTCCATCAATATCATGCCAATTAACTCTTTCCACACAGCTAATATTCCGGAAGAAAGGTTGGCCCCCATGCCTTTGGTGATTTCAGGATACGATAACCAATCTTCCATGTACATTAGATACGTAAATATTGGGATTATGATGGGAAATCTGAGTTCCCACATCAAATTCCACGTGATGGAAAATGAAACTTCCTACCACCTACTGATAGGAAGGGTGTGGATGCACAACCAAGGGCTAGTTCATTCGACGTACCACCAATGCGCTAAGGCGAATATCGAGGTGACTATTAGAGCTACGAAAAGGCCCTCCGCTGTCAAAGAAGATCACCTGGTAGATGCAACCTTTTACACGGAACTAGAAGAGGACATCAGGGTCCTAACCAGAAGAATGGAGGGACCCTGGGTTCCCTCGATCAGAGAAATGATGGGGACTTTGAATGAACAGAATAAAGAGGTTGCAAGCAGCAAATGAATGGTGGCAAAAGAAGCCCACCAGGTGGTCCATCGACCCCAAAACATCTCAAAGAAACTCAAAGATAGGATGAGGCCTAGGGTGGATCCGATGGAATATGAGGTCCAACGACAAAGCGTGCTCAGTCGATTTTCAGGGGAAAGAGTTGCTGAGGATTCAAGAGAGAAGAAGAGGAAGGCAGTTGCAACTCCTTGTAGGCAGCTCAAGAAGGTCATTACCGAAGAGGGAAAGGTGGTGTATCATTTGTAATGGAGTGAATGGGAGGCCGAAGAAGTTGATGATGAGGCTGACCCTATATATGAGTGTTTTTTTGTGGATCAACGGGGGCAATGTATGGTGATAGACAACTCCAACATATAAGAATTTATGAAAGATGTGGCCGAAGAACCAGACTACATGGAAGATCAATCGAAATCGTAGGCACAAGAGTTGGAATAGTCAAACCTGGAGAAAGAAGGGGAGGATCCAAGGCCTTTTTTCATCTCGAAAGATCTCAATAAGGAGAAATGAGAGGCCTTGGTGGAGTTGATTCAGGAGTTCATAGACGTTTGTGCATGGAAGTACACAGAGATGGAAGGACTGGACAAAGGAGTCACCTGCCACAAGTTGAACGTGATGCCTTTAGCCATCCCCATGAAATAAGCAACGAGAACGTACAAGCCTGAGCTAAACTTGAAGATCAAGGAAGAAGTCCAATGCTTATTAGCGACAGGGTTCATCAAATTGATACAACACCCGCTTTGGCTGTCTAGCATTATGCCGGTGGTAAAGAAAGACAAAAACCAAATAAGGATTTGTGTGGACTTCAAAGATTTGAATAGAGATCTCCCCACGGATGAGTTCCCTCTACACTCCATTGACATCTTGATAGATGCAACAGCTGGTCATGAGATTTATAGCTTCATGGATGGGTATGTAGGGTACAACCAGATCAACATGGACCCCACGAATGCAGAGAAAACGACGTTAAATCCCGTTGGGCAATTTCATGTACAGAGTAATGCCATTTAGACTCAAGAACACTGGGGCTACTTACCAGAGAACAATGATGGCCATTTTTCATGACTTCTTCCACAAATTTATGGAATTCTACGTGGATGATTTAATCATCAAATCGAGGAAGGAGGAGTCACATCTGAGCAATTTGAGGAAGGTGTTTACCCGATACAGGAAATATAAATTAAAGACGAACCCACTTAAGTGCGTCTTCAGAGTAATAAGTGGAAAAATTCTAGGCTTCGTGGTTGATTGACAAGGGGTGCAGATGGACCAGGACAAGCAGCGAGCGATCTTAGAGATGCCAAGTCCAAGAATGACGAAGGAGCTGAAGATTTTCCTGGGTAAAGTCTCCCATCTTAGGAGATTTATGCCTGGATTAGCTGAAATGACACACCCATTGATGCTGATGTTGCAAAATAACACAAAATTCAAGTGGAAGGAGGTTCACCAGGAGTCGCTCGTTGGACTAAAGAAGCTATTCGGTTCGCCATAGGTCATGGTTCCCCCATAGACAGGAATACCGTTACAACTATACCTCACATCTACCACGCGGTCCGTGGGAGCTTTATTGGCACAAGAGATTGATGGGGAAGAATGGCTAGTCTAATACCTCAGTATAATCATTCATGGGCCAGAGGTCAGGTATAGTAGCTTAGAAAGGCATTGTTTAGCCTTAGTCTTTATAGCACAGAAACTTAGGCATTACATGCTATATTTTACAATTCATATTGTAACCAGATGTGATCCTATTAAGTATTTGTTGGCAAGAACCATATTAATTGGTAGGGCAGCTAGGTAGTTCCTCATCCTTTTGGAATATGACTTGAAGTGCGTGGTTCCTCGCACAATCAAGAGGTAGGCATACTCTGACCCATTGGCAATATTCCCCTCTAGAACGTTTGAGCCACCTAAAGAAAGTATTCTAGGATACGACTTGCAGGCCAATTACTTAGATGCAAGTGATGAAGAGTGGACTATGCAGTTTGATGGATCCTCGACGAAAAAGAAAGGAGGAGCAGGGGTTATTCTTTCGAAAGTAACAGAGGAGATTTGTCTTTCCTATAATTTAGATTTACCTTATTCTGACAACGAAGTAGAATATGAAGCTTTGGTACTGGGGTTACTGGAGGCCCTCTGAAGGGGAATTCGTTCACTTTGCATCAAAGGTGATTCAAACTTGGTGATTCAGCAAGTGAATAGAGAATATGCGTTGAAACACATGAGTCTGGCACCATACAGAACAACCATTTAGAGGATCCTCATCCAGTTCCATCGAACCAAGATCAAGAGACATACTAGAACGATAAACTGCCATCCAGACGCCTATGCTACCATTGCTCAGAAGATGATCATGAGGAGCGATATAGCTACAGTCGTGATTCAACAAAGAACAGCTCCTTCGGTAGTACGATCAATTCTACCAGTGGAGGTGGATGCTGACTGAAGGGGAGAAATTAAAAGGCAATGAGAATATGGGGAAGGAACGATGGAGCTAGGGGAATTATCCCAATACTTCAAAAATCAGGGAAACCTTTACTTCAGGAACGCAGGAGGATAATTGTCAATGTGCATCGACCCAAAAGAGGAAGAGCGGAGATTAAAAAAGACACATGAAGAGCAATGCCAGATAATAGAGATACCTCTCTACTGAAGAATTCAAAGAGAGGGATATTTTTGGCCTAGAATAAAATAGGATGCGGCAGAGCTACAACGAAAGTGTGACAAATGCCAGTTATTCTTCGAAGCAGCTGAATGTCATTTCATGGAAGTTCAACCTGACTGGAAGAAACCCTTATTAACTTCATTAAAGATGGAGTTGTCCTAATAGAAAATATTAACGCGATGGGAATTAAGCGAAGGGCCCCGAGTTTCTACATTCAGGAGGGGCAACTTTATCGAAGGGGCTACTTCAACATGCTATTTCTTTGCATCACAAAGGAAGAAGCAGTCGAGGTCCTCAAACAGGTGCATGATCCAGCTCACGTAGGAGGAGCCAAGTTGTATGACCAGTTGATAACATTAGGGTATTATTGTCTAACGATGGAGAAGGACTCTGCTGAGTTCGTTCGAAAATGCAAGGCTTGCCAACTTCATGGAAATAAAATCCATGCCCCATCGGTGGACCTATACTCCCTGGAAACGCCTTATCCTTTGCACACTTGGGCATTCGATCTGGTGGGGGAAATACATTTTTCTTTAATGGGGAAGATATGGATACTAATAGAAACAAAGTACTTTACAAAGTGGGCTGAAGCGATACCACTGAGAAGGGAAACAGTAGGGGTGGTGAGCAACTTCATCAGAGAATACATCATCTGCCATTTTGGGATTCCAAAGGTTATTCTCTCAAATAATGAAACCCTTTCGTCAATTCAGAGGTAACGATGCTCATAGACACGTACTCCATTGTTCGTCATACTTCAACGGTGGAATACCCAAAGGGAAACGGTTAAGCCGAAGCAACTAACAAAACTTTGATTAATATATTGGCTAAAACGATGAAGGATTTCCCAGGATCGTGGGATGAAAAGATACCAGTTGTATTGTGGGCCTATCGAATAACTAAGAGGAAGACCACAGGGTATACTCCGCTCTTCCTTGTTTATGGGGCTGAGGTAATCCCTTCAATAGAGCTAGAAGTTCCCTCTTCTCGATACGCCTTGCGAAGTAGCATGATCCCTCAGAATAGGCATGTGCAATTAAAAGCGTTGGATGAACATAGAGATAATGCAATGCAACACTTTCAAATGTATACGAAACAACTCTCCAGGGAATATGATAAATTGGTGAGACCAAGAAAGTTCGTGGAGGGAGACATCGTGTTGAAAGCAGTAGTGAAGCACATCAGGGGGCTTTCCCTACCTAAATTTGCAGCAAATTAGGAGGGACCTTTTATTGTTAAAGAAGCTCATGACTCAGGTTATTGCTTAATTTCTAAGATGGAAGAAGACAAGCCATTTAAAATTAACAATAAATGGTTGAAAGTCTATCATGTGTAAGCGATTAGGTTTGGACCACTCATGTATCTAGCTGTTGTTATGAATATATAATTTTTTTTATATAACTCGAGTCAAGATGAAAGAATTGTAGAACTTCATAATATACACAAACAGTTATAGCACAAGGAAAGGACATGGAAAAACATACATCTTTTTTCAGTCATTCATAAACTTTTGGGCATTACAAAATTGGGAGCTACTGCCCAAGAATTACACAAGAAAAAAAAGAAGAGAAATGTATACAAAAGTGTATTGGCCTAAGAGGAACCACAGATCTGGAGTAGAGAAAAAATCTCCAGGAAGGCCCGAAGAAGCTGCTAGGCAAAACTGTTGGGCATTTATAGAAACCTCCAATCTCGTTTGTGCTTGCGTGCGCTCGATGAGGAGTTTCTCTCATTTCAGCTTCACTAGCCGCAGAGCTTCTTCGATATATTCTACCTCCTTATTAATAGCTTCAAGTAGAGGTGCTATCTCGACCAACTTAGCCTCCTCAGCTCGTTGATCCTCCCAATGTTTCTACAACATCTCCCTCTGACTATCCAGTCATTGACTCTTCAAAGTTTTTAAGTGTGCAATAAGCTAGTCAAAACAGAAGCCATCACGACCCAACTCCCTCAGGTAGCTCAGGAATTGGTTGAGGAGGGATCTGGTAATGTTTGAAGTGGGAGTGCTGGCGATTTCAGCAACTACGGTAGCCATACCCTGAAGTCTGTAGCTCATCACAGGGATGTTAGAACGCATGAAATCCCCAGTAAAAGTCTCAGGATGGTGGCTTCCAAGCTGCTCAACTACCAAGCGATGGCTGGCAGGCATTTAAAGGGAACGCTGAAGGACCATGAGACAAAAGGTATGAGGATCTAAGTCGGGCAGAGGGAGCTCACAACCATATTCCCTCTCGGCAGCAGCACCAGTCGTGGAACCTTGATCGTTGTGACTGAAATCTTTTGAGATAACAGGTTCCCGATGGGGTGAAGCGATGGGCGAAAGAACTGGTGGAGAATCCTCCCGAGCAACCTGAGAACAGGTAGAAGAAATAATGAGTTTATGAAAAAATCTTAACAAGTGTTTTTGTTATTAAGTCACCGATATAGGTGGAGTTTTAAAAAATCTTAACAAGTGTTTTTGTTGTTAAGTCACCGATATAGGAGGAGTTTATGAAAAATCTTAACAAGTGTTTTCGTTGTTAAGTCATCGATACAGGTGGAGTTTATGAAAAAACCTTAACAAGTGTTTTCGTTGTTAATTCACCGATATAGGTGGAGTTTATGAAAAATATTAACAAGTGTTTCCAGTGTTAAGCCACCATCATAGGTGAAGTTTGAAAGGCTGAGAAATGCAGAGAAATTAGCTAAGTACCTCAGCAGTAGCGAGAGAGAGAACGGGAGTCATCGTGGAGGCCATAACGGTAGGAACCATTGGGGACAGACTTATTTCCTCAGAGGCCTTAACGGCGCCTTTAACTGATGAAGCCTCAACGATCAGCAAAGCTCCCCCGCCAACAAAAGGTACTAAGTACAATATGGGTAGGCACCGAAGAACCACCACGCTGGGTAGAAGCATAAACCCTGGCCTTGGAAAGAGGAAGACCACTAAGAGAAAATGGTGGGGTAAGACTTGGCGAAACCTACCTAAGTGTTCGACACAAGGAGCAAGTACATAGAAACGGAGAAATGCATATAAGTGTTACTTACCTTAGTTATGGCACCAAAAAGGGGAACCGCAGTTATGGGTCTCGTCAGCACGGTGGCAAGCAGAATGTCAGCTAACAAAGATATCATTTCAACCTAAGGCATCCTAACATATTAAAATTCAGCATGATAAGCAAAGGGATGGAAAAATAAAAAAGATGTGAGACCTGATAAGTAATAGATTATATGTTACCTCGGGAGCACTTCTCGCATCTGGAACGAGGGGCAAAGCAACCTCAAGCGGAGATGATGATTCAGAAGAACCTGGGGGAGTTATCTCTAGTTGAGAAGAGATGCCCCCAGATTCAACAGAACCTCGCCCCACAGCAGTATCCTTCGTGCGTAAAGAGGTCAAACGACGGGAGTAGGTAAGCCCGATCATAAGGGAATGGGGAGGAGTCACATCGGTGTGAGAAGAACCAAAATGTCCCCCCACGAAAGGGCTCACGAGGGGGCTGGGTCTTTCTTCTTCAACTCCCTGCACCAGAGTTATTAAGAGATAAACAGATGCAACTTGCTTTAAGAAAATGTGAATAAGAACAACAACACGCACACATACCTCAGATCCAAAATGATAATGAGAGGATATAACCACTAGCAAAGGAGGAGAGGAGGCAGCAACAGAGGGAGCTAGGGAGAGATGTATCTCAGGAATCCGTTTCCTATGGGACTTGATACCCAGAGTCTTCTTCCTCGTACCCGAAGCACCAGCACCTCGAGGAACCTTTGAGATCTTCCTCCTTTTTGCCTTCGGTTCAGTTGGATCAACCAGGATAGTAAGGAAGGTAGCAGAAGGAGGGACAACAGGGGAGCGTCACTGAAACTTAGCATTTATTCGTTCTACCTCAGCCTGAAGTTTCTTCTCAACTCCTCGACCAATTCTACAGACATGGTAGGAGGAATAGAGGCTATAGGGAATGCCTCCAAAGGGGTTTGGGACTTGGATTTTGAGGATGTCCCACTTTTGGCCTTAATAGCTTTTTTGGATGGTGGCTGGGAAGGCCCTTCGCTAGAAGCTACTTGGTCGTGGGGATAGGATATTTGGGGGTTGCAGCCGTTTTGGGTTTAGGTGTGGCAGTGGGGATCATGGAGAAATATGGAGGAAGTTCAGTGGGAGTTACCTTGGGGGATTTTTCTTAGAGGGAACTCAATCCCAAGAAGGAAATTACCTTTTAACCCCAGCTCTAGGGTAGAAAATGAAAGAATTGCAGGATACACGGGATCCCCCTCGATGAACTCAGAAATTTAGGCCAGTTTTCTCGGCCAATACTTCGTTGCGAATAGAGGGGCCACGTCCCCTTACCTGGTGATGCTTGGAATAGTGACTCACCCAGCCATAGTAGAACTTACTCCCCACACATCAGTGGATGAGAACAGGGAACACGCCTCGCTAAAAGAGACTTTGGAGTTAGATAATTGAAAAATTGGGCGAGGAGCCCCCTGATCGAATCCAAACTGACGGATGCATCAGTTGGGATTATAGTGCTCGCTGGTGTATCCCCACTCGGTGTAAGAAGGCCGGTACCCCAGCGAAAATAGAAGGACCACAGCTAGCGAAGGGTCTTCAATAATGAGGTCTAAGGTAGTTACCTGGACCACCCTTATTTCATGTTTGAAAAAATTGCAAGTGTGGTGGAAGATATCCTCTTCGTAAGGCCCCGTTTGAGTCAGATCAACTCTATCGTCAGAGTGAAAAATCAATGGATCTTTAAAGGGCACTGAAACCCCTTTCTAATGGTCCGCCCTATGCGTTAAATGGCATAACCGTTCGGACGAATGATCCATTTTCTCTCGAAAACTTATCCGGAGGCCAATGGGCGCTCGGGGCTTATTTTTACCAAGGTTAACTCTTCAGCTCGAATGGAACTGAATTAATCTTATAAGGGAACTTAATACCCTTTCCAACGGTCCACACCATGCATGAATTAACCTTAAGGTAAGGACGAATGACTCGTTTTACTCCGAAAGGTCACTGGGTGCTTTTGAGCCCCAGTTGACCAAAGTCAACTTTTCGAACCGAGTGAAGCTCTTTGGAATGTCACATAACCTTTCCAATAGTCCACCACATGCATGATTATCATTTACGGTTTGGATGAACGATCCATTTCCATCCGACGATCTCCCGTCCAAAGGACCAACAAGCGCTTTCAAGCCACGTTTGACCCAAAGTCAACTCCTGAACCCGGGAGAGGCCTAAAGGACTTTTCAAGGTATTTGAATTACCTTTCTAACGGTATGCCCCATGCATGATTTGGATCATTGAATTGCGTTCTATGACCATTTTTTCAAAAAAATCTGCACGAGACTGCCGATTGACAGGTCCATTTCCCTACCTATCGGTAGTGTGTCTAGGTTTACCTGTTGATTGGCAGGGCTACGACTATGCCGATCGACACCCCCTACCCTATAAATATAAGGCATGGCCTTAATCCCCAAACACACCTCAGATCCATCAATATTAGTGATCTCAACAACATTCTCTTACAATCAACGAAGTTTCCTTGTGTGAAATTCCTTTCCATCTTTGATTCCCATCCTTTTCATACCCAATTTAGTAAAATTTCATTCTCTCTCATCCAACATTCATCTCAACACTCAAAAAATTTCATCAAGGATCAAGATCAATCCTTAATTCTCCAAAGAAGGTCCAAAAATTCTTCTCTCTCTTCAAATTCTTTATTTTCGCATTAGTTACATAAATTCTTAAACTAGCTTTTAATTTTGTTCATATGCATTAATATCCCATCCTTTATTAGTTATATTGCGCATACTTTATTTTCAATAAAAAAAACCCAAAACAAAGAATAAGAGGGTTACACATATAAATTCCAACGGGATTATCCACCACAATTTCAAAAAACTAAAATGCATTTTCAACACACGCACATATAATAAATTCCTATTCAAATCTATTGGATAAACCCTACCCCTTATGTCGCATGCGAACTACATGGAATTTGATGCCTTTATAGGCTACGTAGGCATCTCGGGGTAAAACCCGAGACTCGAGTCTGATTCTCGAATTTCACAATTTTCCATTTTTCATATTTGTATCTGTTTTATCTATACATTATTTCGATACATATTATATTTCTAATCCTTTTTGGCATTTAATTCAATATATATTATCGTTTAATTTTAACGATCAATATTTTGATAAACGTATACACCGTATTTTCTAAATATTATTTTGGGAACATTCCTATGAGTGACCTCACTCCATCTTTTCCATTATGTGAATTGGGCGATTCTGATCTCCATTTATATATACACGCCCACACACTTCATGGAGAAATAAAGGAAAATAGTAACACAAGCCCATGAGATATTGAAAGGGCGGGATAAGTGCCCGACACCTTCCCATTCCATAACTTAGCCCTCAAACCTTTGAACTATTGGTTTCGTAAGCATCATTTTCTCTTTGATGCCTCTCTCTTGAGGCGGTGACATATTCTTTTACCTGTTTTGTGCAAAATAGTCTGGCGACTCCAACTCTTTATATTCACCCCACATCGACGACGACGCTCGTAGAGAAAGCAGGCGCGAGACTTTTCCTCACCCTCCCCCCCCCCGCGGGAGCAAAATGGAGAGATCTAGGGATGGCCACAACATCACTTTGACATATATTCATGTTTTCCTCAGTCACATATATTTTTATGTTACTCCCACTTTGTATGGATATCCACTTCACTTCTATATATCCACATGTTTCACACCTTGTACATATTACCATGATTTCTTAACTTGTACATACTCCATATTACTTGTACATATTTTCTCACTTTACCCCTTATGTAGTTAGCTATTTTTATCACATGCCACTCATGTATATTCCCATGCTTTACTACATGATTAGTAGTTATACATATCCTCATAGCATACATAAAGCTTTTTCATAGTATATGCTAATTAAGACTCATGCATTTGCACACGAGCATTACTTACTGACCCTATATTTTTCCCCTACTAGGGAGTCACTTTGTGACGGGTTACCTTACGCATAAACCTCATATAGGTGTCTACCCTAGAACACTCATACATAGATTGCCGTTTCTGACATAAAACTCTAACGAAATATCGGGTCCTCTTACTACCCAATTTTGTTCCATCTCCTCTGTTTTCAAAATAGGACTCTATTCATGAGTCAGGACCCCAGTCATACAGTGTCTAGCATTACGCACCCTATGTTTCCCTAAATTTGGGTCATGTCCGACATTTCACTTGCAACCTAGGTGCATCATAATACAAGTGGAAAATAATAATAACAACTACAATAAGGGATATGTCCCCTTTCCTTTGTTTAAAAATATCGAAAGTATTCTTTCCTTCTCAGGTGCAACTGCATTCCCCTAACTTGGCCTGGCTCCGTATTGGTTAAGATCCGCTATTAAATCACCCAAAAGATTTACTCCATTATCAACTATGATGATGCTCTCGATCACCATTAAAATTTGTACACAGTCCGAGCGCTAGCTTAGCTAACAATGGAGTAATATATGAGCAGAATAGTAAATAACCAGAAAAGGGGATAGAATGGATAAGACACAAAATATAAGTGGTTCAGCCAATTAGGCGTACTCCACTATGAAAAGTTCTGATGTAAGTATAGAAATTAGGGACTAATGGCCATGGAAATACAACTCTCAAGCTTTATCTCTCTTTATTACAGTTTAATAAAGTTTCAGATAGGGATATTAATATTCAGTCCTTATAAATGAAGAAAAATAAGGCTTATATAGCTTGGGGGTGTACAGTGCACCTCTCAAGCATGCAGCATGTGTGCATAAGGTAAGTGATATAATGAGAGACCAACACCTATCTAGAACATGCATAATCCATGATGATGAAATATTCCCCCGTGTGGGATGGCGATATGTTATAATGACATGGTCCATATGAACTAATGATGCCCAATGTAACACCCCGCCCGCCCAGGGAGAGCGAGAGGAGCGCTACTATCGATACAACTAATCAATTCCACAAATCACAAGGTATAGAGCATCTAAATCCCACAACAAAAGGAGAAACCACTAATCTCAAATCTCTTCAAATAAATACAACAAATCTCTCGAATTAAAACAACTATCTATCTCGATACTAAATGGAATCTCCAATGCTCTATACATCAAAATAAATAAATACAAGTCTTCTCTCTTGTATTAAAAATCTTCCCAAAACAATCCTCGCTAAAACTAAATCTCCATAGCGCCCCATAATCCGCGCTAACCTGCCACTAAAAGAAAAGATGGGGAAGTACACAATACGACAGGAAAGATGCTCAACAAATATGTTAGCGATGAATAAGACGTCACAATACGAATACTCAAATCAAATGCTAATATCATAAGCAATTATGTCACTATAATTTCTCAACAACACATTAACCGGGTCACCAAGCCTCACCACCGTACCGCGCCTATGCATTTTTAGCATATCTGGAAAAAAGAATATTGGCGGGTGCACAACCTCCGTGCCATATGAAAATCTTCACGACAACATGCTCAACACAATAATGATACCACATGAATCATGATTAGATTCCAACAAAAATTTCCAGATTCCAATGAATTTATTAATTCAAATATGAGTCAATAATCACAAGAAAACAACGAGAATAATACTCGCGAGATTAAGGAACATATTGTGTAAAACCCCATAACTCAAACCATCAAAAGATACCATCAATAATTCTGCCTAGAAACGCTTAAAAAGCCACCAAAAATCTTCTCTCAAAGCTCACCAAAAACACCTCTAAGAACAACCTCAAAACTGCCTCAAGAACACCTCTAAAAAAATCTAAGGTTAAATGCATAAATCAAAGGGGTTGTTTGTATATAAAAGAGAGGAATTAAAAACATGTTTGCTGCCAAAAAGTTGTACCAAAAAGGGTCACCCACGACCTTATTTTATAAGGCAAAGAACAAGAGTTGTAAAGAAACAAAAATCTAAAAACTGCTGCTGCGCACGTTTTCTGTTGGGGCCGATCGATCGATCGCCCAGGAAAACTGGCAGTCCACCTAAAAAATGCCTATAAGGCAAAATATTATAAAATCAATATAAAACCCGTTTTAACTTCGTTTTCAAAACCGTTTGAAATTCTCGCCTTTAAAAATAATAACAAACAAGTTTGAGCAACAAAAATGATTTTATCTCAAAATTTATTTTTCCTCTTTATTTTAAAAATACCCCAAAAATTACGCGGGTTGTTACACTGCTCCACTAACAATGGAATTTCGCCCTCGAAATTCTCCGCAAACCTAACTCTAAAAAATCAGGCCACAATCTCCAACAATAATTTCATCTCCAAAAATAATTTCTCACATCTAAACTAGATGCCTAACGCGAAATGATTATCTAAAATAATCTTTCTCCAAAATACGCGCCAAAAAAATACAACAGACCCAAAACCCAAGACCCGAGGGTGGTCGTATACCTAAGCTCTGATACCATTCTGTAACACCCCGCTTGCCCGGGGAGAGCGTGAGGAGCGCTACTATCGATACAGCTAATCAATTCCACAAATCACAAGGTATAGAGCATCTAAATCCCACAACAAAATTAGAAACCACTAATCTCAAATCTCTTCAAATAAATACAACAAATTTCTCGAATTAAAACAACTATCTATCTCGATACTAAAATGAATCTCCAATGCTCTATACATTAAAATAAATAAATACAAGTCTTCTCTCTTGTATTAAAAATCTCCCCAAAAGAATCCTCGCGAAAAATCAATCTCCATAGCATTCCAAAATCCACGCTAACCCGCCACTAAAAGAAAAGAGGGGAAGTACACAATACGACAAGAAAGATGCTCAACAAATATGTTAGCGATGAATAAACGTCAGAATATGAATACGAATATTCAAATCAAATGCGAATCTCATAAGCAATTATATCACTATAATTACTCAACAACACATTAACCGGGTCACCAAGCCTCACCACCGTATAGCGCCTATGCATTTTTAGCATATCTGAAAAAAGGAATTTTGGTGGGTGCCCAACCTCCGTGCCATATTAAAATCTCCATGACAACATGCTCAACACAATAATGATACCACATGAATCATAACTAGATTCCAACAAAAATTTCCAGATTCCAATGAATTTAGCAATTCAAATATGAGTCAATAATCACAAGAAACAACGAGAATAATACTCGCAAGATTAAGGAGCATATTGTGTAATACCCCATACCTCAAACCACCAAAAGATACCATCAATAATTCTGCCCAGAAACGCTTAAAAAGCCACCAAAAATCTGCTCTCAAGGATCACCAAAAATACCTCCAAGAAAACCCTCAATATGTAGTGTTTTTATTAATTAATTAAATAGAATATTTGAGAAAAATAAATTTTGAATTTAATAATTTTTATTGGCTAAATATGTTGGTAATGATTTTAGAAGAATAGAACTTTAAGCGGAATTAAAATCAATTTTTAAGGGAATTTCTAATATTTTGCCTTACAGGCATTTTTTTGGGAAACTGTCCGATTTTCTATAGGGTCGATCGATCGACCATGCCCAGTTTTGCGTGATTTAGTCAAATTTTATTAGAATTTGTGTAGGATTAGGACTCCTAATCACTATATAACCTTGTTAATCCGTAGGGGGACTTCTCATAATCACTTTTTCTCAAGTTTTTAACCAGAGAACAATTCCAAAAGTTTTTCTTCTCCACCATTATCATCAACCTCCATTATGATCAAGTTTTTATCACAAGTTTTGGGAGGCTTAATTGGGGCTTAATCAAGATTGATTCAAGAACACTTCTTTGCTAATTTTTCGAGAGGAATCCAGATTTCTAATCATATTTTCAACACAATCTTCATAGGCATGAATACTCTATTCCTTTCCTTTATTATTATGCGTTTTAAGTGTTGCCTAAACACTTAATTACATATTTTCTTAAAAATAATTAGTAACTTAATTAGAAAAAGTGGACACTAACTATGGGGCTATTTTTATAAAATCTTTCAATCTGAATAATATTCATAACCCTTTGGGTACGTAGGATTCGTGAGTGATTTTGGGTTTTATTGGTGTAGGTTGCATGTAGAAAAACCCTAGTTTAAAAATGAATGACTTTTGGGTGCGTATAACTCATGTAATTTATGTAGAGATAATGAAATTGAAATTTTATTGTATTAATGATGAAATAGCGGTATATTTAATTTAAAATAATTAAATGAGATTAATTGGGTATTGTTGACGAGGTGATAATTAAATTAAGATTTAATTGAATTGGACTATCATGCGTAGTTTTATACGTTGATTAATTATGCGTGGTTGTGTGACTTTTTGGTATTATTATATTTTCTTGTGACGACGGGTTGTTGGGTAATTTTTCTCTCCCTATACTTTAGGATGCCTTCTAGGTATGGGACTAGTGGATAGGACTTTTGATGATTTACGCCTTCTAGGTATGGGACTAGTGAGGGTAGATTATCGCGTTTTTATCATCTTGGGGGTGGGCTGATTTTTGGTACTTTTTCATCGTTACGCTAGCCTAGGCATGAGACTAGGTCGAAGTTTAGGATATAAATATTTCCTATACATAGGGTAGGACGTAATAATAACTTGGGGACCCTTAGTTATGGGACTAAGAGATATTTTGAGAATCTCACATTGATTAAAAGGGTGGGGTAATTTATAAATTGTGAAATTGAGAATTAATGCCTGAGATAAAAATGAGTATTAAAATTTGTGGCGACATAATGTGTCGGGACTGATAGTTTAAACGGGCCAGAGGACGATTGACAAGGGGATGTGTGACACTTTAATAAAAAGTGAGAACAATAATAAAATTTGGTTATTTTAATTAAATTAATATCGTGGGACTTGAGAATTTAAAATCATATTGGTGTGCCATATTAAATAAGGATTTCTGCGGGTAGTTAGTGATTTATATTTATCACGTTTAATTATTTCGTTTAATTTAAAATAATCTATTATGATATTTATTGCGTATAATATTACTGTCTGGATTCAAGGATCCTATTTGAGGAGAGTAGTGTGTATTCTTGCTCAAGGTTTTGGCTCTGACCCATGCGTTGACTAATCTTTTTCAGGATTTGATTTGGAGAAGCTGCATAAGTTTATCAGAGTTATCATTTGGAGGTGCAGCTGGAGTTATTTATTTTAGGTCATAGTTTAGTTATACTTTCTTTTCCAGTCGTATTATGAGACTTCATTGGAGTTTTATTGGGCCATTCGGTTCTAAAGTTATTTAGAGGATTTCTTTTGGGATTATTTCAGATTTTATTTAATCATTATTGGAGAATGGATTTTTGGAGTTAGCATGTGATGGATCTTTTATCGCTTAGTTTTTTATGATCATTTGAGAATGATTCAATTATTTATCTTATGGAATGATTTATTTATGTCTCATATCTTTCTCATGCTCAGAATGGTATTTATTTAGTTCACTCCCAGCATAGTTTGGCGGCGGTGGCTGGCCACCCCGTCTGTCGGATTTTGCGGGGTGTGACAGATGGTATCAGAGCATGGTCTTAGGTCTCGTAGGTTATGAGTCCGTTTAGCTTCCGCACTGTCGATCTTTGATTTCCTTTGATTGATTCGTACTCCTTAAGGTAGAGGGTCTAGCATACGTGTTAGATGTGTTTCTTGGAGATGTGAAGTTTTGAGTTAAGGACGTTGTAGGCATTGAGTTTAGAATTAGTAAGCTTGAGGTGAGGATGCTTAAAATGGATTTTGGAGACGATAATTATTTTTGATATTTTAGTACAGATGTTAGGTATCGTATGTATTGATTTTTGATGTTGAGATTTAATTTGATAACGTTAGCATTTTGATGACTTTCGGATATAGGATCAAGTGGGGAATTTGTGAGAGCGTATGGTACGCCGTTATTTTCATAGTTATGCGTATGCATATAGGCAATATATGTTATTTTGTTGTTCGTGGGGTAGGTGCGCGTTGGATTGGGTGTATGGGCGATCAATTATGGCATTCTACGGGTAGGCATATGTGAGCCATATTTTCTTTTGCGATATTTATGCGTTGATGAGTATGCTTTATCTAATTTCGAGGATGAAATTCTTTGCTAGTGGGGAAGTATGTAACACCTTGCATTTTTAATAATTAATTAGAATAAATTTTTGAATTTAATAATTTTTATTGGCTAAATATGTTGGTTATGATTATAGAAGAATAGAACTTCAAGCGGAATTAAAATCGGATTTAAAATGGATTTTTAGTGGAATTTTTAATATTTTGCCTTATAGGCATTTTTTTGGGGAAATTGTCAGATTTTCTATAGGGTCGATCGATCGACCCTTTTGGTAGATTGATCGACCATGCCCAGTTTTACGCGATTCAGTCAAATTTTATTAGAATTTGTGTAGGATTAGGACTCCTAATCACTATATAACCTTGTTAATCTGTAGGGGGACTTCTCATAATCATTTTTTCTCAAGTTTTTCACTAGAGAACACTTCCAAAAGTTTTTCCTCTCCACCATAATCATCAACCTCCAACATGATCATGTTTTTGTCACATGTTTTGGGAGGCTTAATTGGGGCTTAATCAAGATTGATTCAAGAACGCTTCTTTGCTAATTTTTCGAGAGGAATCCAGATTTCTAATCATATTTTCAACACAATCTTCATAGGAATGAATACTCTATTCTTTTCCTTTAGTATTATGCGTTTTAAGTGTCGTCTGAACACTTAATTACATATTTTCTTTAAAATAATTAGTAACTTAATTAGAAAAAGTGGACACTAACTATGGGGTTATTTTTATAAATTTTTTTAATATCAATAATATTCATAACCCTTTGGGTACGTAGGATTCTTGATTGATTTTGGGTTTTATTGGTGTAGGTTGCATGTAGAAAAACCCTAGTTTAAAAATAAATGACTTTTGGATGCATATAACTCACGAAATTTATGTAGAGATAATGAAATTGAAATTTTGTTGTATTAATGATGAAATAGCGGTATATTTAATTTAAAATAATTAAATGAGATTAATTGGGTATTGTTGATGAGGTGATAACTAAATTAAGTTTTAATTGAATTGGACTATCAAGCGTAGTTTTATACGTTGATTAATTATGCATGGCTATGTGACTTTTTGGTATTATTATATTGCCTTGTGACGACGGGTTGTTGGGTAATTTTTCTCTCCCAATGCTTTAGGATGCCTTATAGGTATGGGACTAGTGCGTAGGCCTTTTAATGATTTACACCTTCTAGGTATGGGACTAGTGCGGGTAGATTATCGCGTTTTTATCATCTTGGGGGTGGGCTGATTTTTGGTACTTTTTCATCGTTACGCTAGCCTAGGCATGAGACTAGGTCGAAGTTTAGGATAGAAATTCTTCCTATACATAGGGTGGGATGTAATAATAACTTGGGGACCCTTAGTTATGGGACTAAGGGATATTTTGAGGATCTCACATCGATTAAAAGGGTGGGATAATTTATAAATTGTAAAATTGAGAAATTGAGAATTAATACCTGAGATAAAAATGGGTATTAAAATTTGTGGAGACATAATGTGTCGGGGCCAACAGTTTAAATGGTTTAGAGGACGATTTATGTCGTGTCGTGTGTGGAACCTTGTCATGTGTCGGAGCCGACAGTTTAAACGGGTCAGAGGACGATTGACAAGGGGAAGTGTGACACTCTAATAAAAAGTGAGAGCAACAATAAAAGTATGTTATTTTTATTAAATTAACATCGTGGGACTTAGGAATTTAAAACCATATTGGTGTGCTATGTTAAATGGGGATTTTTTCGAGTAGTTAGTGATTTATATTTATCACGTTTAATTATTCCGTTTAATTTAAAATATTCTATTGTGATATTTATTGCCTATAATGCTATTGTCTGGATTCAAGGATCCTATTTGAGGAGAGTAGTGTGTATTCTTGCTCAGGGCTTTGGCTCTGACCCATGCGTTGACTAATCTTTTTCAGGATTTGATTTGGAGAAGATGCATAAGTTTATCAGAGTTATCATTTGGAGGTGCAGCTGGAGTTATTTACTTTAAGGCATAGTTTAGTTAGACTTTCTTTTTCAGTCGTATTATGAGACTTCATTGGAGTTTTATTGGGCCATTCAGTTCCAAAGTTTTTTAGAGGATTTCTTTTGGGATTATTTCAGATTTTATTTAATCATTATTGGAGAATGGATTTTTGGAGTTAGCATGTGATGGATATTTTATCGCTTAGTTGTTTATGATCATTTGAGATTCATTCAATTATTTATCTTATGGACTGATTTATTTATGTCTCATATCTGTCTCATGCTAAGAATGGTATTTATTTAGTTCACTCCCAGCATAGTTTGGCGGCGGTGGCAGGCCACCCCGTCTGTCGGATTTTGTGGGGTGTGACAGATGGTATCAAAGCATGGTCTTAGGTCTCGTAGGTTATGAGTTTGTTTAGCTTCGGCGCTGTCGATCCTTGATTTCCTTTGATTGATTCGTACTCCTTAAGGTAGAGGGTCTAGCATACGTGTTAGATGTGTTTCTTGGAGATGTGAAGTTTTGAGTTAAGGACGTTGTAGGAATTGAGTTTAGAATTAGTAAGCTTGATGTGAGGATCCTTAAAATGGATTTTGGAGACGATAATTATTTTGTAGATTTTAGTACAGATGTTAGGTATCGTATGTATTTATTTTTTATGTTGAGATTTAATTTGATAACGTTAGCATTTTGATGACTTTCGGATATAGGATCGAGTGGGGGATTTTTGAGAGCGTGTGGTACGCCATTATTTTCATAGTTATGTGTATGCATATAGGCAATGTATGTTATTTTGTTGTTCGTGGGGAAGGTGCACGTAGGATTGGGTGTATGGGCGACCAATTATGGCATTCTATGGGTAGGCATATGTGAGCCAGATTTTTTTTGAGGGATTTATGCGTTGATGAGTATACTTCGTCTAATTTCGAGGACGAAATTCTTTGCTAGTGGGGAAGTATGTAACACCTCGTATTTTGATTAATTAATTAGAATATTCGAGAAAAATAAAATTTTGAATTTAATAATTTTTATTGGCTAAATATGTTGGTTATGATTTTAGAAGAATATAACTTCAACCGGAATTAAAATCAGATTTAAAATGGATTTTTAGTGGAATTTTTAATATTTTACCTTATAGGTATTTTTTGGGGGAAATTGTCAGATTTTCTATAGGGTCGATCGATCGACCCTTTTGGTAGATCGATCGACCATGCCCAGTTTTGCGCGATTCACTCAAATTTTATTAGAATTTGTGTAGGATTAGGACTCCTAATCACTATATAACCTTGTTAATCCGTAGGGGGACTTCTCATAATCACTTTTTCTCAAGTTTTTCACCAGAGAACACTTCCAAAAGTTTTTCCTCTCCACCATAATCATCAAACTCCAACATGATCATGTTTTTGTCACATGTTTTGGGAGGCTTAATTGAGGCTTAATCAAGATTGATTCAAGAACGCTTCTTTGCTAATTTTTTGAGAGGAATCCAGATTTCTAATCAGATTTTCAACACCATCTTCACAGGCATAAATACTCTATTCTTTTCTTTTAGTATTATGCGTTTTAAGTGTCGTCTAAACACTTAATTAGATATTTTCTTTAAAATAATTAGTAACTTAATTAGAAAAAGTGGACACTAACTATGGGGCTGTTTTTATAAATTTTTTTAATATTAATAATATTCATAACCCTTTGGGTACGTAGGATTCGTGAGTGATTTTGGATTTTATTGGTGTAGGTTGCACGTAGAAAAATCCTAGTGTAAAAATAAATGACTTTTGGGTGCGTATAACTCACGAAATTTATGTAGAGATAATGAAATTGAAATTTTGTTGTATTAATGATGAAATAGCGGTATATTTAATTTAAAATAATTAAATGAGATTAATTGGGTATTGTTGACGAGGTGATAATTAAATTAAGATTTAATTGAATTGGACTATCATGCGTAATTTTATACGTTGATTAATTATGTGTGGTTGTGTGATTTTTTGGTATTATTATATTGCCTTGTGACGATGGGTTGCTGGGTAGTTTTTCTCTTCCTATACTTTAGGATGCCTTCTAGGTATGGGACTATTGGGTAGACCTTTTAATGATTTACGCCTTCTAGGTATGGGACTAGTGATGGTAGATTATCGCGTTTTTATCATCTTGGCGGTGGGCTGATTTTTGGTACTTTTTCATTGTTACGCTAGCCTAGGCATGAGACTAGGTCAAAGGTTAGGATAGAAATTCTTCCTATAGATAGGGTAGGACGTAATAATAACTTGGGGACCCTTGGTTATAGGACTAAGGGGTATTTTGAGGATCTCACATCGATTAACAGGGTGGGGTAATTTATAAATTGTGAAATTGAGAATTAATTCCTAAGATAAAAACGGGTATTAAAATTTGTGGCGACATAATGTGTCGGGGTCGACAGTTTAAATGGGTCAGAGGACTGTTTATGCCGTGTCGTGTGTGGAACCTTGTCATGTGTCAGGGCCGACAGTTTAAACGGGTCAGAGGACAATTGACAAGGGGAAGTGTGGCACTTTAATAAAAAGTGAGAACAATAATAAAAATTGGTTAATTTAATTAAATTAACATCGCGGGACTTGGGAATTGAAAACCATATTGGTGTGCCATATTAAATGGGGATTTCTACGGGTAGTTAGTGATTTATATTTATCACGTTTAATTATTCCGTTTAATTTAAAAAATCTATTGTGATATTTATTGCGTATAATGCTATTGTCTGGATTCAAGGATCCTATTTGAGGAGAGTAGTGTGTATTCTTTCTCAGGGCTTTGGCTCTGACCCATGCGTTGACTAATCTTTTTCAGGATTTGATTGGGAGAAGCTGCATAAGTTTATCAGAGCTATCATTTGGAGGTGCAACTGTAGTTATTTATTTTAGGGCATAGTTTAGTTTGACTTTCTTTTCCAGCCATATTATGAGACTTCATTGGAGTTTTATTGGGCCATTCGGTTCCAAATTTGTCTAGAGGATTTCTTTTGGGATTATTTCAGATTTTATTTAATCATTATTGGAGAATAGATTTTTGGAGTTAGCATGTGATGGATCTTTTATCGCTTAGTTGTTTATGTTCATTTGAGATGGATTCAATTATTTATCTTATGGACTGATTTATTTATGTCTCATATCTGTCTCATGGTAAGAATGGTATTTATTTAGTTCACGCCCGACGTAGTTTGGCGGCGTTGGCTGGCCACCCCGTCTGTCGGATTTTGCAGGGTGTGACAGATGGTATCAGAGCATGGTCTTAGGTCTCGTAGGTTATGAGTCCGTTTAGCTTCCGAGCTGTCGATCTTTGATTTCCTTTGATTGATTCTTACTTCTTAAGGTAGAGGGTCTAGCATACGTGTTATATGTGTTTCTTGGAGATGTGAAGTTTTGAGTTAAGGACGCTGTAGGCATTGAGTTTAGAATTAGTAAGCTTGATGTGAGGATCCTTTATACTCCCAAGCTCTTAGTCTTGCTCAAATAACCCCTCATCTTCATTTCTTTTTTGTGTTCTACCATTAATTGCTTTCATTTTCAAGCTTTGTTTTTCATCTGTATTTTTGGTTTTTCGGTGACCTATTAGGGTTGTTTTAGGGTTCATTTGGTGGTTTAGTTGAGCGTTTGAGGTTTTAGGGATTGAGTTTGAGTCATTTTTAGGATTAGTGACTTGTTTATATCGTCAGTTGGATTTCCCGATGACATTCCGATCTTCTTCTCCGATGAAACCCCATAACTATTCTTAGAGAAGGCCATTTAAAAACGTTTAAGTTCCCACTTTTGATCCTAAAGTCAAACTAGTCGAACCTTGTTCTCGTTTGGATGTTCAAGACACTCTATGACTTAGCTAACCAATTCCCACACCTGAGGGTGAGGCCAAGGCTGAGGCTAAGGCTAAATGAAAAGCTGAGGTCAGGACCACACTTCCAATCCAACCACTCCCTTTAGCTGTCATATACCCACCTGAACCCAGCTACACCGAGCTAAGTAATTGAAAGACCGTGTGCGATATTGATTCAAATACATTCACAATTTCCAACTTAAACTTATTTAATTGGATGTCTAAATTTTCTTAAACCAAATACCAATTAAATCAACCCCTAAACATTCATTTACGTGTCAAATAAAATCTCAAATAATCAAGCAACGAAAAAGATGACAAAGACAGATTTCAAGAAAAAATTCCTGCAGGGTAAAAATCTTTTATTTCCACTATAATTTGAAAAGGAACGGTTTACAATTGGATTATAGCAGAAATACTATTTGACTTACGAAATACCCGCTGGTGTCGGTTCGTAGTCGTTAGCCCAGGAACACCACAACACTCCCTATGGCACGCAGTCGATCAACCCAGTACCTCCCGCAAGTGACACCTATAGTCATCCCAATACATTTCCAAGGCACCAATGATTCAACAACAAAAAATCTCAATAAAAATATGCTTCAGGTTCCACAAAAATAACTCACACAAAAAGTCTCGTATTTGTGAATTGTAAAAATAAAGTTTTGAACCCTCAAAATGATGGTAAATAAACCAAAAACACTAAAAACGCATTCTGTAAAAACTAGTGTTTTCTCCACACGAAAATCAGTAGCCTGATCCTAAAATTCCAGGCGGTGACATGTCAGGTAAAAAGACATGTCGTTCGAATGAAACATGACGTTGTTCGAGCGACACTCCATCTCGTTCGAACGAGATGTGACGTCGTTCGAACGACCTTCACTGATCCCCTTTAAAAAACTTTACAATATAAAATAACTTGGAATCCCTAAAAACCAAAACTGTTTACGGGGTCAGGAGTATTTATCCAAAACTTTTTTGATTAAAAACATTTCAAAAATCATTTAAACTTTTATAAAAAATATCCCAACACTTTTTATGTAAAATGTAAATGGAACAAAAACACATTTTACCAAATTCGTCCTTGCTGGGCATGATTGTTGAAGTCGTCTTGAAATTCGGATTGTTGATTGCAGATTCAAGTTTCCCAATTCTTCGACAAACTTGTAGCGGTATACGACATACTAAATGTGACGAACAATGTCCTTACAAATATCCCCTATGTCTATGCCGGTATAAAATAAAAATATCCTAATTATCAATCAAAACATGACTTATACAATCTACCATCCCATAAACTCAAACGTGGATAGATAAACTGAACAATTCTTCAAATTTCGCTTCAACAATCAACTTTTCAAAACTCCAAGCTTTTCTTATCAGGGTGTTCAATCCAAATATCTTCAATCGTACCTACACACATGAGACACAACAAAAATCTCGTGACATATTGAGTTTGAAATGATATACACATGAAACATGTAAGCATAATCAAATCTCCCCCATACTTAAACTCCCCCATAATATCATAATTCGTTATCCACCTTTTTATTTGTCCGAAATAGAAAAGGAAAAGAATAAGTCACACAAAGCAAATCGGGGTGTCGAGGGAAATAGAACAAACAAACTATTTTTGAATTCTCTGATTCTTCATACAAAAATGCAAAAATATGATGTTACAAAAAATCACACACCATGAATTTATACTAAGACAACCAAATCATGGATACCGAATGAATGGGTGTGAACAAATTAGATTGGAAAATCAAATCAATCATATCATTTGTGCATGATGCATAAATGTACTCCTAATGAATGAACGTCAAAATCGTCCTTAGATGTTAAAAAGTTGAATTTAGATGACATCGTCTTAAATCAAAATCAACAAGATTTTCACACCAATAACATCTTAAAACTTTTTCATGCTTTTTCAAGAATTTTAAGGACATGCAAATCCGTTTTAATTATCCAATCAAACTCCCTCATATATATTATCTTTTTGAGGTGATCTAAATTCTCAAACATTGGAGAATTGGTGAATAAACCTAATGGCCCCTTTTTGGCATAAATTTCTTTTTATTGCCTTTAAATTTTTTCGGGCTCTTTTAAACCTATTTGGACCCCGAATAACTAAAATGCCTCAATTTGTCAGGTCCTGTTAAATGGTGGCTTAAATGCAAAGGATAAATAAGTACCTTTCGTAGCCCTTCACCGTTCACAAAAATTCACACAAGCTTATGGCAAACGGTAAAAACATGCACACCTTTTATTATCTTATTTTATTGCATTTGGTTCGTTTTAATAGACATAATTGAGATGAAAACACGTAACCAACATGTGATTTGACAAGAACAAATGTCAAACAAATCCGTGCTCGTGTACAATAAAGGAAAAATAGAGTCAATCATGTAGAAAGCAACGCTATAGCATCTCAAAGACTCCAAATTTTATAAAGCACATGAATGGCACAATATATTGTCTCAAAACGCTATCAAACAGTCACATGGATTATGGCATGAAGTTTTAACTTGGTCATCCTAAGTGTGCATTCATATATGGTGCAAACAAAATACAAAACTCTTTTTGGATTTTTCAAAATTTTTCTAAAAAGAGAAAATCTTTTTATATTTTTCAGACACTGTTTAGAAACAACCCAGCAGTACCAATAACATATAGCAGGAAGAAACAGGGAATGCAAACAAAATTCAGGGTCTTTTGAACGAGATTCGATGTCATTCGAACGACAGGCAATCTCGTTAGAAAGAGAAAAGTCAAATTTTCACAATATACACATAATGACATGCAGTTTTGTCCAGTGAGAAAATTTTATAAAAAACAGTTTTTGAAATGGGAAAATAGATTTAAAACAATGCTAAAATAGAACCAAAATTAAAAAACATAAGGTACATACTAGCAATAGGAAAAAAAATCATCATATAAATCACCCTATGCTAGCAA
Source organism: Sambucus nigra (assembly GCA_949130495.1). NCBI lineage: Eukaryota > Viridiplantae > Streptophyta > Magnoliopsida > Dipsacales > Adoxaceae > Sambucus > Sambucus nigra. The sequence continues at coordinate 98,582,792 of OX422211.1, read as the reverse complement.
AAATGTCTAGACCTCAACCGGGAAGTGCAGAGGAGTTTTCCAAAGACGGTAACATTTTTTGAAATAACTCCATCAAATCATGTGAAGTCTTGACCAAAAAATTTACTTGCTTGTGTATATGTGCAAACTCTCTATCATTATGTGCAAGAAAAGTATCATGAGTGGGTTCATGTGTGCGATCATGTGTAGGAGTATAACGCGACACATTACCCAACTTAAAGCAAAATTCCCTAAGTTGTCCTCGCTTTTTGCAATGAGAGCAAACATAAATCGGCCAAGGAATTAATTTTTCAAAAATTTTAGGATATGCTCTCCTAACAGGACGCCTAGGTGGGTTTGGTCGACGACCATGTGAATCTCTCACTAAAGAGGGTACCGACTCGTGTGCAATAAAAGAAGTGGACGCACCGTCATGACCTTTTCCTAAAATCTTACCCCCACCCAAAACGGGATTGAGAACAATATTTTCAACCTTCTTAGATGCGTTCTCTAATGGGACTTTGACCTCCCGGGCACGTTCGAGATAACTCTCGAGTTGGGATACACTTGTCGTCAGACTAGACACCGTGTCGGTCAAGTCACACTTTTCCCTTTTCAAAACTTCCTTCTCTCTCTCCAAATCCAAAACCCGACAACCTAAATCCCTATTATATTTCTTCATTTTCAAGGTCTCAGTGTACAATTCTCTAAACGATTTTTGGAGCTCACTTTCAGCTCCACACTCACTCTCATTTCCACTAGAAACACTCGACTCATCACCGTCTCACTCTTGGACACTATCATCGTGGGACAAATTGGGTGTGCTCACATGACTCAAAAAATCTACACACATCCCATGAGCTAAACCTTTTTCGGACTCACTTTTCTCATCATCTCCCTCACTATCACTAAGAGTGGCGGGCATGAATACTTTCTTCCCTGTCTTCCTTAGCCTAGTAGTACATTCAAAAGCCCTATGACCTTTGCCTTGACATTTGAAACAAATCATCTCATTTTCCCCACTCTCTTCCTCTTTTTCTCTCTCACTCTCTTTTTCATTGTCCTCTATGGCCTTTTCTTTCTTTTTATTTTTCTCAAAAGACTTTTTGTTGAAAGAATTATTTTTGTTCATTTTGAGAAACTTTCTAAATTTTTTTGCAAATAGGGCCACATCGTCAATGCTAAAATCTTCCTCTGAATCAAACTCATACACTATCTCTTTTTTTTCTTTCTTAACTTGAGTCTTTAAAGTGACGCCTTTATCCTTAGCCTTAATGGTTTGGGGAAACATGTCAATCTCATAAGTTTGTAGGTCTCCTACGAGCTCTTCTAACTTAAGTGAATTTAACTTTCCCAGCGAATTCAAAACAGTGACTTTAGGAATGAAACGTTTTGGAAGAGATCTCAAAATATTTTTAACGACATGCGTGTTATCAAACGACTCACCTAAATTAAAACTCGAGTTAATAATGTCTGACAAACGTGCATAAAAATCATCAAAACATTCAGACTCAGACATATTAATGGTCTCAAACTGGGTGGCCAAATTTAATAACTTTGATTCTTTAACCGCGTTCGTACCTTCATGTGTCAATTGAAGGACATCCCATGCGTCTTTAGACGTGGTGAACGTCATAATTAGACGGAACTCATCAGGGGTAACGGATCCAGAAATAGCACTCAAACCATGAGAGTTAAAATTAGACATTTTAAAATCATCTTCAGTCCAATCTGACACAAGCGTCAAAGAGGTGATGTTATTAGCATTGATAGTGGGAGGAGTCCACCCTTTTTTACAAAGCAATTAGACTCATTCGTCAATGGCTTTTAATTGGGATTTCATACGAGCTTTACAATAGGTATAATTGGACCCATAAAAAATCAGCATTCGATTATATAATTTCTCGTTTGGAAACATTGCGACAAACTTTTAAAAAAAATCAATATCTCACAAGTTTGCGGAAAATAGGAATTCACGATAAATTAGCATAACCTACTCTGATACAAATTTGAAAGACCATGTGCAATATTGATTCAAATATATTCGCAATTTCAAACTTAAACTTATTTAATTGGAAGTCTAAATTCGCTCAAACCAAATACATATTAAATCATCCCCTAAACATGCATCTACGTGTCAAATCAAATCTCAAATAATCAAGTGACGAAAAAGCTGACAAGGACAGATTTTAGGAAAAAATCCCTGCAGGGTAAAAACCTTTTATTTCCACTATAATTTGTAAAGGAACGGTTTACAATCGGATTACAGCGAAAATACAATTTGACTTATGAAATACCCGCATGTGTCAGTTCGTAGTCGTCAGCCCAAGAACACCGCAACACTCCCTATGACACGCAATCGATCAGCCCAGTACCTTCCGCAAGTGGCACCTATAGTCAGCCCAGTACCTTTCCAAGGCATCTATGATTCAGCAACAAAAAATCCTAGTAAAAATATGCTTCAGGTTCCACAAAAAAAACTCACACAAAAAGTCTAGGATTTGTGAATTGTAAAAATAAAGTTTTGAACCCTCAAAATGATGGAGAATAAACCAAAAACACTAAAAAATGTATTCTATAAAAACCAGTGCTTTCTTCATACGAAAAGCAGTAGCCTGAGACCGTTTATATACTATAATTCAAGGAGGATACGTGTCAACTAAAAAGACTCGTAGTTCGAACGAAACACGACGTCGTTCGAGCGGCACTCCATCTCGTTTGAAGGAGATGTGACGTCATTCAAACGACCATAACTAATCCCCTTTAAAAAACTTTAAAATATAAAAAAACTTGGAATCCTTAAAAACCAAAACTGTTTACAGGATCAGGAGTATTTATCCAAAACTTTTATGATTAAAAACATTTCAAAAATCATTTAAACTTTTATAAAAATATCCCAACACTTTTTATGTAAAATGTAAATGGAACAAAAACAGATTTTACCAAATTCGTCCTTATTGAGCATGATTGTTGAAGTGATCTTGAAATTCGTATTGTCGATTGCAGATTCAAGATTCCCAATTCTTCGATAAACTTGTAGTGGTATACGACATAATAACATGATGGATAATGTCCTTACAGTAGTGATAGCATAACTGGAACCTCGTCTTAGGGTTCGCAGTCAGTGTCATCGTCTGAGGGGTGTAGTCCTTCGATTTTTATGGATTCTTATAGCTATGATGTGACCGAGTCTAGCAATAGGTAACCATTCATTCATGAGGTCTTGGATACAGAATATTCGAGAGTTGACGTAGCATATCCCCCGCCACATATAGTTGTTCCTCTTTCATCTATTCTTATTATCGAGTTCGCCCGCAGGTATCCATATCGAGTCACGACGATTGAAATTAAAGATAACTCTGAGGACGAGGAACCACTTGACACCTCCTACGCCTAGACTTTTAGGAGTAATGTTAAGGAGATTGATCTTTTGTTCTCGAAACACCTGTACGAGATTAAGTCTGTCATTAACGTGAGAGTATCGACCGAGGACAAGAGGGCCTTTAGTGTCAAGAGGAAAAAATAGCTGTCTACGAATAGATGTTCAAGGTCGGCTTTAGGATTCCCATCCATCCTACTGTACAAACCATCTTAGCCAGTATCAGACTTGATCCAGCGTAACTTTTGCCCAATGCCTGGATGATTTTACTTATCTTTATCTCCCTATGGAAGTTGGTTCACAGAGTAGATCTTCCAGTTAGCGTATTTTGGGCATGTTATATTGCCTTGTCCATAAAGACTCCAAAAAGGTTATGACAGTGAACCATACTTAGAACCATCATTGGAAGCCTAGATTCTTCTTTATGTCGGGATCTTAAGAGTTCGACTCCGATATTATTTATAGTGCCTCAGAGCCGAAGGTCCCCCAAAGATGGGCCAAGGACTCAATACCTGCCAAGATTGACCCCGACATGAGGACTAAAGACCGAGAAAATATTTACTAGATAAGGGCTCAAGGAGACAAGGGTGGTTTAGTGGAGTTTGAACAACTGATGACTCCCCACTTTCTGGCCGAGACGGGTTTGGGTGTCAATGCCTTTCAAGATGTTAACTGTGTTGTCATCTCTTTTTTGTGATATTAATCTCACCTTTTATTTGAAGATTATCCATCTATTAGATCTGAATAACTTTGGAATATGGATGCTCCTTAACTTGTAAACCTTCTTTAGAAGATGACGAAGGGGCCAACCCTTAAAGAAGACTATAATAGGCAGCTCTAGTCTGGCCGACCTGGCTAAGAAGAGGTAAGAGCCGACTGAGGGCCTATCAAATGTTCCACCTCAATAAAAGAAAATAAGGAGGTTTAATATTCCCATGGATTCTGCAGACAAGGCCATACTAATAGCTTCTGACTCGTCCTTGTCCGATAGGCTTTCGCTGCTATCAATTAACTCAAATTCTGTAATTGAGGACCAGGTGAGGGCGAGAACAACTATTAGCTCATGGCTACCTAAATCTGATTGTAGATTTTTGGAATCAATGGAGCCATCTCATCTGGCTAACTTTGACCTTAATATGGCCGTCCAGGTAATTAAATTCACATTTGTTGCTTTCTGAATTTTCATAAGTGGTATCACATCTCGTATTAACTTTTTATTTGCTTGTTTTGTAGTAGCTTTTCTCCTTCCACCAATTGGCCCAACGGGTCCAGGATAACATTTTTGTCATCCAAAAGGCCTTATAGGCTATTAAGGCCGAGGAGAACTTGAGGAAAATACTGAAGGAGAAGGAACTCATCCACAATCATGAAGTTAAGGAGATCGAAAAGAAGATATAGGATGACTTGGAGGCTCAGAAGCAGACGTATAAGTTTGACATGGCCAATTTGAAGCTGAAGCACAAGGCCAAAGTGAAGAGCATCAAGAAGAAGGCTATGGAAGATTTTAAGTCAGCTGAGGAGTTTGTCTAGTATGGTCTTCAGTAACTAGAAAGGTGAGCTAGTACATCTCTCTACTGGGTGACTACTAAATTCCTTAACATTTCGTACCTAGCTAAGGACTTCTCATCCTTCGATTTCTCGGACCCGACGGTTGTCACTGCATTGAATGATATTGATGCTGAAGGTCTTACCCCTAAGGAGACAGACGCAAAGACATTGACTCAAGTAGGATTCAAGATGAGAGAGGGTGCCAACATTGAGAGTGGGGATTAGATCCAACCCGTTACTGATAACGCCGTCTCTGACCAGGCCGATAAATAAGCATGAGACAAGGATTTAGATATTATTCAGTTTTTATTGGGCAGTCGCCTGTGGCCTTATACCCTTTCTACTTGTAAACATTATCCTTTTTGATTCTCGTCTCTTTAAACATTTGAACCTCTTTGTACTTTTAATAAAGTTTATAACTGTTGATGCCTGATATGCAATACATTTCTTTTTGACCATTTTCGTCAAGTATAATGTCTACACCTCTAGGACTTATCACCTTTGATTGGTGTTTTATACATAGTACTTATGGGTATACTTGGAATAGGTCGAAGTATAATAAATTAAAATGGTGGTTATCAACTTTGTGTTTGTCACCAAGTAAATGATATTACCAGTTAGGTCCCTCTCGTCGTTATTGGGAGTGTATGGACGAGACTTGTCTCTTCATACACTCTCATCTCGTTGAGAGATTTTTTATCGTCAATTCACGAAATCATAATGTTTAATTAACCATAATCAAATACTTTTAATTTTGCGTTTGTCACTAAGTAAATGATGTTATCACATAGGTCCCCTCTCGTCGTTATTGGGAGTGTATGGATGAGACTTGTCTCTTCATACACTCTCGTCTCATCGAGAGAGTTTTGACCATCAATTAACCATGTCATGGTGTTTAATTAACCATAGTCAAATGATTTTCAATATCGTTTTTTTCACCAAGTAAATGATGTTATCACATAGGTCCCCTCCTGTCCTTATTGAGAGTGTATGGACGAGACTCGTCTCTTTATACACTCTCGTCTCGCCGAGAGAGTTTTGACCATCAATTCACCACGTAATTATTCTTAATTAACCATAATAAATTGATTTTTAATTTTTTTTGTCACCAAGTAAATGATGTTACCATATAAGTCTCCTCTCGTCATTATTGACAGTGTATGGACGAGACTTGTCTCTTCATACACTCTCGTCTCACCGAGAGAGTTTTGAACACTAATTCATAATGTAATGATGTTTTAAGTGTTTTTTCACCACCTAAGTAATCTTATTACACCGTTTCCCCATTTTAGTGTTATTGAGAGTGTGTGAAGATATGAGACTCTTCATGAACTCTCTTGTTACTGAGAAGTAGTTTGACTAATTCACCATTTAAACTAATTCAAACCATGCAGTAGCTAACAATATCAATAAGATATGAGACGACACTTGCAGTTTTCATTGATTGAACTTTTAGTAACATATAAATAATAGTTGATCTTCACTAAGAGATTACACTCGTATAACTGAGAAATTACTAGTAATATTGCTTAAAATGATCGGCATTACAAGGGTTAGAGTTGGGTTCACCTTCATGGTTTTCCAATCGATAAGTTCCCGGGACAACCTCCTCTATTACTCTATGCGGACCATTCCACTTAGGATGCAACTTGTTTAGATTTTTCCAAACCTTCTTCAACACTAGGTCACCCATGGCTATCGGCCTGGCCTTGGCACTCTTATTATTAAACTTGGCAACTCTCTGCTAATAAGCGGACTATCGTATTTCGGCATCCTCACGTATGTCTTCAATTAAATCTAAATCAAGCCTCCTATTGTCTCCACTAGCTTTGGGATCATAATTTTGGACTCTGTGGTTGGGGATACCAAGTTCATTAGGGATGGCTGCTTCAGACCCATAGGTTAACATAAACAGTGTTTTACTCGTCGGTGTCCTTATTGTCGTCTTATAAACCCATAGGACCCCATGAAGCTCTTCTATCCATAAACCTTTCTCATCATTTAACTTTTTCTTAATACCATCAAGTATAGTTATGTTGGTGACTTCGGTCTGCACATTCACCTGAGGTCGGCCTGGTGCTGAGTAAAACTTTTTGATACTAACCCTTTCGCAGTAGGCCTCCAGAGGCTTGTTCTTAAATTATTTCCCATTACCTAACATTAAGGTGTTGGTTAAGCCATGTTTATATATAATATTTCTCCAAATAAACTTGAATGTTTTTACCTCAATTATGGAGAGCATAGCCTTAGCCTCTACCCATTTTGAGAAATAATCAATAGAAAAAATCAAGTATTGGTAATTGTACACTGCCTTAAGAAGAATACCAACGTTGTGATAGACTAGAGAGGTTGGTGAGGGATACTGGAGAACCACTGACAGTTCTCGCACTTCTTCACATAGTCGGTTACATCCTTGGTTTTGTGTCAGCCACTAATAGCCTTGAGTAACTGTCCTCTTAGCCAAATAACTTCCACCGATGTGGCTTGCACATGACCCTTCATGGACGTCTCGTAGGACGTATTCTACCTCAGAGGGATGAACACATCTGAGCAAGGTCAATATGAACCCTCTTTTATACAAAACATCTCCGATGATAAAAAACTTCTATGATTTATATTTGAGTTTCTTTATCTCGGCCTTGGAATCTGGGATATCACTATTCTGAATATACTTGATCAATGGGTCCATCCATGATTCCATTAAATTCAAGTTCAAGAATAATTTAACTCCACTATCGTCCTCCTCGATAGTCGGATTGTGTAAAATTTCCACTAAAATAGAGGGTTTAATTTATATCCTAGTTTTTTATGCTAATCTTGCCAAAATGTCGACTCGGCTACTCTTAAGCCATGGAATCCTCCTCAGTTTTACCTCATTGAAGACTCCTATTACCCTTGTGACATGAGCTAAGTAATTGGCCATCTTCTCATCCTTAGCCTCATAGATGCTTAAAATTTGGTTTACAACCAACTGCGAATCACTAAGGATGATCATTTGTCCAACGTTCTGCACCTTGGCAAGGGAGAGACCTACCAACAAGGTCTCATACTTTGACTCATTATTCGATGCCTTGAAGCTGAACCTCAAAGCATGTTCAATGTCAGTTCCATCTGGGGCTGAGAGTGTCAATCCGACTCCACTACCACTTTCACAAGATGAGTCGTAATAAATAGGCTCCATATGGGGCCTTCCTCTAAAAAAGGCCTTTCAGTCAAAATTCCATTTTCGAACATAAAATCTCTCTTCGTAATGTCGGTCTTTTTTATATCGATCGATACTTGTTCTGCTACCCCCTCTTTAGGTATAACTGTTGGTATTCCTGTTCTTTCATCATATTTATCGTCGTTCTTAGCCCACGTGAACTCTGCCTACCAATGCCTTCCCCTTGATAGCATTTCTCAAATGATAAATGATGTCAAACTCTCCTAGCTCAATTAATCAGGCCATCAACCTACCCAATTTATTGAGTTTATGGATAGCGTGTCTCAATGGAGTGTTAATGAGAAACACTACAGTATAAGACTATAATTATAGTTTCATCTTTTTGAAAGCATGGATCAATGTGTATGCCAGTTTCTCTATCATCGAATATTTAAGTTTCGACCCTTGTAGTGCCTTACTATTAAAATATACCGGCTTTTGAACACCCTCCTCTTCACGAACAATGGCCGCACTGATAGCAAACTTTGACATAGCCAAGTACATAAATAATCTCTCCCATTGAATAGGCGGAGCCAGTAGCATGGACGACCCCAAGTAAACCTTTATCTCTTGGAAGGCCTTTTCGCACTCATCATCCTAGACAAATAATTTATTCAAGATCGTTAAGAAGGGAGGTTTAGAAATGGAACGACCGAGGGCCGCAATATGACCTATCAACCTCTGTACATCTTTGGTTATCTTGGGTGTATGTATGTCTATAATAGCTTTGATATTTATGGGGTTAGCCTCTATACCTCTCTGGTTCATGATGAAGCCGAGGAACTTCCCCGCGCTGACATTGAAAACACTCCTGGCCTGGTTCAATTTTATCCTGAACTTGTCCATCATTTCAAACGTGCGTTCAAGGTTGACAACATGACTCTTGGCCTTTAGGCTCTTGTTCAACATTTTATCCATGTATACTTCCACGATCTTTCTAATTAGGTCCTCAAATATCTTGTTTGCCAACCTCTGATAGGCTGCCCTTGCATTCTTGAGGTCAAATGACATTACCTTATAACAGTACGTCTCTTTATCCCTGATAAAGGAGGTCTTCTCAGTATCGGCCTCATGCATGAATATCTGATTATAACCTAAATACGCTTCCATAAAACTCATCAACTCATGCCCAATCGTAGCATCAATCATTTGATCAATTCGGGTCAGTGAAGTAAACATACATTCTCCATTTTCCATTAGCCTTAGGCACTATAACAATGCTGGGTAACCAGTCCAGAAACTAAACTTCACATATGAACTCGACTGACTATAGTTTCTTAACCTCATCCTGGATGACCTCATATCGGTCCCTTACATAGGTTCTTCTCCTTTTCTTTATAGGCTTCACATTCTCATCAATATTCAATCGGTGGCAGATAATCTTTTGGTTTATCCCTGACATGTCTTCATGAATCCATGCAAAGATACTCTTCCTCCTTCTTAACAGTTTCACTAATTCTTACTTTACTTCCTTCTTCAATGCTTTTTCAATCTGAAAGGTTTTTTCTGGCTCGTCCTCATCGAGGACGATGGATTCTACTTCTTCGATAGGCTTACTTTTTTTAAATTTCTTCTCGTCCCTCGAGTTGAGAGTATCTATATTATAGGAATTAGTAGCCTTATTTTAAGCCTCTCTCTCCTTGACAGAGATAAAGTAACACTCCCAAGCTTCCACTTGGTCACCTTCAACTTTCACTACTCCATAAGGGGTCAGGAATTTTATCATTTGGTGGGCCGTGAAAGGGACAACCTGAAACTCCATGATTGCTACTCTATCAAGAATAATGTTATAGGCCAAGAAGACATGCTCATCCATAATAAAAAATATCACTTTTTTGGTAAGACACCTCGTGTAGGTACACATGCAGACATCCATTTAAAACACTCCCAAAAGGTGGACCTTCTTTTCATTGAAACCGATTAGCGGCTGATGGTATGGGACTAGCTTCTTCTTACTGAGCTTCAAACCTTTAAAGCAGTCTCAACACATCAAGTTAGCTGAGCAACTACCATCAATAACGATATGTAATACATCATACCCGTGGATCTTGATGCTGATGACCAAAGGGTTGTCATGAGGAGATAGGATTCCCTTGAAATCTAATCTTGAAAATCCCACCACTAGGGAGTCCATATAAACTTTTTTCAATTTTCTCAGCCTCAGCTCTATTTCGACTGAGTTGACATCTATCTTCTTAGGTGCTGACTTTGACTCCACAACATGGTATTTATGGTCGGCCGGCCCCGTGCCTCCTCCAATTAATCCTCCACATATCATTTTTACATCAAAGGATATCATGTGAATCCGTCCTTTTACCTCTGGAATCTTTAGCGGGAGGTCAGGGTCATCCCCTTCATTTTCTAACTCATCATTTTTTATTGGTCGAGGACTGTCGTCTCAACTTGTCATCCTTTCACCCACTGTTCTTTTTTAATGAATCATCTTTGGCACCACTCATTTCTATATATTTTTAGATATTTCCCTACTTCAACGGATTCTCTATCTCACCCTTTAAAGCAAAGAATTTATCAGTCGTCTACCCATGGTTTTAGTGGAACTCACACTATTTTATCTTGTCCCTCTTCTGAAGAGGGACTTAAGATTATCCGGATACCGAAGTGCCCTGTCATCTTTGATCTTATTAAGGATCATGTTGGAGCTAACAGTCAGAGGGGTATACTTAGCAAATATATCTTCGGCCAACCTCTTCTTTCCTTCCTTATATTTTACTTGATGAGACTTGACTCTACTGGACTCTTTCACATCTCCCCTTTTGGCTGCTATGGGCTCCTCCTCATTTATGATCCTACTGACTGAGGCCAAGAGTTTCGTCATGGTCTTTGGAGGATATTCGATGAGCTTCTAGAGTAATTTTACCGGTTATAACCCTCTAATAAGGGTTGTCATAACCATGTTCTCCTCATAATCTTCCACCTATAGTTTTTCCTTATTGAACCGAGAAATGTAGCCTCTCAGAGTTTCATTCTTACCTTGTTTCACATATAAGAGGTGAGTAACCTTTTTTGATAGTTTCATGCCAAAGAAGAAATTATGTATGAACTGCCTGATCAACTGCTTGAAATTCTCAATGGAGTTTTTAGGCAGAGCTATGTACCACATATGGGCAGCACCTATGATGGTACTAGAGAATTCCCTACACCTCATCTCATATGGGGTTGAGTAAATATTGATTGCCGACTCATACATCTCTATGTGATGGACGAGATTAGAACTCCTATCATACTTCGGGCTGACAGTAGGAGGTTAAAACTTTACAGGGGTAGGATAGCTCACGATCCTTGCCACAAAAGGAGACCCCTCCATGTAGCCTCTGCAACGGGGGCCTCAGCTCTTGATCAAAGTGCCGATCTTATCTTCTAACCTTTGAATGGAGATATTCCAAGGTTTGTCTTCACCGATGACATTATCATCTCCTCCTTCTGATGCAACCGTAACTGTAATAACCCGTAATTTTATTCAGTAATTAATTAAATTAATTTAGAAAGCTATCTTAAAAGACTCCTAATATGAGTATATATAAGTCTTGGATCGTTTAGAAGAGTGCTCAAAACATAAAACTCTCTGGGCATAAACAAATAGGGCCAAAATAAAAATCCCACTTCAGATAATTTGTCACGACTTTAAAGCGTGACTAACTATTTGTCACGATTCTAGAGTATGACTAACATGCAAACTGTTTTTGTTTTAATAGGATTTTAATGCCATTGAAATTCTCTAATCTTTTTCCACTTAAATTAATATGGGGTTAGGACTATTCAAACATATTTTCACAACCTCTAAGAGCAGTAGACCCTTATAATTTTCATATTCTTCCTCTTACAAACCCTAGACCAAAGTTATCAAGTTTTAACTCAAGATTTGAAGGCTCAATTGGTATTTTCTCAAGTTGGTGCAAGAGTCAATCTCTGTTAACTTTTCAAGAGGATTCCAATCTATCTAATCAGATTTCTTAATCGACTAATCTCAGGAATGAATATATCTATTCTCTCCCTTTAGTATCATGTGTCTTAGATGTCTCCTAAATCTTAATTCATATGCTTTTCTTAAAAGAAATAAGCAACATAATTAGGAAAAGTGAAAGTTAATAATGGGACTATTTTTTTGAAAAATACTAATCAAATTTTAATACTTGTAACCCTTATGTGATTAGGGTAGAGGTTGGATTTTGGGTATGTGCGTATAGGATTGTATGTGGAAACCATTTCAAGTTGATTTATTTGAAAACTAGATGCGTATAACCATGAAAAATTATGTTGACTTGGTGAAAATAAATTATCATTGTGTGTTGCATATTTGCATGACGTTACGATCATAATTATTGAATAAAAATATTGGTGTTGGTTACGACTACGAATTTAATAAATTTATATTGAGATTTAGTGTGCCTTTATGAGAAATTGTGTGTTTGTCAATAAATTATAGTTGTGTGATTTATTGTGTTGATTAAATTAATCGTTGAGGGGACGTCGGGATTTGGATAGTGCTCTCACCTTAAACTTATGAATACTTTCTAGGTATGGGACTAGTGGTATGCTTTATCACGATTAGCATACGTTAGGTATGAGACTAATTAGTGTAAAATTGTACGGAATAGAGATTCCGGGGTGGGGCTGATTTTTGGTGTCATTCCGTTGTTTTGTTTAATCTATGTGAGAGATTAGGAAGAGATTAATTATAGAAATTCAACCTATAAAATAGGATAGGACGTGGTTGTGTTTTGGAGACCTCTAGGTATGGGACTAGGGGTAGGTTTGAGGTTTATGCTCTATAATAGGGTGGGGGTAAAATAAAATAAAGAGAAATTGAGATGAGGAGAAAATAAGAAATTGAGAATTAATGCCTAAGATAATAAACGGGTATTAAAATGAATTGTCATCGTTAATAAGTGCAAGACTGAAAGTTAAATGGGTTGATTGGCTATTGCGACGTGTGGGTGTGTGACGGCGTAATAAGTGCAGGGTTGACAGTTAAACGGGCTGGCTAGATATTATGACGTGTCGTGCGTGGTACCTAAAAAATAAGTGCAGGGATGACAGAATACGGGTTGGCTAGCTATTATGGGGGAAATGTGTGTGGTGTAAAACTTGAGACGGAACCGAATAAGTGCAGGACATACAGTAGGATCGGCTGGCTATGACGACAATAATAATAATAATGTGATAAATCAATTTGAATGAAGAAACTTTAAGTGGGAGTCCCGAAACTGATATTAATGATCGGGTTAATTGAACTAAATTAGATGGATAATTTTTTATAAAATCAAATAGTTGGACTTGGACTTTAGGTTTGACTTAGATGAGGATAGAAGGTAATTTATTTTACTCGCACGTTAATAATTATTGCGTTAATTTAAAATATTTTATTGTGCTATATATTATGTATGATGCTACTGTCTGGGTTCACGGACCCTATTTGGGGTGAGTGAATGGCATTCATGCGGTGGGCTCTGACCCATTACGTTGACTTAAATTTCAGGTTATCGCTGGAGTAGCTGCACAAGATTTATTTAGAGACTCTTGCTTAGTAGTTTAGATTTGTTTCCTTTTCGCTGCATTTTTATTATGAGACATTACTTATGGATTTGGTGGGCCATTCAGTTCCACGGTTATTTACGATTATTCATATTTTATATTCGTAGGATCATTTAATTCAGTTTTATATTATTAGAGATTGGATTATTTGGAGTTTAGCAAGGTGAAGGATTTTCTTTATCGCATGTATGGTTATTATTATTGGATCGATTTTAAATTATTATCTTGTGGAATGAAATTTATATGTCTGATATGTGGCACATGCTAAGAATGATTACTTATTTAATTAACACCCGACGTGGTTTGACGGCGGGAGCTGGTCACCCCGTCCGTCAGATTGCGCGGGGTGTTAGCATGGATTTGGATGCTATGGATTTTTGAAGAATTTTAGAGCACGACATTTGGAGGATTTTATTTTTGTATAGCTTGGCAATGTAATTTATTTGGAGAGCTTCGTATTATTTTCGAGTGAAATTTAATCATAATTATTTTGGAAGTGTAATTTTGGATTCATTATTTTTATTTTTGTGGAATATAGATGCTCTATACTAATTATTAAGGATTTAGTTTAGTTTTAATCATAGTAGAACCTCATGTTTTGTGGGGGTGTTACAGATGGTATCAGAGCTTAGGTATTCGAAAACCCTAGGGTCTTTGGGTTTGGGTCTAACATGCGGGTTAGATGTGTTTCGTTTGAGATATGCAGTTTTTTTTGAGGACGTAGTAGGCATCGAGGTTAGGATTAGTAATCTTAACGAGAGGATGTTTAGAATTTATTTGAGAACTTTAGTGTTGTGATGATTTTTGAGAGATAGAATCGAGTAGTGATTCATGAGAGAGCGCGTGGGGAAACATGTGAGTAAGATTGGGTGTATGGGCACCTAATCGTGATTTTTATAGGTAGGAATTTGTGCACCATATTTTATCTTGAGCGTTAGGATTCGTCGAATTTCGATAATGAAATTCCTGTGCTAGTGGGGAATTATGTAATAACCTGTAATTTTATTCGGCAGTTAATTAAATTAATTCAAATTTCGGAAAGTTACCTTAAAAGACCCCTAATATGAGTATATATAAGTCTGGGGTCATTTAGAAGAGTCCTCAAAACATAAAACTCTCTGGGGAAAAAAAGGGCCAAAATAAAAATCCCGATTCAGATAATTTTTCACGACTTTAAAGCACGAGTAACTATTTGTCATGATCCTGGAGCGTGACTAACATGCTAACTGTTTTAGTTTTAATAGGATTATAATGCCACTTAAATTATCTAATCTATCCCCACTTAAATTAATACGGGGTTAGGAGTTTTAAAACATATTTTCAGAACCTTTAATATCAGTAGATCCTTATAATTTTCATCTTCATCCTCCTACAAACCATAGTCCCAAAGTTATCAAGATTCAACCCATGATTTGAAGGCTTGGGGTGTTTTCTTGAGTTTGGACTAGAATGAGTTTTTATTATTTTCGCGCAAGGAACGCAGTGGTATGATCAGAATTTTGAGATAAAATGTTATGAATTTATTGTTATGATTTTAAGATACGAGATTTACGCAATATGCTCCTTGAATCTCTCGAGAGTAGTCGTTTTTTTCCTCATTTATTTGTACTCATATTGTTGATATCATGACATTTATTGGAATCTAAAATATTGATTCGATTTGAGATATTGTATTTGTTAATAGGCATGGTGTCATGAAATTTTTATATGACACGGAGAATGGTCATCCGCCAATAGTCCAAAAGTCCAATAGCTAGGATGAGGCTTTACGAAGATTAAGTGAGGTAAGGTGAGGCCCTGTGACCTATTGATGTGTTATTGAAAATTAAATTGGTATAACAATCGGATGTCACATTGAACTTGAATTCAAATTTATGTTGTTGCATTTATTCACCATTATTGTTTTGAGCATCTATTCTTGTCATATTATGTACTTTCCCATATTTTTCTTTTAGTGGCAGGTTAGCGTGGATTTGGATGCTATGGATTTTTGCAGGATTTTAGAGAACGACGTTTGGAGGATTTTATTTTTGTATAGCTTGATAGTGTAATTTATTTGGAGAGCTTAGTATTATTTTTGAGTGAAATTTAATCGTAATTATTTTGGAAGTGTAATTTTTTATTCGTTATGTGAAGCACCTTATACCTTTGACTTGCTTAAGTCTACATTGTATAAGTGCTCAACTAATTTGGAAATATTGACAAAATTGGTAGTCCATCCTAGAAACCAAAAAGCCTCAGAACTTATCTCTCTAATCCTCCTCAATGATCCATGAAGGTGTAAAATGAATCACACTACACACAATTAGAAGTGCATACATGTGTTCATATTGCTTAAAATTGAGTGCGTGTTTAATTCCCCTTGAATTGGAGCTTTAAATAATTTTTGGGAATTTTTAAATATTTTTTAAACCTTTTTAAACCTTTTTTAAACATTTTTTTTAATAAAGGTTTTTATTAATAAAATGGGATAATATAATTTGTGGGGTTAATATTCTATTTTGGAAACTTCTGTTTTCATTAAAATGTTTGGTTGGGTAGGAACTCAAAGCGCTAGAGACTTCAGGGTGATGTTTTGTAATTATTTTGATGCGCGTGTGAGAGCCACTCACAGGCCAACACTTGTCATCCTCCGGGTGAATGTATTTGTGTTTGTTATGTGAGAGGGCTGGATGGATGTTTGATGAACGTTGGATCATTCCTTATCAAGGGTCTGCATGTGTTCTTGGTTAATCCCGGTGCTATCCATATGAACCAATCATAATCATTTTAATCCACCGTTGTCTTATAACCCTTGGATCAAGTCAAATCTTTCAAGACTTGATCACAGCCCTTGATTTCCCTCGAACGTCCAGAACCTTCCCTCAGCCCTATATATACCCTCCTCTTCTCAGCCTTAGAAGACTTTTGGGCATTCGTCTTTCTGAGAGAAAAAATAAGAGAGAGAAGTGAGAGAAGAGAGAAAAGAATAGAGAGAAGAGAGAGAAAGGGAAACAGTTAGCCCAAAACCAAAACCAAACCCTAACCCTTAAACACTTCAACTCAGAAACAAACCTTCGTATACATTCAACCCCAAACACAACCTGAGTGTTTGAGAGAAAGAGAGAGAGTGGTTTGTTCATATCGTTGCTGTAACCTCGTGATCTTTTGATCTTGTTCACAACTTAAACGTTAGAGTGAAGATCTTGTTTCTTTTTCCATGGAAACGTTAGATCTATACTCTGCATGTTACATTTTTCACTAGATCTGCATATTTTCTACTTGGTTTAAGAAAATCATTTCTGATTTGGTTTTAAAATGTTTTATAGTTTCTGGTTTTACAGAACTTAACTCTGACCTAATTGGATTCTCACTTGGAGGGTTTTCAATCTCATAAATATTTTCAAAAGAGATTGATTAAGGTCTTGACCGATTTCTGAAGCAAGATCTCCATGGAATCTGGGTTACATTTAAAGGTCAAAAAGGGTTCGAGTTCTGTGAGAAAGAAATAAACTAAAATCACTGAATATAGACTTTATATGTAATTTACTAGGACTGTTTGTAAATCTAAGTGTGTGTGAGTTCATGCATGTGAATAGGAATCACTACACAAACACTTAACACACTACTACACTGAAAGTGTTGTGTTTAAGATCTGAGATCATTGAGTCGACGTAAAGAAGCTAAAGCAAAGGAAGTTAGCAAACTGAAGAACATCATCAACAAATCAGATCTATGAGAAGTTAGAAGGACACCAAGGGGGTATATTCCTAAACTTAGAATAGGTTGATTTGTGTGCTTGCATATTGTATTGTTTGTAACTGATTTTTGTTATTAGTGGATTTTTGCTTTTGTGACTTAGAAGTCACCGTGGATGTTTCCTCTGTTGGGAGAGGTTTTACCACGTTAAAATCATTGTGTTGATTATCTTCATCTACTCATCTCATTCTATAAGTGTGCTGAATTTTTTTTGAAACTGCCTTAGTTTTAAAAACTGATTACACAATCTTAATTACTCTCGTACATAAGTTTCTTTGTAAACACATCTTGTTTATAATTTTTATTTTCAAAAGAAAAGGGTTTCTCCAACAAACATTCAGAGTTGCTTATACAGTTTAACCTTGTGTTAAACGACATTAGCGACGTTTTTCAATTGGTATCAGAGCCCTGTTAATTTTTATTTCAAAAGATCTTGTGTTTCTGAAATCGTTTTCTGAAAAATCTAACTATGGACGAGAAGAATGAAAGGTTTGGTAATCTTTCCAGACCTCCACTCTTTGATGGAAACAACTTTGCTTACTGGAAAGTAAGAATGGTTGCCTTCATCCAAGGGACTTTAGGAGATGATGTCTGGGACATTATCGAAAATGGATACACTTATCCTACTAAACCAGCCACTGAAGGAAGTGATGAGAGGGTAAAGAAAATATTAAGTGAATTTACCCAAGAAGAGAAAACCATTTCTCGAAATAACAATAAAGGCAAGAATGCCATTTTTATGTCTATTAATGAGTATGAGTTCAAACGAATCTCATCTTGTGCCACTTCTAAGGAAGCTTGGGACACATTAATCACTGCCCATGAAGGAGACTCAAGAGTTAAAGCTGCTAAAACTCAAATGCTTATCCAGCAGTACAACTCTTTGATCATGACTGATTCTGAGTCTTTTGATGATTTTTACATGAACTTAACTGATATAGTTACTAAGTTGCATGCTAATGGTATAACTTATGATAGGAATGAAATTGTCTCTAAAATTCTAAGGTCATTACCACAAAAGTTTGACAGTAAGAGGTATGCTATTGAGGAAATGAAAGATCAAAACCTTACCCCTGAGTTACTCAGTAGCAAACTTAGGACTATGGAAATGGAACTAGACTTTAAGAAACAATTAAATCATTCTCAAAGAAAACAGCCCAACTCTAACTTGAGTTTTGCCTCTAAGATACCCAAACTTGAGTCCAATTTGACCAACTCTGACTCTGATGAGGAGTGTGATATAGACAAACTAGATAATCAGATTGCCTCAATGTCTAAACAATTTAAGAAAATTGTCAAATTTCGAAACAAACATGCAACTAAACAAGGCAAGCCTAATTATCCTACTCTGTCTAATCCCAAACCTCATGAGAGAGGTCTTGACAAACATCCTAAAGACAACAATTCCAGACCCACTAGAGACCTTAAAAAGATTAAATGTTTTAGATGTGGGAAACTAGGTTACATTGCTCACGATTGCAGAGTTAACCTGAATAAAGCCAACACACACAATAGAGCCAATGTCTGTAAAACTTGGAATGATTCAAGTAACTCTGATGAAGAGGAACTTGAGTCATCTAATGTACTTGACTTGTGCATGTCCTTTTATGCTAAGATCATATACAACGATGATATGCCTGTGTGTGATAATGATGCTCCTACTCTTCCTTGTGTGAATACTCCTTTGATTGGCCTAGATGCTTTATTGTCTGAAAATGTTGCTAGTTCTAGTTCCGTGTGTGTGAGTCAAAGTGATCTCGATAATGACAATGCAAATGGGTGCGTGAGTACTAAAACTGAATCGTTAGGGGTCACTACACACACTTCACTTAGCGACTCAGACACAGATGACCTCCCTGATATCCATACTTTGTATGCTAAGACTCTTAAAAAAGGCACTAGACTGGAGAAGACTATTAGAGACTTGACTAAGAAATTAGATGATCTAAGTCTTATAGTGAAGTTGAATGCTGAAGAGTACACTAACCAATGTCTGACTCATCAATCTGAAATTGAAACTTTTGATCAAAAATTAAAAGACATGACCAAAATTAATGAAACCCTGGAAATGAAATACAAGGGAACATTATTAGAATTGGAGGAAGCAAAAACAAAGACAACTACTATTTTCAAAAAGTTTTCTAAGTTTGAAAACAATTCAAATTGTTTTACTGACTTTGTTGTTGACTCCAAGACCAATTCTGATGATAGAACCGGTATTGGATTTTGCCCTAAGAACAAACCACAAACTACTAAACTTGAACCTATTAAGTTTGTGTCTGGGGGCAAAAGACCAAATGAAACATGTCCAGACTTTCATTTGATTAAAAATGAATTTGATCAAAAGCAACAAGAGAAAGACATTGGAGAGTCTAGTAATTCAAGGCTGAGACTGCACTTAAGACTAAATACGTCTGTGCTTTGATCAGAAAGGTTGATTCTACCTATAAGACCATACCTCCTAGGAATAACACTTCTGAACAGAATGCTGTCAAACCTATCTTTAGAAGTTTTCCTAAGGAAATTTATCCCTCAAACAATCAATATTGCTCCTACTGTGACATTTATGGTCATTCCTTTGAAGGTTGTTATGCTAGGCGTCTAAATACCCCTGTTTACAACACTTCTGTCTACAAGAACTTTAACTATTCTAGGCAAAGTCATAACAATTATGTCCTTCCAAGACAACCTGATAAGAACTCTAACTATAGAAATAGAAAGACCAAAACTAAGAGTTCATTTAAGAGAAAGGCTCCCAGAAACTTTCCTAAACCAAAAGCTCAACTTTTTCACAACAATCAGTTTGCTGCTCCAAATGTTTTTCGACAAAAAACTGTCTCTCGAAAATTTTATCAAATGAGGGCAAACTTGCGCAAAATTAAAACTAGAGCTATTTGGGTTAGAAAAGATGGTTTTTTACCCCAAATGAAGTGTAACATTGTCATCACTTCTTTAAAAGCTGAACACACTTCATCTGGTTGGTATTTAGATTCAGGATGTTCCAAACATATGACAGGAGATGAAACCAAACTTTTAAACAAAACCAGATTTGCTGGTGGGAAAATAGTTTTTGGTGATGGTGTTTCATCTCAGATCATAGGTAAAGGAACCCTAAAAGAAGAAGGAATGTCTGTTCTCGAAAATGTTCTATTAGTTAAAGGCCTTAAAGCCAACCTCCTAAGTATATCACAATTTTGTGACTCTGACCATACAGTCACCTTTTCAAAGAACAATTGTAAAATTCTAAATGATAAAGGTGAATGCATTATTACAGGATTTAGAACACCTGACAATTGTTATACTGTCAAGACTAGTTCTGAAACCTGTAACATTATCAGAATGGATGACAATGAGATCTGGCATAATCGTATGGGTCACTTAAGTTATGATATCCTTGGAAGACTGTCTAGTCAAGAGATTGTTAGAGGTATTCCTAAAATTAAACCTATTTCAAGTGTTGTCTGTGGTCATTGCCAGGAAGGAAAAATAGTTAGGACTTCGCATAAAAAGGTTAAAGACATTCTCACCTCTAGACCTTTAGATCTCATCCATATGGACCTTATTGGTCCCTCTAGAACTGTTAGTCTTTGTGGACACAGTTATATCCTTGTCATGGTTGATGATTTCACACGATTCACTTGGGTTGCCTTCTTAAAACATAAATCTGACACGTTTCAGAATTTTTTGAAAATTCTTCTAAGAATTGAAAATGAGAAGGACACACAAGTCAATCGTATTCGTAGTGATAGAGGGGGAGAGTTCATAGACACAGGAATAATTGAATATTGTGACTACAATGGTTACAAACATGAATTTAGTGCCCCTAAAACTCCTCAGCAGAATGGCATTGCTGAAAGGAAAAACTGAACTCTTCAAGAGATGGCAGGTGTCATGTTGCATGCCAAATCTCTACCTAAATACTTTTGGGTAAAATCTATTAGAACTGCCTGTCACATCACTAATAGGGTCTATCTTAGGAAAAACTCTAAACAAACCCCTTATGAGTTGTGGTACGATAAGAATCATAATCTGAAATACCTAAGAACTTTTGGAAGTCAATGTTATGTCTGTAAAGACAGAGAACATCTGTCTAAATTCGAGACTCGTGGTGATAAAGCCATCTTCTTAGGATACTCCCCAAACAGTCGTGCTTATCGTATATACAATCTGCGTACTAAGGCCCTTATGGAATCGATAAATGTAATTGTAAGTGACACTATTGTCGAAAATAAGATATCTGAATCACCTATTGAGGTTGAATCTGAAAATGATTTCAAAACTGATTCACCAGAAATAGATGACTCATTACCTATTGAGAGTCCAGAAGTACCTGGCTGGGTATCTAAAGATCATCCCATTAACAACGTGGTCGGTAATCCTAATGAGCCAGTTCGTACTAGATCCCAGTTAAGAAATTATGCTAATTATGCATATTTCGTCTCCCTTGTGGAACCGAAAAATGTTAATGAAGCATTGAATGACACACACTGGATTTCTGCTATGCAGGAAGAACTTTTACAATTTGTCATTCACGATGTCTGGTATCTTGTACCTCGGCCTCAAAATAAAAATGTTATTGGAACACGTTGGATTTTCAAGAACAAATCTGATGAAAATGGGGTAATCCTTAGAAAAAAAGCTAGACTAGTTGCTGAAGGCTACTCTAAAATAGAAGGGATAGATTTCAGCGAGACATTTGCTCCTGTCACTCGTCTTGAATCTGTTCGACTTCTTTTCGCCATAGCGTGTCACTTAAAATTCACACTTTATCAAATGGACGCCAAATCTGCCTTCCTAAATGGAATTCTGTCCGAAGAAACATATGTAGAACAACCCAAAGGGTTCATTGATCCTAAATACCCTAACCATGTCTTTCGTCTAAAAAAGGCTTTGTATGGCTTAAAACAAGCTCCTAGAGCTTGGTATGAACGTCTTTCCAACTTTTTGTTGGATAAGGGCTTTAAGAGAGGAGGAAATGACCAGACTCTCTTTGTCAAACATTTTGACAAAAACATTATTATAGCCCAAGTCTATGTAGATGACATTATTTTCGGGTCAACTTCAAACTCTGAAGTTAAATCTTTTTCTGCTGTAATGCATAAGGAATTTCACATGTCCCTTATGGGGGAGCTACAACTTTTCTTAGGATTTCAAGTGAAACAGAATTCTGATGGATTATTTGTCTCTCAAACCAAGTATGCCTTAGATCTTGTTAAGAAATTTGGTTTAGATAATGCTAAAGTCGCCAAAACGCCTATGAGTACTACTGTTAAATTATGTAAAGATGAAACTGGAAAGTCAGTTGATTCCACACTCTATCGTAGTATGATTGGTAGCCTACTCTATCTAACTGCCTCAAGACCAGACATAATGTATGCTGTATGTCTGTGTGCTCGTTACCAGAATAACCCTAAAGAGAGCCATTTATCGAGTGTAAAACGTATAATAAAGTACATAAAAGGCACTCTTAATCTTGGACTTAGGTACACTAAGGATACCTGTAGCACCATCATAGGGTATACTGATGCTGATTGGGCCGGTTGTACTGATGATAGTAAAAGTACATCAGGTGCCTGTTATTATGTCGGCAATAATTTAGTCGGATGGAGTAGCAAAAAACAGAATTGCACATCTTTATCTACGGCTGAGTCCGAATATATAGCAACAGGAAGTTGTTGTGCTCAATTATTATGGATAAAACAGATGTTAAGTGATTATGGGATTAAAGAAGATCAATTACAATTGTATTGTGACAATCAAAGCGCCATTAACATATCTAAAAACCCGGTTCAACACTCGCGAATTAAACATATTAAAATAAGGCATCATTTTATACGCGAACTTGTTGAAACTAAGGAATTAGAAATTCATTACCTGCCTACTGATCTGCAACTTGCAGACATGTTCACTAAACCGTTAGACTATAACATATTTCTGTATTTGCGAAATTCTATAGGCATGGTATGCGCTGATTAAACTCTCAAGACTTTAAGTTTTACCCTTTGTCCATTTGAGACAAAATGGGGGAGAAATTTTAGTTTTATGAGTTCATTTTTTTGTTCACATTTCATCTAAACTGCTTGATCTTAGTGTGTATATTTGCAGGAATCTCTTCTACTGATTGTCTACCGTTTCTAGTGTAAAAATTTGTAAATAGTTGAGTTATGTAATTTTTGACTTTCTAGGAAATGGGTAGTTAGTATCTTTTGTATAGGACTAGGTTGTATTCTTGGTTCCCTACGAGTTTTAATCTAACTCAAAGGAGATTTTGTCTCATATTTCCAAAGGGGGAGATTGAAGCACCTTATACCTTTGACTTTCTTAAGTCTACATTGTATAAGTGCTCAACTAATTTGGAAATATTGACAAAATTGGTAGTCCATCCTAGAAACCAAAAAGCCTCAGAAATTATCTCTCTAATCCTCCTCAATGATCCATGAAGGTGTAAAATGAATCACACTACACACAATTAGAAGTGCATACATGTGTTCATATTGCTTAAAATTGAGTGTGTGTTTAATTCCCCTTGAATTGGAGCTTTAAATAATTTTTGGGAATTTTTAAATATTTTTTAAACCTTTTTAAACCTTTTTTAAACATTTTTTTTAATAAAGGTTTTTATTAATAAAATGGGATAATATAATTTGTGGGGTTAATATTCTATTTTGGAAACTTCTGTTTTCATTAAAATGTTTGGTTGGGTAGGAACTCAAAGCGCTAGAGACTTCAGGGTGATGTTTTGTAATTATTTTGATGCGCGTGTGAGAGCCACTCACAGGCCAACACTTGTCATCCTCCGGGTGAATGTATTTGTGTTTGTTATGTGAGAGGGATGGATGGATGTTTGATGAACGTTGGATCATTCCTTATCAAGGGTCTGCATGTGTTCTTGGTTAATCCCGGTGCTATCCATATGAACCAATCAGAATCATTTTAATCCACCGCTGTCTTATAACCCTTGGATCAAGTCAAACCTTTCAAGACTTGATCACAGCCCTTGATTTCCCTCGAACGTCCAGAACTTTCCCTCAGCCCTATATATACCCTCCTCTTCTTAGCCTTAGAAGACTTTTGGGCATTCGTCTTTCTGAGAGAAAAAATAAGAGAGAGAAGTGAGAGAAGAGAGAAGTGAGAGAAGAGAGAAAAGAATAGAGAGAAGAGAGAGAAAGGGAAACAGTTAGCCCAAAACCAAACCCTAACCCTTAAACACTTCAACTCAGAAACAAACCTTCGTATACATTCAACCCCAAACACAACCTGGGTGTTTGAGAGAAAGAGAGAGAGTGGTTTGTTCATATCGTTGCTGTAACCTCGTGATCTTTTGATCTTGTTCACAACTTAAACGTTAGAGTGAATATCTTGTTTCTTTTTCCATAGAAACGTTAGATCTATACTCTGCATGTTACATTTTTCACTAGATCTGCATATTTTCTACTTGGTTTAAGAAAATCATTTCTGATTTGGTTTTAAAAGGTTTTATAGTTTCTGGTTTTACCGAACTTAACTCTGACCTAGTTGGATTCGCACTTGGAGGGTTTTCAATCTCATAAATATTTTCAAAAGAGATTGATTAAGGTCTTGACCGATTTCTGAAGCAAGATCTCCATGGAATCTGGGTTACATTTAAAGATCAAAAAGGGTTCGAGTTCTGTGAGAAAGAAATAAACTAAAATCACTGCATATAGACTTTATATGTAATTTACTAGGACTGTTTGTAAATCTAAGTGTGTGTGAGTTCATGCATGTGAATAGGAATCACTACACAAACACTTAACACACTACTACACTGAAAGTGTTGTGTTTAAGATCTGAGATCATTGAGTCGACGTAAAGAAGCTAAAGAAAAGGAAGTTAGCAAACTGAAGAACATCATCAAAAAATTAGATCTATGAGAAGTTAGAAGGACACCAAGGGGGTATATTCCTAAACTTAGAATAGGTTGATTTGTGTGCTTGCATGTTGTATTGTTTGTAACTGATTTTTGTTATTAGTGGATTTTTGCTTTTGTGACTTAGAAGTCACCGTGGATGTTTCCTCTGTTGGGAGAGGTTTTACCACGTTAAAATAATTGTGTTGATTATCTTCATCTACTCATCTCATTCTATAAGTGTGCTGAATTTTTTTTGAAACTGCCTTAGTTTTAAAAACTGATTACACAATCTTAATTATTCTCGTACATAAGTTTCTTTGTAAACACATCTTGTTTATAATTTTTATTTTCAAAAGAAAAGGGTTTCTCCAACAAACATTCGGAGTTGCTTATACAGTTTAACCTTGTGTTAAACGGCATTAGCGACGTTTTTCATTATGTTCATTTTTGTGGAATATAGATGCTCTATACTAATTGTTGAGGATTTAGTTTATTTTTAATCATAGCGCGGGGTGTTACAGTAACTGGTGCCGACTCTCTTGCCACTGTCCTCTCCCAGCTATTTACTTCTCTTTGCTCTTCCCCATCTCGACCTTATCGGGGTCGATGATTACTACATTTTCTATTTCCCCTGGATGCAGCGTTACTGTGAGAATGGGAGAGACGATCATGCAAATGTCCACCCTGGCTGAGACGGTCGAAGGCCAACACTCTACTGAGCCTCTCAAATGCTAAAATTCTTTGTCGTTCTCCAGGTCTCGACCGAGCATTATTTTCTTTATAGGTCGGAGCTAGATGAATTGTGTCACTTGAAACCTC
Source organism: Sambucus nigra (assembly GCA_949130495.1). Lineage (NCBI taxonomy): Eukaryota > Viridiplantae > Streptophyta > Magnoliopsida > Dipsacales > Adoxaceae > Sambucus > Sambucus nigra. The sequence continues at coordinate 98,556,704 of OX422211.1, read as the reverse complement.
ATACAGATCCCAATAGTCTTCCTCGTCGTAGTCTTGGTCATTCGAATAGTCCTGGACCTACTTTTCTAGGAAAAAAAGCCTAGGATCATAAATGCCTCTTCGTCGTTGATGGTGCTGAGCCTCCTTTTATGGGGCCGGTGTGGTCCCCCTCTCGTCGAATCCACTGTCTCCCTGAAGATCGGAGTAATAATCATGGCTTGATCACCTCAGGCTCTTTCTAACTCTCTTTGGATAAATTCCATGAACTGCTGTTGCATCTTCTGCTGACTGGCCACCAAGGACCGTAGCGTCGCTACCACATCAGCCATTTCTGACTGAGGTGGTTGTTGGATGGAGCTTGTACCATCACCTGAAGTCAAATTTAGATTCCATATCTCTGGTGAGAATAATTAACAAAGATAGATGAACTATAAATAAAAAGGAAGCTTAAATAGCACCCACCCAATTCTTTCAATGGTGGTATAGGTCCAACATTAGTGGAGCTGGACCTCCACCAGAGGCAGAACTGAGGGTACAAGATGAAAAACAAAGAGGAAGAAGATAATCTCTTCCTACAAACGGTGACAAAATAATGATGCTTTGGATCACCACTAGAACTTATATACAGTTAGAGCTCTTTCTTAGCTAATAATGAAGTAATGTATGAGTAGAAAAGTAAATAACCAGAAGGGGATGAGAGAATGGAGAAGACACAGAGTATAAGTGGTTTAGCCAAATAGGCCTACTCCACTGTGCAAAGTTGTGATGGAAGTATAATAATTAGGTACTAATGGCTATGGAAATAAAACTCTCAAGCTTTCTTTCTCCGGATTATAGTTTGACAGAGTTTTTGTTAGGGTTTTTAATATTCTATCCTTATAAGTGAAGAATGAGAAGAAGGCTTATACAGGCATGGGGGTGTAAAGTGCACCCCTCAAGCATGCAACATGTGTGCATGAGCTAAGTGATCCAATGAGAGACCAACGCCTGTCTAGCACATATATAATCCATGATGATGAAATATTACCCCACGTGGGCAGGTGATATGTTATAATGACCTGGTTCATGTGGACTAATGATGCCCAAGTAACGTGTGCCATATGAAATATAGATGTTGGCTCTGATGGCCCCGATTGAGCCGAGACTAATAGAGGAGATCCTCAAAGCAAGGAGCTATGAGGCTCAGTCTGAGTGCTATCTTGATATACCAAGAGCAGTTGGAGTGAGATTTATTGAATGATCATAAAGTGATGAGGATGCGGACCTAGAGGCCGAGACCGTTAAGGGCATCCCATACTATGTTGGCCGATGTTCTGTCTGATGAATGTTGAGTAGGGTCTACTGACCCATGTAAGGCCTGTCCAAAGACGAGAACACACTTATGTATATTAAACTACATTAACGAAAACATAACAGTTCTACCACCAATTCCTTTGGTCCAAATGATAATGCCCATCCATATCTAATGGTTATACTTGCATAAATAAATGTGAAGATTGACAGTCTATAATTAAATGTTCATGAGACGCAAAGAAATAGGAGCCAGATCCTAGAGATACCAGATCCATAAGTCATGCCCAATGTTACGTTTCCTCATGCCGTGGGACCATAAATACATGAACCAATATGGACTCCCGAAGAATACAAACAGGTTCCACATGTTGTAATACTTCCACTTTTCCACCCTTTAATGGGCAACTTACTGCACATCTATGGATGCTAAATCTTATTCATCTAACTTGCCCATACCTGCTCTTATCAATACCGAAGAATAAGAACTGAACTAAGTGAGGAAGGTCTCAAAATTCTTTCTAAATAATGTGACCAGGCAAAGCTCTTGGGAAACTATATGCTCTACACTCATATGTCCCTATACCTGAAAGCCATACTTCTCGAAAAGTTTAAAATGCTTCATATTAAGATGTTAAAGGGAGTATACCTCTTATTTTGCATCTCACAAATTTCCATCGCTCCATGAGTTTACTCGGGGCTAAAGAATATATCATGGCCCAAATATTCCAACAAACCCTCAAGAAGAGTGCCCTCTGCTCGTTCCTGTCATTAGATGCATCCCAAATTCGTAATTGGGAAGATGTTACAAGAGAGTTCATGGATCGGTATGAATATAACAAGGAGTTAGAGGTGATGCACCGAGACCTCGAGTTACTCAAGAAAAACCATGGAGGGTTCGTAAATAATTTCATAACAAGGTAGGGGAGAAAGCTTTCACCATGACCTACCACCCATCGAAAAAAGAACAAATCAGTATAGTGAAGAAACATTTCTTGTCATATTCGTAATCCCCTAGATAGTTAGAATTTCTGCCACTTCAGTGGACTCGTGGAGGCAGGGGTTAAAATTGAAGATAATTTCTCCAGTGAGAAAAAAACTAAGACGAAGAAGCTGATTTAATAGTTCACTCCTCAAAAGTATAAAAATCATGCTACTGCAACCAATAATAACATTTCCTCTTAACCTACCACTTCATGTGCCCCATAATCCCATCTTACTCCACCCATAAGGAGTATACTGAAATCCATTTTCCTTTCTCTTAAGTATATCAAACCATCTCCCTCAATCTCATAAAGCCCTTGGACCTTCGTCCACTTCTTGAACTGCTTCAAAAATACTTCTAACATGACGACTGTTATGACTTTCACTAAATCGCACCACCTCAAAATGTTGTTCAAGGACTAATAGACAAGGGCATCAGTGCTCTTCCTATAGGCCCAAAGCCAAACACTAATCAAAACCCTTTACCTATACACTATATCGGTGTGAATGCCATCCTTATAGATGATGATCCCAATTTTAACTCTTTAACCATAATTAAACCAACCAATAAGCCAAACTCATCCACTAGAGCAGAGAAATCCCTGATTTCCCTCAAAGTTTGTCTATCCTTCCTGATGCATCCTGAAAGTGCTCACAGTTAGGATCACTTTTTGATAATAACGATTTGTGTTAATGTCTAGACCCGATCGAAAAATGAAAGTATAGATTTACCTGTTGTTCTAGAATAACTAAGAATATTTGGGATAAAACTCCCATCAGAACTGACTCTCAAATAAAAGGATTACGTAAAAATCAACGACATTTACATGGAAGCTAATAAGTGGAGCCGACAGTCTCATGATTGGTTATACTACCAGAAGAATTGGACTGGACAATATTATTGATACCTCAATAAAAAAATGTATCAAGAAAATAAAATTAGGTGAATCCCCCGAGTTACTCACCGCCTTGTAAGTGAAAGGGTATTTGATCCTTTCCCCTAAACATTTTTTCGTTGTATCTGAGGACTCGTGTGATGAAGCAGTCAAAGTTGTGGAGTCTAGTTAATTCTCTTGGAACATACAAATTATTGAGATAGGATGGGGAGATATTTTTTATCCTTCAGAAGATTTGGATAATGAGATCGGCATTGAAACTTTTCGTACAATAGCCTCATTTTATGGGGTGATCTCCTTTAAATATTTTCTGCCAGAGATCAATGAGGTCTCTGCTACTCTGAAAGTAAATGACAAAATTGGGTTCTTGTTCTTCCTAGCATCCATAAACCACATGACCCAATCAGGCTGGTACTCTAAGGATCTGATCCTCCTATCAGAAAGTGTACCCATAGAAAAAGGGGAGAGGGTCATTGAAGAAATCGCAATGCCCGATATGACAATTGAGGATAGCAAGATCCTTGAGTAGATAGAAAATAGTCAGTATCATATCACATTGTGGGGACTTTTCATGTCTTCCTAACTTCACGTAACCTTGTATTCAAACTCCTTACTCAAGCTACAGTTCCTCCCTTCGTATCCCGATGAGGAAATTCAAATAGTAAGGACCGTTACCTCAAAAATCTCATCTATTCAGCGATGAATAAATTCTCATGTTCAACTCGACTAACAATTACTCTCTTAACATCTCGATTTAAGTTTTGAATAAAATGGTTATTTTTAGTGCTTATTGATAACTTTTTGGCCCTAAATGTTTGCCTATTGTGAACTCTCCATTTCCTGCGGTTATAAGTTAGTGATCCAACTCTAACATTTGTTGTTGTGAGCACTTATGATAAAACTCGACGAGAAGTCATAGGGTCGACATTGCTCACACTAGAGGCTGGCCTAATATGACCTCAAACATCATTTCGAGTTATTCACATCCTTGACTGCTCAATTTTCTCCTCGAACGCCCATGAGGTCATAACATCAGAGCAGTTTCGTCTTCTCTTCAACAGAAACTGAATTTGTTTACAGACAACTAGTTTATTACCATTATCAGGGATAATGATAACACAGACGAAATTTCTATAAGTAACCTAGTCCTAGAAATCCAACACAATGTGAATGGTATATTCCTTTTAGGATTCAAGATCGATCCACTTCGTCTCCCAACTGTAGAAAACTTCAAAGACAAAGTGAGTCTTGAACATATCCCACACAGGAATGTCAACGTGATTCATATGTTCAAGAATATGCACTTCAAGACCAAAATAGGGCTGGGAAGTAGACACCAAGGAATTATTAGGCTGACTATTCCGAATAAAAACTATCCTTTATATGGCTGAGGTATCAACCGTCTTCGGTTGATATCATGGATCTCTACCAACCGTACATAAAAAGGGTGCTGAAGAGGTAAAAAGGAATATATGGAGACTCTATGGATGTGTGTTTTATCAAAAAGTGTGAACACTTCCCTTATTAAGGCTTTCAGGAGCCATGGTATAACACAATTGAAAAGAGGGTGAATCCTAGGTCTGAAATCTTCTTCTAAGATAAGTTCATTTGAACCGAGGGATCTAAGCATGAGGTGAATCCTTTAGCCCTCAAATCTGACTCTAGCTCCTCTAATACAAAAGACACTAAAAGCATTAATTATGGTGAATCATTGGGCCTCGTTGAACTAGGGATTTTCCTTTGCATGATTCATGTCGAGTCTAAATCGTTCGACCCTTCCTAGAAGATATATTTAGCTTACAAGCCTCTCTTTAACTAGTGGAACATCCCAGCCAATCAAACCTTATCTATCGAAAAACATATTAGTTATCACTTAAAAAATGAACATATTTCCATTTTTCCAGTTTCTGATAAAAATATAAACGAGACCTGCATCGATGAGGTCCTCAATGTTTTTTATCCTAAAAATGTGATTAATTAAATAAAAGAAGATTTTGAGTATGTTATTGTGCCTTATATTAATGGCATTGATTTTAATCAAAAAACTGATGGAGATGAAGTTATAAATAAATAATTCTTAACTGATCTCAATAAGGAAAAAGTTAAATAATATAATTGCGTTCAAACTAATGATGATGACACTTTTATTATTAATTATAGTTCTAGTACCACGCCACACGAGATTAGGATTAATTAAACACTTGAAAAACATGAGCGGTCGCAAATCAAAGAGCTCTTGAGAGAGTTCGTGGACATCTTCGCATGGTCTTACAATAATATACCTGGCATCGACCCAATGATCGGACAAAATGAGATTCCGACATATCCAGAATACAATCCAGTCAAGCAGAAGTTGAGAAAGCTTTGAACCGAATGGTCCATCAAAGTGAAAAATTAAGGGGTTAAGCAATTGAATGTAGGTTTCATCACTATAGTCAAGTATGTAACTTGGCTAGACAATATTATCCCTGTGACAAAATTAGGTGGAACGCTCTGCATTTGCAACGACTATCGATATTTGAACAAAGATTCTACAAAAGACTATTACCCCTTGCCCAACGTCCACATATTAGTTGATAACACAACCAATCATATCCCCAAGTCATTTGTCGCTAGATTCAAGGGGTATAATCAGATCAAGATGCATCCTGTTCACTAAGAGAAGACTACTTTCACCACTCCATGGGGTACTTTTTACTACACTGTCATGCCTTGTAGTCTAAAAAATATGGGATACCTATCAAAGAACATTATCAACCATATTGCATGATCTCATCCAACAGGAAGTTGAGGTGTACCCTGACTATGTGATCATAAAATCTAAAATCCGAGAAGGTCACATCCCTACTTTAAGAAAATTCTTTAGATGGTTGTGGAAATACCATATTCGTCTTAATATACAAAAATGTGTCTTCGGTATCACAAAAGGGTAAACTATTTTTCTTCATGGTCCAAAAGAGGGGAATTGAAGCAGACCCTGCTAATCTAAAAAAAAAAATTAAAAATGTTGCCTCCTCAGATTAAATAGGAGGTTCACGATTTCTTAGGAAGATTATTTTACATTAGAAGATTTATCATCCAACTCACTTCCATATGCGAACCCATATTAAAACTCCTTAGAAAGGATTCAAGTAATCTTTGGAATGAGGCATGTCAAGAATCCTTTGAAAAAATCAAGCAATACCTTACCCAACCACCAGTGCTCATGCCACCGTAACCTAGTTTACGTATTATCTTATACTTAACTATCACCAACATCACAAATGTGGCTATGCTAGCCCAATACATTGAGGAATTTTGGAAAGAGAAATCCATCTACCACGTTAGACAAAAACTAGCAGGGTATGAAATGAACTATACAACATTGGAGAAGGCAAGTGTTGTCCTAATTTTAGCTCACCTAAAAATTTCGACACTACATGTTTGCATTGCCTATAAAACTAGTTTCCCAAATAAATCCAATGAATTACTTGCTAGAAAAGCCAGCCTTGTCAAGACACATGGCCCATCGACTGCTGTTGCAAGACGAATTTAACATCACCCATGTCACGTAAAAAGCTATCAAAGGAAGGCCCAACTATAACTACCTAGCTGATCATCCCTTTCAGGGTATTTATTTGTGAATGTCTGAATTCCCAAACAACGATATCCCCCGTGCCACTCACCAAGAGATACACTGGAAGATGTTCTTTGACTAAGCTACTAACAAGAAGGGATATGGCATTTGGATACGCGTAATCATGCCTGATGATTCCTACACTCCCATCACCAATAAGTTAGACTTACCTTGTTCTAGCAACATGATGGAATATAAGGCATGCACCGTAGGCTTCAATGTTTTCCTCGATAAAAGAATTTGATACCTTGATGTTTATCGGGATTCTGACCTCATTATATGGGCAAGTCCTCCTAAAATGGTAAGGCAAACACGAGAAACTCTTACCCTTTTATGATCACATTGAATAACTTGCTTCCCAATTCAAAGATGTTGCATTTCAATATCTCTTACACTAAAATAACATCTTCACTGATGTGTTGGAAACTTTGGCCTCCATGGTTGACATGTCTAAATGAACAATAATTTCCCTATTTAAGTTCAAAAGTAGCTCATGCCAACTTACTACTACCACATCGAGCTTGCCAGTAAATAAGACTGAGACAAAGTTAGGTTGGGGTAATATGATATTTGGTTCCTCCTCAAGCATGGTCGGTATCCTCAAGGGGCTGATAAAAAAGATCGCTCCCTTTGCAAACCCATAGCTCAATACATCATCTGTGATAAAAATTCAAGAGAAACTTAGATGACACCCATTTTCAATACCTAGTTAGGGTTGACACCGAAGATATAATGTATAAAATCCATAGTGGGGATTATGGGCCCCACATAAAATACCATATGCTTGCCAAGAAAATTATCCAACGTGGATATTATTGGACCATAATAGTTTAAGACTGTACAACATATGCCAAAAAGATGGCTCAATTGCAAATCCCCAACACTTACCCACTCTAGAATTGCATAACATGACCTCTCCCTGGACCTTCTTAACTTGGGGCATTAACATCATTGATAAATGTACTCATAAGGCATATAATGGGCACATATTTATCTTGGTAGCCATCGATTATTTCACCAAAAGGGTTGAAGAGGAATCATACATAGTGTTGAATGCAAAAAAAGTAGCCAAGTTCATCTGAAACAATATAACTTGTACCTACAGACTCCCATACGATCTTGTATCGGACAATGGTCTGCAATTTAAAGCATAAGTCACATAGGTAGTCGAAGAGTACAAAATTTAAAGACACAAGTCCCCACTTTACAAATCAAAAACCAATGGGGTTAATGATGCTGCAAATAAGAACCTCAAATACATAATCAATAAGATGATCTATAGTTGCATCTACTGGCTAACAGGAGAACTTACGCCCTCTGCAACTACTGTACATCCTTAAGATCACCCACTAGGGATAGTACATAGTCTAAAATATGGAAGCAGTCTCACCTGTTAAACTTGAAATACCTTCCCTGTGAGTCATGATTGAAAGTCAAGTTAGAGAAGTTTATTGCCAGCAAAGACATTGTGATGAGCTCTCACTCTTGGATGAAAAGAGACTCATGGCTTTATACCATATACAAAGGTATCCCATCGCATTACATGATCGTTCAATAAGAAATTCAAAGATTATGATGTACGAGAAGGCGACCTTGCTTTCAAAGAAAGCATGGAACCTATTTGGTACCTAAAAGGAAAATTTAAGACCAATTGGAGTGGGCCTACCTAGTGAATAAAATACTGGTAAGTGGTGTCTCTATGCTCAGAGATCTCGACTGAGAAGATATGGCATACCCAGTTAATTTAGATTACCTCAAGACATTATACCCTTAATTTGACCCTCGTTGCACTTCAAATTTCTCACCTCCATTTTATTATTTTAACAAAATGTATCTCTTCTGTTTCCATTCACAAGAACTACGTAGGACTTGATCCTTTAAAAACTTCTTTAAAAAATTACAAGCAATTTTTATTCCCCCAACCGTACGTAGGCATCCCATAAAGTGACTTTTGGTGCGGTCCTTTCTCTTTCAGAATTTTTTTTTTCTCCCATAAAATGTCATAAGTATCTCTCATCATTCTAAATAGAACAAAATGATTATGTACGCCTTCGATATTGGTATAGATAGTTCAAACATAAGAAAATCTTCAAATGGCACAATAAGATACGTTAAAATCACCATTTATTTCAATACTTTTATTTCAAACATAACTTTTACATGAAGCATAATTAATGGGCATCCCAAACACTTAAAAATGCCCATACCTACTGTGGTGACAAATAATTTCAGCACAAAATAACAAATAAAAGCAATCACCAGAATAAATGAAGAATTGAAAAGAATGACAATCACACACAACACAGGATGTACGTGCTTCGGCAAGAAGGTCTACTTCCACGGTGGTGCTCTCTGTATATTATTTCTCTTTACTCTGGGGAGTGTCTTACAGAAAATAATGCATGCCCTTTGCCCCAGGCTAAGGGTTTATTATATATATGCTATTTTTTGGAGAGTGGGGGTGTTAGACTCCCCCACGCCAGCCTATGATCCTTAGACTATCTCCTTGAGAGATTTTGGCAATTGAATAAGTCATAACTGAATTAGAAGATGCGCAGGGCCTTTAGACTTTGGGCCATATTTAATCGGGCTACTCGTCTGGGCCAAAGTGACAAATCAAGGTACCCATAATTTCCCCTAAAAATTTTGGGTCACAATTTGGGCTCAATAATTTTAAATGTTATTCCTTAATGGCACATTTGTGAATCATGCAACACTCTTGGGGTTGAAGCGTCCTTACCGAATCGATTTAGGTGGCAGATTGCCTCGTTACCAGTGCGTTATGATTAGAAAGGTTTAAATCATCTTGGAGTGTCCATGCTCTGAAAGTCGCTTCAAACTTCTTCTCATTCTCTGAATTTCTCTAAGCTTTCACTGTAGCTCTCTTATTCTCAATTTTCGTCTTCAAGATTCTTTCTCATCTTCATTGTCCCTATTTGTGACTTTGCCTCGTCCCAAGCCGACTCTCATTTCGTAAGTTCTTCTCACTTCTTATTTTTCCTTTTTCTGTTAGAATTTCTTCATATCCGCTACTAGGGTTTTTCTTTGCCGATGACGAAAATAGGTTATATGTCGATAACTAAATTTAGGAAATACTACAACATTCCAAACTGGATGGACATTGAATGTGCCCCTGTTCCTTGTAATGTAAGAGATGTTGAGGATGGTCATTGGATTCATGTTCTCTTGTTATCTTAAGGGGGTCTTACTTTCCCTCCAAACAACTTATTTTTTCACTTTTTTGGTTTCTTCAATATAGTTCATGCACAGTGCTCGCCCAATGTTTGGAAAATTGTCAATGGTGTCCATAGAATTAACTAGCTTTAGGGCACCAATCTAGAGCTTGCTGAAATCTACTTCTGCTACTCTTTTTCTCGAACAAGCTCTGGTTTTCTTTACCTCAAGGCTAGGAGTCCTGATAGGGTATTGGTAGTAAACCTACCTAATTCTCACAAGGACTACTAGCATAAGGGGTTTATTGCCAGAAATTGGCAGTTCCCTCCCCATACTGAAGGGTCGAGGTCTAGGAGATTTGTGATTCCCTTTTATGGGGATGAATACATAGGTTGTCATAGTTCATATTTTTCTCATTAGTCCTCTATTTATACATGGTTTTTCTCATATCTTTCTCTGTTTCTTTTTTAGCGAAGACAAAGAACTCAGAACCAGATCTTCATGAGATTCGGGCTGCTGAACTGATTAAGGTCTTGAAAATTAGGGAACTTTTAGTTGATGGTGAACATCCTCGGTCAGCGACGTTCCTTATGGATTACAAGAACGCTGAGTCCAGTTTTATTGCGCGACCTGTGGATAGCACTCCTGAGCTAGACATCTCAGAAGAGGTTTCTGCCAACCGAATCAAATTGGACGAGGAGGAGAGAAGCTCTGGTGAGTAGAGTGAGGGTGATAATAGGTGCGGTGCTGAAGGTAATTCTAGTGAGGAGAGATCTGGTAGTGAAGAATCTTCCAGCTTGGAAGAAGTTTCAGAGGTTAAAGAGTCTTCAGGTGAATCAAGTAGTTCTAACGAGGAAGACATGGCTCCTCCTAGGAAGAATTTGATCTGAGATAATGATGATGATGATGTGCTTCTTGCTCGCCGGTTGAAGAAGAAGTAGTCTAGCAGTGGGAATGTTGTCGTTGGTTCTCAGTCTACTACACATGAGCAGGAAAAGAAGAAGAAAGAGGAGGAGATGGTGAGAGAGAGGGAGAGGAGGAGAAAGGAGGAGAAGAAGAAGGTGGAGGAGAGGAAGAGAGTTGAAAGGGAGAGGAAAGAGAGAGAAGAAGAAAGAAGGAAAGAGGAGGTGAGGACGAAGGCGGGGTAAGCTCTGGTGCCCATGTCTGCTTTGCCTAAGGGGGCTTCTATTGCCCTGTCTCCTTAGTTTTCTACCGTACTGCTCGAAAGAGCAATTTTATTGACTGATCGTTAGAAGGAGATGAGGACTGACTAGTTAGCCCTGAAGGCGAGTCAGAGGCTAGCCTTGGTAAGTCTGCTTTTTCTTCTCTATTCTCGCAATACTTTGTTCAACACTTCTCTTGCTAATATTTCTCTTCACTGTAGTTTGTGACCAATTTCGCTGTCCTCTACCACAACCGTGACGAGATGATGAGGAAGAATGCCGAGCTGGAGGCCAACTTGAAGACTGATAATGCTGCCCAAAATTTTTTCGACCTTACTCTTTCTAAAGCCAATCGAGCAAAGGAGGCGGAGTCCAAGGAGCAGGAGGAGTTGAGGCAGTCCTATGACTTGGTCTGCGCGAGCAAATTAGCCGTGGTGGAGGAGAACAAGATGCTCGCAGAAAAGGTGAAGAAGGTGGAATTCGAGGCCGCCTCTCTTAAGGAGAGATCGTACAATATCGGGTGGACTAATGCGTACGAGGACATTGACGTTTAGATTAGCTACATTAGCCGTCTTAATTTCAAGAAGGGTTGGAACAAGGATTTTTTGGAGGCCGAGGTGGATATCGACTCCCACTCTTTGATGAGCATGATCCTGGCCCTAAGCCTATTATGGATGAGGCACCTGCTCTTGCCATCGACGAAGGTGTTCCTTCTGCTCAGATCGTCCCTACTGGTGGTCCTTCTGACCAGGGGACAGTACTCGCTTCGTCTGAGGGAGGCGTTCCTGCCTCTACGGACAAAGGAAAGCAACCAGCGATCTCGGAGCAAACTGAGGTTTCCAGCTAGCCAGCTCTAGGGAACTCTTTGTATTTTTTACTTTTTTTTTCTTTTGATGATGTACTATGAACCCTTTCTTAATGAAATGAAAATTTGTTCCCTTCTATATACTGATTTCATTTTTCAATGCTTGTATGGTCTATAGCTGATTAATGTTGATGAGTATATATCTGCTACTTCTCAACTAGGAAGGCTTCTCGGTCCTAATGCTAGTTATCAAGTTCTCCAAGCCTTTGTAAGGATTTAAAAGTCCCTTAGGTCGAGGACTCAGAGCTATAAAGATTAGGCGAAGCTTATTGCCATACTGAAATATAAGCTTCAGGAGATGGAAGAGGTTGGAGATTCTGTTCAGGAGGAAGTGAATGTTCTGAGAGCTAAACTTCTGGATGCCTCCGAGATCAATCAAGTCAGATAAGTTATTCAACCAGAGAATGAAGCTCTGAGGAGGGAGGTGTCACGACTTAGAGAGCATGCGCCGAGCGTTGCCCCTCAAGTTTTGCGGGGTTCCTCTTCATCGGTGATCTAAAGAACTTTTCGGTGTATTTTTTGTCATTTTTTGAAAAGATCCTCTAATCAAAATCCTCAAATTGCCTACAAATATAACAACCTCAAGTGTATAGGTAACTAAGGGTATCAATCCACATCAAGGGGGTAAGCTAGAGACAAACTCATTTGTAATTCAATTTTTTATTTTCTTTTTGGAAATTTTCTTTTCTATTTTTTCCGCCTTTTCAAATATTAAAACAATTAGGGTGAGGATGTGAAAAAACACTAAACTAAAATGAAAGATCAAATTACAAACTAAAAAGTGACTAAAATGAAAAATAAAGTCTAACACAAAAATATGAGATAAATGAGGTAAATAAATGTGAGAACAATTAAGGAGTGGGTCTACACCGCAAATTTTAGCTATTCTAACTAATTAATTTAATTATTTGAATCCTCCCAAATTAATATCAAAATTACCACCCAACTCTCGTTGCAAATGTAATTTTAATAGCAACTTTTTAGAAAATTAAGTTTACCCCCCCCCCCCACACACACACACACAACTCTAGAAAAATACAACGAAAAGTTCTTTCTATCAAATGGCACCGTTGCCGGGGATACAAAAGTTTCTTTATCAAATGGCGCCATTGCCGGGGATACAAAAGTTTTTTTATCAAACGGCGCCATTTGATAAAAAACTTTTGTATCCCCGACAATGGCGCCATTTGATAAAGATGACTTTTCGGTGTATATTTCGTCATTGCTTGAAAATCTCTTCTAATCAAAATCCTCAAATTACCTACAAAATATAATAATCTAAAGTGTAGAGGTAAGTAAGGGTATCAATGCACATCAAGGGGGTAAGCTAGAGACAAACTCAATTGTAATTCAATTTTATTTTATTTTTGGGCTTTTGCTTTTTCTATTTTTTTTGCATTTTCAAATATTAAAACAATTAGGGTGAGTATGTGAAATAACACTAAACTATATGGAAGATCAAATTACAAATTAAAAGTGACTAAAATGGAAAATAAAGTCTAACACTAAAATATGAGATAAATGAGGTAAATAAATTTGAGAACAATCAAGGAGTGGGATTACACCACAAATTTTAGCTATTCTAACTAATTAATTTAATTAATTGAATTCTCCCAAATTAATATCAAAATTACAAATCAACTCTCGTTGCAAATGTAATTTTAATAGTAACCTTTTAAAAAATTAAGTTTAACACCCCACAGCTCTAAAAAATAGATCTACACTCCTTTTAATTAATCACCCGCTAGGATCGATCAATTAAAATTTATGTAAATCTTAGAAAATAAATTTAGAGTTGAAATTCAAGTAATAATACCCCACTTAAGAAACCCCTATCTCTAGTTCGAATCTAAAATGGGTATTATAACTAGAATTTTGATTTTCTCTCGAAAATAATTTACCCTCTCTCGAGGCGTAAATTTAAGGGTGAGGGATCAAAATTAACATTCAAAGGGAATTTTCAAGTAATCAAACTAATTAAACTAAAATAAAATCAAATAAGGGTTCACCCCAACCCTTGAAAGGGGATTTAGCCTAACATGGTATGAAATTTGACAAATTAATAATCAAAGGCATAAAATAAATGAGAAGAGAAGAGAATAATCAAACCCAATCTCTAGATGCTTAATTGGACTTCAATCCATGAGTTGAAATTAACATCCCTCAATTTGAATGATCGAAACAAAATTACATCAAGAATTTCAGTCAAATTAATCCTCACAATAATTTATTTTTCCCTCACTATCTAAAAAAATAAAATAAAAATTCTAATCTAAAAACCTACACTAAAATGGTATTTCTCTCTCTAAAACCCTAGATGGGGTTTCTAGCCTTTTTCTTAAAAATGGTCTTCATCTTCTTTTTATAATAGGCATGGAGCTAAGGGTAAGTTGGGTAGGAATTAAATGTACATGAGGGATGTGAGGATAAGTTGGAGTTAAAATAGGAAAATGCACAAATCTGCATGGGTTGTGTGAGGTCATGTGGGAAGTGAGGTGGTGAGGATAAAAACAAATCAAATTTGGTTAAAAGGGTTTGGGGGTATTTATGGAAAAAGGGTTAAGTGGGTTTTAAAAAAGACATGTGGGTTAATGTTTATTTTTGTTTTGGTTGACTTGGTTTGAGAAAGGTTGGGGTTCGATTGGGTTCTGTTATGAGTTTGGCTTGGGGATAGGATCTGAGAATTGGGTTGCGTGGAGGGTTAATGGTGACGAAGTGGGACGGGTTCAGTCGGGTGTGAGGAAGGTTAGGGTACGGGACAAGGTCTAATTAGCTCCATAATCTGCACAAATGCCTTGAAATACGCGTTTGAACACCACAACATGCATTCGACCTACAAAATACATAATATAGCGCATAAGACCCAAATTGTCGAGAATTAACAACTAAAATATGTCTATTCGGGGTATAAAATGTAAACTTTTGGGTGCTAATTACTATAGTGAGACCGTCGAGTTATTCACCACGTTGACTTTCATTTGCCCGAACACTTAGGGGAAATATGGATGATTGTGGGTGAGGGAAGAATGAGATGGGAAGGATATGATGATATGAGGTAGGATGGTGATATGATGGATGGATAATGTATGTTTGAGAAGAGTGTGTTACACTTTTGGGTGTAGGTCTTAGTCAATTAATTCATCACACCATTCGAAAATAGATGCGAGAATAAAATCAAGTAAGAGCACACAAAGCACACAAAATAATTGACTCGCTAACAGGAGAGGCGCGAGGGTTTAGAAATGTAACTCCCACGTTTTTTAGGCCATGGGGTGCTGAAAAATTTGAGTAGACCGGGGGGAAATTACTCCTATCTCAGTCGGACTCGGGAGTCCTACCGACCCAAGGTAGAGAGACTTCTAAATCCTCGCCTTTGGACGCCCTCTCTCTACTTTGTCCGGTTTCCCTATCATGCTTTCTTCGATTATTACAATTTTTAAAATGAAAAATAAAATAAAAGTGTCGCTATGCACCGCAATACAAGCCAAGATAATAAAGTCCTAATACAAGCCTTCTAAAATAATAAAAATGGTACGAAAATCAACTAAATTGGAAAAGTAAATGAACTACAAAATGAAATCCGCTCCAAGTGCTTCACGCTCCCAAGAATGGCAACGACGCCATTTGATAAAAAAAACTTTTGTATCCCAGGCAACGGTGCCATTTGATAAAGAAACTTTTGTATCCCCGACAATGGCGTCATTTGATAAAGAAACTTTTGTATCCATGGCAATGGCGCCATTTGATAAAAAGAAAACTGTGTATTTATTTTATTTGTCATTGTGCAATTCCTCTTTCGATCAAAAATCTTCACAAACCTATAAAAGTAGAACAAAACTAGAATATAGTGATAAGTGAGGTATCAATTCACATCTAAGGGTGAAACACAAAATTGGAGAGGACATATATAGATTCATTTGCATTTTATTATTATTTGTTTATTATATTTTTTTTTATTAATTTTTCAAAGGATTTTTTAACTAACTAACTATACTAATTTTTATAAATATTAATTAAGAAGTAAAATATAATTTAAGAAAAGTCAGATAAACAAAATTATTCTAATAAGTAAACTAACAAAATTTGACTCATGAGGGCTTCAAAATTTCATCCCATAAATGGGAGATTAGCCCTCAATAATCATCATCCAAAAAAAAAAAAAAGTATACAAAAAAGAGCATGTGAGGATTAAACAAAAAGTAATCAAGAGGAGGAGATCAAACCCATTTAATCCTTGAATTGAAATGGAAACTTCAAATACATCAACAATCTCTCAATTACAATCCCTCACTCATGTATTTATTGAATCTAAAATAAAAGTTACAAAATAAAAATAAAAAGGATAGTGGATGAATTCATAATGGATAAATAATAAAAGAGATTTGCTAAAAATTCAAATCCTAACATTATAAAATTGTACATTAGAACTTACCCAAAGAAATAAATTTGAGATCATTAATTTATATTGAGATAATTGCTAAAAATGCAAAATCTCAACATAAAGGAATGAATTAGAATTTACCTCCCATAAGGGATGAATTCAACTACATCAATCTATTTTGAAATAATTGCTAAAAATGAAAAAAATTCATTATAGAGGGGTGGGGTTGAATTTATCCTAGAGATAAATTTCGCTACACAGCTCTATATTGAGGTATTTTCTAAAAATGCAAATACTCAACATAGAGGGGTGGAGAGAATTTTACCACACAGCTTAAAAACTAAATTTAAGATTTTCTTCAAATGGTCTTCATCTTCCTTAAATAGTAGGTATGGAGCATGGGGGTAATTTGGGTAGGGATGCAAGAGCATGTGGTGTGTGAGGATAAGTTGGGGTTAAAATAGGAAAATGCACACATGTCCATGGGTTGTGTGAGGTCATGTGGGAAGTGGGTTGGTGAGGAAATAAAATCATATTTGGTTAAAATAGGTAGTTGGGGGTATTTTTGGAAAAAAGGTTTTAAGTGGGTTTAATAAGACACATGGGAAAAAGTCATTTGGAGTGTCTTAGTTTTGGCAGGTAATACACGATTAAGGCTTGTGGGTTTTAAAAAGGTAGACAATGGGTAAAGACAAGGTAGGGGATCGCTGGTTTCGAATCGGGTTTTTGAGATTTCGAGTTTGAAGTTGAGGGGGTCCGAAGTGGGTTTGGTGACAGGTTTGGGGGAGGTTAAATCCGGTTGGATGTTGGTTTGGAGCTGGTGGGGTGAGGAGGTGAGATCCCGCGGGTAAGGGTACAGGGGTAGTCGGGTATTGATCGGGGTTCGCGAGATTTAGTTTGGACAGCTCCAAGTCTTGGATTGGTCGCCAGTTTGTGCTGAGGGTATGGGTATGGCGAGGAGGAGTGATGAGGAGGGGGTCCGAGTTTGGGGGTTGTTTTGGGGATTGTGATTATGGAGGTTTGAGGAGAGAGAGAGAGAGTGTTTGAGGTTGAAGATGATAGGGGTGTAGTTGGGTGTATTGAGGTGTATGGTAGCTGGGTGTGAGTGTGTTAGGGGTAGGTTAGTTGGGTGTGAGTGTGTTAGGGTTAGGTTAGTTGGGTGTGAGGGGTTGTGTGTGTGTTTAACTTATAACCCCTAAAACAAAATAAAATAAAACTAAAAAATAAAAATCAACAAAATAAAATTTTAACTAAACTAAAAAAATAAAAATCAACAAAAACAAAAATTTCACGACACGACACACTACACTAACTCTAAAAAAAACTAAACACAACTAAAAAAAACTGTAAAAATAAAAACTAATAAATAAAAAAAATGGAATAAAAACAAAATGAAATAATAATAATAAACTAACTAAAAATAAGAAAATAAAAGAAAATATTAAAACTAATACACGATGCATTAAAAATATAAAAATACTAAAAATATATACATGATTCAATAAAATAAAATAATAAAATAAACCCTAAAAATAAAATGACACGAATAAAATAAAATGGGACAAACTAAACACACACGGTTCGGGACAGGTTTAGGTCGGTTTAGGGTAGGCTAGGGTACGTGACAAGGGTAATTAGATCTATAATCCGCATAATTTCCTTGAAATACGCGTTTGAGCACTGCAACATGCATTCAACCTACAAAATAGACAATAAAGCGCATAAGACCCAAATTGCTAAGAATTAGCAACTAAGATACGTCTATTCGGGGTATAAAATGTACACTTTTGGGTGCTTATCAATCGGCTGATTCGCGAGCTGGTACAGGTGATGGGGTTCAGCTAGGGAGATTGACGAGCTTTGAGGAGATGTTCGTCGAGCATACGTGATAGATGCCGGGCTCCAAAGATATGTTACGCTGCTGAGGCATCTGTTCAAGAAAGGTCCTCGACGAGAGTGGGCCGATGGTTATGATAAGGGTTGGACAGATGCTCCGATGAGGTTGGCAGAGGTTGAAGAGCTATCCTTTATTAGGGGATGGTTGAATGCTCTCAGGGAGCTGAAGGTCCCAGGAACTCAGTACTCTGGTATCGTCATGAGATCTCCCCTTCGACTCTGATGCCTAACCCTTTAAGGAGGGATGACTAGTGGGTCCTCATAGATTCTATCCCCAGGCAGTTACTGGATCTAGAAGCAAATAAAGTCGAGTTGGAGTTAGCTCCTCACCCGAACGACGATCGAAGAGCACAAGTAGCTGATTACCTTGCTCATAGGCCTAATCCTCATTAGAATCGGCTTAATTTCAACCAACGTAACTTTTTGTAAATGCAATGAAGTAATAAGATAATTATGTTTTGGGCGATTTGCCGACTAAACATGTCTTGTGTCTTGTTCACTTCTTTGATTTCTTGTTTCTTATCTTAGGATTTTCTTAGCCGACTAGAGTTGTATTACATGAGTATCATCCCAGTCCAGTATGCTTATAAGATAGAGTTCTGCCCTACTTTACCTTTTAGGTCGTGTCATCACACTCCCTTGGGCCTAAGAGGGGAAATGGCGAGGACACACCTGGTTTTGGATGTTCCATCCGAGCAGGGTTTTTTTAGCCAAACATCATTTGGCGACCGATTTCGAGTTGGCCGAGCTGCCTGAGGGTCCCCTGTAGGACTTCATATATTGCCAGGGGCAATGCTAAGAGGTTTCTCGTGTTGAATGACGAGAACCCGAGGAGGGTAATACCCTGCTTATATGTGTCAAGAGGAGAGACTATCACTTGGAAAAGGTGCATAAGTTATAAAGTTTCTAAAAAAATAAACACTTCATAGAATGCCATTGTTAAACAATCTTTTATTAATTCGACATTGTAATAAAAGATCAAAATAGAAAACTAGAAGTAAAATTTCTTTAAATTGGTTGCGTTCCAAGCTCGAGGTATCTCCATGCCTTCCAGCGTTTCTAAGTGATAGGCTCCTTGCAGGTTGTCCCTTATCACCTTGAATGGTCCCTCCCAGTTTGGTCCTAGCTTGCCATCTGATGGTTTTACTGTATTGCCAAGAACTTTCTTTAGGACGTAGTCCCCAACTTCGAATGCCCTTAGATTGACCTTCTTGTTGTAGTGCTTCGCTAGCTGTTGCTGATAGTCTGTTAGTTTCACTAAAGTCAGCTCTCTGCATTTGTTGGCTAGGTGAAGTTCAGCGAGTAATTCTGCATCGTTCTGGACTTGGTTGACCAGGGTGGAAAACATGGTAGGGAGGCCATCTTTTAAGGGGATGATATACCATATGTTAGTGCGAATGGGGTTTCCCCGGTTGCTCACCGTGCGATAATGCGATAAGCCCATAGGATATATGGTAGCTCGCTCACCCATGCCCCATTGGCTTGCTCCAAACCCTTCTTCAATCCATCAATCACTATTTTATTGGAAGCTTCAGCTTGTCCGTTACTCTGGGGGTATGCCACTGAGCTGAAATGGTGCCTGATTTCGTGGTCATTACAGAAACCCTGAAAGAGGCCACTCTCGAACTGGGTTATGTTGTCAGTGATGATGATCTTGGGGATCCCATAGTGGGTGATAATGTTCTTCCATATGAACCTTATTACATTCGTGTCTCAGATGTTTGCTAGTGGCTCTGCCTCTATATATTTGGTGAAGTAGTCTATCACGACCAACAAATACTCGCGATTATCGGCAGCAGTAGGGAGAGGGCCCACGATGTCCATTCCTCATTGATCGAAAGGCCAGGGGCTGGTAAGTGATTTTAGGTTGCCAGCGGGCTAGTGAACCATAGGAGCGCGTAGTTGAAATTTCTCGCTCTTGCGAGCATATATCCCAGAATCCTTCTGCATATATGGCCACTAGTAGCCTTCCTTCATTGCTCAGAAGGCTAGCGACCTGCCTCCAATATGACTTCTACATATCCCCTCATGGAGCTCATGCAGAACTTGCTCGACGTCCTTTGGGTGAACGCATTGGAGGTAAGGACCAGTGAAAGACCTCTTATATAGTTTATCTTCAGGAGATAAGTGAAAGCGAGCAGCCTTGCCTCTTATCTGATGTGCGGCCTTTTTATCGTCTGGTAGGGCGCCATTTTTCAAATAATCCCTCAGGGGTTCCATCCAACTAGGAGCTGGTTCAATTTGAAGAATATGACCTGTGTCTCACTGTTCATCGCTCTAGCTAATGCTCGGCTGGGTGAGGAAGTTGATCGTAATTGTTCTCTTCAAGTCAGAATTGATCGCTGAGCTTAAGGCCGCTAGGGCATCAGCATGACTATTTTGTCCTCTAGGAAACTATTGGACGCTGACTTGTTTGAAGTTAGACATTAACTGTTTCGCTGTGGTGAGGTAGGCCGCCATTATTTCATCCCTCGCGCTAAAGTATCCACTTATCTGATTAGAGACCAACTGTGAGTCGCCGAACACCTAAAGTTCTTTTGCACCCAACGCTTGTGCCTTCTGCATGCCTACTATCAATGCTTCATACTCTGCTTCGTTATTGGAGGCTTCAAATCCAAGACTGATTCCTTACTCGAGGATTGTATCTTCTGGGGTGACCAGCATAATGCCCACTCCTGCCCCTTTGGAGTTGGAGGCTCCATCAACGAATAGTCGCCAAACACCTTGCACTGAGTGATCTTCCTTCTGTCTAATGGGTCAAAGTTGATTGTGAGGATGTTCTCCTGTGAACTCTGCGATGAAGTCGGTGAGGACCTGTCCCTTGATTGTATTCCTTGGCTGAAATTGGATGTTAAATCTCCCGATCTTGACTGACCACTTAGATAGTCTACTGAACATATCTACTTTTCGTAGGACTGCTTTAAGGGGGTGAGATGTAAAGACGATGATAGAGTGAGCTTCGAAGTAGTGCTTCAATTTTCTCGAGGCTACCACTAGTGCAAAGGCGAGCTTTTCTAGTGGTAGGTATCGTTGTTCGACGTTTAAGAGGGTCTTGTTCGCGTAGTAGACTGGGTGCTGGATTCCCGTTCTTTCGCATACCAGAGCAGAACTGACAGCATGGTTGGAAACTGTGAGGTATAGGAACATGAAATCATTCTCTTGAGGTATTACGAGCAAGGGTGGTGTACTGAGATAATCTTTGAGCTCCTCTAATGCTTTTAAGCAATCATGGTTCCACTCCACAGTTTAACTTTTCTTCAATAATTGGAAGAATGGTTAGCACCTTTCGGATGACTTCGAGATGAACCGATTCAAGACGGAAAGCATGCCTGTGAGCTTTTGTATGTCTCTTATCGTGCGGGGGGGGGGGGGGGGTGGTGCACCCCTTTGATTGTGTCAATATGGTCCGGGTTGCCTTTAATGCCTCTCTCGCTAACCAAGTACCCAATAAATTTTTCTGACTGGACACCGAAGGAACACTTACATACGTTGAACTTTATTCGATATTTCTTGAGGATTTTGAAGGTCCTTGATAGGTCTGAGAGGTGGTCTTATTTATGTCTGCTCTTGACGAGCATATCATCGATGTAGACCTCCATGGTATCTCCCATTTGGTCCTTAAACATTTTGGTGACCAGCCGCTGGTAGGTTGCTCTTGCATTTTTGAGCCCAAATGGCATAACTTTGTAACAGTACAATTCGACGGTGGTGATGAACGCTGTCTTGTCCAGATCTGGTTTTTGCATAGGTATCTGGTGGTACCCGGAGTATGCGTCCAGGAAACTAATTCTTTCATGAGATGCTGTGGCGTCCACCAATTGATCAATCTTCGAAAGAGGGAAACTGTCCTTAAGACATGCTCTGTTAAGGTCAGTAAAGTCAGTACAAACTCTCCATTTTCCATTTCTCTTTAGAACGACTACTGGGTTGGACAACCACTTAGGGAATTGGACTTCCCATATGGATCCTACATCCAGCAGCTTCTCCACTTCACTCTCCACAACCTTGGCCTTTTTGGGTGCAGTTCACCGTGCTTTTTGTGCGATTGGTTTGAAAGATGGGTTGACGTGCAATCGATGAAAAACCACATTGGGATTAATCCCGGGTAGCTCGTAGAGTTCCCACGTAAAATTATCCAAGTTGCTCCGTAAAAGTGATGTTAGTTCCTTCTTCTCTTGATCTGTGAGAGTGGCTCCGATTAAGAATATCCTTTCCTTCTTGCTTTTACCGACTGCGACCTCCTCCAGATTCTCAATGAACCACTCAGAGGGGAGGAGCCTGGTCTCCTCCACTCCAGGTCTTCTATATTTTAGCTGCTCTTTGGAAGGCATCAAACCTTCCTGTTCTCCATCTTTCTCATTGGCCTTATTGACCTTTTTTTTGTTTTAGGCGGATGGCTGCTATAAAGCACTTTCTCGCCATCGCTTGATCCCCGTGAATCTCCATCACTACTCGCTCAGTCACATACTTGAATTTCTAGTGGTAGGTTGAGGGGACGACCTTCATCGCATGCAGCCACCCTCTGCCAAGGATGGCCTGGTAGGGAGAGTCAATATCGACCACTAAAAACTCAATCATCTTGGAGACGCTTACTTCCCTTACTGGCAGTATAATCTTTCCCAAATGGATGGTCACTTTACCAGCGAAGCTGACCAGAGGGACAATGGCTTCTCTCAAGTCGGCGACGTTTAACTTCAGCTTTCTGAATAGGTCGAGATACATTGCTTCGGATGAGCTACCCTGGTCAATGAGAAACTTATCGACATCGTAGTTAGCTATCCTGACTGTAATGATCAAGGCATCATGATGTGGGGTCCTCACTCCCACCAAATCTTCATCTGTGAACATAATATGTTTGCTGTAGTCGACATCATCTGCTCGCCTATGCTTCCCTGTCTGCGTTTTAGCTGGATCGATTTGAAAAGCTTGCATTACTACCGTAAGATTTTTTACTTCCATCTGAGCTGAGTTATTCCTTGAATCTGCTTTAGGTTCGATTCCTCATGAATCACTATGAACTCATGGCCAGCATCCTCCTTGAGCACATTATCGGGCCTTGTGTCATCATTGGCAGTGACCTTCTCTGCCTTCCTCTCCACAAATTCGTTTAGGTGCCCAGTCTGGGCTAATTCTTCAAGGTGGGACTTGAGAGCTTTGCAATGCTCAGTTTTATGCCCACCTTCCTTATGAAAAGTGCATCTTAACGTGTTATTCCTCTTAGAGGTATCTCCTCCCATCTTTCTCGTCCACTTAACAAATGGCTCGTCCTTGATCTTTGCTAGGATCTTATAGATTGGTTCTTTGAAGACAGTGTTTCCTGCCTGAAATACTTTCGAAGCATCGTTCTTGTTTCTGCTCTTGGAGATTCCCTTCCCCCCATTTTTGCTTCCTTTTTTCGGGTTCTCAACTTTATCACTGCTCTTACCAGCGAACTTGGTGCAGCCATTCTCCCCTTCACTTAGGCAGGTCACATCCTTAACCTTGGCGTATTTTTCAATATAAGCCATTAGATCGTCAATGGTCGTGGCCTCCTTTTTAGTGAGGGACTGGTGCAGGAGGAAGGAGTTAGGTAGGCTAATTTTAAAGGATGCCACGACGACCTGCTCTGAGCATTCCTCAACCTCGTTGAATAACTCCCAATATCTTTTTGCTTAGTCTCTGAGGCTCTCCTGAGGCGTCTCTTCATAGTTAATAAGGCATCCATCCTCTTCGAATGGGAGCTGCTAGTGATGAAGAGAGCTGTGAAGAGCTCTGCCAAGGACTCAAAGCTCCTGATGGATCTATGAGGGAGTCTTTCGAACCACTTCTAGGCCACATCATGCAAGATCGAGGGAAAGATTCGGCACATTAATGCGTCCTTATGGTTCCAGAGGGTCATGGCCTGCCTGTACTGCCTCACATGGTCAATATGGATAGTCTTCCATTCATAGATCTTGAACCTGGTAATTACAAACTTTTTGGGGGCTTCTTCTTCTTCTTCTTCTTCTTCTTCTTCTTCTTCTTCTTCTTCTTCTTCTTCTTCTTCTTCTTCTTCTTCTATTTCCCTTAAGAAAGGAGGCTTCATCTGGGTTTTGAGAGCTCGCTTAGCTAGCTCTCTGGTCGATCTGGCACCCTGATGTGCTGGGTGTTGGTCCATTTTTCTTTGGACCAAGTTCCGTATGTCATCGTTCCCTCGATATGGGCTCCTATAACGATGAGCTGGTTGCTATTGCTTGAGCAAGTCATCATCTGATCTGTGCTCCTTAAGTCTTTGAGATCCACTTCTAGGGCTCCTTCCTCGGCTGCGAGACTTGCTCGCCTGAGAGCTAGGAGTGAGGTATTGATGTTGCCTGGTGCTACGATGGAGTTCCCTCTCCATTCTCTCCAATCTTCTTTTGAGATGAGCATTATCACCTTCTTGCTTACGAATGGCCTCCTCTTTCTCTTGGAGCCTGCCCTCATAGGTGCCGATTAGCCTGGAGACCTATGTAGACCTAGCTGGCCCTTGGCTTTCCTCCGAGGTTTTCCTTCTGGGCGAGCCCTAGGATTTAAACGTCGAACTTCAGATCTAATCCTGCGGGAGGCGGGCTGCTCTTGAATATCCCCAGCTTAAGGGTCATTGCTACTGTGACCAGACATTCTAAATTCTTTTTGGTGAAGGCTTTCTTAAAGGAAAATAAACTTTCCCACAGATGGCGCCAATTGTGGTGATAAATAATTTCAGCACAAAATAACAAATAAAAGCAATCACCAGAATAAATGACGAATTGGAAAGAATGACAATCACACATAACACAGGATATACGTGGTTCAGCAAGAAGGCCTACATCCACAGTGGTGCTCTTTGTATATTATTTCTCTTTACTACGTGGAGTGCCTTACAGAAAATAATGCATGCCCTTTACCCCGGCTTGAGGGTTTATTATATACATGATATTTTTTGGAGAGTAGGGGTGTTGGACTCCCCCACGTCAGTCTATGATCCCTAGAATATCTCCTTGAGATATTTTAGGAATTGAATAAGTCATAACTGAATTAGAAGATGCGTGGGGCCTTTAGACTTTGGGCCGTATTTAATCGGGCTACTCATCTAGGCCAAAGTGACAAATCGAGGTACCCACACCTACCAGATAATAGCACATGAGCCTACAAACCTACCATACCAGATAATAACACATGAGCATACCATACCTGAATTTAAATAACCCTTCCCAAAGATACACTAACAAACTTACCTACCAATGACCAAAACTTGAACTAACATAACCCTTCTCCCAAAATGATTCACAATAAACCCATCTCAATTACTGAAGGTCCCACTTCATCATCATCATTTTCGTATCCACTATCATCCTCAAGGGTTCCTCAATAATCTCCATTTTGAGTACGTACCCTCATCCGCTTAATATAATGATATACCTTGAAAATCTTTGATGAGAAGAAGACACCTTCGTCCACAACCTATGCTATTATAAGCCACTTTTGCCCAATTTCCTCGACACAAACGATCAAAACCAGGTCCTTCCCAACCATTTTAAATAATCCCATCACACCACCTAATCTTCCCCCACAGACTGGGTCGAATAATGAGACAACCTATGATGCAGCCACAAAGCCCCTAGAGACATCCTTAAGGATTCAACCAAGTCCTCCATCAAATAGAAGTTACTTATTCGTAGAGGCAGACTCTTTTCCCATCCCACTTGACGTAAACGTTGCCAAGTCAGATAGAAGGAGGTCTGATAAAGATCCACTAGCCGGGGATAGAGAAAGTTATCCAGTTGCAAGACATGAATTAGTTCACCCCACCAGTGCACGGACCAAGATGGTAACTAACTCGATTTTCCAAAAGCTAGTCAGTCCATTCATCAACGGATGGATCCAAGTCGGTACGAGATCGAAGAAAAAAGTGTGGAATATCGATCAGAGGACACTCGGGAGGCGTAACCCAATGGACCCTCTCCGTTAGCCACATATACAACATCACCAGGATACCTCACAAGAAAGTAGATATATTATCCTTCTATTTGCTAAGACCGTTTAATGTTTCCGCCAAGATAATGGCAGTAGGATTATAATGATAACCCATCTATATCACAATGGCATCCACCTGGGTGTGAGAAATTTGACTACACGTCACTAGAAGCTTTCTAGCTGTTAAACCAAGAGCCATCGCGCCAAAAAATCCATTGTCCCTAAAATCTTTCTGTGAACAAAGTCCAAAATAGTATGTATATTGATAGTGTCCCCACATACCAGTGGTCGAGAAATAGACAGAGAAATATGCAGAAATTTATCGAGGACCAACAGTGGAGAACGAGGAAATTTAGGCATAGTAGCAGGAACTTGGGGATCATTACCCAAAATGGAACAGAACTCTTTGTAACGTGGACACATGTCGTCAAACCCGAAACAAAACATATGATCCCCAAGGTAATAAAAATTTTGAGCTGCATACAAGCTCCAATTGATCGAGTGGTTGCACCACAAAGTGGTTGGGCGCAACTTGAAAACTGAATAATCAACGTTGCTCAAACTCATAACTTCTAAACCTTTGAGATTTATAGCGAACATTTATGTCATTGGAATTGTCATCATAAATAATGGAGTGTTTTATGTGATGAGTGCATTATTTTTCATGAATTATGTCCAAATCTAGACCTTGTTAAGCCCACTATATCTTAAATAATGAGTTTTTAGAGTCATTTTCGTAAAAAAAAAAATGAAAGTTTGAATAAAATTTG
Source organism: Sambucus nigra (assembly GCA_949130495.1). Taxonomy (NCBI): domain Eukaryota; kingdom Viridiplantae; phylum Streptophyta; class Magnoliopsida; order Dipsacales; family Adoxaceae; genus Sambucus; species Sambucus nigra. Next base: position 98,529,737 of record OX422211.1, on the reverse strand, counting down.
AGTTGAAAAAGCAATTTTAGTAACCTAAAGGGTGAAATCATAATTTTCTAAAACTTAGGGTCCTAAAAATAAGTTTTAAATGTTTATCTAAGCAAAATAAAGTTCTCTCTAAAATTGGGTTTAATTCTGGATTAAAACGAGCAATTTATGAATTTCAGGGGCTAAAATGCAAAGAGGGGTAATTTTGTAATTTTTTTAAATATTTATATTCCTAAATTTGAATTAATTATTTTTATTTTATAATTTTACAGGTAATCCAGAAATTTGGACAAGAAATAAGTCGATGTGCAAAAGTCGACGCGACGCGACCTGACACGACACGGTTGAAACAACTGCACTAAATATTTTTTTTAAATTGCTCGAGTGTCCATTGAGGCCGTTCCATAGCTTTTCGGAAAGGTCTTGACAAGACTCACAACTTTAAAGTTCAGACGAAAATGAGATTTTGAAGTTTTAGGGGTAAAAAAAATGATTTGAGCTGGTGCTGTGAATAGTGCCAAAATTGGGGATAATTATTTTTAAAAAAATGACTTCTCAATTATCTCCAACTCTTTCCAAGATGCCATGAGATAATTATCAACTCAAATCCAACCAATCAAAGAGATTTTAACTCCAACTCAAACATCTCATTCCTAACCTATAAATAAGACCCTTTAGCTCATTATTTTGGTGGAGAATTGTAGAGAGGGCTTTGAGAGATAGTTTTTAGTTCTTTATTTTGAGAGTTTATTTTTATTGAGGGTCAAGAATTATTCTTTACTGGGAGAAATTTTGTCAAGATCAATTGTAAGACTCGATTGTTGTTGTATGTTGATTTATTAATAAGAATTAATATTCATTCTTGCACTTTTATTTTGTCTTCAATGATGCTAGCTTAATTTCTTTACTAGGACTAGGTGAAGTTTATTATGTTTGATTAATATTGTGTGTAGTTTAAATTCATCTTTATTTCCGGATATGTTATAAAAGTTTTAAAAAATTTGGTATTCATTTAAAAACGACACGAGAGTGTGTTTAAAACCTCCGGCTTTGTTTGAAATTATTTTTTTTTTAATTTTTAAGTGGGAGTACTTTTTGATGGATTATGCTTGCACTCGATTGTTTTGATAATCCATGCTTAAAGACTATACTTTAAAATTTAAAAGTGAACTTTTTAAGAGAATAGGGATTTTAGCCGTCTAAATCTGGAGATGTTAAATTTTATTGTTCACTTAACTGTGTTATCTTCCGAATTAAATACGACGGGAGTCAATTTAATTTCAGTTATAAAATCGGGAATGACGAGTTTAAATTATTGCATAATATTAGTTGAATGTGACAAATGAATCCAACGTCTTAGTTTCCTCACACACTTGATTATATCTTTCGTAGTTTCATTTTTTTGTTTGCACTACACCAAATCTGCCCATTTGTCAAGGCCATTGACCTTGACAAATCCAACTTGTCAAGGTCAATGACCGTGACATTTCGAGGCAAGATAACTTTTTTTGTCACGGTCGTGTCACGGTCTTTGACCTTGACACAAAACTCGCGTTTTGTATCACGGTCGTGTCGCGGTCAATGACCGTGACACGTTTGTCACGGTTATAAACCGTGACCCTTTTTAAAAAATTTGTCACGGCCATTGACCGTGACAATTCTGGACAGAATTTAAAAAAAATCTGCTGGGCAGTATGGCCACTGCCACTGCCCAGCAGTATATTTGTACTTGTTATAGCAACGTCGTACCTGTTCCAAACATTATATATCCAAACAAACTAAAGATAATGAAAATATATATTCATGACGATATAATCCAAATATTCAAAATAGAAATAATATACATGACGATATAATCCAAATATAATTAAAATGGACAAACTTAAAAATAATGTTACTACATGTCTTGGGTAAATGTGAGGAGGTGAGTAGGCCACACGACATACGAATTGACGCACCCACTAATATACGTCGTGCCGCATTGTTCGCGCAACCACAATTGGGAGTTCTCCTTCCCGGGTATGACATGCGTGACGAGCACCCTGGACTCCATCTGTTGAAGCGCACGTCCATGAACTATTCCGCCCTCAATGATATTCGGGTCCCTCAACCCCCGCCCTATCCGCTGGCCATCAAATATGTCCATTATGAACACGCTCGGCCAACCAAGTGTCGACAATGGTCTGTTGAAGGGCGCTAAATAGGGAAGTGGATCATCTAAGTACGAACGTGTCGGTGATGAAGCAGCGAGGTCCACATACTCGTCATCCTGCGCCTCGTCCTCCCGCACCTCCTCCTCCATCGCCTTCTCCTTCCCTTTCCCTTTCCCTTTACGGTCTCCGCCCAATGTACGCTTCATGAATGCGTACATATCTTGGACCGTCGCCTCCAAACGGGACAGCTTCACGTCGTGTGAATCCACCGTTCGAGCCAACCCGGTGTCGCTCGTCTCCAATTCGATGATCCTAGATTTGGCCACCCGCGAGCTCACTCCCCTTGTCCTCCCCTTGCGATCAGAGCCAAGCATTTGGCTGAGTGCGTTTGGGGACAAAGATGCCTTGTCGGCATCAGACTGCGACTCATGCACTTCCTTAAGCTTTGCCTGAAACGACAAAAAGCACATGATTAGTAAAATAAGTAAACTAAAAAATTATAACGTAATTAACAAAAATTAAACTGTCGGATTACTTACAATCATGGTCGCGACGCTCGGGGACACCTCCTTGTCCTTCCCCTTCTTCGTCCGAAGAGTCACATAAGTATCGAGCCTATGTGGCTTACCCCCTGGCCCACTCCCTACCCCCTGAAATAAAATAAAGTAAAGTAAAATTAGTATCGGCCCCGCAAAGTAAAATAATGAAGAATAATATATTTCTGTAGTTATAGAAAAATTAAATCTTACCTGCATCCTATGCTCCACCTCGGCGTAAGAGGTCCGACCGGAGTAGTTCACGTCCGTCTTTTTTGCCCGATTTTCCCTCCCCGATTGGCGAGATGCCAATTGTCGATCCTCGATCTCATTGTCAATGAACTTCTGCCATTTTGCCAATGAGATCGGCTCCTTGGGGGGGACGGATTCACGCCATTGGATAATCGACTCTCTTGTTTTCCCAAAGTACCGTGCCCGCATATTTTTTTTCCACGACTTGAGTTGCTCCCTAATCTGCTCCAAGACGGGATCGCGTAGCTTTGGATCCAAGTTGAATTGTTCCTGTCCAACAAATACAATGTTAGTTGCGAATAAATATAAATATAAATATGAAATTGAAATTGAAATTGAAATTGAAATTGAAATTGAAATTGAAATTGAAATTGAAATATTCATATAAATATAAATATATTACCTGTAGTGCCGCCCAAACAGCTAACTTGAGCTCATATGGCACCTCCTTCCAACTCATAAACCCCGGGCCGATGACCGTCTTTAGCAGCTCGAGGGATCTCGCTAATAGCTTCGACTTGTTCTCGACGGTAATCCCAAATTTTCCATATTTGGGGAGCCTAGGGGCGGAGGAGCCCTCGTCGCCTCCGCTACCACCGAGCCCAGACGACATCATCATAAACAGCATCATCATCTTCGCCTTAATATCTGAAGGAGACATTTTTGCTGTAAAAAAATATTATTAGTACAGATAAAAAAAATGTTAATAGTACACATACACACACCCCTACCCCACCCCCACCACACACACGCACACGTCATGCCACTTTTAAAACTAACCAACCCAACATTTCATCAATTAAACTAACAATTAAAGTATACAATTATTAATTTACTATTTTACAATGAGGGACGATCCTACTTTCATATGAAATTGGCACTAATTATTAATTTACTTTCATCTAAAACTATACAATTAAAATTACAATTAAAGCTATACAATTTCTTAATTAAATATATACAATTGTTAAAATTGCCCCTCCACACCCCCCACACCCCACCCCCACCCCCACCACACCCCTTGCCCCCCTCCCCCCGCCATGCACACACGCACACACCTACGCACACACACACACACCCCACCCCCACCACCCCACCCCCACCCCCACCCCCCACCACGACCCCCACCCCTCCCCCACCCCCTCCCCCCACCCCACTACCCCCTCCCCCACCACACCCCACCCCACCCCCACTACCCCCCCCCCCCACCACACCCCACCATACACACACCTACGCGCACACACACACACCCCACCACCCCACCCCTCCCCCCACCACGACCGTGACAACTACATTTATTGTTTATCAATAAAATTATGACATGAGATAATTATAATTGGAGCATAAATTTCATTATCATAAAGGGATAAATCCAACCAAGTACAGAGATTCTACAAATTAAAGTGAGAATTAAATTTAAGACTTTCTAACAACATGCATGTGTATGGATTCTACATAGTTGGGCACGAAAGTAACTAATGATATTCCTAAAAACATACAATTGGCAACATTTTGTGAATTTACTAAACTTTATATAATATTATCAAATTCTATTAAAAAATTATCTAGGGTTTTACCTAATTGAATTAATTTCATGAATAAAATTATTATCAATTTAAATATTTATATAATTAAATTTAACATATGAATTCTAGAACTTTTCTAACATTTACACAATTTTAACTATCACTAACACATACACATATACATATACACACATACACACATACACATACACATACATATAGAAATGAAAGAGAAAGAGAGGAAAAAAAATACCTTAGAGAGAGAAAGAGCAGAAATCGCGGATGAGAGAGAGAGAGAGAGGGGGAAAACCAAAAGAGGTGGGAAAAAAGAATCCTAGGGCTTTTTTTGCTGTAAAAGTTGTCACGGTCCTGTCAAGGTCATTGACCGTGACACAAATCTCGCGTTTTGTGTCACGGTCATTGACCTTGACACGACCGTGACAAGTAAATTTGTCACGGTCTTGTCACGGTCAACGACCGTGACAATTCTGTGTCACGGTCGTGTCAAGGTCAATGACCGTGACACAAAATGCGAGATTTGTGTCACGGTCAATGACCTTGACAAGGGTGGCCGGCTGAAAGGTGACAATTTGGCCATTTTGGTGTAGTGTTGTGTTAGTTTAGTTTAATATTACATCTCATCTCTAAAACCATTTTATCTAGTTGGACATTTGCAATTCTTTTTAAAGTTAAGATTGACAAATCTCTATGGGTTCGACCCGTACTTACACTCGTTATTATATAATATCCCGTGCACTTGTGGTATTTTATAAATTGACAAACAAGTTTTTGGGACGCTGAGAAGAAGAAATGTTGAGTTGATTCAAATGCTCACCTTAAGCCCATTTTTATACTTAAAATCCCCAACAAATTGACGAAATTCTTGAACCAATAACAAAAATAAGGGAATCTACGTACTAAGAGTGTAGCAATAGTGCAATAAAAGGCTGAAAAATAAATATTCTAGAGCATATGTGACAATGGGCAGGCCAGGGGGAATACTGGTTGGCACTCCTCCTATTTTGGGAAGATTCCTTTTTTCCTTTTTTTCCTTTCTCATTTAAAAAAAAATTCCCTCTCAGTATTAAGTTTTTACATGAGTTTACCGGGCATTTCTTTACTTAAACATTCAAAAACATCTTCAATTATATATCCATATGATAAAGGAGCATGGATTTTGAAAAAATATCTTCACTTTTCAATGCATGACAGTTTCTCATTTCATGCCCATGCATGAAATGTCATGCTAATATTTTTTTTTTCTTTTTTTCTTTTTTATTTTAATATATATTTTTTAAAAAATATGTTTTGAAAATTTATTAAATACATATTTTTTAAAATATTTTCTTTCATTATGGACTAGGTTTTATCACGGGTTCATTTTTTTTTTCATTTTATTATGGATTGGATTTTATCACGGGACAAATTTATCGTCGTGACATTGGCATGGGATCCACTAGTATATATATATATATATATATATATATATATATAGAAAGAGAGGTTTACAAGTGAGCCAAAATAATAAACAATTTAATGAACCTAATAAGACATTAAAAAATAAACCTTAATTCCTTATTATAATTGGTCCGTACTAACGGCAATGGACACACGTGTTTTTTAATATACACATATAACAAACCCCTACCCCTCACCCATATGCTCTCTCCCATGTAAACCCACCTCCGACCTAAACTGGAATGCACCAAACCCGTCAAACCCAAACAAAAAATCTCTCTCTTTCCTGCCTACACCACCATTTTGGCCGGCGTTCAATCTAAATCCTGATCTCCAAATCCACCATAACCCGATCCTAACCCACTAAACCCGAAACCAGTAGAAACCCATACCCAAAATCGCCGACCTGTCTACCCCAAACTTCATAACCCAAAAATCGGGGACCTTCCAAAGACACATGCCGACGACATTACTCTGGACCCAAATCCTCTCCAGCCTTACCTCCTACTTCTTTTTAGATGGGGGAGACGAAGGGTGTCATCTACCTCTGCTGCGAATATTACTCAGGTGATGCTCTTTTCATCAAAATCAGATGGTGTCTTAGGCGTATGATGGTTTTATGACCTAAATCCGGCCCGGGGTTAAGGTGTGTGTATTAAAAAATACGCGTGCCCACTTCCGTTGGCGCCGACCAATTATAATATAAGAATTAAAATTAGGGGCTTTGTAAATTTAGGACCTATTGTAATATGTATTTTAGAAATAGGACAACAAACATTTTATTTATAGTTTAGTCCCTATTTTGAATAAAGCCGCTGGCGCGGATCCATATTCATAAAATGTCAACCAAGTACAACATGCCACGTGTCCCTTTAATTTGAAAATAAGGACTAAAAATGGAAACAAAATGTTTGTTGTCCTATATCCATAATCAGTATTATTTTAAGTCCTAAAAGTACATAATCGATTAAAATTAATGGGTTATTAGTGTTTTTTTGTTAAAGTTCATTAAAATGTTCATCTTTTAGGTTCACTTGTGAACCTCTCTCTCTCTCTCTATATATATATATACGCACACTAGGGTATGCCCGTGCCTGAAGGCACACCAATTTTTTTTGAAAGTGTAGTTCGTTAATTGAACCATATCGTATTTACATACATACGCGAGTCATGAATTAGCAATTTCAGATGTCCTACATTCTCCTTCTGCAAATAGAGCATATAAGTAAAATTTCGATTGAACAACTTGATCATAAGGTGATCAATAGGACATGACCTCATAATTCAGAGATGCGAATAACCATTTTCAATAACTTGATCAATATCTTGATAATAAAATTTAGCATCGCAGCACTTTCATTTATACGACCACATAATAACCCAAAATTCAATCACTTTCAACTATAAATAGAGTAATATGTGTGTGCGCGCTTACACTAAGTGACCGACATATGAGATTGAAATGAATAGATCCCAAACAGAACTTCAAATGAAAAGGTCCTGAAAAATAAACTAATCAAAACATCAGTTATGTAAGCAAGCAATGGAGTCAATGAAGTTCAATCGCAAGTGAAAACTGTGATTACTCATAAGCACTCAACAAATGTAGTGAATTGCAGAATGACATAAAATTGAATGTGATTACTCACTACTGAGAATCGCAGATGACATAAAATTGAAGCATAACATTACATTACCAAGGAAATTGAAGCATAACATTACATTACCAATGAGATTACTTAATATCCATGCCATGTTTTGGGCTTGTAGAAGCTTGTTCTTGAAAAACATCCATTTGTGGGCTTGAAGTTATACCTTAACTTGCATCAGGCTAGGGGGAGTTCCGTTATTCGACACCACAGCTTCATTTCCTGCAACCACAACCAGCTCAAGAGCACTGTGATATGCTGCATCTTCATCAACATCCATGCCACGTGTTGGTCTTAAAGAAGCTTTCCCGTCAGATGTATCCATTTGTTGGCTTGGATTTTCATCATGAGTTGGGCCCTCTATTATAAAAGTATTCGTTTTATCTATATGCCAACATAATAAGAGTATATTGCAGTTTACCAAAACACAAATACTATGATAAAGAAAATAACATGAAATTGTGAGCTTGCAAGTACAAAATGCCAAGTTATTTAATAAATAGAAAAAAACAAATATGTTTTTTCAGAAGATAAATAGAACAAAACAAAATTATTGATCACAATCAAAATAAAACACAGAACTGAAAAATTCAAGGCAGCCATCTTTCCCCCCAAATTCTTTTCAGCTCAACCACTCTTTTGGTAGTTTCCTTTGCTGCTGCTTCTTTAGCTTGTAGATGAGCTAATGATTTCTGGCAGGCATTTCTTACTGCCGCAATTATATCTGTCCCATTAACAGTGACATATAGGAGTTGGTGTTTGAACTTATTTGATTTCTCATCAATCTCTTCTCCAGGAATGATTCTTGGTCTATTTTTTGGTCCCTGAAGTTCATATTGGTCAAACAGGATTCCAAGGGGAGCGCCTTTAAACAATCTAACCCCTCCTTCATTTGTTATGGAATCATTACCCAGGACATGAATGGGAGTTCTCACAATTTCGATGCTTTTGTCTAATATGTCATCCTGAAGCTTTTGTGCCTTGATGTGGTAGAGCTTGAGAGATTGGGGTTTTAGGGTTGTTGAAGTAGAACAACAGCATTGGTGGTTGCCACATAATCGATTGCGTATTTCCAATCGGTATCACCGTCTTCCTCTCCACTGCTACTGCTACTGCTACGACCACCGCCCATTATCACGGTTGAGCTAGATTCTGGGTTAGAGCCTTCAATTTCATATCTTTTAGTCTACAATATGAAAGTCAATTAACATACTAAAGTAGTCTAGTTTACAAATTAACCCAACAGTATAGAAGAAAAGTAAACTTGAAGTTGAATATGGAGTATACCTTAATAGGGCATTTTAATAGTTAGATCTTCAAAACAACTCACGATTCTTGCAGAAAAAATATAATCACACATAAACCCCCAAAATTTTTTGAGCACTAATACCTGACATGTCTTGAATAACAAAAATAAACACACAAATAAGCCATAATAGTTTGAAATCGTAAAAATAATCCAGAATTCAATAATGACTTTTCCAAATTATACTTTCTACAAATATAATATGAATGACAATTCTAATTAATAAATTAACATTTCTCATTCTGCAAATTATGCATAATAATTTTTTTCATTTTTTTAATCAACATTCACTAGAAATTAATATCAATTCAGTTGCACATTTTGTCAAACACCTAAAGTGCAAGAAAGGAATGGAAAATTTTGAAACCCTTCAAATTACCTAAAATTACCAAATAGAATGTTACACCAAAACATACTACACCGTAAATAGATACATGTATAATGGGTGTAAAGGAAGGCCATAGTGTATTATAAAAATCTAAATTCAAGGAAGGGTCAGAATTAAAAGCCTAACTGTAGAAGGATAAGTTCAAACATACCTTCAAAAACAACACAGACAATGTCTCCAGCTTTATCATATCTTTGAATAAACTTCACCATCCAAAACATGTAAACGCACTAACAATGTCTCTAAGAATAAACACTCAACACAAAAGTATCAAAAATCAAACATATGAACAAAAAATTATACTCTCCGCATATGATAAGAATGTTAAGTCAACATACGGAAAAAAACTCGAGAAATTAAAAATGTCCAAAAGGTTAACCACATCATCCGATCAACCCCTTGCATTTGTAGATCTCTGTCAGTGTGTGGCCACATTTATGATTAAAAAGCGAAGGAAACTAAGAATTAGTGAAGTGAGTGCAAGATCTAAAAAAATAGGAATTCACGACCCCTAATTTCATTTGAAACAAAAGTGTCGCAATATACCTTTACAACTTTATAATCTTTCTCCTAGTGATTATCTGTAATGATAATTGTATTGTGCACTCGTGCATTCTTGTAGTTATTATTTTATTGTGCACTTCAAACGTGTACTTAAGTTATAAAGCGAGCTTATGGACTCGTGCAACTAATTAAATAGTTAAAATGCAGTATCAAGTTGTGGCATTAAGGACCCGTGCAACTGCGCCTAAAACTTTGGCAGAAAAAAGAAAAAAAAATTATACTTATAAATTCTTTACAAGTTTAAAGAATGCCAAGGTTGGGGGACCTTTAATTAATTATAAACTCAACCATACTTACAAAATCTCAAATTCTGTCGAATCATATAATTCAGCACCTTTCTAATAAATTAAAACCTCATATAATTCATACAGTACCTTAACGTCGAAAACAAATTAAATTAAAAAACAAAGACCAAAATGCATAAAAACAATTAGATTTCAGTTCAATGATCCCTCTGCAAGCATATGAAGGCTTAATAGTTAAGTGCATACCTCAGCAACATGGCTGTTGTGCATTGGGGACAACCCGACAACATGGCTGTTGTGCTATTTTCCCATGGGGGTTACGAAACTTATCTAGGATTACGAATCCGTTTTTATGATGAAACTCCAACGTGTATTTCTGCAATGAAAAAGAACTTTAAAAACATAGTATTCGGAAATGTATACACCATGTCAATGTACTAAAATCTGACCATTTTAAGAGAAATTTAAACACTAAACATAGGAACAACCCAAACAAAGAAAGAAATAGGGGGTATACCTGATCTTTGGTAGACCAAACAGAGGAACAACCCGATATCAAATTCAAAATTAAGTTTTCAAACATCAAATATTAAAATGAAAACTTAATAATAATCCAATATTTATTTATATCATCAACAATGTAATATCAACAACTCAATATGATTACAGATTACAATGTAATATCAACAACCCAATTTTTATATCATCAACAATGTCATATACTTACAGATCGGTAAAAATTGCAACTATGGCTGAGCGTGGTTGATCTGTAAAAAATCTTCAAACGTAGACAAACTACACACAATATACACGCAATATTTTTAACTAATAAGTAACTAATCAAGAGATAATAGGACGTGTTTCATAGTTTTTGGGTATTTGACAGGACCTGCTATAAAGAAATAAACTAAGACTTGGAAGTAGTGACCATGTTTTTCACCTTTTCGATGCATTTAGTGATGAAGCGAGAAAATTATTCTCAAATACATCTAATGGTGAAAAACGTAGTCATTGCTTCAACTCCTTATTTTAGATCATTAAAAAAGGATTCTTAAAAAATGTAAATGATTTATAAACCACTTCGGTAGAAGAATAGGCTTCAAGAAAAAAGAACATACCACTTCACTAATGCAATTTTAAACCTGAAATGAAAACACCAGTTACATAAGGAATTAGAATATAAATTACAGAGAATGAATATTGTGAAAAAAAGTACCTTAGACGCATTCATACAAATAACATGTGTATTTTACCTAAACATTTTTAATCGGTTGATAAACTGTAACCACTTTCATTACAAACATATACTATGGGGGTACTTTTTCACCTGTTCTCAGTACCCCCCCCCCCCTACATATTCTCACACAAAGTGGTTGCATTCAAAAAATGGGATTCCTGACCGAGTTCACTGTTGTTCCCTTTACAACAACATAATGCGTTTGTCAAGTGCAACATATTTTCCTCGTGAAACTCGTGAAAAAACTACAAAAGTGTAACATAATGCATATGTCTACTGCAAAATATATTCCTAACTCGTGCTTATGGAACTAATAGTTGTGTCAATTCAATTTCAGACCATATAACAGATATAGCAGTTTGCATAGCAGCTAATATAACAGCTAATTTATGCAGATTGAAAACAAAAAGCAAATACATATTATTATGAAAAAAGAAACCTGCAAGATATAATAAAGAGAATTTTTTTTGTGTGTAGACCTCTTGAGTCTTCTACACTCGATCGGCAGGGTTGCAACCCCTGCGACACTTGGGGGCACTGGAGCAGCTGTTAGTCAGCTGGAGGTCTTTATTTTTGGTGGACTCGGTAGCTTGTGCCTATAGTTGTGAGGCTCGACCTTCCACATGAGTAACCTTGAACACATCTTCGTCACTCTCTTCTATACATAAATTAGTCTCACGTATGAGTTATACTAAAACATTGAATGAGTGCATCAAATACATATGATTT